>OX451737.1:182444965-183644965 GCA_948472305.1 Vicia faba | reverse complement strand
CAATTTTAGATCTTCGAAACCCTAAATTTCATCAATGGTGGTTTGAGATTCTGGGCATCATAAGGAAATTAACCAATACCAAAAGCTTCATGGGAGTTCTAGCAATGCAAAACACATAAAAAATCTAGTTAATGATGCATGAATATTGAATTACAATTATGGGAAAAATCATCAACCTGTGTGACTGTTTGTGGAGATTTCTTGAGCCTTGGCGCTTGGTTTTGGTTCCTACACCTTCCTGGGGATCTCTGCAATGGATTAGAATCAACAAAAAGCTATGAATTAACCTGGAATTAGGAAAACAGTTTTCAAATTTTTTCTTGATTTTTCAATATTGGTTATGGTGTTTTTGCAGCAATTTGCACGTGAATACATTAGGGTTGGCTTTCTTGCATATATGGGAATAGAATTAGGTTAAGTCTTGGCCCAAAGATCCATTGAATTCATGTTTTCAATATTTGATTTTCAATCAAATATTTTTCAATCTTTTTGATTGAGAAAACTTGCCAAAATTGGATATTCTTGTCTCTTTGATTGTCACACGAAATCTCCAGCTCATATTGGTCATATTTGCTTCATGGAAAGATTTGAAAACCATATCTTCATATTTTCCTACATTTTAAATCAATTAAATGAATTAATATTAATAAAAAATTCAATTAATTAATTAAAAATAAGAAAACAAATCAATTTAAGCTCAATGGGTCGTGCATAGGCTTTGGATAAAGTTTCAAGAAGGAATTTGAGGCCCATTAGCAAAAATGATGTGTTTTGAGCAAAGTTGACTTTTGCAAATTCACAAAAATTTCCCAACTTCTCCAATGCATATCTTGCTCAATTTTAATCATATGAACATGTTCTTGGACATTTTGGAAAGGTCTTGAAGTACTCTAACCAATGCATTTGGTCCCATGTCATTTGGATTTACCAATATCAAGTTATGGTCTTTGACTTAAAGTGCATTTTTGTTGACTTTTGAAATTGACCTATAATGTAGAAATTGATAACTTTTTGTGAGAGCATTTCTTTGACTTGGAATGTGAAGATGAGTTGTAGGAAATGTCATCCCCTTCAAAATGAGCATTGGATGGGATTTTTCTGATGAACCATGAAAACGTTATGCTCTGGTCAAGTTACAGTTGACTTTTCTACTGTCCAAAAATAGTAATCTTTGGCATCTTGATGATTTTTGAGCTATCCTTGTGGAATCATGATCAAGATTTGATCAAATGATGATTGTGGACTTAAAATAAGATGTTGGCCAAAAATTCTGACTTTTGACTGCAAAATGACCATTTTAACCCTACAGTTGACTGTGAAGCAAATGGGACTTTTGACTGTGCAATTTGATGCTGTGAGTCTTGAAACTTGACATGTAGATGCTTGGCAATGTATGTAGGCCTATGGGACTTGATTGAGCCATTGAAAACCTCAAATTCCTTGAAGGAACCAAAACCCTAATTTTGATTGGGTTATGAGGCATTTGGACTGTGCAATCCCTTGAGAAATCTTGAAGAATATGGGAGGGCAAATTTTGGGGTACAACAGTTGCCCCTGTTCAATCTTCTTAGACCTGAGGATGTAGATTGGCTTGCGTGCCTTTCGTGATCCGAAGGTAGAAGATGATTGAACACTAGAGTGCCCTGAAATTTGCACTCGCATAGTAGAATATCAGCAATGTGATGTCGGAAATGGGCTTATAGATGCCATTTGGAGATGTGACAGAACTTTGTCGAGAATGGGCTTATAGACGCCATTTGGAAGTGTAATGGAGAGTTGTGGAGATGGGCTTAAAGAAGCCATCTGGAGATTGTTTGTTGAATTGTGATCTTGTAAGTTGAACGAGGGAACCTATGTAGGGTTGCCTGATGATAAGCTCGTGTAAAACTGCATCTGGAGAGAAGGAAACCTATGTAGGGTTGATTGATGATGAGCCCGTGTGAAACTGCATCTTGAAAGGAAGGAAACCTGTGTAGGGTTGACTGATGACGAGTCCGTGTAAAACTGCATCTGGAAAGAGAAAGGGGACCGGTGTAGGGTCGCCTCATGATGAATCCGTGTAAAACTGCATCCTGGAAGAAATAAAAACCTGTGTAGGGTTTTTGATGACGAGTCCGTGTAAAACTGCATCTGGAAAGAGAAAACCTGTGTAGGGTTTCTTGATGACGAGTCCGTGTAAAACTTCATCCTGGAAGAAATAAAACCTGTGTAGGGTTTCTGATGACGAGTCCGTGTAAAACTACGTCTGGAGTTTAGAAGGAAACCTGTGTAGGGTTTCTTGGTGACGAGTCCGTGTAAAACTACGTCTGGAGTTTAGAAGGAAACCTGTGTAGGGTTTCTTGGTGACGAGTCCGTGTAAAACTACGTCTTTGGAAGGAGAGAACCTGTGTAGGGTTTCTTGGTGACGAGTCCGTGTAAAACTACGTCTTTGGAAGGAGAGAACCTGTGTAGAGTTTCTTGATGACGAGTCCGTGTAAGACTGCATCTGGAGTTGAGAAGGAACCGGTGTAGGGTTACTTCGGGATAAGTTCGTGTAAAACTTCTGGAGGAACCGGGGTAAGGTTACTTCGGGATAAGTCCGTGTAAGACTTCTGGAGGAACCGGGGTAAGGTTACTTCGGGATAAGTCCGTGTAAGACTTCTGGAGGAACCGGGGTAAGGTTATTGCAGGATAAGTTCGTGTAAAACTTCTGGAGGAGCCGGGGTAAGGTTACTGCAGGTAAGTTCGTGTAAAACTTCTTGATGAACCGGGGTAAGGTTATCTTGAGATAAGTCCGTGTAAGACTTCTGGAGGAACCGGGGTAAGGTTACTGCAGGGTAAGTTCGTGTAAAACTTCTTGAGGAACCGGGGTAAGGTTACCTTGGGATAAATCCGTGTAAGACTTTAGGAGGAACCGGGGTAAGGTTACTGCAGGTAAGTTCGTGTAAAACTTCTTGATGAACCGGGGTAAGGTTATCTTGAGATAAGTCCGTGTAAGACTTCTGGAGGAACCGGGGTAAGGTTACTGCAGGGTAAGTTCGTGTAAAACTTCTTGAGGAACCGGGGTAAGGTTACCTTGGGATAAATCCGTGTAAGACTTTAGGAGGAACCGGGGTAAGGTTACCTTGAGATAGGTCCGTGTAAGACTTTAGGAGGAATTGGGGTAAGGTTACCTTGAGATAGGTCCGTGTAAGACTTTTTTCTGAAAGAAAAGGAACCGGTGTAGGGTTACTTTGATGATAAGTCCGTGTAAGACTTCTTCTGAAAGAAAAGGAACCGGTGTAGGGTTACTTTCATGATAAGTCCGTGTAAGACTTCTTCTGAAAGAAAAGGAACCGGTGTAGGGTTACTTGTGGAGGGTGAGTCCGTGTAAGACTTCGTCTGAAAATTGAGAAGGAACCGGTGTAGGGTTGCCCGATGTTGAGTTCGTGTAAAACTACATCTGAAGTTGAGAAGGAATCGGTGTAGGGTTGCCCGACGATGAGTTCGTGTAAAACTATATCTAAAGTTGAGAAGGAACCGGTGTAGGGTTGCTTCATGATGATCAAGTAGATAATTGTCCTGTCTGGTTTCAGGTATTAACCCATGATCAGTCGTCCACAGAATTTTCCTGGCTTGTTACCGGTGTTGATCTAGAACTGCAAAGGTAGATGGTAATCATCTTTTGATTGACTTTTTCCTGAAAAGGCAAAACGTTAGCTGTATGTAGTGTCATGATGCATGAACTGCATGATATTAAGATGTTCTCAAGAATAAATGAGATTTGTGTTGTATGATGCGTATGCATGTCATAATGTATGAAGATGTGATGTTTATGAATGTATCTTCGTCTAGGAAAATAAATCCTTGACGAATGCCGGGAGCTTGAATCCTGGGCTGATGTTGAAGAGTATAGTTCTTCGTTTCCGCTGGGGGATGATGATTGCAAGGATAAACCGGTAGGAGAAGATGACTCCGTTGGGGAATAAACTTGTTGGAGAGATTACTCTGCGGGGAATTACTCTGTGGGAAGAGATACTTCGCTGAGATTTTAATGATAACTCCGCTGGGGATTCCGTTGATAAGTTATGTTGAGGATTTTGATGAACTCCGTTGGGGATAGGAAGAATTTCGCCGAGGAAGATCTTTTTGTTGTAATTAGCTGAGGATAACCCAGTTATACCCTGGTGGGGAATAACTTTTGAACATGGTCGGGGGAGAGATACATGTACTCTGCAGGTGATAAGCTTCCAGAATCTACTGGGGATAAGCTTTCGGAATCTACCGGGGAGATTGATTCAACTCTCCTGGGGAAACTTTTGGACTGTACTGGGGAAACGGCTCCACTGCGGTGTCTGATATTCCGCCGGGGAACAATCTTATATTAAGACTGCCGGGGATGCTTGTTTAGGAACATCTGCATACTCCGCTGGGGAATGTTGAGATTTACTGGGGATACCCACTTCCTTAAGGCTGACAGTAGGCTAACTCTGCTTGGGGAGAGTGTCGCTGACTTGCTAGGGATACTGTGCCTTCTCGGGGCTGATTGGAGACCAACTCTGCTTGAGGAGAGTATTGCCGAACCTTGTCTTACTCTATGGGGAGTGGTGGTATCTTGGTTGCATTCTTCAGCCGAATCTACCTTGTACCTTGTGGACATAGCAGCTTGTATAGTTTGGACAATTCTTATTGCCCCAGTTTCTGCGGGAGAAGGTACTTGTGGAGGGGCTCGATAACTTCCGATTGACGACTCTTCTTCTGGTAGGTAAGTGACGAGATGTCGAGACATAGTCGTACGCTTTGATCCCTAATTTTTTCCTGGACCGCCCTTTCGGGTTTTCAGTCCACCGGGATACCCATTTTTGCCCAAGCCACCTTTTCAGGTTTTCGACTTGCCGGGTGTACAGATTTTTCATTTTCATCCCTGATTTTTGCCTGAACCCTTTTGGTTCGCCGAGAAGCCCTTATTTTTCCTAGGTGTGTCAACCTAGCGGGTCTTTGATTATGCGTAGTATCTTTTTTTGACTATGTCAGTTCCCTCAGGATGAAGGGAGTTATCACTGTCGGTAGTGTTGTGTTGCCATACCACCAGAAGATCTTCGTTCGATCATGCAGGATTCGTTGCTGGAATTCATGTTCAATGATGCCCTAAGTGACTCGGGCGGAGATTTTCCCCAAGCTATTTGGCATTTGAGAGATTCTCTGAATCTTGACTTGACTGTCCCAGATGATGGACGATGATCATGCCATGCCCCTTGATTGGAAGTGCTTTTCCATTTGAGGTGACCTTCTTGTGGAGAAGATTTTTGTTCACAAGATATTCATCGTCCGAATTTCTCTATTGTTCGAACGAATAGTCATATGCAAACAATGTTATTTCAAGAATGCAAAGCTTATGTCTGTCTTGAAATTTTTTGAAAATGCATTTTTTCAGTAAGATAGGAAAATTTTGTAAAATGTGATGTCAACTCAAGATTTTACAGCGAGCCCTACAGGAGTCAGGATACCTTTGGTAACAGTATGCTTTCGAACTAACCCACGCTTCAGCTAGGACTTTTAAGGGTTTTAACGTGGCCTGGTTCACGTTTTAAAAAACAAAGGATAAAGGCTCAAAATTTATTTGTACCCACCCGCTCTTCGTGATGTTCTTCGATCCTAAACTCAGCTAATCGTGCATTAGACCTTGTTTGAGTCTTTGCTCTGATATTCCGGTGATGGTTTGGATACCGACAATTTATTTTGAACAGGAAGTCATTTTGTTGAGAGTTCGCAGAATCTCTTTCTTTTTTATTTTATTATCCCTATCTTTTTCCTGAGCTGTTTCTTTTGCGATTACAGTCAGTGGGAATGCCCCAGTTTTGTAAGTATCCTTCATAGGTTTTGACTTAATGGGCTTTTAGTTTGAGAGATAATGACTGCATGTCTTTATGATTATTCGGAACCATCACTGTCTTTTGTTTTGGAAGGACTCCTTTGATGCTGTTCATTGTGCACCTGGATCAACTGAGAGAACTACCCTGCCCCAGGTTATAATTAAGGGTTTTAATTTTCGAAAAGAAAAACTCCAACTTCTTTGGCTCAGAGGGGTTGACGAGGGATTATCTTCCTTATAACTCCAGTGTTTAGGAATTGAAACAATGCCTGTACCTCATCAGCAGGGTCTGTTCAAAAGCATACTGTAAAGATTGTGGTATCATTTTCGTCATCCTCCCTCAAGAGGCTTAGAATTTTTATTCAAGAGTTGAACATCAAAAAATGAAAGCAGTTTGAATATAGCGAATGCGAATATATTGATTCAAAACAGACATATGTGATGCATTGATAAAGTAATAAAGTTTGCTATGACAATAATTGTTTGAACAATCAAAGAAAAATACAACTTGAACATTCGAATGAACAAAAGTTTTTTTCAATCCTAGGACTTGTCACTTCAAATGGTGAATCTTGCAGGGATAGTAGAAGAACTCAGCCTGGCCATCTTAGGTGAATTCCACTGCTCATTCATCAATCAGATCCTGGATCTTGTTCTTCAGAGACCAGCAGTCATTTGTGTCATGTCCCGGACCATCAGACTGGTATGCACATCTTCTATTGGGATGATAAGTAGGAGCAGAGATGTTGGGATTCTGGGGAGGAGCCCTTAGAGTTACCAAATTCAACCTCAACAGGTGTTGTAAAGCTTGATACAGTGACGTGTTGATCTTGGTAAATTGCCTTCGGGGATTACTCTGATCAACCCGTTGCTCTAGGCGAGGTTGTGGTTGGACCTGTGAAGTGGTAGCAATTTGGAGAGGTCTATTCTTCACCATACCAGACTCTTGTCCTCTTGGAAGCTGATCAATGACCTGGTCCCTGACTTGGACTGTTTGCTTCATGTTGTATCTCTCTTGGTGAAGCTGGTTGACCATGGTTCTCAACTCTTCTTGCTCCCGAGCCAAGCCTTGGATAAGAGCCATTTGCCCCAGCATCTGGGTTCTCATTGCATCCACCTCAGCTTGCAGATGTTTCCTCCGTTCATCCTTACTGTCTTCTGGACTGTTCCTGACCAAAGTCCCCGTGAGGAGTGTTCTCAGCTCTTCCTGCCCCTTGGATAGATTTAGGAGGATCTCCCCGAACCGAGTCTCTTGAGCATGAAGATCCTGGTTGTCTTGTTGGGAAGCCATTGCTGAAATAAACAGCGAAGATGGTAAGTGACCTGTAGCAAGGGTACCTGTTATGCAATGATGTGTATGTATGCATGCAATGTTTTCAAGGATCTCGCGGGGTAAACAAGAAAATTGTCAGAATTTGAATTTTGTAGCTTGATGGAAGGAACTTCATGTTGTTGAGAGTCCTTCTTCAAGAGTCAAAGCTCACCATATCGAGTGGGTCATAGCCCCTGACTCAAGTTATCGTGTTTTGATCTCCGAACAACCTTGGCTAGAGGAAAATAAATCCCCTTTGCCCCTTGCTAGACATTTGGTTCATCATGACCTGCATCACAGACCCTTGAGATCCTTGAAACGGGTTAGTCCTTATGCAGGATGTATGCAATGGTATGATGGTATGATGTTATGCTATGCGTGGAGTGATGTAAATAAACCCTGTTATAAGCCCAGATTAAGGACTGTAAACAAAACCTGCAAGGAACTCATATGTCAGATAACAAGTACGTGCAAGTAATTCAAGTTTGAAGGCCCACAAGTCGCACAGAGAGCCCTTAGAGTTTAGGCCAGCATGAAGTTTGGGTACTCCCTCTTTCAGTTTCGTTGGTTAAGACCTGTCCTAGAAAATAGTAGCCGGGTTCTAGAGGATCTCAATATCACTGACTACCCTCAATCGGTCATAACTCCAGCATCGCAATCTTTTCTTGCGGCCAGAACCATCGCGAGAGTTTAACCTCAATGAGTGTAGCATACTGCTACTGTTCTATGGCCAAGTTGGGTCAATTTAGGGTTCTAAGGTCGGTTGGTGCTTAATGACTCCTCAGAAGACCCATATTCTCCTCGTTGCAACACAAGGGATATCGGTACAGACCAAGGTGTCACACCAACGTAGCCACTGCTTCACCCGTGTCGGTCTACGCCGGACAGGTCCCTCACAGCTTATGCTACCTAAAGGGTATTCCCCAGATCCGGGTTAGGATCTATGAAACTCTGATGCAAGCCCACAATATAAAAGCAATCAAGACATACAATTGAAAACATAGAATGATCTAGTCCTAAGGTACACCTCGCTTATAATGTCCCCAGCAGAGTCGCAAGTTCTGTGATCGGTGGAAATAGAACTGACTGTTTTTTAAGCTGGTTCACGAAATGTCACAGTAAGCAAGAGTCGCCACCGTCTTTTATGTTCTCTAATAAGGAAAGGACAAAAGTACATCAAAATTCCTTTTTCAAGATTGTTTCTCGGTTCGGGAGGTAGATTTATAGAAAGGGAAGGTATTAGCACCCTTTCTATCCGTGGTTATCCACGGGCTCTTAGGTACTTGCTCACTATGTTTTCAAAAATTGTTTGCTTTTCAAGTGTTTGTGGGTTTTGAAAAAGGTTTAGTTTGAAAACTTCTAGGTAACTCTTGTATCAGTCCTCAAGAGTGTATGAAGTACTTGTTTGAAAAACTTTTTGAAAGTGTAGGTGCGAAAAGTTGTTTTTGTTTTTGAAAGAGCAAGTACCCAGGAGAAATCTACCTACTCTAAGGAATTAAGTTGTGTAAGAGTCCTCTAGACAGTACTATCCCACTATTGAGAAGTAGGTAGCACCGTCGTTGGAGTTATTCGGGTCAATTTGATTAAGGGACATGTGTGGTAACCAAAGCAATAGTAGGACGCCTTAGTGGTAACCCTAATGTCCTAGATTCTTTTTATCTGAGGCAACCGTTTCGAGGCAACTGGACCTTTAGACAGGAGGGCGACCTCTAAAACACCCTATACTTGACGACCACGTCGAGGCAACCAAGTGAGGCGTACCCTAGGAGTGGCATGTGCATGTGTGTTGTTTTTCAGTTAAGATTATCTTTGCATGCATCATTGTGAGCTACAAATTGATTTTATTTGTCAGGCAATCTTGCAGGCATAATTAATAGTTAAGAGTGGAAAATAAATTGCGGAAAGTTGAATCTACGCTATTACAAGGCGCGGGTGTATACATCGCCAAAAACAAAACCCGTTTGGAAAATAAATGCGAGAAAAGTAAAGAAAGCGGTAAAAAGACCTAATTAACTATTACATCCTCAGAAACAGTTACATCAATATAATCAAAAGGAATTAAAGCGCGAAAGAAATTAAATCGGGAACGTCTTAGGGTTTTTTCCCTTTTTGAGAAAAGAAAGTAATTTGTCCTTTTTTGCAATTAATTAAATATTAAACCTAATTCTAATTAATTAATTAATAAAAAGAAAAAATGTTTTTTGTGTGTTTTTATATTTTTTTAATAAAAATAAAATAACAAGAAAATATGATTGAAAATTGTCAAACCCTAATTCTACATGATTTTTATTTATTGTAAAAAAGATTAAAGTTAATCTAATTAACTAAATTAATTATATTTAAAGTTTATTTACAAAAAATAATATGAAATTAATAAATAATATAATAATATTAGTTTTCTGATTTTATGAAAATAATAGTTTATGAGTTAATTAAATAATAATAATAACTATAATTAAGAAAATAATTAAATATAATTTGAAAGAGAAAAGAAAAAAAATAAAGAACCAGGGGTGCTGGGCCAGCTTTGGGGGTGAAGAAGCAGTTTCCAGGCCCATTAAGCTTTCAACCACGTTTGAATTTCTGAATGGTCTACGTGCATGTTGACTGAGGAACATGGTGGCCATCCATCCCTGGCCTTTGGATCACTGCTTGAAGCCACATGGCAGGCTGGGACATGAGGTACATGGTGGAATGTCTTTGATAGCCTGCACGTGAACACATTAAGCAAAATAACATGGAATGTTGGGTGGACCTGGGAATCGAACCCAGGTCCCAATGGTTATTGGACAGATCACCAACCACTCAGCCACTTGCCTGCGTTTGTTAATAAAATAGGCAATGAAAATAATATAAAAAAACAATGCATATGCTGGAAACAAATGAAGCGCGCGTTATTTTTTGAATGGACCAACCAGGATGGAACACGTCCTTCATCTTCTTCGTTTTCCTGCAAAAGAATAAAGAGATAGCGGGGGTTTTTAACCCCCACAAAGCAGAACAAGGAATAATAGCGATTAGGGCTAGGATCAACAAAAATTGTTCGCGAGGGTTATTTTAGCTTCGTCTCGTGCTCACGAATACAACCATGGGCATCACGAAGCTTAATTTTTCTTGGGCTGTAAAGCCCCAATTTGAGAGCTTCGAAACCCTAAATTTCATCAATGGTGGTTTGAGATTCTGGGCATCATAAGGCAATTAACCAATACCAAAAGCTTCATGGGAGTTCTAGCAATGCAAAACACATAAAAAATCTCGTTAATGATGCATGAATATTGAATTACAATTATGGGAAAAATCATCAAACTGTGTGACTGTTTGTGGAGATTTCTTGAGCCTTGGCGCTTGGTTTTGATTCCTACACCTTCCTGGGGATCCCTGCAATGGATTAGAATCAACAAAAAGTTTTGAATTAACCTGGAATTAGGAAAACAGTTTTCAAATTTTTTCTTGATTTTTCAATATTGGTTATGGTGTTTTTGCAGCAATTTGCACGTGAATACATTAAGGTTGGCTTGCTTGCATATATGGGAATAGAATTAGGTTAAGTCTTGGCCCAAAGATCCATTGAATTCATGTTTTCAATATTTGATTTTCAATCAAATATTTTTCAATCTTTTTGATTGAGAAAACTTGCCAAAATTGGATATTCTTGTCTCTTTGATTGGCACACGAAATCTCTAGCTCATATTGGTCATATTTGCTTCATGAAAAGATTTGAAAACCATATCTTCATATTTTCCTAAATTTTAAATCAATTAAATGAATTAATATTAATAAAAAATTCAATTAATTAATTAAAAATAAGAAAACAAATCAATTTAAGCTCAGTGGGTCGTGCATAGGCTTTGGATAAAGTTTCAAGATGGAATTTGAGGCCCATTAGCAAAAATGATGTGTTTTGAGCAAAGTTGACTTTTGCAAATTCACAAAAATTTCCCAACTTCTCCAATGCATATCTTGCTCAATTTTAATCATATGAACATGTTATTGGACATTTTGGAAAGGTCTTGAAGTCCTCTAACCAATGCATTTGGTCCCATGTCATTTGGATTTACCAATCTCAAGTTATGGTCTTTGACTTAAAGTGCATTTTGGTGACTTTTGAAATTGATCTATAATGTAGAAATTGATAACTTTTTGTGAGAGAATTTATTGGACTTGGAATGTGAAGATGAGTTGTAGGAAATGTCATCCCCTTCATAATGAGAATTGGATGGGATTTTTCTGATGAACCATGAAAAAGTTATGCTCTGGTCAAGTTACAGTTGACTTTTCTGCTGTCCAAAAATAGTAATCTTTGGCATCTTGATGATTTTTGAGCTATCCTTGTGGAATCATGATCAAGATTTGATCAAATGATGATTGTGGACTCAAAATAAGATGTTGGCCAAAAATTCCGACTTTTGACTGCAAAATGACCATTTTACCCCTGTAGTTGACTTTGAAGCAAATAGGACTTTTGATTGTGCAATTTGATGCTGTGAGTCTTAAAACTTGACATGTAGATGCTTGGCAATGTATGTAGGCCTATGGGACTTGATTGAGCCATTGAAAACCTCAAATTCCTTGAAGGAACGAAAACCCTAATTTTGACTGGCTTATGAGGCATTTGGACTGTGCAATCCCTTGAGAAATCTTGAAGAATATGGGAGGGCAAATTTTGGGGTACAACAGGATCCTATCAAATACATCTTCAAGAAGCCCGCTCTCTCTGGAAGAATAGCATAATGACAAATGATCCTGACCGAATATGATATTCAATACACAACCCAGAAAGCAATTAAGGGAAGTGAATTAACTGATCATTTGGCTCATCAGGCTATGGACGACTACCAATCCATGAATTTTAAGTTATCGAATGAGATCATCATGTTAGTAACTGATTGTGAAGAACCTGGACCGGATGAAGTACTTGAAACAGGATCCCAATGGATCATGGTTTTTGACGGAGCTTCCAACACACTTGGCAATGGAATCAGTGTTGTGATCATATCTCCCGAAGGATGTCATACTCCTTTCACAGCCAGGCTATGTTTTAATTGTACCAACAACATAGTTGAATATGAAGCATGCATCATGGGTCTCAAAGCTGCTATCGACTTGAGGATTAAATTCTTAGGTGTATCTGGAGACTTGTCCCTAGTAATCATTCAAATCAAAGGAGAATGGGACACGTAGCATCCTAATCTCATCCCTTACAAAGAGCATGTGTTGACACTAATTCCATACTTTGAAGAAGTTACCTTTAAGAATTTTCCATGAGAGGAAAATCAACTAGAGGATGCGCTAGATACGATGTCATCCATGTTCAAGGTCAGGTGGGATAATGAAACTCCTCAGATTACTATTGAGAGAATGGACGAACCAGCCTACTGTCATGAGATTGATACTGAAGAACTAGTGGACAAACCTTGGTTCCATGAAATCAAAAGATATCTCAAAGCCCAAGAGTATCTTGAAGGAGCTTCAGTCAATGATAAAAAGTTCCTAAGAAGGTTCTCTGCCAAGTTCTTCCTCAGTAACGGGATCCTATACAAGCGCAACCACAATTCTACTTTGCTCCGATGTGTGGATAAAAGTGAAGCAGAAAAGATTATGACAAATTTGCATGAAGGTGCCTTTGGAACCCATTCTAGTGGGCACACAATGGCTAAAAAGATCCTACGGCCAGGATACTATTGGTCAACTATGGAAGAAGACTCTTATCAACATTCACAAACTTGTCACAAGTGCCAGATCTATGCTAATAAAGTACATGTGCCTCCCGTTCCCTTGAACATTTAGACAGCTCCCTGGCCATTCGTAATATGGGGCATCAATATGATTGGGGAGATTAGACCTACAACTTCTAATGGGCACCGCTTCATCCTTGTTGTCATTGATTACTTCATAAAATGGGTCGAGGCGGCCTCATTTGCTTCTTTTACCAAGAAAGTTGTGGCCCGATTCATCAGACATAATTGTATCTGTCGGTATGGTATTCCAGAAATAATCATCACTAATAATGGTACCAATCTCAATAATACTATGATCATCGAGATCTACACGTAATTCAAGATGCAGCATCATAACTCTTCTGCTTACCGGCCGAAGATGAATGGCGCTGTAGAAGCTGCTAATAAAAATATCAAAAAGATCATACATGAGATGACGATGACATACAAAGACTGGCATGAGAAATTACCATTTTCTCTTCATGGTTACCGTACCACAATTCTCACATCAACAGGGGAAACTCCTTTCTCTTTGGTATACGGTATGGAAGTTGTCCTAACCATCGAGGTCCAGATCCCTTCCTTGAGAATCATGAAGGATGCATGTTTGAATGAAGACGAATGGATTCAGACTCGACTTGACCAATTAAACCTGATTGACGAGAAAATGCTCGCGGCTGTCTGCCATGGTCATATGTAACAAAAATGCATGATTAGAACTTTTAACAAGAAGGTCAGACGTCAGGTATATCAGGATGGTGACCTAGTAATCAAGCACATCATACTGCCGCAAGGTGATCCCAGGGGCAAATGTACTCCCACATACGAAGGGCCATTTGTAATCAAGAACATATTTTCTGGTGGAGCCATGATCTTAACCACTATGGACGGTAATGACCTTCTGGACCCTGTAAACGCAAACATAGTTAAAAGATACTACGCATGAACAAAGACCCGCTAGGTTGACTGGCCTAGGTAAAAATAAGGGCATCCCAGCAAACCAAAAGGGTTTGGGGAAAAGTTAGGGATATACATATGGAAAAAATCTGTACACCTGGCAAGTCGAAAACCTGAAAAGGAGGCTTGGGCAAAAAAAAGGGTATCCCAGTGGACTGAAAACCCGAAAGGGCGGTCCAGGAAAAAGTTAGGGATTTTAAGCGTATAACTATGTCCCGTTGGATCACCTTACAGCCAATCTCCGGTAACAACTATCATGCTCAAATGGTACTAATCAATCCAGTCAGCTTCGGCATAAAGGCAAAAGAGATGAGATACTTAAAGACATAAAGGCAATAGCAGAATGGGAAATCAATGGGTTTATTTCACATAGCTATTTTTATTTGTATACTATTTTGTATAGTTTTCATTCTTACGACGACATTCTCTTACTAGGATGTCCGTCTCCTTGTACAAAACGCTTATTATATGTATAATTTCTTCAAATTAATACAAAGCTATGTCTTTGAAAGTTCCAAACTATTTGTTTTTTATTTTTCTGTTTTGTTTGCGAAAACGTCCAATGATTATTTTTGAACATATGCATTTGAATGTGATTACTATTTACGAATACACGCATAAAAAACAGAAAGACAATTACTAATGGCTTTAAGAAATGGGACAATGTCTAAAAGCCATCCACAAAATCTCCGCAGATACTTTCTCCAACAAGTGCATAGGCAGGGGCATCCTATTATAAAATCACTGCCATATCCTCAACATACAGCCTAACGATGTCAGGTGTTCTTATATCCCCGACAGAGCAAGAATCTCCAATTACTGCCCCGACATCTTAAATAATTCCCTAACCTAGTTCACAAGCTTTTAAAGATTCCCCAATAGGATTTCAGAAAAATCCTCAAGCAGTTCACAAAGTTTCCCTTCCTCAACAGAGTTTATTTCTCTAACAACGGAAATCCATCTCCCAACATTTTAACTTCAACAAAATTTGAAGACCTACACTCCTCATCTCCAGCAACAATTAGGGATTTATTTTCCCTGGTTTAACAATACTGCAATAGAATAACTGATACATTCGTACATTGCATTCATACATCATTTTACAAATGTCATATCATATGCAGCACAAATGCATATATCACAATCTCATTTATTTTGAGAACATCATTACCCAATGCACTACATGTATCATGATATTGCATACAACTAATTCTTTACCTTTTCAGGAAAGATCAACAGACGAATGACATCAACAAATTTCAAAAGTTCCAGATTAGTTCCTGAAATTAGACAAGGCAACTATCTGTGAACAACTGATTGTAGAGAAATTCTCGAAACAAGACGGGGCGACTATCTACAAGACCGGGTTAGAGATTAATTCCTGAAATCGGACAGGACAACTATCTCAAAGACCGACAAAAACAAGTTCCAGATTAATACCTAAAACAAGATAGGACAACTATCTGTGGATGACTGATTGTAGATTAATACCTAAAACCAGACAGGAAAGCTATCTACACAAGCAGATTGAAGATTAACTCCCGAAACAAGACGGGGAAACTATCTTCCTTTCTCTAAGGTCAGAGATTAATACCTGAAACCAAACAAGACAACTATCTCAACGACCGAAAATAACAAATTCCAGATTAATACCTAAAATAAGACAGGACAACTATATGTGGACGATCGATTGTAGATTAATACCTGAAACCAGACAGGGAAACTATCTACACGAGCAAATTGAAGATTAACTCCCGAAACAGGACGGGGAAACTATCTTCCTTTCTCTAAGGTTGGATATTAATACCTGAAACCAGACAGGATAACTATCTCAACGATCGACAAAAACAAGTTCCAGATTAATACCTGAAATAAGACAGGACAACTATCTGTGAATGACCGATTGTAGATTAATACCCTGAACCAGGAAGGACAACTATCTACATGAGAAGATTGAAGATTAACTCCCGAAACAAGACGGGGAAACTATATTTGTTTCTCTTAGGTCAGAGATTAATTCCTGAAACCAGACAGGGCAACTATCTCAATGACCAACAAAAACCAGTTCCAGATTAATACCTGAAACAAGACAGGACAACTATCTATGAACAGCTAATTGTAGATCAATTCTGAAACAAGACAGGGTGACTATCTACACGACCAGATGAAGCAATCTTACATGGGTTTCTTCTCACAATCTCTAGATGAATTTTAAGACGGACTCATCCTGAAGAAATCTTACACGAGTTCCTTCTCATATATTTCCAGATGCAGTCTAACACGGACTCATCCTGAAACGGTCCTACACATGCTCCTTCTAATACATTTCCAGGCAGCAGTTAATTTCATTCTCCCTAACAAGTTACTATGAAGCCAGGATTTCAACCAGAAAACAACAAACTTTCATCTCTCCGGTCCAGAGATAACTCCTCAGTAGAACCATGGACAACTAAAGCTCATGGACTTTATTCCCCGCAAAATTTTCATCAAGCAGGAGAACAACAGAAATCAATTTTCCCCAGTGAAGTCTTCCTCAGATAACAGGTACATGAATCCCCCATAAAGAGACTTCTTATGAAGTCAGCATCTACTTTGATGGCATCTTTAAGTCCATCTCTGACAACTCTCAGTCATCTTCTCCAAATGGCCTCTCTAAGCCCATTCCCTACACAATCAACCATCACATCATGTGTATGCAAATTTCTGGGCACTCTAGTGTTCAATCATCTACCACCTCCAGATCACAAAAGGAAAAAAAGCCAATCTAATTCTTCAGGTTTAAGAAGATTGAACAGGGGAAGCTGTTGTACCCCAAAATTTGCCCTCACTTTTCTCAAGACATTTTTTTACAAGGATTTTCAAAAGTCCAAGTTTGCACAAATACAATTGGGTTTTTGATGCCCCATATAGTTTCCATGGATCACATTGGGCTCTCAAGCATCAAATCAAAGAAAAGCAAGCTTGCTTCGATTTCCAAAGCTTCGACTGGACTTTGGTCTCCTTCATGTTTGCTTCAATTTCCCAAGCTTTGACTGGACTTTGGTCTCCTTCAAGTTTGCTTCAATTTCCCCAAGCTCCGATTGGACCTAGGCCTCTTTCAACTTGCCTTCAATCCATAAGGAAAAGACTTCCTCTGGACTTGCTTTCGATCCACAAGGAAAAGACTTCCTCTGGACATGCTTTCAATCCTCAAGGCAAAGGCTCCTTCAACTTTCCTTCGATCCACAAGGCAAAGGCCTCTTCATGCTTGCCTTCGATTCACTAGGCACATACTTCCTTCAGGTTTTCCTTTAATTCACAAGGCAAGAACTTCTTTCATGCGTGTTTCGATTCACAAAGCAGTGACTTCCCTCATGCTAGCTTCGATTCCACCTGTGAACCTTTCAACACACAGTTTCTACACACATCGGTGGCCCATTCGAAGAATGCACGAGTGGTGCCTTTGAAGGACATACAATTGGTCCATTCGAAGAACACACAAGTGGTGCCTTCGAAGGACATGCAATGGTGGCCCATTCAAAGAACACATAAGTGGTGCCTTCGAAGGACATAAAATTGGTCCATTTGAAGGACATATAATTGTTGGAAACACGTTTGTTTTGTCTTTTGATGATTCTTGGTTCAAGAAGCTTGCTGGACAAAGTCCTACAAGATGCCAAGCCCAAGCCTCTTGCACAATTACATTTGAAGGAAATAACAAAAGAAGCTTTGACTGGCCAGAGGGAAGTGTTCGATTAGGCTAATAGGAGAATTTTCCAGGTCAAACAAGCAATGTAAATGGACTCAATCAAAGGAGCCATGAGGATGAAACCATGAACAAATAGAATTGAAGCCCAGAGCCATCGAAGGAAGCCACTCAGAGCCAATCGAATAACAAGGCTTGAGGTCATTCGAAGGAGTCAGGGGGTGAAACATGCCAGGTTCACTCAAAATTTCAAAATGGCAATCCTTTAATTTGTCTAATTTTGTTTTCAAAACCATGTTTAATGGATGGTCCTTAATGCCATGTTTCTTTCCATATTTCCTTGTCTCCTCTACCTCATATAAATACAGAGCTAAGGACACATTTCCAAGGAACAAAGACAAGAAGAAAAAAAAGAAACACATTGCCCAGACACACACACGTATTGCACACACATAAGAAATTGCCTCAGGAGAAAGCTCAAAAATCTCATAAGTTGCCTAAATACCAAGCCAGCTTTGCAAACTCCCAGGAAGTCTCCCAGGCCCTTACGCTAGCAATTCCACGCCCAAGTTCACAGATCGAAGCATCTCTGGTTGGTAAGGATTTACAAAATCAAAATTGTATTTCCAGGCCATTTAAATACATATTGTTTGCATATTTTCACTGCTAATGTTGTTTGTGTTTATATGAACATACCACATGAAAGATAACATGCATGAATAAGATTGTGCCATCGAAGGGCATGATCTGAATTTTCCTTCGAAGCTCATGATATAGGGAGTTTCAAGCCAAAACAACCCAGATTCGAACACAAAGGGTTCAAATTAGGGGAATATTCGAATTAGGGGGAAAGAACTGGGTTCAATACCCAAGTCATGCATCTTTATTTTTTCTAACATTTGTCTTACAGATCCAGATCGAAAGGCAGCTTCCTTCCCTGGATCGAAAAACCACATCCTTCCCTGGATCAAAAAGATAACATCCCTCCCTGAATCGAAGGATAACCTCCTTCCCTGGATCCAAGGACAATCTCCTTCCCTAGGTCGAAGGACCATTTTCTTTTTTTCTTTTTTCTTTTGATTTATTCATTTCTTTTATTGACTTTACTCTCTAAATCAACATTAAATTAAAAAAATTACCAAAAATATTAGGTTAGTATTTTTATTAATTAAGCTAATTTTATAAATAAATAAATTAATTATTTTAACATTTTTGTTTAACTAAAATCAACAGACTTAAGGTTCTAATCAACTTTAGTTCTATTTCTGAAAAAATACCAAAAAAATCTTTCTTCTTAATGCTTAAGGTTCAAGACATTTTTTGTATTTTTTTCTTATCATTTTTCTAGTTATTTACCATTTAAATTCTAGAAAGAATGTATAGGTTGCATAGGAAATTTTGTACTCGTTTAGTTTATTTTTTCGTATTTTTTCTAAATATTGTAACTGCTCATGGGATGTAATAATGTAGGATTTAATTTTCGCACTTTAAATTCCTGCACATATATTAACTGTTTAGATGTATGTTAATAGGATTGCATGATAAGACTAAAAAATGAACGTTAGCAAATCTAACTTCAAAGATAAATAAATGAAACAAACACACTCTCACATGCGCACCTTTAGGGTATTCCCACTTTGGTTGCCTTCGGAAAATAGTCACAACTCTCGAAACGTGAGAGGTTTTAGTTTCTACCCTCTGATTTAAAAAGATCATAAGTCCCTCGATGACCCTCTCGACGTTGCCTAGATAAAAATGATCTTAAAACCCTTGGATAGTTACTAAGATTTCTTGCCAAGTTGCCTCCGTGACTATAAATGTCCCTTCGAATGTCCCTCAAACATCCAACGATAGGGATACCTACTCACTAATAGTAGGATTGCACTGTCTAAAGGAAAGGAGGAAAAGAATGACCCTTTCGAGTAAAAGTAGATAGCAGTTAGATGCTTTCTCAAAAACAAACTTTTACACATACACAAAATTCTTTCAAAAAAACATTTTCAAAAACGCTTCATCAACACTCTTGAGGACTGATACAAGAGTTATCCTAAAGCAAATCTCTGAACTAAGGCATTTCAAAGTACTTTTAAAAAACACACAAAAGCCTAAGGTATTTCAAAAAATAGGCTAAGCATTTAAGAGCCCATAGAAAACTACGGATGGAAAGGATGCTAACACCTTTCCTTTCTGTGATACGGTGGGAGAACTGACTTGAGGTTTTGCGTTTGTTTTCGCAAATGTTTCGGTTGAGCAAGAGTCGCCACCGACTTTTTATTTTATCCTAAGGAAAGGTTAAAAAGCACAGCAAAAACCTTTTGAGATGTTTTCTTGGGTTCGGGGAGTAGATTATAGAAAGGGAAGGTATTAGCACCCTTTCTATCCATGGTTATCCATGGGCTCTTAGTTACTTGCTTAGATCAACTTGCCTTTTGTTTTCAATTGTTTGAAATGGTGCTTTGTGTGCGTGGTTTTGAAAATGTTTAAAAAGAGGCCAATGTGGTGGCAACCTTTGTAATGATCCATGTTGGGATGTATACAAAGGTGTATGTCTTTTGAAAAAGTTTTCAATGTTTTTTGAAAGTTGTTTTGAGAGTGTGTTTTGAAAAATGGCAAGTGTTTTGTTTTTGCAAGTTTGATTCAAGTAACTAAGAGGTTATCTACTCCTAAATTCCTCAAAGATCATTGCTATGTTTTAACCCTTTTAACAAGTTTGTTCCACTATTGTATTTGGTGGACAATCTCATGTTAGGATGTGAAAGGGACGGGCGCGGGTCATCGTTTAGGCCATAATTGTAATGGTGTCAAGTATCTTTGGGCATTTTCTTTAAGGGACTTGATCATTTGTTTTGGCAATATTTTGAAAATGTTATCGAGGGACTATGATCATTTGGTTTGTTTGTTTTGCCCAAAGAGACCTAACATGCAATATGGCCCAATTTTGAAAGGCAACAAGTGGAATACCCTAGGGGGTGCACGTGTGATTTGTGTATCCATTTTCATGCTTTGTTTATCTTGAGATTAGGTCATAACTATTTTGTCGTTTTTCGCATACAAACCCTAATTCTAACATAGTATAATTAGAAAGCAATAAAGTGCGAAAAAATAAATTTACTAAGCTATTACAAAACCAAATATGGGAAGGGGGGTACAAATGTTCAAATGGGGATTTTGACAAGGAATTTAAACCTAAAACTATTACATCAATGTTGAATATTTACAAGACAAATAATTGTATAATTAAAGGGAAATTGAAATAAATATGCAAAATGTAAAAAGAATTTTTATGTGTATGAAAAAAGAATATTATTTATGTGAAATAAAAAGAGAAATAAAAAGGTATTTTTTTTGGAGTATTTTCATATTTTAGGGCAAAACCCTAATTCTATTAAATAAAATACATTATTCATTTATTATGTACAAATATTTATTTACATATACAAAATAAAATAAAATGAGGTATTTGTCCAAAATGTATTTTTATATTAATAATAATAAAAAAAACAAAAATGTATATATTTTGTATTTACTCTAAATATATGAATAAATATAAGTATATATATATGTATTATTTTAGATATGTATTATATATATATAAATAATAATAATATTTAATATTTGTAAAAGAGTATTTTTTATAAAAAGTATTTTCAGAAGGTAAAATAAAATAAAATAAAAATAAAAATGTATTTACACCATTTTAACATTTTTTAAATAAAAGTATATTTATTTACCTATTTATATTCAAATAACTAGTCTAACTAAATAAATATCCAATAAATAGGAAAATGGTATAAAAAAATATTTTTATGTTTTATATATGATGAGGAAAAATAAATAAATCAGGCCAAAAAAAGAAAAGTCAAAAAAACATCAAAATGAATGAAATGGGCTTGGGGGGTGCAAAACCAAAAACATGGTGTGAATAAGAAATATGAAACAAGCCCAGCCCAATAGACCCTTCTTCAACCTCCAGCCAAAAACGTTCAGAAAACGCGCGCTTGGTTCCAACATTCAAACATCCTGATTCCTGGCTTATTAATGAAAACTCATAACATAAAAAATGTTCAGCATCAAGAGACGAATCCAACCATATGCAGAACTTGTCCTAACTCTCTAAGATGAGGGGGAATTTCTTCTCCCCCAAATCCTAACCTAGATTTTCTGCCATTTTCAAACCTTAAATTCTCTCAGCTCAAGCAAAAGAAATGAAAAGTAAAAACATGTACATGTTCAGTGGCATGAGTAGAACATTGTTTATTCACAAACTTAAAGCTAATGATGCCTAATCAGAGAGATACGAATTCAAAAACTTACCTGTTCAGTTGAAGTTCTATCTGACAATGGAGAAGCTCTCAGTGCAAGGTGATGATTTGGATAGTTTCCTTGAGGTCCAGGGATGCTATTCTAAGCTTTACTTTGTCTTGAAAGCTTTTGAATCGAGCTAGAGCACTTCACCTGCAAATCAGAAATGTGAAAATGGTGGAACCAATTAGAGGGATTACAGGTTGTGTTTTAGCTTTTGGTTAGCTTGCTTAGATGGTAGGGAAGGTGTATGAACTGGTTTGGGCAAGAATGCTTGAAAGGATTGAGAGTTGGAACTCAATCTGCAGAGGTTGCTCTGTTTGAGCAGTTTCAAGGTGATTCTGAGTTTTGGGAGGGATTGGAGGTAAAAGGCTCGTGCTTTAGCTTTGGATCAATGTGTGGAATGTGTTTGATAAGTTTGTCTAAGTGTTTGTAAGCTAATATCAGAGTTGGTACAAGTTATGCTATCTTACTTGAACTTGAAGCAAGCAATGGCCACTTTATCATTCTAGCCTGTACAGGCCCTCACACTATGCTGCATACATTGGCCTTGATCAGTGCAATTTTATCACAAACTTGTGCCAAGAAGATTTGGACTGTACCACTTGGATTGCAAACTTGACATAAAGTTCTACTTTTTCAAAATGGAAATAATGCTTTTTCTAGTTTAGGGTTAATTCTCCATGTAATGTCCAAATGCTTAAAATAACAACTTGGCACAATGGTTTTGCATTGAATTATTGAGTGTCAAAGGTTTTTAGGACCTGTAATGTAGCTTAAGCATGCTGAGATTGAAATGCATGGTGTTATGAACATGTACATGGCCAAGAACAAAAGTGACTTTTTCCCATTTTGCAAAATTAGATTCTCCCTAACCATGAGGTTGTTTTAGAAGTTCTTGGACATTTTGGAAAGCTTGGAATGTGTACTACAATCCATCTTTGAAATGAAAATTGAAATTCCAAGTGGAAGTGTATGGAAAATGGTCTTGAAGTTAGGTAGAAAACCTTGTCAAAAAGGTCAAAATTTCACTAAGTTATGAATGGTTTAGTGCCCTTATTCAAAAATTTGTAACTTGAGATACAAGCCTCATTTGGGAAAACTTTGTGAACCAAAGTTGTAGATTATGAAACAAGCTACAACTTTCATGTTTTGACTTTTGTTTGAATCCAAATGAATCTTGGTGAGAAAGTGGGGCAAAGTTTGGAAAAAATTAGGGTTTTCCATAACTTAGAAAAATTCTAAGTTATGAAAAATTCCCATTTCAAACCCTAATTTGCATTTCTTGGTTTCTTGGTGAACAAGTTTCATGATTTGGCATGTTTTGATGAAAAATGAATCTTGACTCTTGATTTTGACCAAAAAGTCAAAGTTTGACTTTTCAGTATACAGTAAAAATTGATCAATTGACTGGGAAATTCAACTGTCATCCTTGTGTACTTGGGATTTTTTGAGTTTGTTGAGCATGTCAAGATAATTCCATGGGGTCCTTGAGTCCATATGTGAGCTTGGTTTGCCATTGGCTAGGTCAAACAGTCAAAAATTACCCTTGTGCAGTCAAAACCCTAAAAATGACCATTTTGCCCTTTTGGTGATCTGATCAAATTTCTTGTGGAATTGTGATCCAAACTTGATCAAATGGTTCATGTGAGTTCATAATGTTGATGTGGGTCAATTTTCATGAGATTTGACTGTCAATTGGCCACAGTTGACTTTTTCCCCAATACAACTGATTTCTAGGTCATCTGTCCAATTGACTGGGCAAAACTTGGAATCAAGACTTGAAACTTGGTATGGATAAACTTGGGAGTCCAACATGAAGCATGAAAGTCATATTAGACATTTTAGGTCAAAACATCTTTGTTCAACCACAAACCCTAATTTGGGTCCACAGTGCAAGGAGAAGTCTTGAGCAGAGGAAACCCTAACTGGATCTTGATCTTCAAGGGTTTTGTGATGAGAAAATGTTGAGGAAATGGGAGGGCAAATTTTGGGGTACAACACTTTCCATAATCTACCCCCCTTACTCAGAAATAATCTTGAAAGGTCTTTTTCTGTTCTTTTCACCCTTTCCTTTGTTGGATAAAAGAAAAGTCAGTGGCGACTCTTGCTTACCGCAACATTTGCAAACACAAATGCAAAACCGATATAACAGTGAGTTCTCCCACCGTATTACAATAGGCAATCAACAGTCCTCTTCTAAATGGCTTTAGTTCTACCAATTAATAATAGGAAATCAACATACCTCTTCTAGCTAGATTCACTTCCTCCAGTTAAAAATAGGCAACAAAGAGGCCTCTTCTGGTTATATTTGTTCCCCAGTGAATCACCATCATAATACCTCTTCTGATTAGATTTATTTCTCCCAGTTAAAGACATGCAAAAGACATCTACTATTTCAGTATAAATCGACCAAGGATTTATTCTGATAATTCTTAGAGTTTCTACCGACAGTCACTATGGATGGAATTTATAAGCCCATATCCTACAAACTCTTTATCACTCCTCCAAATGGCATATTTAAGCCCACTCCCGACACAATCAATTAACGCATAGTCGAGTGCAAATTTTTGGGCACTTTAGTGTTCAATCATCTTCCACCTTCAAGTCACGAATGGTAGACTCGCCAATATAACTCTTCAGGTTTAAGAAGATTGAACATGGGCAGTTGTTGTACCCTAAAATTTCCCCTCTCTTTTCTCAAGATATTTCTCACAAAGATCTTCAAAAGCTCAAGCTTGCACAAGTATTGACTAGGTCAAGACATCTCCTACACACTGATACCTCCAATTAGGGTTTAAGTTTTAAAAAGGACAATTGGGTTTCTAACACTTCAAATGACTTTCATGGATCATTATGGACCCTCAAGATTACTCATGTCAAGTTTCAAGTCTTGAATCACAAAATTGCTCAGTCAATTAAGCAGATCAATTGTATTGGGTAAAAAGTCAACTATGGTCAACCTACAGTCAAACTTTAAAATTTTGGACCAATATCAACATTTTGAAGTCATATGTATCAATTGGTCAAGTTTGAATCACAAATCCCTAAGAAAATTGTTCAAATCACCAAAAGGGAAAAATGGTCAAAATTAGGGTTTTGACTGTATTTGACTGATCAAGGGTTTTTTACCTAATACATGATCCAATGGTTTGAAGCATAATCTCAAAGATTCAAATACAACATATTGACCTAATTTCATGGCTCAAAACATTTCTCAAGATCAATTGATTTTTAGTTAAGATTCAATCAACTGATGAAAAGTCAACTGATACACCAAAAGTACAACTTTGACTTTTTGATCAAAATTGAGTTTCAAAGTTCACATTTCATCAAGACATTCAAAAATATGAAACTTGATCATAAAGAAGTCAAGAAAGTCAAAAAGGTCTTTGGAAAAGTCAACATTTTCCATACTTAGAAATTTTTCTAAGTGTTTTAAACATGATAATTTAATAACTTCATGACATTTTTTCACCAAGATGCAAGATGATCCAAAGAAAACTTTCAACATGAAAGTTGTATATCTTGATGAATTATATAACTTTGAATTAGAGGTTTAATGTCCAAAAAATGCTTAGATTTGAAGATATGAGCCCATGAAGTCATGACATTTTTGTATAAACAATTAGAGAAATTTTCAATAGATTTTGTCAGTTTTTATCTCAACTTCTTGGCTATTTTTTATCAAGTTCCGATTTGATTTATCCAAAATGGTCAACATAAAAGTTGTAGAAAATGTTTCAAGCTTTTCGAAACGTCCAAGAGCATGAATTTATCGTACTTGAGCTAGGATATTCAAGGGCATGAAGTCGGGCATCCATTCTTGAATTATAAGTCATTTTGTTGAAGAACATATAACAAAATCCTTATGCCATGCTGCATAATCTTACTTTTCAGGCCTTTTGACTTTAAAATCTATCCATAATCAGATGTTTACATAATTAATTGAACCATTATCCAAGTGATTCAAGTATTGTCCATTGCATCATTCCATTTATGGCACAAAGGCACTATTGTCATTCACATAAAGCATGCTTTATACAAAGTCTACTCTCCTTGAGCCTCTCAACTGTTTTTTTATGCACACACAATGCCAAAGCGAGAAGTAACATACCTAAAAACTCCTAGCCACTTCAGATCCCTTTTGTACCATGCATTGGAACATCAAATTTCAGATAACTTGGTTGTTTCATCTCAACCAAACCAGAATTTCACAGGTTATAAAACAAACTCTCTCATCCTCTCAAACCTTCTCTATAAATAGAGAGGACATTTGCAAGCTAAGGGCCAGAAGTTCTTTTGAGTAGACAAATTCTCAAAATCCCTTCACTCACAAAAAACCAGAATTGTTCATAAAACCTCCATCTTTGAGCTTTGAAGTCCAAATCTTTGAATCTCATACCTTGCAAGTTTTCCTCAAACAAAACCATCCAAATACTTCACATATATCATATAGAAGTTTTTTAAACACAAGAACAACTTATGTAACATCATTATCACCACCGTCCAAAATCAAAAGCATTGTCTTGCAAGTTGACTTAGTTGGAGAGACCCAAACACTTTCAGCATAAAGTAAGGATTGAAACAACTTCAGGGAGGTCTAAGGAAGCTCAATCAATCATCTCATTTCACTTGGAAACATCCATACACATTTTGGATTTTCACTTCAAGAGGTAAGTTTTCTCAAACGATGATATCCTTGTTCACACATGATTTTACTTTCGTTTTCAAAAGAATAAAACATGACAAGTCAAAGTAGAAGAGTACAAACATTTAAAACCACAGAAAAATGCTTTTGGAAGTCTGACACGGTCGGATGTGTCACATGACACGGGCCGTGTCAGGGATACAACTTGACAAAATGACATAACAGGGTCTTGACACGGGTGCCCGTGTCACAGAACACGCCCGTGTCATAGAACATGACCCGTGTCCATCTTACTGGGATTAAAAACATGACAAAATGGCAAGACAAGGTTCTAACACGGGTGCCCGTGTCATAGGACACAACTCGTGTCCCTCTTACTAGGATTAAAAACTTGACAAAGTGGCAGGACAAGGTTCTGACACGAGTGTCAGTGTCAGCTCAGCTGGGACAAAAAAGACATGCATGGATTTTTACAGGGGTTCAAACATGGGTGCCCCTGTCATAGGGCAGGGCCCGTGTCAGCCTAAATACCAAAAATCTTGATTTTTGAGACTTTTTGCTTTTATTTTTATTTAATATGGTTGTAATAGTAATTAGGTTTTAATTTATTTCATCCCCATTTATAATTTGTATCCCCATCCCCTAAATGATGCAATAGTGTAGGACTTTAATTTTTGTAATATATAGCTTTAAATATAGTTGTTAGTAGTTGGGTTGTGTATGGCAAGGTAAAATCAATCTTAGAGAACCCTAATCTCAAGACAAAAATGCATGTAACCAAAACGTAATTCACACAGGCACCTCTAGGGTAACCCACACTTGTTACCTACGAATAAACAGTCATGTCCCTCGAACATGGGATACTTTAGCAAAGACCCTCAAATACAAGATCGTAGTCCTTCGATGACCCTTCGACGTTGTCTTTGGTAAATGATCTTAGACCCTTACGACAAATTGCTAAAGCATCCTACAATGTTGCCTTCTATAACTATACGACGACCCACGTCGTCCCCTTACATCCAATGATAGGGCTTCTCAGAAATCAATGGTAAGTAATCAATATCTAAAGGAGTAGGAAAATAACTAATACTTTTTGAGTAGGTAGAACATTCATAGTAACTTGCTCACAACCATTTTTTAAATATCTTTCAAACACACGAACACTTTTCCATAAATTGCTTTCTGTAACACGGTGGGAGAACTGACTTGGGTGTTTTGCGTTTGATCTCAATTGTCACAGATAGCAAGATTCGCCACCGACTTTTCTTTTATCCAAATGGAAAGGTTGAAAAGAACGTGAAAGACCTTTCGAGATTATTTCTTGAGTTCGGGGGTAGGTTGTGAAATGGGAAGGTATTATCACCCTTTTCATCTGTAGTTATCTACGGGCTCTTAGTTGATTGCTAGATCATTTGCTTTTGTTTGAAAATGGGCTTGTGGTGTGGGTTTTGAAAGTATTTTGAAAAAGAATGTCTTTGTAATGGTTCTCGTTTCTATAAGAACGCGTACAAAGTGTTTGTTTTTTGAAAATGTTTCAAAATGAAAGTGTTGGTATATAAAAATGTTTTTGTTGTGAGCAAGCGAGCAACTAGGAGTAATCTACCTACTCAAAAGGTCATAAATGTTCTTTTCCTCCTCCTTTAGATGTTGCTATCTTACCATTGATTTGGTAAGAAGCCCCATCGTTAGATGTGATGGGACGGGCATGAGACGTTCGTCTAGTCATAGAAGGCAACTTATGGGACGTTTTATCAATATCATTAGGGACTAGACCGTTTTACCGAAGGAAACATTAAGGGTCATCGAGGGACTACGATATTTTATCGAGGGTCTTTGCTAAAACGCCCATATTCAAGGGACGTGACTATTTTCCGAAAGGCAACAAAGCGAGATTACCCTAAGGGTGCTAGTGTGCAAGTGTGTTTAATTTACATGCATTTAGTCTTGATTAGGATTATCTATTTGTTGATTTTATGTCTTGCCATACAAACCCTAATTACTGGCATTTATTTGAAAACAGTAAATTGCGGAAATGTAAAATCCTACGCTATTACATCATTTAGGGATGGGGGTACATAATTACAAATGGGTATTTGCAAGAATTTAAATCCTAATTATCTATTACAACCATATTGAATTGTACAATATAAGAAAAGGAAAAAGACTTCTTTTGAAAATGGTTTTTTTTTTGTCTTAATGAATTAGAAGAAAAAAGGAAATAATTAGTTAATAAAAAGAAAATATTTTTATGTCTTTTTTATATTAATAAAAATAGTAGTAATAATAAAATAAAAGAGAAAAAAATAAAAATAAAGAGAGATAGGATTAGCATGTTGCTGAAAGCATAATAAAGAGGACTAGAAGTTCTGATGCCAGGCGCGCTGTGGTTCAGCAAGAAACATCAGAGGTGATCAGAAGTTCTAAGTTGATGCACGCTGAGGTCCTGAAAGAAACGTTAGGGGAAAACATAAATTCTGGGTTGCTACGTGCTGAAGTTCTGAGTGTTAGAACAATAAGAAAATCTTAGAAGTTGTGTGTTAAAACACTGAGGAGAACTAAGAAGTTATGTGTTGTGTTAAACAGTGAGTGAAAATCAGAAGTTCTGTGTTGTATTAAACAGTGAGTGAAACTCAGAAGTTCTATGTGTGTTTAAACAGTGAGTGAAAGTCAGAAGTTCTATGTGTGTTTAAACAGTGAGTGAAAATCAGAAGTTCTATGTGTGTTTAAAACAGTGGGAAAGAAAGACCCAGAAGTTTTATGTTACACTTAAACTCCTTCCTTACATTAATCAGCTCATCAACAACTTATTCAGTTCGTAAAAACAGAAAATCAGAAAGATAAAAGCACAATAATTCATAGAAGCTCTAATCCTAGTTCTGAGCCTAACTTTATTCAAGAAGTTCTGATCTACAATTTTCTACTTATGAGATAATATGAACAACATCAACATTATGATATTTACATATTTTATGATGTTCTGAATGAAAAAATCTAAGTCAGAAAGACTTACCTTAAATTTGAAGCATGTGTTTGGGACCTGAGCCGCTGCCTTCAGATGTTCCAGGGTTAGAAAGGAATGGAACATAATGTTATGTTCTTTGATTCAAAGGGAAGAACAAAGGTTTGGTTTTTCTTAAGAATTTTGGGTTTACGAATGCTTTATTGTTTTTCTTTTCTCTCTTTGATGATTATCTCTTTTCAAAACCAAGCTCCTTGAAAGTGTGATGAAGCAATTTATTTATAGGTGAGTTTGTTGTGGTTTGGGGGGGGGGAAACAAGTGAGATTTAAACCTTTTTGGCATACTGTTTCATTGCTTTTTAATCACAGTTTTTTTATGCTAATTTGGTGCAAATATGGGGTTTGAGAAAGTGCATGCATGGACTGGTCAGTAGCTGGTTGCAGGACTGTGTTGTAGTAGGGCAGCAGGCTTCTTAAATGAGGTTTTGGGATTTGGTGATGTTCTGATCGCAGAGAACCAGAAATGTAGCCTCCATATGCTGAAGAATCATGTTCTGACCGAAGAACATTGCTTCCATATGTTCTGATTGAAGGGTCATATTCTGAACCGTCTTTGCAAATTCTAATTGCACTTGCGTGGAGGCTGGCCCAGAAGTTCTGAAATATCATATTCTCCTAACACTTAGAAATTATCTAAATGTTTAGAAATTTGATTTTTCAAGGCAATTTCTGATTTTTGATTTTGATGAATTAATTTCATGTCTTGATGAAACATAATTGTTGAAACTTGATTTTTGATGCCAAAAGTCAAAGTTTGACTTTTCAGTGTGCTTTTGACCATTTTGCCCTTGTGAATGAGTTTCTTGGAAAATTGTAATCCAAGGCTTGAAACTTGCCAGAAGCAAACCTGAGGATCTAGAATGATCTTTTGAGAAATGAGAGGGCGAATTTTGGGGTACAACAGCTGCCCCTGTTAAATCTTCTTAAACCTGAAGAGTTATATTGGTGAATCTACCATTTGTGACTTAAGGGTAGCAGATGATTGAACACTAGAGTGCCCAGAAATTTAAACTTGATGATATTGTGGTTGAGGTGTAAGGAATGGGCTTAAAGACGCCATTTGGAGAAATCATGGAGAGTTGTTAGAGATGGGATTATAGATGCCATCCAAAGGTGATTGTTGACAGAAATTATACTAAGTCTAAACTTGACTTCAACTGGGACAAGAATCAGAGTAAACCTTTGGAGCGGTTTATCTGAATCAGAGAAGATATCTGCGGGAAAGAATCAAGATAAACCGTTGAGAGATTTAAACTGAACCAGTAGGGGTCTGGAAAAGAATCAAAATAAATCTTGGATGACTTATCTTAGCCAAAGAAGATGTCTGCGGGAAAGAATCAAGATAAACCGTTGAGAGATTTAAACTGAACCAACAGGGGTCTGGAAAAGAATCAGAATAAATCTTGGAGCGACTTATCTGAACCAGAGAAGGTGTCTGCGGGAAAAAATCAGGATAAACCGTTGAGAGATTTAAACTGAACCAGCAGGGGTCTCGAAAAGAATCAGAATAAATCTTGGAGCTACTTATCTGAACCAGAAAAGATGTCCATGGGAAAGAATCAGGATAAATCATTGAAATATTTAAACTGAACCAACAGGGGTCTGGAAAAGAATCAGAATAAATCTTGGCGCGACTTATCTGAACCAGAAAATATTTCTGTGAGAAAGAATCAGGATAAACCGTTGAGAGATTTAAACTGAACCAGCAGGGGTCTGGAAAAGAATCAGTATAAATCTTGGCGTGACTTATCTGAACCAGAGAAGGTGTCTGCGGGAAAGAATCAGGATAAACCGTTGAGAGGTTTAAACTAAACCAGTAAGGGTCTGGAAAAGAATCAGAACAAATCTTGGAGCGATTTATTTGAGCCAAAGGAGATGTCTGCGGGAAAGAATCAGGATAAACCGTTGAGAGGTTTAAACTGAACCAGCAAGGGTCTGGAAAAGAATCAGAATAAATCTTGGAGCGATTTATCTGAACCAGAGAAGAGGTCTACAGGAAAGAATCAGGATAAACCGTTGAGAGAATTAAACTGAACTGGAAGGAGTCTGAATGAATTAATGGTCATGTATATAGTCACCCTGTCTTGTTTCGGGAATTGATCTACGATTGATTTATTCATAGATATTTTCTTTATCTTGTTGAAAATTTGATGATAATTTTTTGTTGGTTGATCTTTCCTGAAAAAGGTAAAGAGTTAGTTATATGTAATGCAATGATGCATGAAATGCGTAGTGAAATGGGATTGCGATATATGCATTTGTATCATCGATGTTTATGATGTATGGATGCGATGTATGTGCATGCAAGCTTTTCTGCTGCAGTGTTGTCGGATTGGGGAAAATAAATCCCTGACTACCACTGGGAATGAGGAGTGTAAGTCTTCATATTTTGTTGAAGTTGAAGTGTTGAAGGATGGGTTTCCATAATTAGAGAAATAAACTCTGTTGGGGAAGAGAAATGTCGTGCATTGCCTGTGGGCTTTATGAAATCCTGCTGGGGAACCCTAAGAAGCTAGGTGACTTTTACTAGGGAATCTTTTAGGTGGTAACTGGAAATTTTTCTCTGTCGAAGATATGAAGGCAAAAGGCACCATTAGACTACATGATAGGGATATGACAAAGATCCTGTAACAGGATGTTCTCGCTTTTGATCTGTTGGAGAAAGTATCTGTGGGGGTTTTGTGGAATAGGACATAGATATTTCCTTGTTTCTTAAAGCCAATAGTAATTGTCTTTCTGTTTAGTTTCCCTTTTTTATGCATTCATTTATAAACATTTATTACATTTAAATTCATATGTTCAAGAATAAACACTGGACATTTTTTGCAAACAAAGCAGAAACAATATAAGAGAAACAAATAGTTTTGCACTTTCAAAGGAATATTTTTGTATTAACTTGAATAAGTGTTTTTATACAAAGAGACGAACATCCTAGTAAGAGAATGTCATCGTAAAAATAAAAATTGATACAAAGAAAGGATATCTATGTGAAATAATCCCATGGGGTTCCCATTCTACTATAGCCTTCATGTCTTTGAGCATCTCATCCACTTGTTGCTTTGTTCGAAGATGATTGGATTGATTAGAACCATTCGAGTTTGACGATTAATGCTGGAGAGTGGCTGTAAGGTGATCCAATGAGACATAGTCATACCTTCGAATCCTTAACTTTTTCTTGGACCACCCTTTCGGGTTTTCAGTCCATCAGGATACCCTTTTTTGCCCAAACTGCCTTTTCAAGTTTTTAGCTTGCTGGGTGTACAGTTTTTTTTGTATTCTATCCCTAAATTTTGCCCGAACCCTTTTGGTTCGCCGGGATGCCCTAATTTTTTACTAGGCCAGTCGACCTAGCGGGTTTTTGTTTATGCGTAGTATCTTTTAACTATGTTCGCGTTTACAGGGTGCAGGAGGTCATCGCCATCCATAGTGGTTAAGATCATTGCCCCACCCGAAAAAAGGTTTTTAATCACAAACTATCCTTTGTATGTAGGAGTCCATTTTCCCCTGGGATCACCTTGTGGAAATATGATACGCTTGATTACCAAGTCACCAACCTGATATACCTGACGTCTGACCTTCTTATTAAAAGCTTTAATCATACGTTTTTGATACATCTGGCCATGGCAGACAGCCGTAAGCCTCTTCTCATCAATCAAGTTCAGATGGTCAAATCGAGTTTGAATCCATTCATCTTCACTCGACCCTGCATCCTTTATGATTCTCAAAGAAGGTATTTGGACTTCAATTGGTAGGACAACTTCCATGCCGTATACCAAGGAGAAAGGAGTTTCCCCTGTTGATGTGTGTGTCGTGGTACGGTAATCATGGAGAGCAAATGATAACATATCATGACAGTCTGTGTAGGTCACTATCATTTTTTGTATGATCTTCTTAATGTTTTTATTAGCGTCTTCCACAGTGCCATTCATCTTCGGCCAGTAAGGAGAAGAATTATGATGCTGGATCTTGAATTGCGTGTATAATGCAGTGATCATGGTATTGTTGATATTGGTACCATTATCCATAATGATTCTCTCTGGAATACCATACCGATAGATAAGATTTTGTTTGATGAATCGGGCCACAACATTCTTGGTGACAGAAGCGAAGGAAGCTGCCTCAACCCACTTCGTGAAGTAATCAATGGCGACCAAGATGAAGCATTATCCATTGGAAGCTGTAGGTTTGATTTCTCCCATCATGTCAATGTCCCACATCACGGATGGCCAAGGAGCAGTTAGGACGTTTAGAGGAACTGGAGGCACATGTACTTTGTCAGCATAAATCTGACACTTATGACAGGTTCGTGAATGTTGATGACAATCTGCTTCCATGGTGGACCAATAATATCCTTCCCGTAGGATCTTCTTAGCCATTGTATGCCCACTAGAATGGGTGCCAAAGGTGCCTTCTTGTAAATCAGCCATGATCTTGTCTGCCTCACTCTTGTCTATGCACCGAAGCAAAGTAGAGTCGTGGTTGTGCTTGTAGAGAATCCTATTACTGAGGAAGAACTTAGCAGCGAATCTTCTCAGGAATTTATTTCCATTGACTGAAGTTCCTTCTAGATACTCTTGTGCCTTAAGATATCTCTTAATTTCATGGAACCAAGGCTTGTCTACTACTTCCTCAGTATCGATCTCTTGACAGTAAGCTGGTTCGTCCATCCTCTCAATGGTGATCTGAGGAGTCTCATTATCCCACCTGATTTTGAACATGGATGACATAGTGGCTAGCGCGTCTTCTAGTTGATTTTCCTCTCGTGGAAAATGCTCAAAGGTAATTTCCTCAAAATGTGGGATTAATCTCAACACATGTTCTTTGTAGGGGATAAGATTAGGATGTGTCGTGTCCCATTCTCCTTTAATCTAACTGATGACTAAGGCTGAATCTCCAAATACACTTAAGGACTTGATCCCCAAATTTATGGAAGCTTTGAGACCCATAATACACGCTTCATATTCCACCATATTATTTGTACAGTTGAAACACAATATAGTAGTGAAGGGAGTATGGCATCCTTCATGGGACATGATCACAGCGCCTATGTCATTTTCGAGTGTGTTGGAAGCTCCGTCAAAAACCAAGGTCCATCGGGATCCTTGTTCAGGTCCGTCATATGGTCTAAGTTCTTCACAATTGTTTACCACCATGATGTCTTCGTCTGGGAATTCGAACTTCATGGACTGATAGTCATCCACAGCCTGATGAGCAAGGTGATCGGCTAGCATACTTCCCTTTACTGCTTTCTGGGTAGTGTATTGAATGTCGTATTCAGTCAGGATCATCTGCCATCTTGCTATTCTTCCCGAGAGGGTGGGCTTCTCGAATATGTATTTAATTGGATCCATCTTGGATATCAATAAGGTAGTGTGAGTCAACATATACTGTCTTAGTTGGCGAGCAGCCCATGCTAGAGCACAGAAAGTTTTCTCGAGCAGTGAATATCTGGTTTCACAGTCTGTAAAATTTTTGCTCAGGTAGTATATTGCATGCACTTTTTGGCCAGACTCGTCATGCTGCCCCAACACACACCCCATTTAATTTTCCAAGACAGTTAGATACACGATCAAAGGTCTTCCCTCAACTGGTGGCATCAAAATGTGAGGCTCTTGAAGGTACTTTTTGATCTTGTCGAAAGCAGTTTGACAGTCATCGTTCCATTCCACCACTTGATATTTCTTTAGTAATTTGATGATTGGTTCACAAGTAGTAGTTAGATGGGAAATGAATCAGGTAATATAGTTTAGCCTTCCTAAGAATCCCCTAACTTCCTTCTCAGTGCGAGGAGCAGGCATTTCTTGTATTGCTTTTACCTTTGCAGGATCCACTTCGATACCTTTGCCGCTGACGATGAAGCCTAAAAGTTTGTTGGACCTCACTCCAAAAGTGCATGTATTCGGGTTCAGCCTTAGCTTGTATCTCTTCAGTCTTTCAAACAGTTTCTGCAGATGGTCAAGGTGTTCCTTTTTAGTTTGAGATCTGGCTATCATGTCATCCACGTAGACTTGTATCTCATGATGGATCATGTCGTGAAACAGAGCTACCATGGAACGCTGATAGGTTGCCCCAGCGTTCTTCAACCCGAATCGCATCACTTTGTAACAGAACGTGCCCCACTGTGTGATGAAGGTTGTTTTGTCCATATCCTCAGGTGCCATTTTGATTTGGTTGTATCCGGAGAAACCGTCCATGAAGGAAAATACTTTTTGATGTGCAGTGTTGTCAACCAGAATATCAATGTGGGAAAGCGGGAAGTCATCATTGGGGCTTGCCCTATTCAAGTCTCTGTAGTCCATACACGTACGTACCTTACCATCCTTTTTAGGCACTAGAATAATATTGGCGACCCATTGTGGATAGGAGGTGACATCTAAGAATCCAGCGTTGAACTGCCTCATGACTTCAGTCTTGATTTTTTTTGACATTTCTGGCCGTATGCGATAGACTTTCTATTTTACCGGAGGGCAGTTCTATTTTTTTGGCAGACGATGGACCACGATGTCAGTGTCGAGTACTGGCATGTCTTCGTACGACCAGGCAAAAACCTCAACATAGTCATGCAGTAACTGAGTTAAGCGCTTCTTGACACTAGGCTCCAAGTTGGCACTTAGCCTGACTTCTTTCTTGTCCTCTTCCGTACCTAAGTTAACTGTTTCCACTGGCTCTTCATAGGGTTGTATGGTCCTTTCTTCCCATTGCAATATCCTGGCTAGTTCTCCTGGTACCTCACAATCTTCCTCACCTTCGTCTTAGGCTTGGTAGATCGGATTTTCAAAGTCATGATAGGCCATAGCAGAATCGTTACACATGGGATCTTGAGTGGATGTGGATCTGCATTTTGATATGTGAGTGTGTGTAAGAGCATAGCTATCTTTGAAAAAATAAAAAGGTATAAAAAAAGAACAAAGAGCGTAAAATTTGTATGCAAAAAACGTCCATGATTTATTGGTGACATATGAAGATGAAGTAACAACCCTCACAAATGGACCATTGTGCCTCGGGTAAGAAACAAGGTTTTAAAGTCTAAAATTTTTTAATTATTACAAGTCCGACAAAAAATTAAAAGACAATTACTCTTGGATAAAAGTAATAGGGAAAAATTCTTTGGCTTCCAAGTTGTTGAGTCCTCCGCTGACGATTGGAAAAATCCACTCATCCAGGTCACAGCTGCCATCACTGTCTTCCACTATGTTGTCTCCATAATTGCTGATACGTAGAGGTGGCCCCCTGCGCGAGTTCGTCGAACAACCTTTGTGCTTCCAAGGTGAAACCCAAACCAAATTTGTTGGATTTGTAAGGAATATCTGGAAGTTGACCCCAGATAGTGCATCCACCTTCTTCAATCACGGCTCTAGCATCTTTTAAAGAGGCCATTTTCAATGGCAGTCTGGTAACTTTTGGAGTCTTGGTAGTAGTCTTGGTTGTCGCAACCGTCTGCGGGACCTCCTCGAAATGCTGACACGGAGTTTCGATGAACTCACAATCCATTTCCACGTACCTGAAAGAGTTCAGGTGGCCGACCATATATTCCCCTTCCCCGTGGACAGTGATGATTTTTCCTTAGATTGGGTACTTCAACATCTGATGTAATGTAGAGGTGACGGCACCAGCACCATGAATCCAAGGTCGGCCTAATAAACAGGAATAGGAAGGGCGGATATCCATCACATAGAAAGTTGAATCAAAAGTCGGAGTTCTAACTTTTATGGGGATGTCAACTTCTCCGTGCACCGTCCTCTTAGAACCATCAAAGGCCCTCACCATAATGTTGCTAGGCTTTAAAGTGAGTCCCTTGCAGTCTAGCCAGTCAAGAGCGTTTTTGGGCAAGACATTCAGCGATGAGCCTGTATCCACCAGAACATGGGCTAGCGTAGTTCCCCTGTAATCAATGGAGACGTGTAAGGCATTATTGTGTTTCCTTCCCTTGGGAGTCAAGTCGGCGTATGAAAAGCCCAATCCATTACCAACAGTTAGACTGGCCATACAGTTCTCAAATTGGTCAATGGAAGTCTCTTGGGGCATGTGGGCGGTCTTTAGAAACTTTACCAAGGCTTTGGCATGGGCCTCAGAACACAGAAGTGAGGCCAACATTGATATTTTCGAGGGGGTTTTCCCCAACTGTTCCACGATGTTGTAGTCACTTTTCTTGAATATTTTTAGTATCTCTTCTATCTCCTTTCTATAAGCTTTAGAAATATCCTCTGGACGCGCCTTTGTCTGGACAGGCTCAGATAACACCTCCTTTCCCCTTGTCTTAGTCATAGAGATGTTAGTAGGATTGTCAACAGGAGTATTACTGGGAATGCTGGTAGGAGCGATAAAGGGAATAATTATAGGAGTAGTAATGGTCTTTGGAGAGATCTCGGTTGAGAAGATTCTTCCACTTCATGTTATCTTACTGGTCCCTACGATATTGACAGCATCGGGATCAATGTCTTTCTCAACTTTGTCTTGGATAGCCAACAAATCTTGCTTGACGCTATAGTAATAGACGTCGGACCCGTAGTTCCAGGGAACAACTTTATCCGAAGAATATGGTATTAGCCTTGGCATGGTGATGATTAGGGGAGCAGACATTGGAACAAATGTAATCCTGGTGGGTCTTTTGGTGGAGACCCTGGGAGGATTGTCGAAAATGGTGATTATTGAGACATCTTCATAGGAATTTCTAATAAGAGGAACTTTTTCAAACATGATTTCTTTGTTAGCCATCAGGCGTTGAACGCCCATCTTCAGTAACAAACAGCCATTTGGTAGTGACATACATAATTGACAACTTTCATTACAACCCGAAAACAGACTGGCTCGCAATAGATTTTGTTTAATGGTCAAAAGAGGAGTAGTTAAATCATTCACGGAGGAAATAAAACATTCATCATCAACAACATTGACACCTTGACCGTGTTTGGGCATTGGTGCCGTTATCATATTAGGTGTTTCTGGGGGATCAAACTCAATCTCTTTTTCCTCAATAAGGTCTTGTATCTTATTCTTTAAGGCCCAACAATCGTTTGTATCATGCCCCGGGCTTTTAGAATGATAGGCACATCAAGCATTCGGGTTGTATCGAGGAGAAGTTGTATTGGGGTTCTTGGGAGCTTCCTTTATGGTCACCAAATTGGACTTCAAAAGATGTGACAGAACTTGGGACAAGGTCATATTGATTCGAGTGAATCATTTCATGGGCACCTCTTGCATGCGTTGATAATTTCGCTGCTAATTTGGTGCATGATTAGAAATCATAACAGCCCCTACCGTCAGGCGGCATTTGACTTTTTTTTTTTATTCCTATGGTCGTATGCAACACTTACCTTCTTCTTTCCGGTAAAGGGTTTCTTCATTATGCTCGAGGATACATCTCTTTGAATTTTGCCACTTTTTATATCAGCTTCTACCCATTCACTAGTCATGATTAGTTCAGTAAATCCATTCGAGGAGCTTCCGATCAGGTGGTTGAAGGATGGAACATATATCGTGCCTAAGAACATATCCACAAATTCTCTGTCAGATATAGGGGGTTGGACTCTTCCCATGAGATCCCGCCATTTTTGAGCATAGGTTTTGAAACCTTCACCTGCACCCATAGACATGCCTTGCAACTGTGTCTGAGTTGGAGCTAAGTCTGTGTTATACTGGTATTGCTTGTAAAAAGCGGCGGCCAAATCTTCCCAATTGCGAATATTGGTCCCTTCCAACTGATAGAACCAATCCAACTGCGTCCCCGACAAGCTTTCTTGGAAGAAATGCACCCATAGGTTCCTATCCGTAGTACGGGGTTGAATTTTCCTGACGTATGACCTTAAATGAAGCTTTGGACAAGAGACACTGTCATATTCAGCGAAAGTGGGGACCTTGAATTTCTGTGAGATGACAACCCCTGAGACAAGTCTTAGCTCTTCAAAATCCAACCCGGGTACCCTCTGGATCTCCATAGTATTGAGGCGATCCTCTAACTGCTTGTATTTATCGTCAGCTGGAGGATACTACTCTTCAGAGTAATCAACCTCTTCTTCTTCTTCAGACTCTGGGTTCTCATTCACTTCCTTGTTTTTCCCTTCTTGATTATCCCCTTCATCTGATGATGTTGCGAAGTCTAGAGTTCGTTTGGCTGGTCCTTTGAACCTTCTTCCCAGATTCAAAACACTGGTTGATTTCTTCGTTTTCTTCTTCTTTTCTTTGATCAGTAGAGTTTTCAACTCCTCTTGTCCCTTTTCCAAAGTCCATAACATTTGTTGAAATTGAGCGTTTTGCGCCTAAAGATCTTTTACTGTCTGTTCAATATCCATCTCACTGAAATAAACAGTAGAAAGATAAGGAGACTTGTTGTAATAAACCTGTTTGTGTTATGATGAATGAAGATGAATATGCAAATGATTTCAAGGAAATTAGAGATTTACATTTGCTTTAGATAAAAAAAGGAACAAACGTTGCATTAATAAATCCAAGTTTGAGTACATCATGCCTTTTTGGGCTTACGGTGAAAGAAGTGCAAAAACTCCTAAGATAAAAAGGTTGAACGCATCCTCTTTGGCACGATGTAGGCGTTCAGACTCTACTCTTCGTGAATCTGCTTGGTGAGTTCCAGAACTTTCTTCTCACTGGCGTAGAATCAGGCTTCAAAAGTGTCTCGTTCTTCCTTTAGCCGAATCTAATACTTTTGCATGTCTTCAATAGAGGTAGGTATATTGGGGTGAAGGACAATATACAGTACATCTCCTTCAACAACAGGCTCCGTGATAACAAGAAGAATGGAGGGGTAAGGCATTGCAAGACTCTGAGCACGAGCTCGTACCCACCTAAGGAAAGGCTCAAGGGGAATAGAATTTTTGTGCCCCAATGTCCTACTGTCCACCTTGTTCACCATCCTCCAAGCTCGTATAAACCTCTGACAGTAGCCTTGATTGTCGCATTCAAAGTCGAACACCACACCTTGGATGAGCGCATCATGTGGACCATCTCTTCGTGCATAACCAAAATGTCGCAAAGCTAAGCAAGGGTTATAAGTGATGCCTCCCCTAATGCCAAGCAGAGGGACATTAGGGAATTCCCTACAACGGTCGATGATACTAATATCCTCCAAGGATCGAGAACACCAGTGGATATCTGAATGTCTGAGTGACATCAGCCTATTGGACCACCTCAAACCTTGCTCATTCTTCACAAAGGACCAGGGAAGATGCGAAACAAACCATTTAGCCAACAGAGGAGCGCAACACATGAGGGTTCCTCTTCTCTTCATGGTGCGAGAGTGGAGAGAATGCAAGATATCTCCCAACAAAGTAGGAACTGGATTGTGAGATAAAAAGATTTTGATAGCATTCACATCTATAAGTTGGTCAGGATTTGGAAATAATACCAACCCATAGATGAGAAGAGCCAAAATTTATTCGAAAGCTCGTAAATCCAGATTGTTCCAACAATCTTGATCTTTTTCTAATAAGAATTTGGCTAAGAAACCTTTTACACCACATCTTGTTTCCCAATTAGTAGTGACGTCGGATTGTTGTAAGTATAAAGCTCGGGGAACCTTTTCAGGGCTTGGGTCTCTTTCAGTACTGTTGAAAGGTAGTTGGTCGAGAACAGGAATTCCCAAGAGTTGAGAGAACTCTTCCATTGTTTGTACAAGCTGGTAATCGGGGAAGGTGAAGCAATGGTGTAAAGGGTCAAATAACTGGAAAAGAACTTTCATCATATCTAAATCAAATCTTGAGGTGACCAAGTTGAGAAGTCCTCCATGTCTTTTGGTAAATAGAGAATACTCAGGGACCCTTGATGCTAACTCTTTAAGCTGAAAAGGTACTCGTACAAGGTTGACTTGGATTGTATTCCTGCGAGTGGGAGTCATATCCTACAAAACAGAACAAAGATGAATCTCAAAATCCTTGAAATGGTTAGTCTAAAATGTTATGGCATGATGTTATGATGTTATGTACAAGCGTACGCACAAGTTAAATCAAACAAATCCTTAGGTTTAGACTTGCATGAGGTTTTATAGGTAAGTACCCTCTTGAAGTTTGGTTGGCTCAACCTGTCTTAGTAATAGTAACCGGGTTCTAGGGGATCTCAATATCACTGATCTTTCTTCATCGGGCATTGTTTCAGCGCAAGCCTCTTTAATGGAGACCGAAATATCCCAAAAGTCCGATCTCAATAAGTGTAGTATCGAGTATCAATAAACTTTGGACTGCACCAAAGTCGGATACCTCACTACTTCCTAATGGCCAAGTTGGTCAAGTAAGGTTATAAAGTCAGTTAGTGCTTCATGACACCACACAGCGGCCCCGTATTCTCCTTGACTACTCAAGGGCTATTGGTACCAACAAATGTGTCACACTAACGTAGCTATTTCTTAGATCATGTCGGTATACCCCACATAATTTCCACAACTTATTTCTACTTACCTAAAAAAGGTGCCCCTGATCCGCGTAAAGGATCAAAACAAGCTCAAACAAAGAACCATAATGTAAAGCAAGTAAGTCAAATAATAAAAATAAATTAAAGGTGATCTAGCCCTAAGGTAACCCCACTTTTAAGATGGTTTCCCAGCAGAGTCGCCAGTTCTGTAACACGGTGGGAGAACTGACTTGGGTGTTTTGCGTTTGATCGCAATTGTTTCGGATAGCAAGAGTCTCCACCGACTTTTCTTTTATCCAAAAGGAAAGGTTGAAAAGAACAGGAAAGACCTTTCAAGATTATTTCTTGAGTTCGGGGGGTAGGTTATGAAAAGGGAAGGTATTAGCACCCTTTTCATCCGTAGTTATCTACGGGCTCTTAGTTTCTTGCTAGATCACTTACTTTTGTTTGAAAATGTGCTTTTGGTGTGGGTTTTGAAAGTATTTTGAAAAATAATGTCTTTGTAATGGTTCTCGTTTCTATAAGAATGCGTACAAAGTGTTTGGTTTTTGAAAATGTTTCAAAATGAAAGTGTTGGTGTATAAAATGTTTTTGTTATGAGCAAGCGAGCAACTAGGAGTAATTTACCTACTCAAAAGGTCTTAAATGTTCTTTTCCTTCTCCTTTAGATGTTGCTATCTTACCATTTATTTGGTAAGAAACCCCACCGTTGGATGTGAAGGGACGGGCATGGGACGTTCGTCTAGTCATAGAAGGCAACTTATGGGACGTTTTAGCAATGTCGTTAGGGACTAGACCGTTTTACCGAAGGCAACAGTAAGGGTCATCGAGGGACTACGATCTTTTATCGAGGGTCTTTGCTAAAACGCCCATATTCGAGGGACATGACTATTTTCGGAAAGGCAACAAAGCGGGATTACCCTAAGGGTGCTAGTGTGCAAGTTTGTTTGATTTACATGCATTTAGTCTTGATTAGGGTTATCTATTTGTTGATTTTATATCTTGCCATACAAACCCTAATTACTAGCATTTATTTGAAAATGGTAAATTGCATAAATGTAAAGTCCTACACTATTACATCATTTAGGGATGGGGGTACATAATTACAAATGGGGATTTACAAGAATTTAAATCCTAATTATCTATGACAACCATATTGAATTGTACAATATAAGAAAAGGAAAAGACTTGTTTTGAAAATGGTTTTTTTTTTGTCTTAATGAATTAGAAGAAAAAAGGAAATAATTAGGTAATAAAAAGAAAATATTTTTATGTCTTTTTTATATTAATAAAAATAGTACTAATAATAAAATAAAAGATAAAAAAGGAAAAATAAAGAGAGATAGGATTAGCATGTTGTTGAAAGCAAAATAAAGAGGACCATAAGTTCTGATTCCAGGCGCGTTGTGGTTCAACAAGAAACATCAGAGGTGATCAGAAGTTCTGAGTTGATAAGAATTTTTGTGTTATATTAAACAGTGAGTGAAACTCATAAGTTCTATGTGTGTTTAAACAGTGAGTGAAAATCAGAAGTTTTGAAGGATGAGCAAGGCATAAGATGGTCCTCGATATGTTTTGAAGAATGAGCAAGGCATGAGATGGTCTAATAGGTTGATGTCACTCTCGCATTCAGATATTCATTGGTGTTCTCGATCTTTGGAGGACATTATCATTATTGACGGTTGCGGGGAATTCCCCAATGTCCCTCTCCTTAGAATTAGGGGGTGTATCACCTATAATCCTTGTTTGGCTTTGTGACAGTTCGGGTATGCTAGGAGGGATGGTCCTCATGATGCACTTGTCCAAGGAATTGCATTTGACTATGAGAGCGATATCCAAGGTTATCGTTAAAGATTCATACGAGCTTGGGGGGCATGGTGAACAAAATTGATAGTAAGACATTGGAGCATAAGAACTACATTTCTTTTGAGCCTTATCTCAAGTGGGTGCAAGCTCACACTCAAAACCTCATAATTCCATATGAGGCCATCCTACCTATCATCATGGAACCTATTGTCGAAGGAGATATTCCCTACACTATTCTTTATCCTGACATGCCTAATACTCTCAAGGAGTTGTAAAGATCGTGGATTCAACTCAAAGGGGAGCGAGACACCTTTGAAACCTAATTCTACGCAAGCGAGAATAATGTTTTGGAGCTCACGAGACAACTTCATAAAGAGAGAAGTTTAAACGCCTACGTAGGACCAAAGAGGATGCACTCATGGGAAACTTGAGTCCTTTTGTTTTAGGAGTTTATTTTGTATTATTTTTTTCTTCTTCAATTGTAAACCCAGGATGCATGTTGTAACCAACTTGAACTTATTAATACAATTAATGTTTGTTCCCTCTTTGTCTAAACAAATTTAAATCTTAAAAGTCATTGAAATCATTTGCATACGCATTTCATGCATCATAGCATAACCAGTCTTTCTGAAACAGGTTTCCTCATCTTTCTACTGTTTATTTCAGTAACATGGATATCGAGCAGACCGTGAAAGACTTGTAGACACAAAATTATCAATTTCAAGAAACCTTGCTGACCTTGGTCAAAGGACAACAAGAGTTGATGTCACTTATGGTGGCCAAAAAGAAGACCAAGAAGAAGGCCCTGATCAACATGGGGAAAAGGTTTAAAGGTCCCGTCCATAAAGTTCAAGTGGTTGAAGAGTCATCCAAGGAAGACGGTAACTAGGATGAAGATGCAAGGAGAACTCGTGTTAGGGGTGCCAACAATCAAGGATTAATATTACTTTGATGAACAATATCCACCAGTTGAGGATAAGTGCAAGCAACTAGAAGTTAGGTTGAAAGCTGTGGAAATTCAAGTCGTACCTGGCTTGGATTTGGGTGATTTAGGCTTGGTTCCTGGGGTAGTTATTCCCCACGAGTTCAAAATTCCAATCTTTGCTAAGTACGACGATGTTTCGTTCCCAAAGCTTCACTTAAAATCCTACGTTCGCAAGATACAACCACATACCACTGACAAGAAGTTGTGGGTGCACTTCTTTCAAAAGAGTTTGATTGGGACTCAGTTAGAATGGTTTTATCAGTTGGAGGGTTCAAACATTCATACCTGGGAAGATCTGGCCACCACTTTCTACCGTCAATATCAGTACAACGCTGATTTGGCATCAACTAGAGTTCAGTTACAAGGAATGACAATGGGTTCCAATGAAGGTTTTAAAGAGTACACGCAGAAATGGAGAGACCTTGCTGGTAGAGTACAATCACCATTGACTGATAGGGAGCTGGTGGATATGTTAATGAGAACATTAACTGGACCATTTTAAACTTGTTAATTGGGAGCTCATCGTCTGGTTTCACTGAGTTAATCTTAACTAGTGAAAGGTTCGAGAGCAGTATCAAAAGTGGAAAAATTCCCATGACTTCCACCTCTACATCAAACACTATGAAGAAGACCTTTACTGGCAAGAAGGAAACCAATGTCGTATATGGGTCAAGAAGTCATGTCAAGAAAGACCACCGCCAATCTGTTAATGTTGTTTTAATCTTCAATCCACCCTCTACTCAAAGACAATAAAAAGCCAACTATCAAAGATCTGAGGTTCCAATAATACAATTCACAAGGATTAACATGTCGCTATCCTAAGCCTTGCAACACCTGTTGAAGGCTAACTTGGTAACATTGTGTGATCCACCATCAAATCCCAATGTTTCATCTCCGAAATACAATCCGAACGCCAAATGCGCTTATCACTCCAATAGCCCCGGACATGACACTGATCAGTGTTGGGCTTTGAAATGCAAAATTCAAGACCTCATTGACAACAAGACCATTGAGTTTGATTCACCTACAACTCCAAATGTTATAACCGCACCAATGCCAAATCATGGCAAAGGTGTCAATGCAATTGAAGACACTGCTTTTGTTTCCTCCGTTGAAGATTTGACTACTCCACTAACTATTGTTAAAGAAAATTTGCTGAGAGATGGGCTTTTCCCAAGTTGTTTAAAAGATTGTAATTGTTGTGATCTACAAAAGAATGGATGTGAATGGCTGAAAAAAGGTGTTCAATGCCTGATAGATAGTCATGAGATCCTATTTGAAAGAACTCTGACCATAAAAAGTCTGACTGAAAAAGCTGAAGACATATTCATCATAACCATTTCCAACAAACCTATTAGGATCTCTTCAAAAGGTCCTATTAGGATTTTTGATGAACCGGAGATTTCCCCCTTGATAATTACTACTCCGGGGCCAATTCCTTATTCTTCCGATAAGGAAGTCCCTTGGAATTATGGTGCTGAAGTATACTACCATGGGATTAAGCAAGACTTCTGGAATAGCAAAGACAAAACTGACGACGTTGCCAATATTGTTTGTTCTAGCAAGGTGACAAGGACACGGATAATCTTCTCTCCTAACATTTTACCTCTAACTACTACAACTACACCAGTTCGCATTACCATGGACAAACCTAGTACTGACACTAGGGGAAAAGAAAAGATGGTTGAGCCTGCTAGGATAGAGGCGCCTGCCAAAGACATTGCTACTGAGGAACCTTCTGTGATCGGTGGAAATAGAACTGACTGTTTTGGAATGCTGGTTCGCGTTTGCGTTTGTTTTCGCAAAATGTCGCGGTAAGCAAGAGTCGCCACCGTCTTTTATTTTCTCCAACAAGGAAAGGACAAAAGCACAGCAAAATTCCTTTTCGAGATGTTTCTCGGGTTCGGGAGGTAGATTATAGAAAGGGAAGGTGTTAGCACCCTTTCTATCTGTGGTTATCCACGGGCTCTTAGGTACTTGCTCACTATGTTTTCAAAAAGTTTTGCTTTTCTTGTGTTTGTGGGTTTTGAAAAAAAATTTGTTTGAAAACTTCGATTTAACTCTTGTATCTGTCCTCAAGAGTGTATGAAGTGTTGTTTGAAAACTTTTGTCAGAAAAGTGTAGGTGTGAAAAGTATTTTTGTTTTGAAAGAGAAAGTACATGAGAACCTCTACCTACTCAAAAAAAATTAAGCTGTGTAAATTTCCTTTAGACAATACTATCCCACTATTGAGGAGTAGGTAGCACTGCCGTTGGAGTTTTCGGGTCAATTCAATTATGGGACATGTGGTCACTAAAGTAATGGTAGGACGCCTTAGCGGTAACCCTAATGTCTTAGATAGTTTTTTATCGAGGCAACCGTTTTGAGGCAACTTTGATCTTTAGACAGGAGGGCGACCTCTAAAACACCTTACACTCAATGACCACGTCGAGGCAACCAAGTGAGGCGTACCCTAGGAGTGGCATGTGCAAGTGTGTCAGGTTTCAGTTATGTTATCTTTGTACATGTTATGGTGAGCTACGATTGATTTTATTTTAAGAGAAGTCTTGTCATGCATAGCCTAGTTAACATACATCTAGCAGTTAATAGTTGCAGAAAATAAAACTACGCTATTACAAGGCGTCGGGTATTTACATCGCCAAAAACAAACCCTTGAAAATTAAATTGCGGAAAATAAATAAAAGCGATAAAAGGGGTCCTAATTAAAGCTATTACATCCTCGGAGCAAATACAATTATATGGATCAAAATATGAATCAAGAATAATCACACGCGCGAGAAAAATTGGATCGGAGAGTTTTTAGGGTTTTAACCCTTTTTTGAGAAAGAAAGAGATTTTTTATTATTTTACATTTAATTAAATTAAACCTAGACTAATTAATTAATTAAATAAAAGAAAGATATTTTTTGAGTTTTTTATGTTTTTTAAGGAAAAAATACTAAAGATGATTAAAACTTATTAAAAACCCTAATTCTACATTAATTTTATTTATTGTGAAAATGTTATTATTAACCTAATTAAAACTAAACAAATTATATTAGTATTTATTTACAAAATAACTAATTAAATTTAATAAATAAAAATATTATAATTTTTATGTTTTCTGAATTTATTAAGAAAATATAAATTGTTTTAGTTAGTAAAAAATTAATAAAAACAAATTAAATAAAAATAAAAGGAGAAGAAGAAAGTAAACTCAGGGGGGTGCTGGCCCAAGTCAGGAGGTGATTCTGGAATTTTATGGCCCAACAATATTCCAGCCACGTTGACTTTTGTGATTATCCACATGCTTGTTGATTGGGGACTATGGTGATCTTTCACTCATGGCCATTGGATTTAGACTTGCAGACATCTGGCGCTTGGAAATTTGAGACACATGGTAGACCATCTCCTGGGCATAGCATGGGAATACCTGAAGAGAAAAATTAAATAAACGTTTGGGGGACCTGGGATTCCAACCCAGGTCCCAACGTTCACATGCCAACGCCCCAGCCACTCAACCAACCTGTTTAATTTGTTAGTGGGATAATAGGAAATTACTATATGTCAAACAATCAACGTGTTGTGAATAAAAAAATTAAAACGCGCGCTTTTCAAATAAGCCAATGGGATGTCAACACATCATCGTCTTCAACCTTTTTCTGTATGATTAGAATCAGATAGCAGGGGTTTTTAACCCCCACTACTTCCTTCAAGGAAAAATAGCGATTAGAAGCACAGTGAATATAAATGTTTCGCGAGGTGTGGGGTGTGTTCGTCTTGGTCTCACGATTTCAGTCATGTATCTCACTAGTCCCAATTTTTCCTGGATTGAAAAGCCCCATTTAAGAGCTCAAGAACCCTAGAAATTCAGTCATGGTATCTTACGATTCAGGGCACTATAGTCCAATTAATTCATTTCATTAGCTTTGTATGGTCTCTAGCAATGCAAATCAGTCACAAAAACATGTTAAATGCGCATGAATTAAGAGATACAATTATGAAATATAAGGGAAAACCGTGGGACTGTGTATCGTGATTCCTTGAGCTTTGATGCTTGAATTTGATTGTAAATCAATCCTAGTGCCTCCTGCAAGGTGTTTGGATGAACAAAATGCCTTCAATCGACCTAGAATGCAAGAACAGGTTTTGACTTTTCTTGAAAATTCTTGAATTTTCTATGGCCGTTTCTGCAGCTTTCTCACGTGTACTAGGTCATGGTTTGCTTGCATACATATAGGAGAATCAAATTAGGTTAAAAGCTGGGCCAATATCCATGTGCATTGATGTTTAAATCTTTGATTGAAAATCAAATATTCTTGATTTTTCATGATTGAACAATGTTGCCAAATTTGAATTTTTTTGTATCTTTGACTTGTGCACGAATTTGCCAGCATGTTTTGATCATATTTGGTTCACAAATTGATTTAAAAATCAAATCTTGTATTTTCTTATGATTTAAATTAATTAAATGAATTAATATGTATTAAAAATCCATTTAATCAATAAAAATAAGAAAATAAATCCAATTCATCTTGGTGGGTCGTGCATAAGCCATGGGTGAAGTTTCAACAAGAGATTTGAGGCCCATTAGCAAAAAGAAGGTGTTTTGAGCAAAGTTGACTTTTGCAAATTCATGAAAATTTCCCAACTTCTCCAATGCACAACTTGCTCAATTTTGATCATATGACCATGTTCTTGGACATTTTGGAAAGCTCTTAAAGTCCTCTAACCAATGCCTTTGGTCCCATGTCATTTGGATTTACCAATCTCAAGTTATGGCCTTTGACTCAAAGTGTACTTTTGTTGACTTTTGAAATTGACCTATAATGTAAATTTTTTTAACTTTTTGTGAGAGCATTTATTGAACTTGGAGTGTGAAGATGGATTGTAGGAAATTGAATCCTCTTCAAAATGAGCTATTTATGGAATTTTTCTGACAAACCATGAAAGAGTTATGCCCTTGTCAAAGTACAGTTGACTTTTGTGCTGTCCAAAAATAGTAACTTTTGCATCTTGATGATTTTTGAGCTATTCTTGTGGAATCATGATCAAGGCTTGATCAAATAATGATTGTGAACTCAAAATGAGATGCTGACCAAGAATTCTGACTTTTGACTGCAAAAGACCATTTTGCCCTTGGAGTTGACTGTAAATCAAATGGAGCTTTTGACTGTGCAAATTGGCACTGTGAGTCTTGAAACTTTGCATGTAGATGCTTGAGGATGTATATAGGCCTATGAGACTTGATTGAACCATTGAAAACCTCAAATTCCTTGAAAGAACCAAAACCCTAATTTCAGCTGTCTTAGGAGGTGATTTGACTGTACAACCTTTGAGCAATCTTGAACCATTTGCAGATGATTCTTGACATATCTTGAGGAATATGGGAGGACAAATTTTGGGGTACAACAGTTGCCCCTGTTAAATCTTATTAAACCTGAGGATGTAGATTGGCTTGCGTGCCTTTCGTGATCCGAATGTGGAAGATGATTGAACACTAAAGTGCCCAGAATTTTGCACTCGCATGGTGTAGTATCAGCAATGTGATGTCGGGAATGGGCTTACAGATGCCATTTGGAGAGATGATGGATAGGAGGATGGGCTTATAGATGCCATCTGGAGATTGTTGGTAGGTAGTTTTGTCTTTGTTGACGGGTTATCTTTATTGACGGGTTGTCTTCATTGACTAGTTGTCTTCATTGACGGGTTATCTCTATTGACGGGTTGTCTTTATTGACGGGTTGTCTTCATTGACGGGTTGTCTCTATTGACGGGTTGTCTTCATTGACGGGTTGTCTTCATTGACGGGTTGTCTCTATTGATGGGTTGTCTTTATTGACGGGTTATCTCTATTGACGGGTTGTCTTCATTGACGGGTTGTCTTCATTGACGGGTTGTCTCTATTAACGGGTTGTCTTCATTGATGGGTTGTCTTCATTGACGGGTTGTCTCTATTGACGGGTTTGAATCAGAAAAATCTTTAGGAATCGACTTAGCTGATTTTGTCTCCATTGACTGTGTTCGGATCAGAAAAATCTTTAGGAATCGATTTAACTGGTTTTGTCTCCTTTGACTGAATTAGCATCAGAAAAATATTTAGGAATCGATTTAACTGGTTTTGTCTCCATTGACTGGCTTCAGAAAAATCTTTAGGAATCGATTTAACTGGTTTTGTCTCCATTGACTGGCTTTGCCTCAGAAAAATCTTTAGGAATCGATTTAACTGATTTTGTCTCCATTGACTGGCTTTGCCTCAGAAAAATCTTTAGGAATAGATTTAACTGATTTTGTCTCCATTGACTGGCTTCAGAAAAATCTTTAGGAGTCGATTTAACTGGTTTTGCCTCCATTGACTAGCTTCAGAAAAATCTTTAGGAATCGATTTAACTGGTTTTGTCTCCATTGACTGGCTTCGCCTCAGAAAAATCTTTAGGAGTCGATTTAACTGGTTTTGTCTCCATTTACTGGCTTTGCCTCAGAAAAATCTTTAGGAATCGATTTAACTGATTTTGTCTCCATTGACATAGTTGAGAATTTGACTGCATCTTTCCTGAAAGGTAAAGGTCAGTCATATGCAATGCATGATATGGATCAAACAATGATGTTCTCAACCTAAATGAGATCGTATGATATGATGCGTATATGCATGTATCATGATGTATGAAAATGTGATGTTTTAGCTGGGGGAAATAAATCCCGGATAGCTGCTGGAGAATGATGTTGAATTCTTCGCTTCCACTGGGGATGATGAACGAAGATGATAAACTTGCGAGAGAGGATGACTCCGTTGGGGAATAAACTGGTGAAGAGATTACTCTACGGGGAATCACTCTGTGGGGAGAGATGCTTTGCTGAGATTTTAACGATGACTCCGCTGGGGATTCCGTTGATAAGCTCTGTTGGGGATTTTGATGATGAACTCCGCTGGGGATAGAAAGAACTTTGCTGGGGATGATCTTTCCATTGCAACATGCTGAGGATAACCCAGTTAGTCTCTTGTGGGAGTACCCTTCTGAATATGGCTGGGGAGATACATTTGCACTCTGCAGGGGACAAGCTTCCAGAATCTACTCGGGAAGATAATTCAACTCTGGCGGGGAAGCTTTTTTAGACTGCGCTGGGAAATGGCTCCATTGGGGGAATCTTGTATTCCGCCGGGGAACATTCTTATATTTCGTTGACGAATATTAAGACTGCCGGGGATACTTGCTGAGGAATATCTATATACTCCGCTGGGGAATATTAAGATCTATTAGGGATACCCAACCTTTTTAGGGCTGATGGTAGACGAACTCTGCTTGGGGAGAGTATTGCTGATTCGTTCATAGTTGCAGGTCTCAGTGGGGAGAGCTTCCATTAATGTCTTACTCTTCGGGGAGTGAAGGTATCTTGGTCATACTCTTCCACTGAATCTACCTTGTATCTGGAGGACAGAGCAGCTTGTACAGTTCGGACAATTCTTATTGCCCCAGTTTCTGCGGGAGAAGAAGGCCTATGAGGTGCTTGATAACTGCCGATTGACAAATCCTCTTTTGGTAGGCAAGTGACGAGATGACGGGACATAGTCGTACGCTTTGATCCCTAATTTTTTCCTGGACTGCCCTTTCGGGTTTTCAATCCATCGGGATACCCTTTTTTGCCCAAGCCGCCTTTTCAGGTTTTCGACTTGCCGGGTGTACAAATTTTTTCATTTTCATCCCTTATTTTGCCCGAACCCTTTTGGTTCGCCGGGAAGCCCTTATTTTTGCCTAGGCCAGTCGACCTAGCGGGTCTTTGATTATGCGTAATATTTTTTTTTTACTATGTCCACGTTCTCAGAGTGCAGGGAGTTGTCACTGTTAGTAGTGTTGTGTTGCCATACCACCAGAAGATGTTTGATCGTGCAAGATTCGTCGCTGGAATTCATGTCCCATGCCCCAAGTGGCTCAGGCGGACATTTTCCCCTGGCTATTTGGCATCTTGAGAGATTCCTTGAATCTTGACTTGACTGCCCCAGATGATGGACAATGCTCATGTCGTGCCCCTTGATTGGAAGTGTTTTTCCATTTGATGTGATCCTTTTTATTGAAAAGTTTTTTTTTGTTCACTAGATATTCGTCGTGCGAATTTCTCTGCTGTCGAACAAATAGTCATATGCAAACAATGTTATTTTAAGAATGCAAAGCTTATGTCTGTCTTGAAGTTTTTTTTTTTGAAAATGCAGTTTTCAATAAAACAAGTGAATTTTTGTAAAATGTGATGTCAACTCAGGATTTTACAGCAAGCCCTACAGGAGTCAGGATACCTTTTGTAACAGTATGCTTTCGAACTAACCCATGCTTCAGCTAGGACTTTTAAGGGTTATAACGTGGCCTGGTTCACGGTTTAAGAAACAAAGGATAAAGGCTCAAATTTTATTTGTACCCACCCGTTCTTCGTGATGTTCTTCGATCCTAAACTCAGCTAATCATGCATTAGATCTTGTTTGAGTCTTTTCTCTGATATTCCAGTGATGGTTCAGATACTGATAGTTTATTTTGAACAGGCATTCATTTCTTTTTTGTTGAGGGTTTGTAGGACCTCTTTCTTTTTTATTTTATTATCCCTGTCTTTTTGCCTGAACTGTTTCTTTTGTGATTACAGTCATCGGGATGCCCCAGTTTTTTGTAAGTCTCCTTCATAGGTTTTGACTTATTGGGCTTTTATTTTGAGAGACAATGACTGCCTGTCCTTACGATTATACGGAACCATCACCGTCTTTTGTTTTGGAAGGACTCCTTTGATGCCATTTATTGTGCACTTGGATCAGCTGAGAGAACTACCCTGCCCCAGGTTATGATTAAGGGTTTTAATTTTTGAAAAAAAAAACTCCAACTTCTTTGGCTCGAAGGGGTTGACGAGGGATTATCTTCCTTATAACTCCACTGTTTAGGATTTGAAACAATGTCTGTACTTCATCAGCGGGGTCTGTTCAAAAGCATATTGTAAAGATCGTGGTATCGTTTTCGTCATCCTCCCTCTAAAGGCTTAGAATTTTTTAATCGAGAGTTTGAACATCACAAAAAATGAAAGTAATTCGAATAAAGTGAATACGAATGGATTGATTCAAAACAGACATATGAAATGCATTGATAAAGTAACAAAGTTTGACATGACTAGATGTTTGAACAGTCAAAAGAAAATTACAAATTGAAAATTCCAATGAACAAAAAGTCTTCTCGTCTCAGGACTTGTCACTTCAAATGGTGAACCTTGGAGGGATGGTAGAAGAACTCAGCCTGACCATCTTGTATGAATTCCAATGCTCCTTCATCAATCAAGTTTTGAATTTTGTACTTCAACTTCCAACAGTCGTCAGTATCATGTCCCGGGCTGTTAGAATGGTATGCACACCTTGCATCAGGATTGTAGTGGGGTGAAGAAGTTATAGGATTCGGATGAGGTCCTACCAATGTCACCAGATTCAATCTCAACAGGTGTTGCAAAGCTTGAGACAGCGGCATGTTAAGCTTGGTAAACGACCTCTGATTAACCCGTTGTTTATGGCAAGGTTGTTGTTGGACCTGTGAGGTAGTAGCAACTTGGAGAGGTCTATTCTTCATCAACCCAAACCTTTGACTTCTCGGAAGTTGGTTAATGACATGACCTTCAGCCTTGACCATTTGCTTCATGGTTGATCATGGTTCTCAACTCTTCTTGCTCCCGAGCTAAGCCTTGTATAAGAGCCATCTGCCCTAGCATCTGGGTTCTCATTGCATCTACCTCAGCTTGCAGATGTTTCAGCCGTTCGTCCTTATTGTCTTCAGGAATTTTCCTGACCAAATTCCCCATGAGGAGTGTTCTCAACTCTTCCTGCCCCTTGGATAGGTTTAGGAAGATTTCCCTGAACTTAGTCTCTTGAGTATGAAGATCCTGGTTGTCTTGTTGGAGAGCCATTACTGAAATACACAGCGAGAATATGAGATACCTGTAAAGGGTGACCTGTTATGCAATGATATGTATGTATGCAATGTTTTCAAGGATCTCGTGGGGTAAACAAAGAAACTTGTTAGAATTTGAATCCGGTAGCTTTGATTGAAGGAACTTCATGTTGTTGAGAGTCCTTCTTCAAGAGTCAAGCTCACCATATCGAGTGGGTCATAGCCCCTGACTCGAGTTATCGTGCTTGGACTTCTAGACAACCTTGTCTAGAGGAAAATAAATCCCCTTTTCCCCTTGTTTGATGTCTGGTTCGTCATGACCTGCATCACAAACCCTTGAGATCCTTGAAATGGTTAATGAAATGCTATGGTATGATGTTATGATGTGTATGCCATGCGTGTGAGGTGATGTAAATAAGCCCTGCAATTAATCCAAATTGTTGGATAAGGACTGTAAACAAAACCTGCAAGGAACTCATGTTTCCAGATAACAAGTATGTGCAAGTAATTCAAGTTTGAAGGCACACAAGTCACACACATAGCCTTAAGTTTTAGGCTGGCATGGAGTTTAGGTACTACCCTCTTTCAGTTTCAGTTGGTTAAGACCTGTCCTCAAAATAGTAACCGGGTTCTAGAGGATCTCAATATCACTGACTACCCTCAATCGGTCATAATTCCAGTTTGGCAACCTTTTCTTGCGGCCGGAACCATCGCGAGAGTTTAGTCTCAATGAGTGTAGCATATTGCTACTGTTCTATGGCCAAGTCGTTCAATTTAAGGTTCTAAGGTCAGTTGGTGCCTAATGACTCCTCAGAAGACCCATATTCTCCTCGTTCCAACACAAGGGATATCGGTACAGACCAAGGGGTCACACCAACGTAGCTACTGCTTCACCCGTGTCGGTCTACGCCAGACAGGTCCCTCACAGTTTATTGCTACTTACCTAAAGGGTATCCCCAGATCCGAGTTAGGATCTATAGAACTCCGATACAAGCCCACAAAATTAAAGCATACAAGGCATACAATTGAAAACATAGTGGTTTAATCCTAAGGTACACCTCACTTATAGAATTCCCCAGCAGAGTCGCCAGTTCTGTGATTGGTGGAAATAGAACTGACTGTTTTAGAATGCTGGTTCGCGTTTGCGTTTGTTTTTGCAAAATGTTGCGGTAAGCAAGAGTCGCCACCGTCTTTTATTTTCTCCAACAAGGAAAGGACAAAAGCACAGCAAAATTCCTTTTTCGAGATGTTTCTCGGGTTCGGGAGGTAGATTATAGAAAGGGAACGTGTTAGCACCCTTTCTATCTGTGGTTATCCACGAGCTCTTAGGTACTTGCTAACTATGTTTTCAAAAAGTTTTTCTTTTCTTGTGTTTGTGGGTTTTGAAAAAAGTTTTGTTTGAAAACTTCGATTTAACTCTTGTATTTGTCCTCAAGAGTGTATGAAGTGTTGTTTGAAAACTTTTGTCAGAAAAGTGTAGGTGTGAAAAGTATTTTTGTTTTGAAAGAACAAGTACCTGAGAACCTCTACCTACTCAAAAGAAATTAAGCTGTGTAAATGTCCTTTAGACAGTACTATCCCACTATTGAGGACTAGGTAGCACCGCCGTTGGAGTTTCCGGGTCAATTCGATTATGGGACATGTGGTCACTAAAGCAATGGTAGGACGCCTTAGCGGTAACCCTAATGTCTTAGATCATTTTTTATCGAGGCAGCCATTTCGAGGCAACTTTGATCTTTAGACAGGAGGGCGACCTCTAAAACACCCTATACTCAATGACCACGTCGAGGCAACCAAGTGAGGCGTACCCTAGGAGTGGCATGTGCAAGTGTGTCAGGTTTCAGTTATGTTATCTTTGTACATGTTATGGTGAGCTATGATTGATTTTATTTTAAGAGAAGTCTTGTCATGCATAGCCTAGTTAACATACATCTAGCAGTTAATAGTTGCAGAAAATAAAACTACGCTATTACAAGGCGTCGGGTATTTACATCGCCAAAAACAAACCCTTGAAAATTAAATTGCGGAAAATAAATAAAAGCGATAAAAGGGGTCCTAATTAAAGCTATTACATCCTCGGAGCAAATACAGTTATATGGATCAAAATATGAATCAAGAATAATCACACGCGCGAGAAAAATTAGATCGGAGAGTTTTTAGGGTTTTAACCCTTTTTTGAGAAAGAAAGAGATTATTTATTATTTTGCATTTAATTAAATTAAACCTAGACTAATTAATTAATTAAATAAAAGAAAGATATTTTTTGAGTTTTTTATGTTTTTTAAGGAAAAAATACTAAAGATGATTAAAACTTATTAAAAACCCTAATTCTACATTAATTTTATTTATTGTGAAAATGTTATTATTAACCTAATTAAAACTAAACAAATTATATTAGTATTTATTTACAAAATAACTAATTAAATTTAATAAATAAAAATATTATAATTTTTATGTTTTCTGAATTTATTAAGAAAATATTAATTGTTTTAGTTAGTAAAAAATTAATAAAAACAAATTAAATAAAAATAAAAGGAGAAGAAGAAATTAAACCCAGGGGGGTGCTGGCCCAAGTCAGGAGGTGATTCTGGAATTTTATGGCCCAACAATATTCCAGCCACGTTGACTTTTGTGATTATCCACATGCTTGTTGATTGGGGACTATGGTGATCTTTCACTCATGGCCATTGGATTTAGACTTGCAGACATCTGGCGCTTGGAAATTTGAGACACATGATAGACCATCTCCTGGGCATAGCATGGGAATACCTGAAGAGAAAAATTAAATAAACGTTTGGGGGACCTGGAATTCCAACCCAGGTCCCAACGTTCACATGCCAACGCCCCAGCCACTCAACCAACCTGTTTAATTTGTTAGTGGAATAATAGGCAATTACTATATGTCAAACAATCAACGTGTTGTGAATAAAAAAATTAAAACGCGCGCTTTTCAAATAAGCCAATGGGATGTCAACACATCATCGTCTTCAACCTTTTTTCTGTATGATTAGAATCAGATAGCGGGGGTTTTTAACCCCCACTACTTCCTGCAAGGAAAAATAGCGATTAGAAGCACACTGAATATAAATGTTTCGCGAGGTGTGGGGTGTGTTCGTCTTGGTCTCACGATTTCAGTCATGTATCTCACTAGTCCCAATTTTTCCTGGATTGAAAAGCCCCATTTAAGAGCTCAAGAAACCTAGAAATTCAGTCATGGTATCTTACGATTCAGGGCACTATAGTCCAATTAATTTATTCCATTAGCTTTGTATGGTCTCTAGCAATGCAAATCAGTCACAAAAACATGTTAAATGCGCATGAATTAAGAGATACAATTATGAAATATAAGGGCAAACCGTGGGACTGTGTATCGTGATTCCTTGAGCTTTGATGCTTGAATTTGATTGTAAATCAATCCTAGTGCCTCCTGCAAGGTGTTTGGATGAACAAAATGCCTTCAATCGACCTAGAATGCAAGAACAGGTTTTGACTTTTCTTGAAAATTCTTGAATTTGCTATGGCCGTTTCTGCAGCTTTCTCACGTGTACTAGGTCATGGTTTGCTTGCATACATATAGGAGAATCAAATTAGGTTAAAAGCTGGGCCAATATCCATGTGCATTGATGTTTAAATCTTTGATTGAAAATCAAATATTCTTGATTTTTCATGATTGAACAATGTTGCCAAATTTGGATTTTTTTGTATCTTTGACTTGTGCACGAATTTGCCAGCATGTTTTGATCATATTTGGTTCACAAATTGATTTAAAAATCAAATCTTGTATTTTCTTATGATTTAAATTAATTAAATGAATTAATATGTATTAAAAATCCATTTAATCAATAAAAATAAGAAAATAAATCCAATTCATCTTGGTGGGTCGTGCATAAGTCATGGGTAAAGTTTCAACAAGAGATTTGAGGCCCATTAGCAAAAAGAAGGTGTTTTGAGCAAAGTTGACTTTTGCAAATTCATGAAAATTTCCCAACTTCTCCAATGCACAACTTGCTCAATTTTGATCATATGACCATGTTCTTGGACATTTTGGAAAGCTCTTGAAGTCCTCTAACCAATGCCTTTGGTCCCATGTTATTTGGATTTACCAATCTCAAGTTATGGCCTTTGACTCAAAGTGTACTTTTGTTGACTTTTGAAATTGACCTATAATGTAAAAATTGTTAACTTTTTGTGAGAGCATTTCTTGAACTTGGAGTGTGAATATGGATTGTAGGAAATTGCATCCTCTTAAAAATGAGCTTTGGGTGGAATTTTTCTGACAAACCATGAAAGAGTTATGCCCTTGTCAAAGTACAGATGACTTTTCTGCTGTCCAAAAATAGTAACTTTTGCATCTTGATGATTTTTGAGCTATTCTTGTGGAATCATGATCAAGGCTTGATCAAATGATGATTGTGAACTCAAAATGAGATGCTGACCAAGAATTCTGACTTTTGACTGCAAAATGACCATTTTGCCCTTGCAGTTGACTGTAAATCAAATGGAGCTTTTGATTGTGCAAATTGGCACTGTGAGTCTTGAAACTTGGCATGTAGATGCTTGAGGATGTATATAGGCCTATGAGACTTGATTGAACCATTGAAAACCTCAAATTCCTTGAAAGAACCAAAACCCTAATTTCAGTTGTCTTAGGAGGTGATTTGACTGTACAACCTTTGAGCAATCTTGAACCATTTGGACATGATTCTTGACATATCTTGAGGAATATGGGAGGGAAAATTTTGGGGTACAACACCTTCCACCCAAGAAATGGAGGAGATTTAGAAGATCATAAAGAAGAGTGATTTTAAGATAGTAGAGAAGCTGGGGCAAACCCCCTCCAAGATCTCTATGTTATTTTTGTTACTTTGTTCTGATGCTCAATCAAATTTTTAAAGAAAATGCATGTTCCTCAAGAGACCACAGCCGATCAATTTGAAAATTGTGTGGCGAGTTTGATTGCCGACAATGGATTGGGATTCTTTGATTGTATGTAAATCAACTACTCTAGCCCATGTCTTGGTGGATACATGGTCCTCTCTAAATGTCTTACCCAAAGGTGCCTTAGATCGGTTGGATTGCGAAGGTATGGTGTTGAAGCCAAGAGACATAGTTGTAAGGGCTTTTGATGGATTTAAGATGATGGTGCATGGAGAAGTAGACCTCCCCATTAAAGTTGGTGCACAAATTTTCAACTCTACTTTTTATGTGATGGACAACCATCCCACTTACTCTTGTTTACTTGGGCGCCCTTGGATACATGGGGCAGGAGAAGTGACGTCCACCCTTCACAAAAAATTGAAATATCCAGTCACGGGAAAGATCATTACTATCTGTGGTGAAGAAGAGTTCACGGTGAACCACCTCAATTCATTCAAATATGTGGAAATGTATGGTGAGTTTATAGAGACTCCTTGCCAAGCCTTTGAAGTGGTTCCTCCCATGGTTTCCGTGGCTACTCCTGATGTTCCAAAAGTTAATGAAGCTATGCCAAGGATGGTTTCACTCAAGACGCTCACGTTGTGGTCGAAGATGGAAGTTGTACTATTTAGGGACAACTTCCTGACATTCCGTTCAAAGCAGACATGTTTGGGCTGGGTTTCACTGCCGAAGCTCAAAAGGAGGTCAGGCATGCTCGGATAGGAAAATCACATCTTCGCATTAGTAATCATGAAGTTAATGCTATTGAAGACTCTGAGGATGACTGTAACTTTGATGAATGGATCTACCTGACTTCCAGAGAAGAGCTCAACAACTGACGTGCCAAAGATTTCATTCCCATCTCCTTCAATAAGGAGTAATTACTATTTTTTTTTTATCAGTTCAAGAACTTTGGTAGTAGTTTAGTTTCAAACAATAACTTTTAGCCATGTGCCCTGCCCAAGGAACTATGTTCCATTTGTTAAGGGTTTATTCATTTACATATGCCATATGATTATTTAATGAAAAACATTGGACTCTTTGCATTCAAGTTTTACGTTCATTGTCTCTCTTTCATTTTATTGCATTTTTCAAAATAGCCATGTATCTTACATGCACACACACATTTGCAGATCCTCATCCACTCTGGATCTCATTTCTAACGCTCTGCTATTGCCAGCTATGACTTTGAATATCCAATCAACCAAGCTGAAGACGAAGGCGAAGAAGATTGTGAAATACCAGGGGAATTAGCCAAACTTCTGATGCAAGAGGAGAAAGCCATTCAACCTCATGAAGAGCCAATTGAAGTGATCAACCTAGGTACTGAGGAAGACAAGAAAGAGGTCAAGATCGGCGCCAACTTTGAAGACGATATCAAAGGAAGATTGGTCCAGATGTTACATGACTATGTTGAAGTGTTTGCTTGGTCGTATGAAGATATGCCAGGGCTGGATACTGATATTGTAGTTCATCGTCTACCAACGAAGGAAGATTGTCCTCCAGTCAAGAAAAAAGTGCATCGTATGCGGCCTGACATGTTTGAAAAGATAAAAGCTGAGGTAATGAAGCAATTCAATGCAGGTTTTCTGGATGTGACATCATATCCTCAATGGGTGGCGAATGTAGTCCCCGTGCCAAAGAAGGATGGAAAGGTCCGTATATGTGTAGACTATAGGGATTTGAATAGGGCAAGCCCCAAAGACAATTTCCCACTACCACATATTGGCGTCTTGGTCGACAACACTGCTCAACATAAAGTTTTCTCCTTCATGGATGGATTCTCCAGTTACAACCAAATCAAAATGGCTCCCAAGGACATGGAAAAAACCACTTTCCTTACACAGTGGGGCACTTTTTGTTACAAGGTCATGCCTTTCGGTTTGAAGAATGCAGGTGCAACCTATCAACGAGCTATGGTAGCCCTATTTCATGATATGATCCTTCATGAGATATAAGTCTATGTAGATGATATGATTGCAACGTTGCAAACTGGGGAACAACACCTTGATCATCTTCACAAGTTGTTTGAGAGGTTGAAGAAATACAAGCTAAGGCTGAATCCCAACAAGTTCACCTTCGGGGTAATGTATGGAAAGCTCCTAGGTTTTATCGTCAATGGAAAAGGTATTGAGGTCGACGCTGCAAAATTCAAAGCCATACAAGAAATTTTGGCTCCCTATTCTGAGAAGGAGGTCAGGGGTTTCTTAGGTAAACTCAACTACATTGCTCGATTCATATCTCACTTGACTGCTACTTGTGAGCCAATCTCCAAACTCTTGAAGAAAGATCAAGTAGTCAGATGGAACAATAACAACCAAGCAGCCTTTGACAAGATCAAGGAGTATTTACAAGAACCTCACATCCTGATGCCTCTAGTTGAAGGAAAACCTTTGATTATATACTTGACTATATTAGAGAATTCAATGGGGCGTGTGTTGTGCCAACATGACGAGTCTGGCCGAAAGAGCATGCAACATACTACCTGAGAAAAAAGTTTATCGACTGTGAAACAAGATATTCACAGCTCGAGAAAACTTGTTGCGCTCTGACATGGGCTGCTCGCTGGCTAAGACAATATATGTTGACTCACACCACTTTATTTATTTCTAAGATGGATCATATTAAGAACATCATCGAGAATCCAGCTCTCTCCGGATGAATAGCTAGATGACAAATGATCTTAACCGAATATGATATCCAGTATACTACACAAAAATCCATCAAAGGAAGTGTGCTAGCAGATCATTTGGCCCATCAAGTTGTTGATGATTACCAATCCATGAACTTTGAATCCCCGGACGAGAATACCATGCTAGTAACTGGCCGTGAAAAGCCTGGACCATATGACGGACCTGAACAAGGATCCCGATGGACTATGGTTTTTGATGGGGCTTTCAATGCTTTGGGTAATGGAGTTGGTGTTGTGATTATTTCTCCCGAAGGTTGCCATACACCTTTCACTGTCAGACTATGCTTCGACTATACAAATAACATGGCTGAGTATGAGGCATGCATCTTGGGTCTTAAGGATGCCATTGATTTAAGAATCAAATTCTTGAGCGTATATGGAGATTCAGCGTTAGTAATCAGTGGAGTTAAAGGAGAATGGGATACCAAACATCCTAATATGATCCCCTACAAAGATTTTGTGTTAACCCTGACCCCATACTTTGAGGAGGTTACCTTCGAACACTATCCAAGAGAAGAAAATCAGTTGGTGGATGCCTTAGCAACAATGGCATCCATGTTCAAGGTCAAGTGAGACAACGAAGCTCCTAGAATTACAATTGAAAGATTTGACGAACCTGCACATTGTTGTGAGATCGAAAATGATGAGGAGAAACCAAGGTACCATGAAGTGAGGAGGTATTTGGAAGCACGAGAATATCCTGAAGGAACTTCCATCAACAATAAGAAATTCCTGCGAATATTTTCAGCCAAATTCTTCCTAAGCAATGGAATCCTGTTCAAATGCAACCATGATTCTACTCTACTCTGTTGTATAGACAAGAAGGAGGCAGAGAAGATCATGGAAGACATGCATGAGGGCATCTTTGCAACTCACTCTAGTGGGCACAGTATGGCCAAGAAGATTTTGAGGGCTGGTTACTATTGGTCTACTATGGAAACTGATTGTCACCATCACTCGAGGACTTGTCATAAGTGTCAAATCTATGCCGACAAGGTTCACGTGCCTCCAATTCCTTTGAATGTCATGACTGCTCCGTGGCCATTTGCAATGTGGGGCATTGACATGACTGGAGAGATCAAGCCCACTTCCTCTAATGGACACCACTTCATCCTTGTTTCCATTTACTACTTCACCAAATGGGTCGAAGTTGCCTCATTTGCCTCAGTTACAAAGAGTGTGGTAGCCTGGTTTATCAAGCATAACCTCATCTGCAATTACGGTATCCCTTAAAGGATCATCACTGATAATGAAACCAATCTAAATAATGCTATAATTACAGAACTCTGCACTCAGTTCATAATCAAGCATCACAATTCTTCTCCGTACAGACCTAAGATGAATGGTGCAGTGGGACCTGCCAATAAGAACATTAAGAAGATTGTGCAAAACATGGTGGTAACCTACAAATATTAGCACGGGATGCTACCGTTTTCTCTTCATGGCTACCGCAATTCATCTCGAACTTCGACTGGGGAAACCTCATTTCCTTAGTCTATGGCATGGAAGTTATTTTTCCTGTGGAAGTTCAGATTCCTTCCTTAAGGATCATGAAAGAAGTAGATTTAGGCATAGGAGAATATATTCAAACTAGATTGGACCAGTTAAACTTGATTTATGAGAAGAGACTGGTTGCTATTTGTCATGGTCAAATGTATCAAAATCGTATGATCAAGGCTTTCAACAAAAAGATCAAGCCTCGAGAGTATCAGACTGGCGATTTGGTAATAAAGCGCATCATTCTTCCTCAAGGAGATCCCATGGGAAAATGGACTCCCACTTAGAAAGGGCCATTTGTTGTTAAAAAAGTATTCTCTGGCGGAGCTATGATGCTAACTATTATGGACGATGAAGATTTCTCGCATCCTGTGAACGCAGACCTAGTCAAAAAATACTACGCATAAAAATGACCTGCTAGGTTGACATACCTAGGCTAAAACAAGGGCATCCCGACGAACCAAAGAGGTTCGGGCAAAAATTATGGATATATACAAAATATTATACATCTAGAAAGTCGAAAACCCGAAAGGGCAACTTGGGCAAAAAAGGGTATCCTGGTAGGCTAAAAACCCAAAAGGGCGGTCCGGGATTAAAGCGTATGACTATGTCCCGTGAAATCACTACAACCAATTTTATTACCAAGGTCCAAGTTCAATGGTATAAGATCAATTAAATCAACTTCTTTCAACGACAAGGGATGATGTTCAAAGACATAGGGGCAATAGCGGAATTGGAACACAATGAGATCACTTCCACATGGCTATTATTTTTGTTTTCACTTTTTATTCTTTCGAATATTTCCTCTTACTAGGATCTCGGTCTTCTTATATAAAAACACCTATTTATGGGAAAAATATCAATACAAATATACTTTGAAGTGCAAACTTTTTGTTTTTCTATTTTGAGTTAAAAAAATTTCCAATGACTAAAACTGAATGAACATATGCATATGAACATGATTAATTTTAACAAATGTATGCATAAAAACAGCAATAAGCATTTCCCTAAGGATTTGGGATATCCTCACAGATTTACTTCAATAAAACTCTTGCCACTGAGTTAAATTCGTATATCCAAAGTTTTAATCTCTTAGAAACCCTCTCCCAAGCTGAGTTGGTCTTAAAAAAGAAGCCTCGTGGAGTTCTTCCTAAAGAATTACTTCCCCATTAAGTCGTCAGATATTCTCTTCAACAGGGTTTAGTTCTCCAACAAACTACAAATTCCCCAATACAAGTCTTTCCTCAGACCATTACAAATCAATGGACAAGACCTCTAATCCCTAACAGAGTCGTTACAATCCCCAAAAGTTGCTGCAAAGCCTGGAATCCGACCAGATAACAGTTAACTTTCATCATCCCGAAAAATTTTGCTGCGAAGCTTGGAATTCAACCAGATAACATTTAACTTCATCTAAATTGATGTGAATCCTGGAATCCAAACAAATAACAGTTTATTTAAGTTGCTGGGAAGCCTGGAACCCAACCAGATAACAGTTATCTTTCATCCTCCTGAGCAAGATGTTGCGAAGCCTGCAATCCGACCAGATAACAGTTTAACTTCATCTAAGTTGTTGTGAAACCTGGATTCTGACCAGATAACAGTTAACTTCATCTAAATTGCTGCAAAGCCTGGAATCCGACCAGATAACAGTTAATTTAAGTTGCTGTGAATCCTGGAATTTGACCAGATAACAGTTAACTTCATCCTCCAAAGTAAGTTGCTGCGAAGCCTAGAATCTGACCAAATAACAGTTAAAATTCATCTTCCCCAATAATTTGCTGCGAAGCTTGGAATACAACCAGATAACAATTAACTTTATTTTCCCCAGCAAGTTACTATGAAACCTAGAATCCGACCAGATAACAACTAAATTTCATTCTCCCTAGTGGAGCAATGGACTACTAAAACTCATGAACTCTATTCCCCAAGAAGAAATCAACACTCCCCAGAGTTATCTCAAGAAAAGTCAATGTTCCCCAACGAAATTCTCCTCAAACAACAAAGCAGGAATCCCCAGCGGAAACACTCTAAACAAGGTATGAAGATGAACATACTCTTCATCCCCAACAGCAATCCGGGATTTAACTTCCCAAAACTCCCCAGCATTTGTCAAGGATTTATTTTCCAGACAATGATACGCTTTAACAATATTTCATATTCATACATCATACTACACACATGACAAATGCATACAACATGTCTCATTTATTTTGAGAACATCATTACGGAATGCATACATCTGCATGCAACTAACCCTCTTCCTTGCTGGAAAAATCAGTCAACAAAAGTCCTCTTATGGATAGATTTACTTCTTCCAGTTAATGATAGGAAATCAACAGTCCTCTTCTGGATGGCTTTACTTCTACCAGTTAATAATAGGTAATCAACAGACCTCTTCTTGCTATATTCACTTTCTCTAGTTAATAATAGGCAACCAAGAGGCCTCTTATGGTTAGATTTCTTTACCCAGTGAAGTCACCATCACAAGACCTCTTTTGATTAAATTTATTTCTCCCAGTTAAAGACAGGCAAAAGACATCTACGGTTTCAGTATAAATCAGCCAAGGATTTAATCTGATAATTCTTCCAGTTTCTACCGACAGTCACTCTGGATGGCATTTATAAGCCCATCTTCGACAAACTCTTCATCACTCCTCCAAATGGGCACTTTAGTGTTCAATCATCTTCCACCTTCAAGTCACGAATGGCGAACTCACCAATCTAACTCTTCAGGTTTAAGAAGATTGAACAGGGGCAGCTGTTGTACCCCAAAATTTTCCCTCTCTTTTCTCAAGATATTTCTCACAAAGATCTTCAAAAGCTCAAGTTTGCACAAGTATTGACTAGGTCAAAACATCTCCTCCACACTGATACCTCAAATTAGGGTTTAAGTTTGCACAAGGACAATTGGGTTTCTAATACTTCAAATGACTTTCATGGATCATTATGGACCCTCAAGATTGCTCATGTCAAGTTTCAAGTCTTGAATCACAAAATTGCTCAGTCAATTAATCAGATCAGTTGTATTGGATAAAAAGTCAATTGTGGTCAACCTACAGTAAAACTTCAAAATTTTGGACCAACATCAACATTTTGAATTCATATGTATCAATTGGTCAAGTTTGAATCACAAATCCCCAAGAAAATTATTCAAATCACCAAAAAGGAAAAATGGTCAAAATTAGGGTTTTGACTGTATTTAACTAAACAAGGGGTTTTTACCTAATACATGATCCAATGGTTTGAAGCACAATCTCAAGGATTCAAATACAACATATTGACCCAATTTCATGGCTCAAAACATTTCTCAAGATCATTTGATTGATAGTTGAGATTCAGTCAACTGATGAAAAGTCAACTGATACACCAAAAGTCAAACTTTGACTTTTTGATCAAAATTGAGTTTCAAAGATCACATTTCATCAAGACATTCAAAAATATGAAACTTGATCATCAAGAAGTCAAGAAAGTCCAAAATTCTTTGGAAAAGTCAACATTTTCCATACCTAGAAATTTTTCTAAGTGTTTTAAACATGATAATTTCATAACTTCATGACATTTTTTCACCAAGATGCAAGATGATTCAAAGAAAATTTTCAACATGAAATTTGTAGATCATGATGAATTCTACAACTTTGTATTATAGGGTCATGACATTTTTGTATAAACACTTAGAGAAATTTTCAACAGATTTTGGTTAGTTTTTATCTCATCTTCTTGGCTATTTTTCATCAAGTTCCAATTTGATTTATCCAAAATGGTCAACATTAAAGTTGTAGACAATGTTTCAAGCTTTCTAAAATGTCCAAGAGCATGAATTTATCATACTTGACCTAGGAGATTCAAGGGCATGAAGTTGTGCATCCATTTTTGATTTGCAAGTCATTTTGTTGAAGAACATATAACAAAATCCTTATGCCATGCTGCATAATCTTACTTTGCAGACCTTTTGACTTGAAAATCTATCCATAATCAGATGTTTACACAACTGATTGAACCATTATCCATGTGATTCAAGTATTGTCCATTGCATCATTCCATTTATGGCACAAAGGCACCATTTCCATTCACATAAAGCATGCTTTATACAAAGTCATCTCTCCTTGAGCCTCTCAACTATTTTTTCTGCACACACAATGTCAAAGAAAGAAGCAACATGCCTAAAAACTCAAAGCCACTTTAGGTCCCTTTTGTACCATGCATTGGAACATAAAATTTCACTTAACTTGGTTGGTTCATCTCAACCAAACCAAAATTTCACAACTTGTAAAACAAACTCTCTCATCCTCTCAAAACATCTCTATAAATAGAGAGGATATTTTCAAGCTAAGGGCCATAAGTTCTTTTGTGTAGACGAATTCTCAAAATCCCTTCACTCACAAAAAACCCGAATTATTCATAAAACCTCCATCTTTGAGCTTTGAAGTCCAAATCTTTGAATCTCATACCTTGCAAGTTTTCCTCAAACAAAACCATCCAAATACTTCACATACATCATATAGAAGTTGTTCAAACACAAGAACAACTTTTGTAACATCATTATCACCACCTCCCAAACTCAAAAACATTGTCTTGCAAGTAGACTTGGTTGGAGAGACCCAAACACTTTCAGCAAAAAGTAAGGATTGAAACAACTTCAGGGAATTATAAGGAAGCTCAATCAATCATCACATTGCACTTTGAAACATCCATACACATTTTGGATTTTCACTTCAAGAGGTAAGTTTTCTCAAACTGAGATATCCTTGTTCATACACCATTTTACTTTCGTTTTTAAAAGAATAAAATAGGACAAGTCAGAGTAGAAGAGTTGCAAACACTCAAAACCATAGAAAAATTCTTCTGGAAGCCTGACACGACCGACCATGTCACCTGACACGGGCCGTGTCATGGAGAAAACTTGACAAAATGACAGAACAGGGTCTTGACACGGGTGCCCGTGTCACTGAACACGACCTGTGTCCATCTTACTGGGACAAAATGGCAAGGCAGGGTTCTGACACGGGTGCCCGTGTCACAGGACACGGCCCGTGTCCCTCTTACTGGGATTAAAAACATGACAAAGTGGCAGGACAAAGTTCTGACACGGGTGCCCGTGTCACAGGACACGACCCGTTTCAGCTCAACTGGGACAAAAAATAGACATGCATGGATTTTTATAGGGGTTCTGACACGGGTGCCTGTGTCACAGGGCACGGCCCGTGTCATCCTAAACACCAAAAATCTTGATTTTTGAGACTTTTTGCTTTTATATTTATTCAATTTTGTTGTAATAGTAATTAGGTTTTAATTTCTTTCATCCTTGTTTATAATTGGTATCCTCATCCCCAAAATGATGTAATAGCGTAGGACTTTAATTTCCCCAATTTATCGCTTTTAATATAAATTTTAGTAGTTGTGGTGTGTATGGCAAGATAAAATCAATCTTAGAGAACCCTAATCTCAAGACAAAAATGCATGCAATCAAAACACAATTCACACACACACACATCTAGGGTAACCCACACTTGTTGCCTACGAATAAACAATCATTTCCCTCGAACGTGGGATACTTTAGCAAAGACCTTCGAATACAAGATCGTAGTCCCTCGATGACCCTTCGATGTTTCCTTTGGTAAACGATCTTAGACCCTTACAACAAATTGCTAAAGCATCCTACAATGTTGCCTTCTATGACTGTACAACGACCCATGCCTTCCCCTTACATCCAATGATATGGCTTCTCACCAATCAATGATAAGATAACATTATCTAAAGGAGGAGGAAAAGAACTAAGACTTTTTGAGCAGGTAGAACGTTCATAGTTTCTTGCTCACAACCATTTTTCAAACATATTTCAAAAACACCAACACTTTTCCATGAAATATTTTCAAAAGTCAACACTTTGTATGCATTCTTATAGAGACGAGAATCATTACAAAATTCGCCTAAACGAAGGCACTTTTCAAAAATACTTTCAAAAATAATCACAAAACACATTTTAAACAAAGCGTTTCAAAGTGAGCTAGCAACTAAGAGCCCGTAGATAACTACGGATGAAAAGGGTTCTAACACCTTCCCTTTTCATAACTTACCCCCTGAACTCAAGAAAATTCTCAAAAGGTCTTTCCTCTTCTTTTCACCCTTTCCTTTAATTGGATAAAAGAAAAGTCGATGGCGACTCTTGTTATCCGCAACAATTGCGATAAAATGAAAAACACCCAAGACAGTTCTCCCACCATATTACACTCCTGACTAAAGGAGATTGGTATAACGTCTTCAGTCATCCAATTGTTGAGCTCCTCGCCAGTGGTAGGAAGAATCCAACTATCTAGGTCATAGTCACTATCAACCTCTTCTACCGCTTTGACTCTATTGTTGTTGACGCAGAATGGTGGTCTCCCCACACGAGCACGATGAACAGCCCTCTGAGCCTTTGAAGTGAAACCCAAACCAAATTTGATAGACTTGTAAGGAATGTCGGGAAGCTGACCCCAAGTAGTGCAACCACCTTCTTCTACCACAACTCTAGCGTATTTCAGAGAAGCCATTCTGGGTGGAATCCTAGTAACCTTAGGAATAGAAGAAATGTCTTCAGTAACGGTAGTTGTCCGACGAATAAATTCAAAGGTCTGGAAGGGAGTCTCGATGAATTTGTTGTCCATCTCAACATACTTAACGGAGTTCAAGTGACTCACCGTGTACTCTTCTTCACCATAAACTATAACAATCCTTCCTTTCACAGGATATTTCAACTTCTGGTGCAACGTAGAAGTAACAATGCCTGCCCCATGAATCCAAGGGTGTCCAAGTAACAGGAATATACCAGAAGAATATCCATCACGGGATACCCACCACTCCGTGCACCATCCTCTTTGAACTATCAAACGCTCTGACCACAATTTCACTGGGTTTCAGCATAACCCCGTCACAATCAAGCTTGTCTAGAGCACCCTTCGGTAGACCATTTGACGAGGAACCTGTATCAATCAACACATGAGCTAAGGTAGTGCCCCTTCATTCAATAGAGACATATAAGGCCTTGTTATGGTTCCTTCCTTCGGGAGTCAAGTCAGCGTCAGAAAATCCTAGCCCATTATCAGTGGTTAGGCTAGCAACATAATTTTCAAATTGATCAGCAGAGATTTCGTGCGGTACATGCACGGATTTCAAGAACTTCACTAAAGCCTGATGATGGGCTTCAGAGCACAACAATAGAGATAACATGAATATTTTGGAGGGAGTCTTCCTCAGTTGTTCAAAAATATTATAGTCACTTTTTCAGACGATTTTCAGTACTTCCTCCATCTCTTGCCTGGAGGTATCTTCAGCGGTAATCTCTTTTGGTGCCTCAGTTTGGGCGGGCTCAGTCATCTGTTCTTTGCCTCGACTCTCAGTAGTTGTCTCGGTAGCAGTAACATAAAATGATGTAGAAACAGTCTTCGAAGACATTTCTGGAGAGAAAACCCTTCCACTTCTGGTAACTTTACTGGTCTTGCCAACATTGTCAACGTTGGGATCGGTAACTTCAGTCTCTTCACTTTTGACAACCAATGGTTCTTGCTTAACACCATGGTACTAAACATCAGCTCTATAGTTCCAGGGGATAGCTTTGTCAGAGGAATTTAGAATTGGCCTTGGTGCGGTAATGATTATAGGAGAAACTCGTGGTTTGGCAGTAATCTTCACAGGATCCTTGGAAGTGATCCTTACAGGAAGTCCAGAAATTACAGACAGGTCTTTAAGTTCCATGTCTTGAAAAAAATTCTCCATAGAAGGAATCTTCTCAACTAGAATTATATGGTTATCTATTAAATGTTGAATACCTTCTCTCAGCAGTTTGCAACCATTGGATTGGGATGTGCATCAATAGCGTCTTTCAATGTAACCCAGAAACAAACTGGCTTGCAACAGATTCTTCTTAATAATTATCAAGGGAGTAATCAAGTCACCTACATCGGAAACATAAGAAACATCATTAATGGTGTTGATGCATTTTTTGTGCTTAGGCAAGGGTGTTGTAATCATGTTAGGGGTATCGGGAGGGTCAAATTCAATCTCTTTAGAGTCAATCATATATTGAATCTTATTTTTCGAAGCCTAGAAGTTATTTGTGTCATGTCTAGGACTATTGGAATGATAGGCACATCTTACATTAGGATTGTACCGAGGAGAGGAAGTGTTGGGATTCTGAGGAGGATCTCTCAATGTAATCAACTATGCTTTCAATAGATGTTGCAATTCCTGAGACAATGGAATGTTGATCTTGGTAAATTGTCTCATGGGTGCACCCAACCTACACTGATTTCCTTGTTGATGTTTCATTGGTGCGGGATTAGAGAATAATACAGCCCCCACAGATTGGTTGCACTCACCTCTACCACGACCCTTCTGGCCATACACATCATTAACTTATTTCTCTCCATTGAACGTCTTCTTCACAGTACTTGAAAACGCAGCCACCTGAATTTTTTTGCTTCTACCTTCAACATGTTCCCCTGTTAATATCAACTCGGTGAACTCGGCTGAAGAGATTCTGATCAGATGATTGAAGAAAGGACCTGTCAAAGTTCCCATAAACATGTCAACCAACTCCCTATAAAACAAAGGAGGTTGAACCCTTCCTGCTAGATCTCTCTATTTCTGGGCATACTCTTTGAAGCTTTCATTCGAGCCCATGGTCATACTCTATAGTTGCACATGGGTTGGTGCAAGATCAACATTGTATTGGTATTTTATGTAGAAAGTAGCAGCCAAATCATCCCAAGTACGGATATTGGTTCCTTCCAGTTGATAAAACCATTCCAATTGTGTCCCAAATAGACTCTCTTGAAAGAAATGCACCCATAACTTCTTGTCGGCATTGTGTGGTTGAACCTTCTGGATATATGACCTCAAATGAAGCTTTGGACAAGAAACACCGTCATACTTTGCAAAAGTAGGGACCTTGAATTTTTGAGGAATGACAACTCCTGAGACTAAACCCAGCTCTTCAAAATCCAACCCAGGCACTCACGGGATCTCCATAGCATTTAAACGATCTTCCGACTGTTTGTATTTTTCATCAGCGAGAGGATACTGTTCATCTGAATAGTCTTCTTCTTCTTCTTCTTCAGAATATTGGTCAGAAACCAAGGTTGCTTCTTTTCTCATCCTTCACACTCTTACCATCTTCACCCTGGTTGTCATCTTCGTTTGATAGGATATCAAAGTCTTGAGCTTGCTTGATAGGACCTCTGAACCTTCTTCCCATGTTGAGGATGACGATTGATTTCCTTGTCATTTTCTTCCTCTCTTTGGTGATGAGGGTCTTTAGTTCTTCCTGCCCCTTGGCTAAGTTGAGGAACATTTGTTGGAACTGAGCATTCTGGGCCTGAAGATCTTTGACTGTTTGTTCGAGAGCCATCTTTTACTGAAATAAACAACAAAAAGATGAGAAAACATGTCTTAGAAACCTGTTATGTAATGATATGTATGATATGTAGATGCATATGCAATGTTTTCAAGGATCTCACAGGATAAATAAGAATGAAATGTCAGAAATTGATTCTGGCTGCAACTTTGACTGAAGAACTTTGCATCTTTGTTTTTTAACGTCCTTCTATAAGAATCAAGCTCACCATGTCAAGTGGATCCTATCCTCTGACTCAAGGGAAAATACTTTGATCTTTGACAGCATCTGGTAAGAGGAAAATAAATCCTCTTGCCCCTTGCTAGAAGTTTGGTTCATGATAAACCTGCATCAAAGGTCCCTAAGATCCTTGAAATGGTTAGTGAAAATTCCATGTCATGATGTTATAATGTTGTGATGTAAAATTTAAGCAAGTAGCAAACACAGACAAATCTCACAAGAGCCTTAGGTTTAAAGGCGTTCATAGGGTCCATAGGTAAGTACCCTTCTCTATTTAAAGTTAAGTTAACTCAACCTGTACTAAAATAGTAACCGGGTTCTAGGAATATCATATCACGGATCTTTTTCAAAGGTTTTATTTTACTACAGCAACTGATTTGCCACCAAAACATCTCACGAGTCGAATCTCAATGAGTGTAGCATCGAGTATCATCCAACTCTGGACTGCACCAAAGTCGGCTATCTCACTACCTTATAATGACCAAGATGGGTCAATTAAGATTCTAAAATTCAGTTAGTGCTTATGAAACCACGCAGAAGCCTAATGCTATCCTCGATTGACTCAAGGAACATCCGTACAAACCAAAGTGTCACACTAACATAGCCATCACTTCAACCATATCGATCTATGTCATACACTTTCCATGATCTATTGCTACTTACATAAGGTACCCTAGATCCGGGTTTAGGATCTTTGCAAGAAAGTAAACCCAACCAACCCTTAAGGTAAAGAAAACAATGCAAACAATTTAAATCAAGTAAAAGTGATCTAAGACTCTAAGGTAACCCCACTTTTTTAAGTATGTAATTCTCCAGCAGAGTCGCCAATTCTGTAATACGGTGGAAAAAATGACTTGTTTATGTGCTTTATCGCAAATGTTGCGGATAGCAAGAGTCGCCAGCGACTTTTCTTTTATCTAATAAGGAAAGGGTGAAAAGAATAGGAAAGACCTTGATAGATTTTGAGTTCCGGGGGTAATTTATGAAAAGGGAAGGTGTTGGTACCCTTTTCATCCGTAGTTATCTACGGGCTCTTAACCGCTTAGCTCACTTTTGAAATTTTTTTTTTTGTGTGTGTGTTTTGAAAATATTTTGAAATTTGCCAATGTAAGGCAAACTTTGCAATGGTTCTTGTATCGGTCTTCAAGAACGCGTACAAAGTGTTGAAAATATTTGTTTTGGAAAGTGTGAAATGTTTTGTTTAGGAAAGTTTGTGAGCAAGCGATTAAAAATATCCTACCCCCTCAAGGTCGTTCTTATACTTTTCCTTCTCCTTTAAAGATAATGTTATCTATACCATTAGTCGGTAGGTAGCCTCATCTATTGGATGTGAAGGGACAATCGAGGGTCGTCGTATGGTCATTGAAGGCAACTGATAAGGATACTTTAGCAATTATCGGAGGGACTAGATCATTTGTTCGTAGGCAACATCGAAGGGTCATCGAGGGACTATGATCTTTTATTCGAAGGGACGTTACTAAAGTATCCCTATTTTCGAGGGACATGACCGGTATTTCGAAAGGCAACGAAGAGAGGCTACCCTAGAGGTGTAAGTGACCAAGTGTGTTCAATTTAGTTATTTATCTTTGAAATTAGGGTTTTTCTATCGGTTGATTTTATATTACCATAATAACCCTAATTACTAGCAATTGCATAGAAAATATAATAGCAGAAATATAAAGTGCAGAATGTAAAACCTAAAAATATTACAAGGCTTTGGGGCAGTTACATAATAAGGAAATGTGGAAAATAAAATCCTAAACTATTACATCCCGAAAGCAGTTACATAATAAGGAAAATGCGAAAAATATAAAGTTACGCTATTACAGTTGAATGCGCCCTATACAATTGATCTAGAAAAATAGGAAAAATAGAAAAATAAAAAGAAAATGTTTTTGGTGATTTTTATGAAGAAAATAGTTTGATGATGATAATTAAATAAAACCTAAAAGTTCTAATTAATTTTAGTATTAAAAAAAGTTGCATTAAAATAAATTTTAATTATTATAAAAAAACTTTAAACCTAATTTAATTAGTGTTAGAAAAATATTAGGTTAAAAAATTAGAGTTGGTTAAAAGGTTATTAGGGTTTAATTAAAAGAATTAGGGTTTATTAGCTAAAAAGAAGAAAATAGGGTTAGGAAAAAAAGAATGTTGGGGGTGGGTGTTGAACCCACGCCCCCTGCCTCTCCAGCATATACGTTTTGCCAACTGAGCTGCATGGTATTTGTGTTAGTAGAATGAATGATGCATATAATATATGAAAAACCTACAAATATTGGAAAATATGAAGAAAAAAAACACCAAAAGGAAGGGATCGAACCCATGTCTTTATATACCAATGCCTTAACAAGCGCGCGCTTTCCACTAGGGTGGTTGTACATATGATATCTCAATGGAATCAAATAAATATAGCATAAACCCAAATGAATGGGCGGAGAGGCGTCGGAGCCCTAGCTCTAGTCGTCTTCTCCGGTGACTTATTTTTTTGTTCCTGCGAAATAACAAACATTAATGGTTCAAAGGTACCCTACCCCTCTAATTTGGACACTGCAAATTCAATGGTGAACTTGGTTTTGGCTGATTCTACCTGTCCAAAGAGATACAAAGAAAATAATATGAAACGGTTCAAACATGGAAACTCATGATTCATTCATTATGGGGGCCATGCGATGGGTCTATCATGTATAGTTATACCTCAGAAGCATGTTAGTAATGTTAGTATGCATCAAAACAACATGAAAACAAAAATATGAATTACAAAAAACAAGGAAACCAGAGAAGCATGTATGCGACTTTCAGGCCCTTTGGACCATCAAGATTGATCCATTCTTACCCTACAACACTCATGGAATTGATTGGGATGACTAGCTTGCTTTTAGAGAGTCTGAAAATAGGGTTTGTAGTTTTCCCTAGTTTTGGAATTTCGGAAAGGAAATCTCTTGCAAGGTTTCATGTCCTCTTTGTTGTCTTAATGAGGAATATATAGGTTGAGAATTAGGTCAACAAAAGCTGGGCTTGGTCCTTGTATGAAAGCCTTTCGATTTTGTTTAATTAATTTTTAATTTAAATAAATAAAATAAAAAATAAATGGAATAAAAATCAAAGGGGTTTATAAATAGATTCATAGTTTCACTATGAAGCCTAAAACACGTTTGGACCTTGAAAGATAAGCCCACTAGCCCAAAAATTAAAGTTTGATCAATTTATGTTTCATGCATTTTCTCAAAATTTCCCAACTTACACCAATCATAACTCTCTGAATTTTTGTCATATAAAGATGATATTGGACTTTTTGGAAAGCTCAAGATGTCCCCTACAATATCTATGTTGATAAATTTTTCATTTGAAGAATTTATCTCGGTGTAAATTGCTTTGACAAAAAGTGTCTTTTTGTTGACTTTTGAAATGACCAAAAATGTTTTGGCCCATATCTCTCAAATGAAGTATTTTTTGGACTTGAGCTTAGAGAAACAAAGTTGTAGAGAATTGAATTTCCTTCAACATGAGCTTTAGTTGATAAAAATATGATGAAGCATGTGAATGTTATGCTTGGTCAAAGTTCAGTTGACTTCTCCTTAAGAAACCCCTAATTTGGTAAGTTTTGACTTTTGATGAATCTTGAGTTTTCTTGATGAATCATGATCAAATGATTAATGTGAATTCAAAATCTTGATGTTGATCAAAAATCATGAAGTTTGACTGTATGTTGACCACAATTGACTTTTTGTCCAATACAGTTGATTTTTAGTCATCTGAGTAATTGACTGAGCAAACTTGTGATGTAAGGCTTGAAATTTGACATGAGCGTTCCTTGAGACATATGAGGAACCATTAAACCTACTTGAGGCATTTTAAGCTCAAATTTCCTTGAGAAAAGTGAAACCCTAATTGTAGGTCAACTGCTTAGGAGGAGAATTTGTCTGATTAAACCTTGAGTAGCCTTGAGCAATAGAAAACCCTAGAAGCATAAGGAGATACCTTGAATAAAATGGGAGGGCAAATTTTTGGGTACAACACAAAGTTTTTGTAATTTCTTAGCAATGATACGTGAATCGGTAAATATTGTGTTTATCCGTTATAAGTTTTTAAACACATTTTTATTCGATAGTGATACATGTATGCATCGCTGCCCTGAAACTACAAATGTGTTGCAAATGGACTTTCAAATGTTGTTTGATTATTATTCATGCATAATTGTGTTGTACCCCAAGATTTTCCCTCTCATTTTCTTCAAGGGTTTTCAATTGCTCAAGACTACTCAAAGATTAATCGGACAAACCCTCCTCCTAAGCAGTTGACCTACAACTAGGGTTTCACCTTTCTCAATATAAATTGGACTTCTAATGCCTCAAGTTGACTTCATGGTTCCTCATATGTCTCAAGGAATGCTCATGCTAAATTAAAATCCTTGCATCACAAGTTTGCTCAGTCAATTGCTCAGATGACTGAAAATCAACTATATTGGACAAAAAGTCAATTATGGTCAACATACAGTCAAACTTCAAGATTTTTGGTCAACATCAAGATATTGAAGTCACATTCTTCATTTGATTAAGTTTTTATCATGATTCATCAAGAAAACTTAAGATTCATCAAAAGCCTTAAAGTTACTAAATTAGGGTTTTCTTTAAGAGAAGTCAACTGAACTTTGACTTAGCATAACTTTCACATGCTTTATCATATTTTTATCAACCAAGGCTCATTTTTAAGGAAATTAAATTCTATACATATTTGAATATCTAAGCTCAAGTCCAAAAAATGCTTCATTTAAGAGATATGGGCCAAAACATTATAAGTCATTTCAAAAGTCAACAAAAAGACACTTTTTGTAAACAAAACTTACATTAATATAAATTCTTCAAATGAAAAAATGACCAACATAGAGATTGTAGGGGACATCTTGAGCTTTCCAAAAAGTCAAAGATCACCTTAATATGATAAAAATTAAGAGAGTTATTATTTGTGCAAGTTGGGAAATTTTGAGAAAATGCATGAAACCTAAATTGAGCAAACTTGAGTTTTTAGGCTAATGGGCTGATATTTCAAGATCCAAAAGTGTATTAGGCCTCATTGTGAACCTCTAAGTCTATTCATACACCCCTTGGATTTTTATTCTATTTATTTTATATTTTATTTTATTTAAATTCAAAATTAAAAAGATAAAACCAAGGCTTTCATGACAAGGTCCAAGCCCATTTGTTTGACTTAATTCTCCTCTATATATATTTTATATTCAGACAAGAGAAGATCACACAAAACCTTGCATGAAAAGCTTTCCCAAAAATTCCAAAACTCTCAAAAAAATAGGGAAAACTTCAAACCCTAGTTATAACCTCTCTCAAAGCCAACTAATTCTCCCAATCGATCCCTGAAGCATTGTAGGGTAAGAATGGATCAATCTTGATGGTCTAAAGCACACGAAACCAGCATGCATGCATCTCCAATTTCATTGTTTTTTGCAAATTCATATCTTTGTTTTCTTTATGTTTTAATGCATACTGACGTTACTAACATTCTTATGAGATATCAAGATGCGAGACAAACCCATTGCATGGCTCCCATAATGGTTGAATTATGGTTTGCCATGTTTACGCTGTTTTACTTTATCTCCTTCATATCTCTTTGTACAGAGGGAATCAACCCTAGCCAATAGCACCATTGAACTCGTAGCCCCAAATTAGGGGGGGTAAGGTCCCTGGGAATCATTAATGTGCTTTATTTTGTTGGAACAAAGAAGGAAGCTCACCAGAGAAGACGACCAGAGCTAGGGCTTCGGCGCCTCTCCGTCCCAGGGATTTGTTTTATTATTTATTTAATGATGTTCACTAATGTACCAGATGAGAAGCATGGCTCAGTGGAAAACATGCGCGTGATAAGGCATTGGTATAGCATGGCGTAGATTTGATCTCGGCCTTTTGAGGTTTTTCTCATATTTTTCAATGTTTTGCAGGATTAATATATATTGCACTGGATCCATTCCCCTAACACCAGAGCATGGTCGGCTCAGTGGCAAAGAATGGCGCTGGTAACTTCAAGGGCGTGGGTTCAACACCCACCCCTGGCAGTTTCATCTTTTTTTAACCCTTTTCCAATTGATTTTTCTTCCCCTATGCATTTTTGACTAACCTTAATTCTCTTCCCATAAACCCTATTTTTTTAATTAACCTAAAGACAAAACCCTTTTTTTAATTAGCTTAAAAACCCTTTTTTAAACCCTAAATAATCAGGTTTTAGGTTTTTTTAATTAATTTTTTTAAAAATTAACTTTTTTATTAATTAAAATTAATTAGGTTTTAGGTTTTTTTTAATTAACCTTCTTTTTATTAGCCCTTTTTAATTAAAATTAATTAGGTTTTAGTTTTTTCTTTAACTAACCCTTTAATTTAATTAATTAACTTTTTTTTTAAATTTTAAAATCAATTAGAATTTTTAGGTTTATTTTAATTATTATAAATCATTCTTTTCATAAAAATCACTAAAAATATTTTCCTTTTCTATTTTTATCTTACTTTTATATTTCTTAGATCGATTGTATAGGTTTCACGAATGTAATAGTTTATATTTTATTTTTCGCTCAATTTTATTATCATATAATTACTCCGGGATGTAATAGTTGTAGGTTTTAATTTCCGCATTTTATTTTATCGCACCTCTATTATGTATCTGGCCCAAAGCGTTGTAATAGTCTAGGTTTATGTTTTCACACTTTATTTTTTTCTGCTACTATATTTGTTATATTACTGTTAGTAATTAGGGTTGTATGGAAAGATAAAAGCGAACGCTAGAAAACCCTAATTTCAAGATAAGCATGACTGAAACAAACACACTTGCACGCTCGCACCTCTAAGGTAACCTCTCTTGTTTCCTTCGGAACAAAACAATCACGTCCCTTGAAAGTAGGTACGCTTTAGCAAAGTCCCTCGATTAAAAGATCATAGTCCCTCGATGACCCTTTCAACGTTGCTTTTCGGTAAATGATCTAGTCCCTTACGAAATTGCTAAAGCAACCTTACAAGTTGCCTTTGATGACCATACAATGACCCTACATATGTCCCTTTACATCAAATAGATATGGTTACCTATCAACTAATGGTATGGAGAGTACTGTCTCTAAAGGAGAAGGAAAAGAATAAGAAATAATTTAGTGGGTAAGAACTCCTAATTGCTTACTCACAAACTTTTCTCAAACATTTTTACACATCACACTTTCAAACAAATATTTTTAAAACACTTTCTACGCATTCTTGAGGACTGATACAAGAATCATTACAAAGTCTTCCTTACATTGGTATTTCAAAATATTTTTCAAACAACACACACAAAGAAATTTTCAAAGTGAGCTAAGCAATTAAGAGCCCGTAAATAACTACGGGTGAAAAGGGTGCTAACACCTTCCCTTTTTATAACCTACCCCCGAACTCAAAATCTATCACGGTCTTTCCTGTTCTTCTCACCATTTCCTTATTGAATAAAAGAAAAGTCGATGGCGACTCTTGCTATCCACAACATTTACAATAAAATGAAAAAACAAGTCAGTTCTCCCACCGTATTACAGAACTTATGACTTTGTTGGGGACTACTTAAAATAGAGGGGTTACCTTAGAGTCTTAGATCACTTTTACTTGCTTTTACTTGTCTGCTTTGTTTTCTTTAATATCGAGGGTTGCTTGGGTTTAATTTCTTGAGAAGATCCTAAACCTGGATCTAGGGATGCCTTAGGTAAGTAGCAATAGATCATGGAAATTGTACGACATAGACCGATATGGTTGAAGTGATGGCTATGTTAGTGTGACACTTTGGTTTGTACCAATGCTCCTTGAGTTAGTCGAGGATAACATTGGGCTTCCACGTGGTGTCATAAGCACTAACTGACTTTTATAACCTTAATTGACCCATCTTGGCCATTAGAAGGTAGTGAGATAACCGACTTTGGTGTAGTCCAGAGTTGGTTGATACTCGATGCTACACTCATTGAGATTCGACTCGCGGGATGTTTTGGTGGAAAATCAGTTGTTGTACTAAAATAAAACCATTAAGAAAGATTCGTGATATGAGATTCCTAGAACCTAGTTACTATTTTAGGACAGGTTGAGCCAACTAAACTTCAATAGAAAAGGGTACCTACCTATGGACCTCCTGCAAGCCTTTAAACCTAAGTTTCTTGTGTGATTTGTTTGTGTTTGCTATTTGTTTAAACATAAACATAACGTCATGTCATCATAACATCTGACATGGAATTCTACTAACCATTTCAAGGATCTTACGGATCTTTGTTGCATGATTATCTTAAAGTCATATTATTAACAAGAGGGCAAGAGGATTTATTTTCCTCTAGCTAGACATCGTCAAGGACCAAAATACATTCTTTGAGTCAAAGGCTAGGACCCACTTGACATGGTGAGCTTGATTTTTATAGAAGGACATTCAAAGATGGAGACACAAATTTATTCAGACAAAGCTGCAACCAGGGTTCATTCTCTCTTTTACATCTCATTACATAACATGTACTTTCTAGACAGGTTTTCTCATCTTCTTGTTGTTTATTTAAGTAAAATATGGTTCTCGAACACAGTCAAAGATCTTTAAGCTCATAATGCTCAGTTCCAACAATTGTTCCTCAACATAGCCAAGGGCAGAAAGAACTGAAGACCCTCATCACCAAAGAGAGAAAGAAAAAGATAAGGAAACCAATCGGCATCCTCAACATGGAAAGAAGGTTTATAGGTCCTATCAAACGAGCTCAAGACTGTGATATCCCCTCAAACAAAGATGACAACCAGGGTGAAGATGGTAAGAGTGTGAAGGCTAAGAAAGGAAGCAACCTTGATTCTGGACAATATTATGATGAAGAAGACTATTCGGACAAACAATATCCCCCTTCCGATGAAAACTACAAATAAGTGGAAGATCGTTTAAATTCTATGGAGATCCAGTGAGTGCTTGGGTTGGATTTTGAAGAGCTGGGTTTAGTCTCAGGAGTTGTCATTCCTCATAAATTCAAGGTCCCTAATTTCTTCAATAATCTGATCGGAAGTTCCTCAGCCAGATTCATTGAGCTGATATTAACAGGGGAACATGTTAAAGGCGGAATCATAAGTGGAAAAATTCAGGTGGCTGCTTCTTCAAGTACTATGAAAAAGACGTTCAACGAGAAAAGATAATATAATGATGTGTATGGTCAAAAGGGTCGTGGTAGAAGTGACTGCAACCAATTTGTGGAGGTAGTGTTAATTTCTAATCCTGCACCAGTGCAACAACATTAACAAGGCCATCGGCGTAGGTCAGACGCACCCAGGAGATAGTTTACCAAGATCAACATGCCATTGTCTCAGGTAATTCAACATCTATTGAAAGCGTAGTTGATTACATTGAGAGATCCTCCTCGGAATCCCAACACTTCCTCTTCTCGGTATAATCCTAATGTAAGATGTTCCTATCATTTTAATAGTCCCAGAAACGATACAAATAACTTCTGGCTTTGAAAAACAAGGTTCAATACATGATTGACGCTAAGGAAATTGAATTTGATCCTCCAGAGACTCCCAATATGATTACTGCACACATGCCTAAGCACGACAAGAGCATTAATGCTATCCAAGATGTTTCTTATGTTTCCATTGTAAGTGACTTGATTACTCCTATGATAACTATTAATAGGAATCTGTTGCAAACCGGTTTATTTCCAGGTTGCATTGAAAGATGTTGCTGCTGCGCAGCCCAACCAAATTGCTGAAAATTATTGAAAGAATGTATTCAGTGTCTGATGGATAACCATATAATTCTAGTTGAGAAGATTCCTTCTATGGAGAATTTGTTTCAAGACTTGGAGCTTGAAAATGTGTCTATAATTTCTGGAACTCCTGTAAGGATCACTTCAAAGGGGCATGTGAAGATTACGGCCGAACCTAGAGCGGCTCCTCTAATCATTACCCCACCAGGGCCAATTCCATATTCTTCTGACAAGGTTATCCCATGGAATTATGGAGCTGATGTTTACTACCATGGTGTCAAGCAAGAACTATTGGTTGTCAAAAGTGAAAATGCTGAAGTTACTGATCCCAACATTGACAAAATTGCTGGGACCAGTAAAGTTACTAGAAGAGAAAGGATTTTCTCTCCAGATATCTCTCTGAAGAGTGTTGCTACACCAATTCGTTTTACTACTACTGAGTTCACACTGAGACTCGAGGTAAATAACAGATGACTGAGTCTGCCCAGACTAGGGCACCTAAAGAAATTATCGCTGAAGATACCTCCAAGCAAGAGATGGTGAAAGTACTAAAGATCATCTGTAAAAGTGACTATTAGATTATTGAACAGCTGGGGAAGACTCCCCCAAGATATCCATGTTATCCCTGTTGTTATGCTCTAAAGCCCATGCTCAAGCTTTGGTGAAGTTCTTGAAATATGCACATGTACCGCAAGAAATATCTGCTGATCAATTAAAAAATTAGGTTGCTAGCTTGACGACTGATAACAGGCTAGGTTTTCTGATCTTGACCTGACTTCTGAAGGAAGAAACCATAACAAGGCCATGTATGTCTCTATTGAGTGCAGGGGCACTACCTTAACGCATGTGTTGGTTGACACAGGTTCCTCACTGAATTTTCTACCATAGGGTGCTCTAAACAGGCTTGACTATGAAGGGGTTGTGCTGAAACCCATTGATATTATGGTTTGAGCCTTTGACAGTTCAAAGAGGATGGTGCATGGAGAGGTGGATCTCCCGATCAAAGTAGGTTCTCAGGTCTTCGACTCTACATTCTATATGATGGACATTCGCTCATCTTATTCCTATTTACTTGGACGCCCTTGGATTCACGGGCCAGGCAATGTAACTTCAACGTTGCACCAAAAGTTAAAATATCCCGTGAAAGGAAAGATTGTTACAGTTTGTGGTGAAGAAGAATCCATGGTAAGTCACTTGAACTCCTTCAAGTATGTTGAGATGGTCGGAGAATTTATCGAAACTCCTTGCCAGACATTTGAGGTTTTCCCTTGGACAACTACCGTGAAGACGTTTATGCTATTCCTAAGGTGACCAGGGCTCCACCCAGAATGGCTTCTTTGAAAGATGCTAGAACTGTGGTAGAAGAAGGTGGTTTCACTACTTGGGGTCAACTTCTTGACATTCCTTACAAATCTGATAAATTTGGTTTGGATTTCACTATAGAGGCTCAGAGGGCTATTCGTCATGCTCGTTCTAGAGGACCACCATTCTGCATCAGCAACAATGGAGTTAATGCGGTATAAGATGCTGATAGTGACTATGACCTAGACAGTTGGATCTTTCCTACCATCAGGAACGAGCTCGGAAATTGGAAGACTGAAGACATTATACCAATCTCCTTTAGTTAGGAGTAAATTATATTTTCTGTTTTCTTGCTTTTCTTTTGGTTATGTAATTTTAAACAATAAATTTAAGCCTTGTGCCTTACCCAGGGCATGACGCTCTATTTGTTAGGGTTGTCATATTTCATCCTCATATTTTCATTCAATAAAACATTGGATTTTTGCATTCAAATTTTGCACTCTTTGACTTTCTTTTACTTTATTACTTTCAAAATAGCTATGTGTTCTTACACTCACCGACACAACAAATTGCAGATCCATATCCACTCTAGATCCCATTGATAATAATTCTACTATTTCCAATTATGACTTTGAAAATCCGATCTACCAAGCCGAGGAAGAAGGGGAGGAATATTGTGAAGTACCTGGAGAGCTTGTTAGGATGTTAATGCAGGAAGAAAGAACCATACAACCGCATGAAGAGCCACTCAAGGTTGTGAACTTGGGTACTAAAGAGGACAAGAAAGAAGTCAAGATAGGTGTCGAACCAGAAGACAATGTCAAGAACAAATTAATCTAGATGTTATGTGACTATGTTGAGATCTTTGATTGTTCGTATGATGGCATGCCAGGGCTTGTTACTGATATTGTGGTTCACCGCCTACCGATGAAAGACAGATGTTCTCCAATAAAGTAGAAGGTTCGTCATACGCGCCCCGAGATGTCAGAAAATATCAAGGCTAAGGTAATGAAGCAATTCAATGCATGTTTCTTAGTTGTTACATCATATCCTCAGTGGGTTGAAAATATGGTGCCAATACCTAAAAAATATGGCAAGGTGTGTATGTGTGTAGATTACAGGGATTTAAACAGGGAAAACCGCAAAGATGACTTTCCGCTTCCACATATCGATGTTCTAGTTGACAACACTTCTTAGCACAAAATATTCTCCTTCAAGGATGGTTTCTCTGGTTATAATCAAATCAAGATGGCACCTGAAGACATGGAGAAGACTACTTTCTTCACATAGTGGGGTACCTTTTATTACAAGGTTATGCCTTTTGGTTTGAAGAATGTGGCACAACTTATCAGCATGCTATGGTAGCTTTGTTTCATCACATGATTAATCATTAGATAGAGGTTTACATCGATGACATGATAGCCAGGTCTCAGACTAAAGAAGAACATCTCAACCACCTGTCCAAGCTGTTTGAGAGGTTGAAGAAATACAAGTTAAGATTGAATCCGAACATGTGCACCTTTGGGGTGAGATCCAGTAAACTCTTAGGTTTCATTATCAGTGGAAAAGGTATTGAAGTTGATTCTGCCAAGGTTAAAGCAATTCAAGAAATGCCAGCTCCTCGTACTGAGAAGGAAGTTAGAGGTTTCTTGGGACGTTTGAACTACATTGCCAGATTCATTTCCCAATTGACCGCTACTTGTGAGCCAATCTTCAAGTTACTAAAGAAAGATCAAGTAGTGAAGTGGAACAACGACTGTCAGATAGCTTTCAACAAAATTAACGAGTACCTCCAGGAACCTCCAATTTTGTTGCCACCAATTGAAGGAAGACCTTTGATCATGTACCTAACAGTGTTAGAGAACTTAATGGGGTGTGTATTTGGCCAACATGACGAGTCTGGTCGAAAAGAGCATGCAATATACTACCTTAGCAAATAATTTACCAACTGTGAAACAAGATACTCACTGGTCGAGAAAACTTGCTTCGCTTTGGAATGGGCTTCTCGCCGACTAAGACAATATATGTTGACTCATACTACTTTGTTGATCTCTAAGGTGGATCCTATAAAATACATATTCGAGAAACCCACTTTCTCCGCAAGAATAGCCAAATGGAAAATGGTCTTGGCAGAATATCACATTCATTACACTACTCCGAAGGCAATCAAAGGAAGTGTACTGGAAGATCATTTGGCTCATCAAGCTGTAGACGACTACCAATCTATGAATTTTGAGTTCCCTGATGAGAATATCATGCTAGTTACAGACTATGAAAAACCAGGACCGTGTGAAGGACCCAAGTTTGGATCCCGATGGACTATGGTTTTTATGGAGCTTCTAACGCGCTTGGTAATGGAATTAGTGTTATGATTGTCTCTCCCAAGGGTTTCCATACACCCTTCACTACCAGATCATGTTTTGAATGTACCAACAACATGGAAGAATATGAAGTGTGCATCATCGGTATCAAGGCTGCTATCAATATGAGAATCAAGTTCTTGAATGTATATGGGGATTCAGCCCTAGTGATCAGTCATATTAAGGGAGAACGGGATACGAAGCACATGAATCTCATTCCTTATCGAGAGAATGTATTGACGTTAGTCCCATACTTCGAAGAAATAAATTTTGAACACATCCCGCGAGAAGAGAATCAATTGGTAGACGCATTAGCTACTATGTCGTCTATGTTCAAAGTCAGATGGGATGATGAAGCTCCTCGATATACTATTGAGAGATTAGACAAACCTGCATATTGCTATGAAGTTGATACCGATAGAGTAGAGGAAAAGCCGTGGTACCATGAAGTGAAAAGATACCTCGAAGCCCAAGAGTATCCTGAAGGGGAATCTATTAACAATAAGAAAATCCTACAGAGGTTCTCGTCCAAGTTCTTTGAGTAGTAGAATTTTGTACAAGCGCAATCATGATTCGACTCTACTTCGCTGTGTAGACAAGAAGGAAGCTGAGAAAATTATAGAAGATATACATGAAGGGGTCTTTGGCACCCATTCCAATGGGTATATGATGGCTAAGAAAATTATGAGAGCGAATTATTACTAGTCGACCATGGAAACTGATTTCCATCTCCATTCTGGAACTTGTCACAAATGCCAGATTTATGCTGACAAAGTAAATGTGCCTCTGGTTCCTCTGAATGTCTTGACTACTCCTTGGCCGTTTGCAATCTGGGGCATTGATATGATTGGAGAGATTAAGCCTACTGTGTGTAATGGGAACCGTTTCATCCTGGTCGATATTGATTACTTCATGAAGTGGGTTGAAGCAACCTCATTTGCCTCTGTTATGAAGAATGTTGTGGCCTAGTTCATTAAATACAACCTCATCTATCGGTATGGCATACCCGGGAGGATCATCATTGATAATGGTACAAATCTCAACAATGTTATAATCACGGAACTCTGCATGTAGTTTAAGATTAAACACGATAATTCTTCTCTGTATCGATCAAAGATGAATGGTGTAACGCCCCGATATATAATTATTTATTTAATTATATATTTTTAAATATTTTATATTAATTATAATTTTATCGTCGAATTCAAAATTATTTTATTTAGTGGCATGATAAATAATCGGATTTAATTTGGTGGAATTAAGTTGAAGTATTATTTATTATTAAACTTAAATGTGATATTGAGCTTAGTTTGTGGGGTTGTAAAATAATAAGGGTGTATGTCTCTTAGGCCCATTTAGATTTATTAAGAGATATAATAATATTATTGTATTAATAATAGAAATAGAGGAGAAAGAGAGGATAGTGTATAAGAAAAAGAAAAATAAGAGAAAGAGGAATAGGGTTTTGAGAGGAGAAGAAGAACAAGAGGAGGTTGCTACTAGTTCCAAATCCCCATAAATTGCATTGAAGTTTCTTAGATCTGCACTCAATCTAAGGTAAGGGTGGGGTTCTTGCTAAATAAATGGGAGTATGATGAATTTTAATTTGGGTGGGTAATAGTTTCACTACTATGTTGTGCTAGAAATTGGTTGTATTGCTATTAAAATTAACAATTGATTTGAGTTGTTTTGTAATTTGTTGTATTTGAACTGTGTTGGGTTAATGCTAAGCTAGGATAATGGGTGAATTGAAACAAGGAATGAACAAGAACAATGCACTTGTGTAAAGGGAGGCAAAAACCAGTTTTTTAAGCTTCGGGCCTTCTGAAACAGGTCGTGTCAGCTGACACGGGCACCCGTGTCAGCCCCTGCACTCCACGCCATTCCCCTTTCCTTCTTCTGACATGGCTGTGTCAGGAAACACGGCCACCCATGTCAGCTGTTGTAGCAAATTTTTCTGAACTTAGACTTATGCAATTTTTTCGTCCCGATTCGTCCTGTTTGATTCTTCTGCAAAACCAAAGCATAAAATATTGTGATAAGGAATAAAAACTCAATTAGTTGATAGAATAATGATTAAGTAACTACTATATTCTAGTGTAGAACCATTGATCAGTAGCCGGATTAGGCGGTATAATTAGTTGTCCGGAATTTAACAAAATTTGATCGGGTAACTAAGTTTAATTAGTAGGTAAACATGGATATGTCTTTTTGTTGAAATTATATGGATTATGTCAAGTTTCTGGTACAGAAGGTTAAGTCGTTCCGTCTGGTTTATGGACATTTTTTATTAAAGGTCTTATGACCAATGTTGTGTTATTTTGTGTTGATTGATGAATGTGGTTGTGTTGCGAGATATCATTGTGTATATGTGGAATTAACTATTGATAATGTGATTATGAATTATTTCTACGGGTAGCCTTATGGTGTGAATCCTAGTGAATATATAATGAATATGTTGTTGCCATGAATTGTTGTTGATTATGTTGATGACGTTGTAGGCTTATGGCCAGTGAAGTAGTGATATAGGCATATGCCTCGTCAAGTGTTTAATGATGTTGTTGTGTGTGTTGTACATTCATACATTTGCATTTTATGAAGGCCTGTATTGGCGGATTTTGTGAAGGCCTGTATTGGCAAAAATGAATTATGAAGAAGGCTTATGCCTTGTGCCTCATAGTTACTGGCAAATATTTATGTTGGGAGTTTTGCTCCAATGGTACCACATGAATTTGCACAGTTGAGTCGCATTTGGAGTCATTGTTTTGTTGTTTATTTGAAGTGTTGTTTATGCTTGGCGATGTTATAAGTTGAATTGATATGTAGGTGAATTGTGTTGCTTTATGTTGTTGTTTGGTGAAGTGGTGAATCGTATATTCTTTACCTAATACATTGTTTATCATAACACTATTTATATAGTTTGATATCTCACCCCTTCTGTTTGAATGTTGCCCTTTGTTGGTAACGTCCAGGTAACCAAGATGAGTAGTCGATAGCCTTGTGAGTTCGAGTTCGGTGTCATTTTCTCTGATACATAACACTCAGGGGGAAAATGAACACTTGTCTTATTTTGTTCTTTATTTATTGAAACTTATGTTGTTATTGAAACTTATGTTTTTATTTGAGGAGTTATTATATTGATGTTGTCTCATGATTCAAAAGATGCTATATCTTATTCAGCGAACTATTATGAATTTGTTGCGTGATTAATCAAAGTTTGGTTTATGTTATGAAGACTATATTCATGAGTTGTGTTCATTCCACTTATTTAAGTGTTATGTATATATTCTAAAATCATGACAGGTTTATGTGTTTTCGTTGAATATGTGACATCCTAATTATATTGGAAATTTTTAAACTCTAATTTTCCGATAATTGCTTGGGGTTGAATTGGGGTATTACATTAATGGTATCAGAGCAGGTAGATTCATCCGGCCAAGTTGTCTAATGTTGTTTGTTTCTTAGTGCGCGACAAGTGTGTGAAACACTGTCGGTGCTTGTTGTTTTTCTAATCGAGTTATATGCAGGAGTTGGGTTGAAGATAAGTGGGGGAGAAGATTTGCTTCTCGGATGTGTTTCAGTTGTAAGAGGTTGGTTCAGTATGCTGCTGTTGGCGACGGTGCAAGAATTGTTGAAGTTTTGCTGTTTCCCGAATCTGAAGGTGTCATGGATTAAAGACTTTGTTTGTTAATCAAGTTGGAACATCTTGAGGGAGGATGATCAGACATTGTTGATGTTTACATCTCGAAGGATGAGGAGCAATGTAATTGTTGTTGATATACGAGTAGAGTGTAAATCTCTGATATTTCTGAAGGTGATTGTTAAGTAACAAGGATAATTTTAGAAGATGGAATTTAGAAAATTACGACGTTTTAACGCTACTGGTGGAATGTGAAGTTGTCGGTTTGAATATCCCTTCTGTAAGATGTCGATGGTTGAACCGTGATAGAGTCACAAATTGTTGTAGACCGTGTCGTGGAATCCTTGTAAGTGATTGTAAAAGATGTTGAAGTTGTTGGAATATTTTGAATCGCGAGCCAGAGTCAGAAATACGAGGAGATGAGTACGATTTCAAGAATGCTAAGTGTTGGTACTGGTATAAAGAAGACTTCGTTCTGATGTTATCGTAAGGTGTGTATTAGTATGTCGTGGCATGACGTCGGTGTTTGCATTTTCGGATAACTTTATAAATTCATATCTTGTGTTCTGAGTATCAGATTAGTGTTCTGTTTGAACCTATGAGGAGATAGAAATATATTCTATCATATGAGGGTGTTTCCAAATATGTTTTATGCATTCCCATATGGAGGAACTCTGAAGTTGTTTACGGAACTAGAGGCTTTTTGGGCATGATTGGTTATTATCGTGGTTGTTCGAGACGAGGTCAAGCATAATATGTTGTAGGTTAATAAGTTGAGAAATGAGATGTTCGATATTAAAAAGGATAGTCGTTCAGCATTTCAAGTATCGGATGTTGCATGTGAAGAAAGTTTTGTAGAACTAAAGAAAAGATTGACGACTGCTCCGGTATTGGTTTTGCCTAATCAGAGTGAGTCATTTGTAGTGTATTATGAACGCATCTAAGACGATACGTTGTGGTGTTTATGTTGAAGATTTGGAGACATTGTCTTTTTGGTTCTAGATTTGAAGTATTTAGTGACCATAAGAGTTTAAAGTATTTATTTGATTAGAAGGAATTGAATAGGAGACAATGAAGATGGTTGGAGTTATTGGAAACTTATGATTTCGGTTTGAATTATCATCCAAGGTAAATCTAATGTGGTGGTTGATGTGTTAATTCAAAGGACTTTACATATGTTGGCAATGATGGTTAAATAATTGGAATTAATTGAATAGTTCAGAGATGCGAGCTTAGTTTACGAAGTGACACCGAAGCGTGTTATGTTTGGGATGTTGAAGATTAAAAATGATTTTCTGGAAAGTATCAAAGAAGCTCAGAAGCTAGATGTGAAATTGGTATATTCGATGGTTGGACTCGATCAATTTGAGAATGATGATTTCGAGTTAGATGTGCAGGGTATGTTGATATTTCGTAATCAAAATTGTATTCCCAGTGATGTGAAGATGAAGAAAGTAATTCTTGAGTTGGAGGATACTTAACCTTCGTGTGAGGCTAAGCGAGTGTAATATGGACTGTGTAATATGTTAAGTGTTGGTGTCTCATCAACAAAACCGAATAAGAGGGAAATTGTGAAAGTATTTGTAAACCTCATTGGAAATTATTGGATTATAGTGCGTTAGGTGACTTGAGTACAAGTTTTAAAGGAACACTATTATAGTTCGATAACGATGGTTTATACTAGTAGCGGTAGAAATGTTCAAGACTAAGCCATTGGATTGACTAGACTTTATACAAATCAAAAATAAAAAATCTCCACCGCGCTTTATTATTTCCAAAGGAATGGGAAAAGAGCGAATAACCCAAAAAAAGGGGGAAATATTCAAGGTAAGGGGGTTGGTTATGCAAAGGAAAGGTATTAGCACCCTAAACATCTACGGTACTCCGCAGGAACCTCTTTGAAAAAATCTGTATATTTTGGCTATATAAAATGTGTTGTATATAAAATGGATGGTGGGGGTGAGAAAATAAATATATTTTTTATGATTTTTGAACCCGCCGCGGTTGCGAAACTTAAGTGCCTACGTACCACCTTTCATGCAATAGGGGGACAGGGTACACGTAGTTCCTCTTTTAAAAATTTGAAACACAAGTGTGTTGGTTAATTTTTTGAGATAAGACATCATCGTCATTGTCCGTGTGGAAAACATTCTTACTACCCACAATCATGAGAAAGGAGAATTTGCATCATCTCAAAGTGGAGGATATGGCTTGGATTTTAAAAATCAACAATTCCTCACTCAACACCCAAGTGGAAAATATCTCTCTTCACTACATATTGTAGAAGTATAGTTGTTTGCGTCACTACAAGGATTGACAAGAGTCTAATCTTTTGAGAAAAAGTTTAAAGATAAAAAAGCCAAAGTGGAAAAATGGTATTAAATGAGATTGATTGACTTTTAGTCTTCTCACAAAAAGTGTCAAAGTATTATTAAATTGATTGAAGTTTATGAAAATGTTTTGAAAATGCATGGACCTAAGTCCAAGTTTATTATGAAAGTGTTTCAAGTTTCAAAACAAGAAGAGTTTTCAAAAGGAGGGAGAAGATTTTTTAAATTAAAGAAGATGGGAGGAGTAGAAGAGGCTATCCTAAAGCATAAGATAAAAGTTAAGGATAAGGACCATCTAACCAACAAGAAGCCAAAAACATGACATTATGAGCCAAGATAAAATTCCCATTCTTTGGATTAAAACCAAGCAAGCAAAGATACTAGACCTCTTCAAATGCATTAAGTCTTCACAAAAATTGGGCAGAGTAACGGCTGTATACGGGTGAATTCCATATTACAAACAAAGAGTGTAATCACAAAAACCTGCACACAAAAACAAACAAGCAACCCAATGTCTTGAGGTAAACCTCAAGAGTTCCAGACAAAATAATCAGATAAGATCATAAGGTCTCCAAGATAGGCCAAGGTTTCTAATCCTAAGTCCAAGAAAAAGTATCATGCTCCATAATACCAAGGATAGTAACCAAATAGTCCAAGTACATTAAGAGTTTTTTAGGGTTTATGTTGGTTATTAAGTATCTTAGGAAAAAGAAAAAGAAAAGCTCAAGTGAGCAAAATAAAAATGGCAAGAAGATAAATGCTCAAATGAGCAAAGATGAAAATAACATGAAATGGAAAATTCTAAAAAATAAATAGTACATAAAGCATAAAAGAATAAAAGCATAGAATAAACAAATCAATAATTAGTGGTTAGTTGGATGACCATCTTGAAACTTGCATTTGGAACTCATTAGAGGATTGGTAGAACCAAAGCCTCCACACAACAAGTTGCATTTGCTTTTTGTCAAGTATATCATCCATTTGGAATTCTCATAAGTACCATTTAATGATCAACGATGTTTAAGTGATCTGTGTTGACCAAAGGTGTTGTAGATCTATTAGAGGATTGGTAGAACCAAAGCCTCCACACAATGAATCTCAAGGTTATTGGATCAAAGAGATCAAATTAACATACTTGGTCTTGCAATCATAAGTTTGGGCCACGAATGATCATTTATTCGAATCGGGACAAAATTTAGCGCTATGTTAAGCAATCATAAGTGGACTTATATAGAAGTCGCACCTATTTTGAGGCCGGACAATATCAATCTATGCACCATTTGTTTTGAGACATGATATAGAGATCATGCTCCAACAACATTTAGTGCAATGAGAAGGGGATGATATGAAGAGGATCCAATGATGTTAATAAAGTCATGATCAAAAAATCAACCCAAGACAGCCAGAAAATAATCACAAAATAATAATGTAATTAATATATACATTAAAAGGTTTAAAATTTTTTTAAAAAAAATGGAAAATGATGAGGAAAATATCAATTATGTTCAAATTAATCAAGAAATGAAAAATAAGACCATAGAAAAATTAGAAAAGAGGCTAAGTAATTTTACAAAATTTTTGGGAATTTTTAAAAGTCAGAACTATTTTTAAAAAATTAAAATAAATGGGTAAACTAAAAAAAAATAGTAAAAAATAGTAAAGTCAGAAACAAAAATAAAATAAGGTCACCAATATTTGTCACAATATCATTGGATCATTCCATAATTTTTTCAGAATTTAAAAATGTATAAAAGTATTTTTAAACATTTTAAACAAATAAAATAAGTGTGAAATTCATAAAAAATACCAAAACACAAAATTAAATTGTGAAAAAATTAAAATCAGAAAGAGAATAATCAAAAATATTTTTCATAATTTTTTTAGATTTTTTAGACTAAAAATGAATTTTCTATGATTTTCTGAAATTTAAAACAATTAAAATATAAAAATCAGAAAAAGAAAATAAAAGTAAAATATGTGGACCATTGGATGAGAGTCAAAACGCGTTAGTAATCAAATCCAAGGGACGCCTTCAGAATTTTTAAATACAGATGGCACGCCTTCATTGGTTAGAAGATGACACGTTGGTCATCTTCAACCTCCAGCCATCACGAATTGCAGGTCTTTCAAACTGTAAAATCAGAAGCTCAGACATATGCCATTCGCTTCGTCTCTTCAAGACGAAGACAACCACACCCCCGCGCCCAATTTATATAAATTGTATCTCAAGAAATTCGGAAATAAAGTTTTAAAAAGGGATTTGAAAATTCATGGTCAAAACGAGTTTCCAGATGAAAGTAAGTGTTGCAACTAGAAACAGGGCAATGAGAGCATCACAGTGATATCAAAGTTTTGAAGAATTGATGAAGGAATCTACCTATTGAAGTTGAGTTGCAGAGCTCTGAAACTGGACTTCTATGGAGCAATATAGGGCACGATTCTTGAATGTAATTATATGGTTAGCTTCAGGGAAGATCAAGGAAGGTGGATTGAAGGAAAAAACAGGTTGAAAAAATCTTGAGAATATAATTCGAAGTTGCTGAATTCTGGGTTGTGAAGCAAGTTTGACAGGGTGATTCTGGCTATCTAAGCTTGGGAAATTGAATGGGGGATGACCCTCTATTTATAGGGAAGCAAATGGGATCAAAAGGAATAGCAAATGATGCGTTTTGGAGGGAATTCGTGTGGGTTTGAATCATGAAGAAAGTGTGACTCAAACTTGATCAAAACTCAGCCAAATCGTGCGTTTCATGATTCTAATCACTTCTGGTAAGTTGCTGAACATGATTAGAAACAAAAACGCGTGGAAATCTTGTGATTAGAAGTCAAAACAAAGATTTCAAAATTCTGACTTTGTGCAAAATTCAGTTTCAAACTACCAAATTCAAATCCATTGCATTTCCACCTCAAGGGGTCTTAGGGCATAATTATTGATGCTTTGGAAAGGTGAGGTTACAAGCTTTGAAATGGAAAAGGAATGGAATCAAATGGATGCTTGAGCTGAAAGTTACATGGAGTCAAAGTTGAAGAAAAAGAGTTGACTTTCCATACTTAGAAATATTTCAAATTCTTCTTTAAAAATGATCTATAATCCTTTGCATCCAAACATGGCCTTCCACTTAGAATTTTCTCTTGACCAAAAAAGATGTAATGAAGTAGACCTCTTGAATGACATTTTGAAATTTGAATCACTCAAAATCTCCAAAAATTGAGCAAGTTATGACTTGTTGAAGTTGGCCAAAAATCATGAAATGACCTATAATCTTTTGCATTCTTGAGGCAACATCCATCCATTTTCTTACTTTGCACATAAAAGAAGGAATGAATTACACATCCTTAAGATCATCATGTAAAAATAATGGGCTCAAGGTGATAAAAATTGACCAAGTTATGACCACTTGAAGTCACATATGGAAAATTGGGGATTCATCTGGATGACTTGTAATCTTTCTTCTTCACCAAGTTCCTTCCACATGAAAACTCTTTGGAACTTTTGAAGTGATTTGTTGGTAACTCTTTGAAGAGAAGGATGTCTTTGGAATCACTCAAAAATACCAAAAGATGAGCAAGATATGCTCCTATGAAGTCTAAAACCCTAGCCTCTAGATCAAGAGAATGCTTTGAGGAACTTTTCCAAGTTTGAACAAACTTTTTGTGCCAATATCCTTCCTTTATGAATAGAAATTGTTGAGGATGATGACGAGGACTCATGGCCACCAAAACCACTTCCATACCAATTCTTTCAAAACAACTTTAATGGTGAGTTTTGAATTTCTCAAGCTATTGACTAGGGCACGGAAATAAACTCATGAACCCATGAAGCAACTTGCTAAACCTCATTGCCTTTACCTACATTATTAACAAGTAAGATAAACCAATATTGTATTTTGTTAATTAGAGAGGAAATTAAAGCAAAATATCCATGATCACAAAATAAAACAAGTCAAAGTGCTTGGTAACTCCTCAAAAGAGCAAGGCTAAAGATAGGGAGAAGAACCAAAAACCCTAATGTGATCTTGTTGTGATTGAAACAATATGGTATGATGAAGGAATCTTAGGGGGAAAAATTGGGGTACAACAGCTTCCCTTATTTAAGTTTCTTCTATCCGAAGATACGAAGGTTAAAAATATTCGTGTCGACGTGATCGAAGATACTTAAATATAAAATAAACCCTATTTTCGGCCCTAAGATGCCATGCAAATGCTTATGCATATGAATGTGTTGTACCCTAAAATTTGCCCTCACATATTCTTCAAAATTTGCCAAGTCAAAGCTTCAAAATTCCCCAAGGGTTGCACAGTGTAAGGGCCTCCTAAAAGTCAAGATTAGGGTTTTGGTTCTGATCAAGAAAATGAAGTTTCCAAGGGTCCAATCAAGTCCCACATGCCTATAAATATGGTCAAGCATCCTCATATCAAGTTTCAAGACTTTCAGCACAAAATTGCACAGTCGAAACCCTAATTGCACTACAGTCAACTGTAGGGGCAAAATGGTCATTTGACAGTCAAAAGTTCAAAATTTTGGTCAACATCTCATTTTGAAGCCACAAACATCATTTGATCAATGCTTGATCATGATTCTCAAAGCTTGGCTCAAAAATCATCAAGATGCAAAAGTTTCCTTATTTGGACAGTTGAAAAAGTCAACTGTAAATTGACCAGGGCATAACTTTCACATGGATTATCAGAAAAATTCCATCCAAAGCTCATTTTGAAGAGAAAGACATTTCCTACAACTCCTCTTCATACTCCAAGTCCAATAAATTCTCTCACAAAAAGTTATCAATTTCAACATTATAGGTCATTTTCAAAAGTCAACAAAAAGGGAATTTAAGTCAAAGGCCATAACTTGAGATTGGTAAATCAAAATGACATGGGACCAAAGGCATTGGTTAGAGAACTCAAAGACCTTTCCAAAATGTCCAAGAACATGAGCAAAGCTTAAGAATTGAGCAAGTTATGCCTTGTGGAAGTTGGGAAATTTTTGGATATTTTGAAAAGTCAACATTGATTCAAATGACATAAAATTGCTAATGGGCCTCTTTTTCTTCCACAATTCATCACCTAAGGCATGTGCACGACCATTTGGCCCAAAGGGAAGTCTTTATCATTTTTTATTTATTTATTTGGATTTTTTATTATTAATAATTCATTTAATTAAATAAAATACATTAAAAATACAAAACCAATGCAATCAAATCTTTTTGTGCATGGAATAGGTTTAAAAATTCGTGCATGATCAGATATGGAAGGAATTGAAGTGACTGGATATGATTGAGGCCAAAATAGCATGAAAAAATATTGAAAAAGATCTTTGAAAATCAAATCTTGCAAGTCATGAATGCCAAGGTTTTTGGTTGTTTTCTTTGACCTAATTCATTCCATACATAAGCTGGATCAAGACCTAATGCTCATTGACCAAAAAGCTGCGCAAGAACCTGAAGAAAAAACTTGAACTTTTTGCTTGAAAACTCAAAACTGAAAATACACTTGCAGGTTGTTTCAAGCCACAACACTGATTCCATTGCATTCCTGGAACATCAAGCAACGTATTTGGATCAAAAGCACGACCTCTAACGCCCAGAATTGGTGAATAAGATTCACACTTTCTCATATTTTTTTCAGAATCGTGTTTTAAGATTTAGACATTTTCATTGCATATTTTTTAATGAATTCATACTAATTGATGTGTTCTGAAGCTAACCACCTACTTTGATTGAGTGTTTGTGTGCTATATACGATTCCACCATTGTTGTCTTTTAGGGTTTGTGAAGCTTTGAATTGGGGGTTTTTGAATACAGTAAAATTGGAACGTCACAATGCCATAAACGCAACCAGCATGCTTGGACGAAAAGATTAGATGCCTCGCGCCTAATTTATATGACTCTAGGGGCTAATCGTTATTTTTCAATAGGGTATCTATGGGGACGTTTACAAAACCGTTGCCAATGTTTTGTGTTTCAGGAAAAAAAAATAAAGCAACGAAGAAGATGACCCCTGTGGCGATCAGTGATTGGCCTATTTAAATTTACGCGCTAAAATTCCACTAACATTTGTTTTATTATATATTGTTTGTTATTCATGTAAGGTACAAAGAAACAATGTAGCTCCACTGGCAGGCATAAGCGTTGGTAACGTTCAGGACCTGGGTTCGATCCCAGGTCCCCACCCCTTTCCTATTATTTTTTCTTCAATTATCATCCTATGAAATTTCAGCATCAAGGACCACCATGCGTCCACAATTTCTAACGTGCCACTTGGCTAATAATGCCAATCCAAGGGATCAGATCTGATGGACACCATAGGCACTAGTCAACGGAGCTACGTGCTAATCAGAAAGTCTACCAGGCCTGAAGATCATTGGGCCCAAATTGCTAAAGAAAAACCTCCAACCTGGGGACAGCACCCCCTCTAGTTTGTTTTCTTTTACTCTTTTATATTTTTGTTCTTTTCTTTATTTTAATTAATTTCTTAATTCTTTATAATAATTATTTTCATAAAATATATAAAAGACATAAAAAATCAGAAAAGAGAAAAAATAATAAATATTTTATTTTAGTATTTTTGTAAATAAATTGCATTAATTAATTTTAGTTATTAAATTAGGTTTAATTGTAATATTTTCCTTAATAAAAATCTAAAATTGGTAGAATTAGGGTTTATAATCATTTTTATCCCTTTTTCTTTTCTTTCATAATAATTAAATATTTAATATTATTTATTTTTATAATTAAATGGCATGTAAATAATTAGGTTAAATATTAGGTTAAAATTTAATCTTTTCTTAATAAACTAAAAACAACTAGAATTAGGGTTAGCATTTTATTTCAATTAATTCTTTTTTCATTAAAAATCATAAAATACAAAAATACCAAAAAACAAATTTCTTTTCCTTTTAATTTTATTAATTTAATAATCGTTTAATTTAATTTAGTTAAAAAGGGTCCAACGCCCTCGTTTCAACTTTAAATCCAATTCGCATATTTATTTTTTATTCTTTATAATATTTATGTATCTCTCCCAAGGCCATGTAACATCTTTTATTTCTCGCACTTTACTTTTTTTTAATTCTTTATTTTCTGTCAAATCGGGTTCTGGAAATTTTGGCGATGTGGACCCGCGCCTTTTGTAATAGTTTAGAACTTTATGTTTCTCGCAAATATTTTAACGGCTAAATCAATGCATGCAAGAATGAATGGACAAAAATAAAAACAAACGCTAGATCACCAATAATTTGACAAAAGACAAAAATAAATGAAAACGACACACAAATCACACACCACCCCTAGGGTACGCCTCACTGTTGCCTTGCCTCGAAAGGTGATCGTCGAGTAGAGGATGTCTTAGTAAGTCCTCATGATCCGGGAACCTGGCATGAGGGTAGCTTCTAAGGTGTCTTCCCATTGCTCTGGTGATCACCATGTCCCGAACCTCGAATTGACCCGAACACCTCCAACGGTGGTGCTACCTACCTCTCAATGGTGGGATGGCACTACTTTAAAGGACATCTACACAGACGAATTCCTTAGGGTAGGTAGACGACTCTAGATACTTGCTCTAAATTCAAAACAAATTCAAAATACTTTTCACACCGACACCTTTTCAAAAAGCTTTTGAAAGCAATTTTTCAAACACTCTTGAGGACCGATACAAGAGTCGAACTGGAATTTTCAAAGAAACTTTTTAAACCCACAGTTGAAAAGCAAACAAACCATTTTTGAAAACACAATGAGCAAGTATCTAAGAGCCCATGGATAACCATGGATAGAAAGGGTGCTAACACCTTCCCTTTCTATAATCTACCTCCCGAACCGAGAGCTATCTCTTTAAGGAATTTTTCTGTGCTTTTGTCCTTTCCATTTGGAGAAAATAAAAGACGGTGGTGACTCTTGCTTCCGCGACATTTCGCGAACCAGCGTTAAACAGTCAGTTCCAGATCCACCGATCACAGAACTGGCGACTCTGCTGGGGACTTAAACTTAAAGTGAGGTGTACCTTAGGGTTAGTTCATAACTGTGTTTTCAATTGTATTGATTTGTTTGCTTTACTATTGTGGGTTGCATGGGAGTTACATAGATCCCAACTCGGATCTGGGGATACCCTGTTTAGGTAGCATAAGCTGTGAGGGACCTGTCCGGCGTAGACCGACACGGGTGAAGCAGTGGCTACGTTGGTGTGGCACCTTGGTCTGTACCGATATCCCTTGTGTCGCAACGAGGAGAATATGGGTCTTCTAAGGAGTCATTAAGCACCAACAACCTTAGAACCTTAAATGACACAACTTGGCCATTAGAACAGTAGCAGTATGCTACGCCCATTGAGGCTAAACTCTCGTGATGGTTCTGGCCGCAAGAAAAGATTGCGATGCTGGAGTTATGACCGATTGAGGGTAGTCAATGATATTGGGATCCTCTAAGAACCCGGTTACTTTGATAGGACAGGTATGAACCAACAAACCGAAAGAGGGTAGTACCTAGACCTCATGCTGGCCTAAACTTTAGGGGCTTGCCTTGTGTGACTTGCGTGCCTTACCATGTTTGCCTTTGTATCTGTTTGTGGTGTGCTTTATCATAACATCATAACATCATGAGCATTGCATGCATCCTGCATAAGGACTGACCATTTCAAAGACAAGAGGGTTTCACCTTTGCTCTGTTTTGTAGGACCTCATGATGCCTGTGCGAAGGAATACTATCCGGTTCAACTTTGTTCGTTCACCTGAGTTGCTTGATGAGTTGGTTAACAGAATTCCAAATACCACTTCCTTCATTCAGAGGCATGGTTCTCTTCTCAGTTTAGTCACTGCAAAGCGGGATCAACAGTTGATGAGTGTTCTGACCCAGTTCTATGACCCCCTGTACCAGTGCTTCGCCTTTCAAGACTTCCAGCTGGTCCCTACCCTGGAAGAGTTCTCTGATTTGCTTGGTATCCCTATCTTGGATCAGACTCCCTTTACTGGTTGGGAAAAGACCCTCAGGCTTGAGGATGTTGCTGCAGCTCTTCCCCTGACACATCAAGAGGTAATGGACAACTGGGTGACTAGAAGCGGAGTTAAGGGTTTCTTGGCCAAGTTTCTGATTGGTAAAGCTAACAGTTTCTGGAATGACCTGGACTTTAGGGCGTATGAAGACATCTTGGCTCTCCTGATCTATGGGTTAGTCTTGTTTCCTAATCCTGACAACTTCATCAGTGTCACTGCCATAAGGATCTTTATGTCTCAGAATCCTGTGCCCACTCTCTTGGGTGACATCTTGCAACAACTTCATGCTCGTACTACCCGAAGACGAGGAACCCTATGGTGTTGTATCCCTTTGTTGGTGAGGTGGTTTATTTCGCACCTCCCTAAGTCCGTACTGAAGAACCAAGAAGGAAGAGGTTGGGCTCATAGGTTAATGTCTCTTACTGATAAAGACATCATTTGGACTTGCAGAGGTTTGGATGAGACAGCTGTCATTGATCGATGCGGGGAATACCCTAATGTTCCACTGATTGGTACTCAAGGAGGGATTTCTTACAATCCATGTCTAGCACTCCGTCAGTTTGGAAGAGCCAGAAGAGCAGGCCCCCATGAGATGTTGGTGCCTCACATTAGTTTTGAGTTTCAGGTGGATAGTGACGAGCTGCGTCGTAGGTTAATCAAGGCTTGGGACAAAGTTCATAAAGCTGACCCACAGGAGTTAGGGCCAAAGACTTCTTTACCTATGGAAGCCTACTACAAATGGGTTCGCATCCGTGCTCAGAAGTTAGGTATGCCATACGAAGCCGTCAGACCCATCATTCTTGAGTCTCCTGACAAAGATGGTGTTCCTCCAACTGTCCTTCCTCCTCAGATACCTACTGATTATGAGACATTGAAGAGATCTTGGTCGCAACTGCGAGAAGAACAGGATTCTTACCGGGAAAAGTTCAACGAGCAGGAATTAAAGATCCAGAAGCTGACAAAGCAGTTGGAGAATGAGAGAGCTCTGAATGCCTACATCCGTACTGAGAAGAGGAGACCATGGGATCCATAAGGAGCTCCGGATGTTCTTTTACAGTTTTATTTCCCTTTTCAGTATTTCCTTTCATGTAACGCCTAAGGGCAACCTGTCGAATAATTTCAGTTTCAAAGTTGAATCTAATGAAGTGTGTTCCTTTTTGTTTACGAAGTTGATTCCCGATTGTCTTTGAAAACATAAATCATACGCATTCCATTCATCATGTGCATAGCAGGTTTTCTCCTTTTCAGGTTGCTTACCGTTCTTCGCTGTTTATTTCAGCATCATGAATCCTGACTCATCATCAACTGAGACATCCATCAAAGCTCTTCAGGCGCAGAATGCGCAATTTCAGGAATTAATCAAGGGTTTGGCTCAAGGCCAAGAAGAGCTGAAGGCTCTGCTCCTGAAGAAGGAGAAGAAAAAGAAGAGAAGGACTGTTCTATTCAGCTCGGGCCGAAGGTTTGGCAATACTCTGCAGAATGAAGAGGCTGGTTCTTCTATTGGCAAGAGTACTCCTCAAGTAGAAAAAGGTCCTAGTCCGGTAGTCTCTGACAACGAGACTGATTTTGATGAAGAGCAGTATCCTCCTGCAGAAGACAGATACAAGCAGTTGGAGGATAGGTTGAATGCTATGGAGATACAAAAGGTACCTAGGCTGGATTTCAGAGATTTGGGTTTGTCTACTGGTGTGATTATTCCTCGTAAGTTCAAAGCACCATCTTTCACTAAGTACGACGGGGCGTCTTGTCCCAAGCTACATCTCAGGTCCTATGTTCAGAAGATTCAACCGTACTCAGCGGATAAGAATTTGTGGATCCACTTCTTCCAGGAGAGTCTTTCAGGGACTCATCTCGAATGGTTCTATCAGCTGGATGGGACCAAGGTTCGTAACTGGGAGGAGTTGGCTACTGCTTTCTACAAGCAGTATCAATATAATGCCGACCTTGCCCCTACCCGTACCCAACTCCAGGGTATGTCGTTAGGTTCAAGTGAAGGTTTTAAGGAGTACGCTCAGAAGTGGAGGGATCTGGCTGGCAGAGTGCAGCCTCCGTTGACTGATCGGGAGTTAGTAGACATGTTCTTGGGAACCCTGTCTGGGCCATTTTTTAACCATCTTATCGGTAACTCGTCTGCAGGGTTTACTGATCTTATCTTGACTGGAGAGAGAATTGAGGCTGGGTTGAAGTCTGGTAAGATTCCAAAGGGTGCATCCACAGGTTCAGAGAAGAAACCCTTCAAAAAAGAGGCTAGTGTGGTGTATGGGCCTAGAAGGCAAGACAAACCAGAGCGCCGCCAATCTGTCAACGCATTGGTGATTGCGAAGCCGGCCGCCGCTCCTCGGCAAGCTAACCAACCAAGGGCTGAGAGACCCAGAAGGGAGTTCACCCGTTTGAGTATGACCTTGTCGCAGATCTTACCACAGTTGCTCTCAACCAACTTAGTAACCGTCAGAGAGGCTCCGAAGTTTGCAAATACTACATCTCCTAAGTATAATCCAAATGCCCGTTGTGCTTATCACTCCGATAGCCCGGGGCATGCCACTGATGACTGTTGGGTATTAAGGAACAAGCTGCAGGACCTTATTGACGCCAAGGAGGTACAGTTTGAGGCATCTGAGAAGCCTAATGTAGTGACAGCTCCCCTGCCTGCTCATGGAGTGAATGCTATTGGGGGCGAGGATGAAGTGGATGAAGCTGAGTTTGATAGCTGGATTTACCCGGCAACCGACAGTGGACCTAACAATTGGAGTGCAAAGGACAATCTATCTATTTCTCTTGTTACTGAGTAATGAATTCTCTTGTTTCGGTATTTGTAATAAACAATGAATAAACTCTATGGCCCGGTGTCTTACCCGAGGCACCGTGGTTTCATTTGTGAGGGCATATAAATTGTCATTTCATATATCATAAATGAAAATCTTGGACGTTTTCTCGCATTGCAAATCTTATGCTCCTTTTCTGTCTTTCTTTCCTTTACATATATTTCAAAACAGCTGTATTTACACACACACTCACTCATACAGGTTTCAATCCACTCTGGATCTCACTGATAACGACTCTGCTACTGCCAATTATGACTTCGAAAATCCGATCAACTTAGCCGAAGACGAAGGTGAGGATGATTGCGAAGTGCCTGGCGAGCTTGCAAGACTGTTGCTTCAGAAAGAGAGGGCAATTCAACCACATGAAGAGCCAGTGGAAACAATAAACTTGGGTACTGAAGAAGACAGGAAAGAGGTAAAGATTGGTGCCAACCTAGAGCTCAGCGTGAAGCAACGGTTGACTAAGATGCTACATGATTATATGGAGATCTTTTCCTGGTCCTACGAAGATATGCCCGGGTTGGATACCGATATTGTGGTCCATCATTTGCCTACTAAGGAAGACTGCCCTCCGGTTAAGCAAAAGTTCCTCCGTATGCGTCCAGAGATGTCTGAGAAGATCAAGGCCGAGGTTATGAAGCAGTTTGATGCTGGGTTCCTTGCAGTGACTTCTTACCCTCAGTGGGTTGCTAATGTGGTGCCGGTACCAAAGAAGGATGGTAAGGTCAGAATGTGTGTCGATTACAGGGATCTGAACAGGGCCAGCCCCAAGGATGACTTCCCTCTACCTCACATTGACGTCCTTGTTGACAATACAGCTCAGCATAAGGTGTTCTCTTTCATGGATGGTTTCTCAGGTTACAATCAGATCAAGATGGCACCTGAAGACATGGAAAAGACTACATTTGTTACTCAGTGGGGCACCTTCTGCTACAAGGTCACGCTGTTTGGACTGAAGAACGCTGGGGCAACCTACCAACGTGCCATGGTTGCTTTATTTCATGACATGATCCATCATGAGATAGAAGTATATGTGGACGACATGATCGCAAGGTCCCAGACTGAGGAAGAGCACCTAGATCATCTGCAAAAGTTGTTTGACCGGTTGAAACTATACAAGCTGAGGTTGAACCCGAACAAGTGCACCTTCGGGGTAAGATCTGGGAAGTTGCTAGGCTTCGTTGTAAGTGATAAGGGTATTCAAGTGGACCCTGCCAAAGTCAAGGCTATTCAAGAGATGCCAGTTCCTAGGACAGAGAAAGAAGTCAGAGGCTTTTTAGGATGCCTGAATTACATTGCTCGCTTCATCTCACACCTGACTGCTACCTGTGAGCCAATCTTCAAGCTGCTGAAGAAAGATCAGGTAGTACGTTGGAATGATGAATGTCAGGCTGCTTTTGACAGAATCAAAGAGTATCTCCAAGAACCACCCATCCTTATGCCACCGGTTGAAGGGAGACCTCTTATACTATACCTGACAGTACTTGACAACTCAATGGGGTGTGTGCTGGGGTAGCATGACGAGTCTGGCCGAAAAGAGCATGCCATTTATTACCTTAGCAAAAAGTTTACCGACTGTGAGACCCGATACTCACTGCTTGAGAAAACTTGCTGCGCTTTGGTATGGGCTGCTCGCTGGCTGAGACAGTATATGCTGACTCACACTACCTTGTTGATCTCAAAGATGGATCCGATAAAGTACATATTTGAAAAGCCTGCTCTGTCTGGGAGAATTTCAAGATGGCAAATGATCTTGACGGAATACGACATTCAGTACACAACCCAGAAAGCCATCAAGGGAAGTGTATTGGCAGACCACTTGGCACATCAGGCCGTAGATGACTATCAATCAATGAACTTCGAGTTTCCGGATGAAAGTATCATGATTGTGACTGATTGTGAAGTACCTGGACCGGATGAAGGACCTGAGGAAGGATCCCGATGGTCTATGAACTTTGATGGAGCCTCCAACGCTTTTGGAAACGGTACCGGCGCTGTAATTATATCACCTCAAGGCACTCATACTCCACTCACTGCCCGACTATGTTTTAACTGTACCAACAACATGGCAGAGTATGAGGCGTGCATCATGGGTCTTCAAGCTGCGATCGATCTAAGGATCAAGTTTCTGAGTGTCTTCGGAGATTCCGCTCTTGTGATCAATCAGATCAAAGGAGAGTGGGATACGAAACATCCAAACCTTATTCCTTACAGAGAATGTGTGTTGACTTTGATCCCCCACTTCACAGAAATAACCTTTGAACATTTCCCAAGAGAGGAGAATCAGTTGGCGGACGCGTTAGCTACAATGTCTTCTATGTTCAAGGTTAAATGGGATAATGAGGCTCCCCGGATCATCATCTGGAAACTGGACGAACCGGCATACTGTTGCGATCTCGAGACTGAATTGGTGACTAAGAAGCCTTGGTACCATGAGGTGAAGAGATATTTGGAAGCTCAGGAGTACCCTGAAGGTGCCTCAGTCAATGATAAGAAGTTTCTGAGAAGGTTCGCGGCAAAGTTTTTCCTTAGCAACGACATCTTGTACAAGCGAAACCATGATTCAACCCTACTGCGTTGTGTGGATAAAACTGAAGCAGAAAGGATCATGGAAGAGCTACATGAAGGGACCTTTGGTACACATTCCAGTGGACATACAATGGCAAAGAAGATCCTTCGGGCAGGGTATTACTGGTCCACAATGGAAGCTGACTGCTATCAACATTCTCGGACATGCCATAAGTGCCAAATATACGCAGACAAGGTGCACGTTCCTCCAGTTCCTCTGAATGTTCTGACTGCGCCTTGGCCATTTGCAATGTGGGGCATAGACATGATCAGTGAGATTAAACCTACGGCATCTAATGGGCATCGCTTCATCCTAGTGGCGATTGATTATTTTACGAAGTGGGTCGAAGCAGCATCCTATGCTACGGTAACCAAGACTATTGTGGCACGGTTCATTCGGCATAACCTGATCTGTCGGTACGGCGTCCCTGAGAGAATTATTACAGACAACGGTACCAATCTGAATAACAAGATGATCACTGAGCTCTGCGAGCAGTTCAAAATACAGCACCACAATTCTTCTCCTTACAGACCGAAGATGAATGGGGCTGTAGAAGCAGCAAATAAAAATATCAAGAAAATCGTGCAGAAAATGACAGTGACTTATAAAGATTGGCACGAGATGTTACCGTTCGCTCTACATGGGTATCGTACCTCAGCCAGGACGTCGACCGGGGCAACTCCTTTCTCTCTGGTTTATGGTATGGAGGCAGTCTTACCGATCGAAGTGCAAATACCCTCTCTCCGGATAATGAAGGATGCAAATCTGAGCGAAGATGATTGGATCCAGACACGACTTGATCAGTTAAACCTTATTGATGAGAAGAGACTTGCTGCTATCTGCCATGGTCAGACGTATCAGAAACGGATGATCAGGGCATTTAACAAAAAGGTCAGACCACAGGAATATCAAGTTGGGGATCTGGTAATCAAGCGAATCATCCTTCCTTAGAGTGACCCAAGGGGCAAATGGACCCCTACGTACGAAGGGCCATTTGTGGTTAAACATGTGTTCTCAGGAGGAGCCATGATTTTAACCAATATGGATGGTGACGACCTTCCTCACCCCGCCAATGCAGACATAGTAAAAAGATACTACGCATGAAAAAAGACCTGCTAGGCTGACATGTCTAGGCAAAAATTAGGGCTTCCCGGCGAACCAAAAGGGTTCGGGCAAAATGAAGGGATGAAACGAAAAAATCTGTACACCCGGCAAGTCGAAAACCTGAAAAGGCAGCTTGGGCAAAAATGGGTATCCCGGTGGACTGAAAACCCGAAAGGGCGGTCCAGGCAAAAGTTAGGGATAAAAGCGTAATACTATGTCTCATTGATCACTTCGCATCCAGAATCCGGTATCTACATCAAGTTCAGACGGCATCGATCAGTCAGCTTCATCTTCGTTTAGGTCATCAAGTGATGAGACGCTCGGAGTTATAAAGACAATAGCAGAATTGAAACCCAGTGGGATCGTTCATTTCACACAGCTGTTTTATTTTCTTTTGTACAAAATTTGTATAAACTCTCTTGTTCGGCGGCGTTCTCTTACTAGGACGTCAGCCTCTTGTACATAAAACGCCTATTTACAGGCCATTCAAAAATCAATACAAATATATTTTTCAGTTAAAATCACCAATTGTTTTTCCTTTTTTCTGTTTTGTTTTGCGAAGAACGTCCAAGGTTCAATTTGTGATATATGCATTGACAATAATTTGCTAACTCATGAATATTTGCATACGAAACAAAGGATTAATCACAGGTAACATTAGAAACAGGGGCAATAAAGAGTTGTCTGAGCAATCTAATTGTCCTGTCCTCCAAGGTACCAAGGTAGGTTCAGCTAAAAAACATAACCAGTACATCTTAATTCCCCAGAGAGTGAGCCAACAAGTCAGTGCACTCTTCTCCAAGCAAAGTCATCGAATCTTAAAGAAGTTGGGTATCCTCCAGCAGATCTCAACATTCCCCAGCAGCATATATATTCTTAACAAGCATCCCCGGCAGTCTTGACCTAAAGATTGTTCCCCGGTGGTATACCAAACATTCAAAGGAATCACTTCCCCTGCAAAAAAAAACTTCCCCAAGAGAGTCCAATCCAGTTTCCCCAGGAAAGTTGGAATTCACCTCCCCAGGCAGTAAGCTTATCCCCAGTAGATTCTGGAAGCTTATCCTCGCAGAGCACGAACGCGTCGCCCGACTTTATTCAAAGAGTTACTTCCTTACCAGGATATAACTGGGTTATCCTCAGCCAAAAGCCATGGAAAGATCGTCCTCGACGAAGTCTTCTTATCCCCAGCGAAGTCCATTAACACTTCCAACACAACAAGGGTATCCCCAGCAAATTATTATCAACAACTCCAGCAAAGTATCTTTCTCCCCACAGAGTATTGCTTCCCAGCAAGATCGCTAGAATACTTTCCTCCCCGCAGAGTTATTCCATTCGCCAAGTTTATTCCCCAACGGAGTTATCTTCTCCCAACCGGTATCCTTGCAATTATCATCCCCAGCGGAAGCAAAATCCATTCTTCAACATCAGCCCAGGAGTGACTTCCCGGCACCCGTCAAGGATTTACTTTCCTAGACGAAAAATACATTCATAAACATCTTCATACATTATAGCATGCATATACGCATCATGAACATACAATCTCACGTATTCAGAGAGTATCTCGCATGTCATACCACATGACATCGCATACAACTAACGCCTGTCTTTTCAGGACAAAAGTACAAAAATGATTACCATCAATGGTCGCAACTAAAGATCTGATTCCTGAATCTTGCCAGGGTGTATCCGTTGATGACCAATTACCAGATCCGATTCCTGTATCTTGCCAGGGTGTGTCTGAAGAATTCGAGGATCCGATGCCTGAATCTTGCCAGGGTGTATCCGTTGAAGACTAGAATTACCAGATCCGATTCTTGTATCTTGCCAGGGTGTGTCTGAAGAGTTCGAGGATCCGATGCCTGAATCTTGCCAGGGTGTATCCGTTGAAGACTAACATTACCAGATCCGATTCCTGTATCTTGCCAGGGTGTGTCTGAAGAGTTCGAGGATCCGATACCTGAATCTTGCCAGGGTGTATCCGTTGAAGACTAGCATTACCAGATCAGATTCCTGTATCTTGCCAGGGTGTGTCTGAATAGTTCGAGGATCCGATACCTGAATCTTGCCAGGGTGTATCCGTTGAAGACTAACATTACCAGATCCGATTCCTGTATCTTGCCAGGGTGTGTCTGAAGAGTTCGAGGATCCGATACCTGAATCTTGCCAGGGTGTATCCGTTGAAGACTAACATTACCAGATTCGATTCCTGTATCTTGCTAGGGTGTGTCTGAAGAGTTCGAGGATCCGATACCTGAATCTTGCCAGGGTGTATCCGTTGAAGACTAACATTACCAGATCTGATTCCTGTATCTTGCCAGGGTGTGTCTGAAGAGTTCGAGGATCCGATGCCTGAATCTTGCCAGGGTGTATCCGTTGAAGACTAACATTACCAGATCCGATTCCTGTATCTTGCCAGGGTGTGTTTGAAGAGTTCGAGGATCCGATACCTGAATCTTGCCAGGGTGTATCCGTTGAAGACTAACATTACCAGATCCGATTCCTGTATCTTGCCAGGGTGTGTCTGAAGAGTTCGAGGATCCGATACTTGAATCTTGCCAGGGTGTATCCGTTGAAGACTAACATTACCAGATCCGATTCCTGTATCATTCCAGGGTGTGTCTGAAGAGTTCGAGGATCCGATACCTGAATCTTGCCAGGGTGTATCCGTTGAAGACTAACATTACCAGATCCAATTCCTGTATCTTGCCAGGGTGTGTCTGAAGAGTTCGAGGATCCGATACCTGAATCTTGCCAGGGTGTATCCGTTGAAGACTAGCATTACCAGATCTGATTCCTGTATCTTGCCAGGGTGTGTCTGAAGAGTTCGAGGATCTGATACCTGAATCTTGCCAGGGTGTATCCGTTGAAGACTAGCATTACCAGATCCGATTCCTGTATCTTGCCAGGGTGTGTCTGAAGAGTTCGAGGATCCGATACCTGAATCTTGCCAGGGTGTATCCGTTGAAGACTAACATTACCAGATCCGATTCCTGTATCTTGCCAGGGTGTGTCTGAAGAGTTCGAGGATCTGAGGCCTGAATCTTGCCAGGGTGTATCCGTTGAAGACTAACATTACCAGACTCGATTCCTGTATCTCGCCAGGGCACGTCTGAAGAGTTTAAAAGATTTAGCTTCTGTAACCAGTCAGGACACATCTATACAAAGCATCTGAAAACCAGATCCTACAACATGTCAGGTACTCATTTTTCTTTTGCAGGTACGCAAGTTCTCGCTAAGGAATCTCTTACGCGATCAACATCCAGATGGCATCTATAAGCCCATCATCCTATTCATCAATCTTTAAATGGCATCTATAAGCCCATTTCCATCACACTGCTACTATGTGAGCGCAAATTTCTGGGCACTCTAGTGTTCAATCATCTTCCACCCTCGGATTACGAAAGGCACGTCAGCCAATTTGCATCCTCAGGTCTAAGAAGATTGAACAGGGGCAACTGTTGTACCCTAAAATTTGCCCTCCCATATTCTTCAAAACTTGCCAAGTCAAAGCTTCAAAATTCCCCAAGGGTTGCACAGTGTAAGGGCCTCCTAACAGTCAAGATTAGGGTTTTGGTTCTGATCAAGAAAATGAAGTTTCCAAGGGTCCAATCAAGTCCCACATGCCTATAAATATGGTCAAGCATCCTCATATCAAGTTTCAAGACTTTCAGCACAAAATTGCACAGTCAAAACCCTAATTGCACTACAGTCAACTGTAGGGGCAAAATGGTCATTTGACAGTCAAAAGTTCAAAATTTTGGTCAACATCTCATTTTGAAGCCACAAACATCATTTGATCAATGCTTGATCATGATTCTCAAAGCTTGGCTCAAAAATCATCAAGATGCAAAAGTTTCCTTATTTGGACAGCTGAAAAAGTCAACTGTAAATTGACCAGGGCATAACTTTCACATGGATTATCAAAAAAATTACATCCAAAGCTCATTTTGAAGAGAAAGACATTTCCTACAACTCCTCTTCATACTCCAAGTCCAAGAAATGATCTCACAAAAGTTATCAATTTCAACATTATAGGTCATTTTCAAAAGTCAACAAAAAGAGACTTTAAGTCAAAGGACATAACTTGAGATTGGTAAATCAAAATGACATGGGACCAAAGGCATTGGTTAGAGGACTCAAAGACATTTCCACAATGTCCAAGAACATGAGCAAAGCTTAAAAATTGAGCAAGTTATGCCTTGTGGAAGTTGGGAAATTTTTGGATATTTTGAAAAGTCAACATTGATTCAAATGACCTAAAATTGCTAATGGGCCTCTTTTTCTTCCACAATTCATCACCTAAGGCATGTGCACGACCATTTGGCCCAAAGGGAAGTCTTTATCATTTTTTATTTATTTATTTGGATTTTTTATTATTAATAATTCATTTATTTAAATAAAATACATTAAAAATACAAAACCAATGCAATCAAATCTTTTTGTGCATGGAATAGGTTTAAAAATTCGTGCATGATCAGATATGGAAGGAATTGAAGTGACTGGATATGATTGAGGCCAAAATAGCATGAAAAAATATTGAAAAAGATCTTTGAAAATCAAATCTTGCAAGTCATGAATGCCAAGGTTTTTGGTTGTTTTCTTTGACCTAATTCATTCCATACATAAGCTGGATCAAGACCTAATGCTCATTGACCAAAAAGCTGCGCAAGAACCTGAAGAAAAAACTTGAACTTTTTGCTTGAAAACTCAAAACTGAAAATACACTTGCAGGTTGTTTCAAGCCACAACACTGATTCCATTGCATTCCTGGAACATCAAGCAACTTATTTGGATCAAAAGCACGACCTCTAACGCCCAGAATTGGTGAATAGGATTCACACTTTCTCATATTTTTTTCAGAATCGTGTTTTAAGATTTAGACATTTTCATTGCATATTTTTAATGAATTCATACTAATTGATGTGTTCTGAAGCTAACCACCTACTTTGATTGAGTTTTTGTGTGCTATATACGATTCCACCATTGTTGTCTTTTAGGGTTTGTGAAGCTTTGAATTGGGGGTTTTTGAATACAGTAAAATTGGAACGTCACAATGCCATAAATGCAACCAGCATGCTTGGACGAAAAGATTAGATGCCTCGCGCCTAATTTATATGACTCTAGGGGCTAATCGCTATTTTTCAATAGGGTATCTATGGGGACGTTTACAAAACTGTTGCCAATGTTTTGTGTTTCAGAAAAAAAAATAAAGCAACGAAGAAGATGACCCCTGTGGCGATCAGTGATTGGCCTATTTAAATTTACGCGCTAAAATTCCACTAACATTTGTTTTATTATATATTGTTTGTTATTCATGTAAGGTACAAAGAAACAATGCAGCTCCACTGGCAGGCATAAGCGTTGGTAACGTTCAGGACCTGGGTTCGATCCCAGGTCCCCACCCCTTTCCTATTATTTTTTCTTCAATTATCATCCTATGAAATTTCAGCATCAAGGACCACCATGCGTCCACAATTTCTGACGTGCCACTTGGCCAATAATGCCAATCCAAGGGATCAGATCTGATGGACACCATAGGCACTAGTCAACGGAGCTACGTGCTAATCAGAAAGTCTACCAGGCCTGAAGATCATTGGGCCCAAATTGCTAAAGAAAAACCTCCAACCTGGGGACAGCACCCCCTCTAGTTTGTTTTCTTTTACTCTTTTATATTTTTGTTCTTTTCTTTATTTTAATTAATTTCTTAATTCTTTATAATAATTATTTTCATAAAATATATAAAAGACATAAAAAATCAGAAAAGAGAAAAAATAATAAATATTTTATTTTAGTATTTTTGTAAATAAATTGCATTAATTAATTTTAGTTATTAAATTAGGTTTAATTGTAATATTTTCCTTAATAAAAATCTAAAATTGGTAGAATTAGGGTTTATAATCATTTTTATCCCTTTTTCTTTTCTTTCATAATAATTAAATATTTAATATTATTTATTTTTATAATTAAATGGCATGTAAATAATTAGGTTAAATATTAGGTTAAAATTTAATCTTTTCTTAATAAACTAAAAACAACTAGAATTAGGGTTAGCATTTTATTTCAATTAATTCTTTTTTCATTAAAAATCATAAAATACAAAAATACCAAAAAACAAATTTCTTTTCCTTTTAATTTTATTAATTTAATACTCGTTTAATTTAATTTAGTTAAAAAGGGTTCAACGCCCTCGTTTCAACTTTAAATCCAATTCGCATATTTATTTTTTATTCTTTATAATATTTATGTATCTCTCCCAAGGCCATGTAACATCTTTTATTTCTCGCACTTTACTTTTCTTTAATTCTTTATTTTTTGTCAAATCGGGTTCTGGAAATTTTGGCGATGTGGACCCGCGCCTTTTGTAATAGTTTAGAACTTTACGTTTCTCGCAAATATTTTAACTGCTAAATCAATGCATGCAAGAATGAATGGACAAAAATAAAAACAAACGCTAGATCACCAATAATTTGACAAAAGACAAAAATAAATGAAAACGACACACAAATCACACACCACCCCTAGGGTACGCCTCACTGTTGCCTTGCCTCGAAAGGTGATCGTCGAGTAGAGGATGTCTTAGTAAGTCCTCATGATCCGAGAACCTGGCATGAGGGTAGCTTCTAAGGTGTCTTCCCATTGCTCTGGTGATCACCATGTCCCGAACCTCGAATTGACCCGAACACCTCCAACGGTGGTGCTACCTACCTCTCAATGGTGGGATGGCACTACTTTAAAGGACATCTACACAGACGAATTCCTTAGGGTAGGTAGACGACTCTAGATACTTGCTCTAAATTCAAAACAAATTCAAAAATACTTTTCACACTGACACCTTTTCAAAAAGCTTTCGAAAGCAATTTTTCAAACACTCTTGAGGACCGATACAAGAGTCGAACTGGAATTTTCAAAGAAACTTTTTAAACCCACAGTTGAAAAGCAAACAAACCATTTTTGAAAACACAATGAGCAAGTATCTAAGAGCCCATGGATAACCATGGATAGAAAGGGTGCTAACACCTTCCCTTTCTATAATCTACCTCCCGAACCGAGAGCTATCTCTTTAAGGAATTTTTCTGTGCTTTTGTCCTTTCCATTTGGAGAAAATAAAAGACGGTGGCGACTCTTGCTTCTGCGAAATTTCGCGAACCAGCGTTAAACAGTCAGTTCCAGATCCACCGATCACAGAATGCATATGAACAGAACTAAAGAGGCGTAAAGTAACACTGAGGATGCAACAATGATAAAGAAACAAAGGAGCAACCCCACGAGGAAAATAAATCACTGGTGAACCACAAAAATAGAATCAGAGAGGAAGATATCAAGCATCGACGTTCACTGCCGATGTACTACCAACTTTCACTGAAGGTAGAGAGAGAAAATATCATATCACCGCCGTTCACTGACGATGAACTATTAATGTTCAGTGAACATAGAAAAAAGATAATAAACACCGACGTTCACTGCCGATGTACTACCAACATTCACTGAAGGTAGAAAGAGAATATATATCATAACACCGCCGTTCACTGATGATGAACTATCAACGTTCACTGAAGATAGCAAAAAGATAATAAACACCGACGTTCACTGTTGATGTCCTACCAACGTTCACTGAAGGTAGAAAGAGAATATATATCATATCACCGCCGTTCACTGACGATGAACTATCAACATTCACTGAAGATAGCAAAAAGATAATAAACATCGACATTCACTGCCGATGTCATACCAACATTCACTGAAGGTAGAAAGAGAAAATATATCATATCACCGCCGTTCACTGATGATAGCAAAAATATAATAAACACCGGAGTTCACTACTGATGTACTACCAACATTCACTGAAGGTAGAAAGAGTAAATATATCATATCACCATTGTTCACTGACGATGAACTATCAACGTTCACTAAAGATAGAAAAAAGATAATAAACACCGACGTTCACTGAAGGTAGAAAGAGAAAATATCATATCACTGCCGTTCACTGACGATGGACTATCAACGTTCACAGAAGATTTCAAAAAGATAATAAACACCGACGTTCACTGCCGATGTCCTACCAATGTTCACTGAAGGTAGAATGAGAATATATATCATATCATCTCCATTCACTGACGATGAACTATCAACTTTCACTAAAGATAGCAAAAAGATAATAAACACCAACGTTCATTGCCGATGTACTACCAACATTCACTGAAGGTAGAAAGAGAAAATATATCATCAAGTTTTCCCCAAACTTCTGGTGTTTCACCTAGAACGGGTCTCAACTTCTTCTTTAACCAAGGAAATCTGCCTGGAAAGGATCAAACATAAGTTGTGTCAAATAAAGAGTCTTGTTACCCATTGTCAAAGGGGAATTGCAAAGAGAAATGACTTTTTGGGGATAGAAATATGACTTCCCGAGGAAATACCATGAAATTCCTGCTGAGGAGATAAAGTCTACCCGTGCAAAATAATGCACAAACCAAAACTCAAAGTTTTCAGAAATCCAAAGTAAATAACATTGTCATGCAATCCCATATCCAAATCAGAAATAAACTGGAGCAAGACGGCCAATGAAGATACATCCTTTGATAAATAAACTCAAGAGGGAAAACCAAATTCAACTAAGTAAAGAGCGTTGCGGGAAGATTAGAACACAATGTCAATGAACGATGACTTTTAGCAATGCATGATGTATGTATGAATGTATGAGTGATATCGTGCATATGCTGGTAAAAGGATACATGATCAGTATAAACAAATAAAACCGCCCCAGGTACTAACAACATTGGGCTAAACTTAAACCAGAAAGACCAATCCAAGAAAGGTAAAAGCAACTACGGAAACCAAACCTATTGCCTGTCCTAACTTCACTAAGGAGAAACATAATCTGGATGTAGCCAAATCAAACAGATACCGGGATAGAACATCCTTCTTCGGGTTTCATCGGAGAAGCAATTTTACAAAAGAAACACGCCTACTGGAGATTGCAAGACCAGCCTCAAATAAAGCAGAATGATGCCGACACAACCAAACCTCATTGGGGGATTCAAGTCTACCTCCATGGAGAAAAAACTGCGGATTTAAATATTTCATCACGAACACTCATTCCAACAAGAGATGCCCTGGGATAACCTTCCCGAGAAATCAAGAATCAACACTAGTGCAAAAATTGCAAAAAGAGCGACATCTTAGCACACCAATGGACTAAAACCTTTCATCATATGAGGGAATACTTCGCTGGGGAATCTAGGACGGAAGCTTCTGACCATGCAAAGATTATTCACAAACCCAATATTGTACCTTACACCCACTGATATCGTCTTTAATTATCTGAGAAACACACAAAGATTATGCACATACCAGCAAAATGACCTGAGAAAACCTTTATGAAGGGAGTAAATCTTCTTAGAACAACCAGAGTTTATTCATTCTTGGGATCACCATTCTTGTTGTCATTGTTTCATCACAAATCCAATAGTAAATTGAATTGTAAAGATCTCTTTTTTTTTTAAAAGTCAATTTTGCTTTTTTAATCTTTTTGCTTTAACAATTATTATCAGTAATAAATGGAGTCTTTGCAAGCTAAATAAAAATAAGAACACAAAGAATTGGGCAAAAAGCTCGAATTTCATTCATAGAATGGTAGTCTGCGAATGGCGAGACTCCATGGATGATTACAAAGTTTGGGAAATGGTAATTCATAATGGAAAAGATACATTGAGATACAATGACCACTATTCCCCCTAACAACTTTTGAAATCCTGAGCAGCAGCTTTTGGTTGAAGTATGGTGAGGATCCTAGAAGATTGTTGCTTCAACGATCAAGTCTTGTCTGACGTAGTTACTTGCCAAGAAAATCCATAACTTTTCCCTAAGCTCCCCTTGCGGGTTTTCAAATTAGCGGGAAATTTATTCTGTTTATGTCTCTAATTTTTGCCTAGACCGCCCTTTTGGGTTTTCGGCCTACCGAGACGCTCCTTTTTGCCTAAGCTGCCCTTTCGGGTTTTCAACTTAGCGAGTTGTTCTTTTATTTATTTAGGCGAAGTATTTCTTGACTGCGTCAGTGTTCGTGGGACGTGGGAACTCCTCGCCATCCATAGTTTCAAGAATTAATGCGCCACCAGAAAAGGCTTTCTTGACAACATACGGGCCTTCAAAATTGGGAGTCCACTTTCCCCTAGAATCAGTGTTGAAAGACATGATCTTCCTGAGCACGAGGTCGCCTTCTCTGAATTCACGAGGTTTAACCTTTTTATCAAATTCTTTCTTCATTCTTCTCTGATATAACTGCCCATGACATAAATCTGTCATTCTTTTCTCTTCAATCAAATTCAATTGGTCAAACCTGCTCTGGACCCATTCAGCCTCTGTCAACTTGGTTTCCATTATCACACGCAACGAGGGAATCTCCACCTCGACAGGGAGTACAACTTCCATTCCATACACTAGGGAGAACGGGGTTGCTTTTGTTGAAGTGCGAACGGATGTTCGATATCCATGCAGAGAAAAAGGGAGCATTTCATGCCAATCCTTATAAGTGACAACCATTTTCTGGATAGTTCTCTTGATATTCTTATTAGCAACTTCAACAGCCCCATTCATCTTTGGCCTGTATGGAGATGAATTGTGATGGATAATCTTGAATTCTTCGCACAGTTCTGTCATCATCTTGTTGTTCAAATTCGAGCCATTGTAAGTGGTGATTCTTCTCGGCACACCATACCGGCATATAAGATTGTTTTTGATGAAACACACAACCACCTGTTTGGTAACATTGGCATATGAAGCAACCTCTACCCATTTGGTAAAGTAGTCAATTTCTACCAAGATGAAACGGTGTCCATTCGAAGCTTTAGGTTCTATCATCCCGATCATGTCAATACCCCCACATAGAGAAAGGCCATGGGGAGGAAATCACATTAAGAAGTGTCAGAGGCACATGGATCTTATCTGCATAAATCTAGCATTTATGGCACTTCTTTGAAAATTTGTAACAGTCATATTCCATTGTCAACCAATAATAGTCTGCCATTAGCATCTTTTTAGCCATCGAATGTCCATTAGCATGAGTGCCAAATGAACCTTCACGAATCTCATGCATCAACATGTCTGCTTCGTGTCTATCCACGCATCTGAGCAGGACCATGTCATAATTTCTCTTGTATAACACACTCTCACTGAGGAAGAAACTGCCTGCCAATCTTCTCAGTGTCTTTCTATCTTTCTTCGACGCACCAATCGGGTATTCCTATGTCTGAAGAAAATGCTTGATGTCATAATACCAAGGTTTTTCATCTGCTACCTCCTCTGTCATAAACACATGAGCGGGCCTATCTAGCCATCGAACTATAATTCGGGGTATATCATTCCGAGTATTCACTTGGTACATGGAAGCCAAAGTTTCCAGAGCATCCGCCATTTGATTTTCATCTCTAGGAATGTGATGGAATTCAACTTTATTGAAGAAGGGTAATAATCTTCTAGCATAATCTTTGTAAGGGATCAAGCCAGGGTGACGAGTGTCCCATTCTCCTTTAATCTTATTTATTACCAAAGCTGAATCACCATACACATCCAGAATCTTGATTCTGAGATTAATAGCTTCCTCAACACCCATGATGCAAGCCTCATATTCTACCATATTATTAGTGAAATCAAATGTTAACCTTGTAGTAAAAGGAATGTGTGATCCATGAGGAGTGACAATCACAGCACCAATTCCTTTACCATAAGCATTCACAGCTCCATCAAATATCATACTCCAACAAGATTCAGGGTCAGGGCCTTCCTCAGGAAATGGTTCATCATAATCTTTCACTTTCAAGAACATCACATCCTCATCGGGGAATTCATACTCTGCAGACTGATGATCTCCCACTGGCTGGTGAGCAAGGTAATCTGCCAACACACTACTTTTAATAGCCTTTTGAGTGCGGTATTCGATATCATATTCATATAACAACATCTACCAGCAGGAAATTCTTCCAGTAAGAGCAGTTTTCTCAAAAATATACTTGATTGGATCCATTTTGGAGATCAACCAAGAGGTATGATTCAACATATACTACCGCAACCGCTTTGCCGCCCAGGCCAAAGCACAACATGTTTTTTCTAGCGTGGAATATCGCGACTGACAATCAGTGAACATTTTGCTGAGATAATAAATGGCGAACTCTTTCTTTCATGTTTCATCCTGTTGTCTCAGAATACAACCCATGGACTTATCTAACACTGTTAGATACATAATCAACGATCTTCCTTCTATAGGAGGGAGCAAGATAGCAGGTTCAAACAAATAGTTTTTAATACTCTCAAATGCCCTTTGGCAGTCACCCGTCCACACACAACCTTGATCTTTCTTTAACAACTTAAAGATCGGTCCACACGTTGCAGTCATGTGGGAAATAAATCTGGAGATATAATTCAAACGCCCGAGGAAACCCCTGACTTGCTTTTTAGTTCTTGGTGCTGGAATTTCTTGAATTGGTTTGACTTTATCAGGGTCGACTTCAATTCCTTTCTGGCTAACAATAAAACCTAACAATTTCCCCGATCTAACTCTGAAGGTGCATTTATTTGGATTCAAGCAGAGACGATATTTCCTCAAACGCTGAAACAGCTTCAACAAATCTTCTATATGCCCTTCTTCAGTTTGGGATTTGGCAATCATATCATCAACATATACTTCGATTTCTTTGTGCATTAGATCATGGAATAGGGTTGTCATAGCCCTCTGGTACGTTGCACCAGCGTTCTTCAACCCGAAGGGCATCACTCTGTAACAGAATGTTCCCCAGGGTGTGATAAATGTTGTTTTTTCCATGTCCTCTGGAGCCATTCTTATTTGATTATACCCGGAAAATCCGTCCATGAATGAGAATACTTTGAATTTTGTTGTGCTGTCCACTAACATGTCAATATGAGGCAATGGAAAATCATCTTTTGGACTAGCTTTATTTAGATCTCAGTAATCTACGCACATGCGGACTTTTCTGTCTTTTTTTGGTACTGGGACAATATTGGCAATCCATTGAAGATACACTAACGTCACAAGAAAACCAGCATTAATCTGCTTTAGGACCTCCTCTTTGATCTTTACTGCCATATCCGGGTGGGTTCTTCTCAACTTTTGTTTAACGGGCGGACACTCTGGCTTTAACGACAACCGATGCTCGACAATGTCTGTATCTAGACCAGGCATATCTTGATAAGACCAAACAAAAATATCCATATACTCTTTCAACAGCTCAATCAACCCGCTCTTTACATCAGGATGCAATGATGCTCCAATCTTAACTTCCTTCAGATCTTCTTCTAAATCCAAATTAATCACTTCCAAAGGCTCCTTATATGGCTGAATCGTATTTTCCTCGTGCTCAAGCAACCTTGAGACCTCTTCTGGAATCTCACCATAATCTTCTTCTTCAGCCCCAAACACAAGACAACCAAAGTTTGGAGAGGGTGCAGGGTCATTGTATTCAACGGGTATTTTAATTAATCTGCACATGTGATTTATGATTGCTTTTAGAAACTGACACATATAACAAGTGATCATGTAGATTAATTTTCAGTTATTATTTTTTGAAAGGTTTTTTTTTATTATTACCATTTCCCAAGAAAAAATCAGAAAATAAAAGACATAATTTTGGAAGCAAAGACAACTTTTATTAACGATCTTAAAAGTTATAGCAAACAGATAAGCCCTACAACATTAATACTTCCACCTTGGGCAGAGTGAAAGCTTTTCAAAAGAAATAAATAGATTAACAAAACAAATTACTTTGAAACATGTATGCAAGAAGGAACATCAATGGTGACCTAGTTCTGAACTCGGACTCCATGCGTCACATAATTCGGTACTTCCTGCTCTGCTTCATCCTCTTCAACAACATTAATTCCAGAACAAATTGGATGGAGGTAGCCTCCGCTGCGGAAAACATTATGATAACTGTTCACAGAAGACTTTGACTTCAAACTTTCGCCTTTGCCATTCCTCGAAGAGAAACCCAAATCAGCTCTATTTTTGTTCACGGGTGGATCCACAAGTCGTCCCCAAACTGCATTATAACCATTGCGCACAACCTGCTGCGCGTCCTTCAGGGAAACCACAAAATTCTCATTCCTCCTTATGTTGTTAATGGGTAGGGCTTGGAACTGGGTTCCAACAGCAGCCTCGTCCGCTTCTACAATACTGAAAGAGGATAGATGGGATATCAACAACGCCTACTCCCCATTTATGATCACTACCTTCCCTTCACGCACAAATTTTAGCTTCTGATGCAGAGTTGAAGTGACAGCCCGTGATTCGTGTATCCATGGCCGTCCTAGCAAACAACTATATGCAGGTATAATGTCCATGACCTGGAAGGTTATCAGGAACAAATATGGTCCTATATGGATGGGAAAGTCTACTTCACCGATGATCGATTTCCTCGACCCATCAAAAGCCTTCACAATGATGCCACTCAGGCGCATAGGTGTTCCCTGATACTTTAACTTCATGAGGGTACTCCTCAGTATAACATTCAAAGCAGATCCATTATCAATTAGCACATTGGACAATGAATCATTCTTGCAGTTCATGGATATGTGGAGGGCCAGGTTGTGATTCCTCCCTTCATCTGGTAACTCATCATCGCTGAAACTCAAGTTGTTACATGACGTAATGTTTCCAATTACGCTGATGAATTGATCTAACGGCATGTCATCCTCCACAAAAGCTTGGTCTAGTACTCTCATCAGTGATTCTCTATGAGCAGAGGAATTCATTAATAAAGCTAGGATGGATATCTTTGAAGGAGTCTGCAATAGCTTATCTATAATTTTTTAGTCGCTCATCTTAATCATCTTCAAGATGTCATCCACTTCTTTCTCTAATGTAGCTCCACTAGTCTCTCCCGCAGCCTTCTTAGGCTCATCGTTCTCAATAATTTTCTTTCCAGCAACAACATCTCTTCGAATAACCGGCGAAAACACACGACCACTACGGGTCACCCTACTATTATCATCTATATTTCCAACATCTGGCATTGGCTGGATGGGAACTTCCACCCCATCTTCTAATATTGTGGCGTTGTATTTGTAAGGCACAACCTTATCTAATTTATAGGGAACAGGACCTGGCAAACTAATTACCAGTGGGGTAACAACTGGTTTGCTATGGTACTCCACCTCAAGATGAGCGGGTGCACCAAAACAAGGTACAATGACGTTTACCCCTTCCTCAACATAATCAGCCCTCAAAAGATCATTTCCGGCAAACAAATCTTCGTCTGAAGAGAAATACTCATCTGCAGAGGCATACTCTTCCTCTGATTCTTCTTCCATCAAACAAACTTCAACCATATCAATCTCGTGATAATCATCTCTCTAACATGTGATCTTGATAGTTCCATTATCTAACAGCAATTGAACACCCTCTCTCACAAGAGAACATTCTCGGGGGTCTTGACAGCAAACTATGCAAGATCCATATTGGTGTTCCACCTGACCAGTAGTGCAACAGAAGGTAGCATGCAACTGCATGAGATCCTCATTCAAATGATCCACATCAAAAATTCTGAATTCACCCGGACATCCAGAAACCATATTCACTCCCTCTTCATAGTCTGCCCTAGGCCTGATTATATGGATTAAACCTTCATCCATCATCTCCTGTAAATCAGCCTTTATCTTCTCACAACCCTGTATGTTTGTACTACAAATAGCACAACCAACATGGTCATGCGTATAATAACTGAATTCACAGAGGTCTGCGTGCATCTTCACAAAATCCCCTCTAACCAAATTAATGTCAAAAATCCGGAAGTCGCCTGGACAATCGGCCATCATATTTACAACATTCACCCCACCGTGCTTGGGTAGAGGGTTGTCTTTCACATTAGGTCCCATGTCTTTGAAAGATAGAATTCCAGACTTCACCAACCTTTGCACTTAGTCTTCAAAGGATAACAATTCTCAACATTATGCCCTGATGCTCCCTGATGAAAGGCACACGTCTGGTTTGCTTTGTAATACCAAGGCAATGGTGATGGTATGGCTGGAGGTGGTCGGGTTTGGACCAACTTCTTCTGAGTCAATGCTGGTAGTAGCTCTGCATAGCTCATGGGAATAGGGTCATAGTTCTTCCTTCTCTGATTATTCCCTTAGTTCCCCTGCTGGGACGGTCTTTGATAAGCAACGGTAGTCGGAGTGGCATTCATAACAGGAGTAACTGAGGCAACTTACTGGTGACGCTGATGATTCCTTCTAGGAGCGTTTACTCACCTCTCTTGTATGATAGCATTTGTATCCCCTTATTTCTTCTTTGTAAACCCATAAGCTGGATTTTTCACTCCTCTTGATCCTCCATCCTTTGTCAAACAACCTTCTCTTACTGCCTCTTCTAGGCGGACACCCATTCCTACCATCTCTGTAAAATCACTTGGTGCGCTTGCTACCATTCTTTCGTAGTAGAAAGCCCCTAGCGTCTTCAGAAAAATTTTAGTCATTCCCTTCTCCTCCATAGGAGGAATCACTTGTGCAACCACTTCGCGCCATCTCTATGCATAATCTTTGAACGATTCTATGTCTTTCTAAACCATGGCCCTAAGTTGGTCATGATCGGGCGCCATGTCCACATTGTACTTGTATTGTTTAATGAATGCTTCTCCCAAATCATTAAAAGTATGGATGTTGGCGCTGTCTAAACTCATGTACCATTTCAACGCTGCACCAGTCAGACTATCCTGGAAAAAGTGAATCAGCAGACGCTGATCATCAGTGTGGGTAGACATTCTTCTTACGTACATCACCAAGTGAGCACGAGGGCAAGTGTTGCCCTTGTACTTCTGAAACTTCGGGACCTTGAACTTAGCAGGCACTTTAACATTCGGGACCAAACACAGCTCATTCACATTCTGCCCAAATAACTCTTTTCCCCTAAGAGCCTTCATATCTCTTTGCATTCTATCAAACTGCTCTTGGAAATCATCCATTCTGTCATAAAGACCCAAGTCTTCACTCGGCGGAGGGAAAGGGCGACACACATCTTCATTAACAAACGAAACCAAATTCACCAAAGGAGGTGCAGCAGGAACAGTATGCACCACAGGAGGTGCTGGAGTAACAACAATTTGAACCACTAGAGCATCTTGGGGGCCCAAACTGAAACCTTCAGGTGAAAAATTCTCTGGCATTCCCCACGGGTAACCCTGAGGCATACGGATTTAAACAACAGCCGGAGTAGCGGATACAGGAATAGTTGGAACTTCAGCATTTGCCCTTGTTGGTTGAGGTTGAACACTCGGTGGCTGATTCTGAGCAACCACAAGAGCTTCCATCAGAGTAGTCAAGTTGGCGAAGCTAGCCTTCAAGGAAGAAACTTCTTCATGTAGCTCGTGATTCTCCTATTCCAAGTTGTCCATCTTCTTTTTGAAGTTAGCCCGGGTGTTGTAGTGATGAGTCAGCTTGTTGAATGTAGTAAAAAACTGGGTAAGGCACCTGGATATGCATAATAAATGCAAGAAATATGTGCAATATGATGCATGATATGCAATGCATATGATTATTTTTTACTTTATCATTTAATATTTCAAGGGATTTAACGTTTATAGACATATTGGAAACATCAAAATAATAACGCATTTGAAATACTGAAATTTTTTATTATAATAACTTTTAAATGGATCACAAGTTTCAATGATCCCAAGTACAAGATGAAAATACAATCTAAAATCCTGAGAAAAAGAACTGATAGAGATCAATTTGTACGCTGGCGCTTCCCTGTGAGCCTGGCGATCTGAGCCCTCAACCTCTGGTTTTCTTCCATATGCCTGATGGCAAATTCCTTCCAATCATCTGAAGCAGGAAGTGAGTAATCAGCACCTGTTTGAGGCGTAGGATAAAATAAATCCCCTTGCCTCTCCATAGACTCCACCGCTCGAATCTCAAGGATCTCGATCAAATCGTCTTTCTCCTTCAGGTCTGCTTTGTAGGAACTCTCTTAAGTCTGGAACTTGTTCTTCTAAGCATCCCTTTCCTGTTGCATCCTAACCAAAGCAAGTTGCAGCTCTTCTAGATCATCTAACAAAGGATGAGTGGTCTTCATAAATAGATCAAGCATGGGTATCTCCCGAGTATACAGCATCTTATACTGAATGGCTCTCGATCGGACCCACTGAAGATATGGCTCCAAAGAAACAACACCCCTAGGCCCCAAATCCTTCCTACTCTTCTTATGAATGTGACGCCAGGCCTTCGCAATTGCTCCCTAGCTTCCCTGTGGTCTTCTCCTTCCTTCAGAAAGAAACCACTCAAATGAATACTATTTGGTTTATCCCTCATCGGATAACCAAGCTGTCACCGTGCAAGAACAGGGTTATAGTTAATTCCTCCTTTTGTACCAAGAAGAGGTACATTGGGGAAACTACCACAACTGTCAATAATCTCTATATCCTGGTAAGCTCGATGATACCAATCAATATCTGAGTGAGTAAGTGCCATGATCTTAGGAGCCCAACGAGGTTTCTTCTTGACATCCCAAAAAGCATCAGACTAAGGCATATGAGAAATGAACCACCGGTACAACAGAGGCGTGCAACAGATATTCATTCCCCCATGATAAGAATTTTAAAGATGAACAGAGTAATAAGCATCACCTAACAGTGTAGGAACCGAGTTTCCAATCATGAAAATCCTGATAGCATTAATGTTGACAAACCTGTCCACATTAGGAAATAAGAATAATCCATAAGCAAGTAAAGCAAAGATGGCCTCGAAAGCAACCATACTCTTCATCCTGGCAAAGTAACGAGCTTTCTTTAATAAGAACTGAGCTGGTAATCCTTTAATCCCTCCTTTGGTAGTCATATGGGCTTCCACCGCAGACTTCCCCAGATGAATCAAAGCAGCAATCTCATGTGGTTTTAGCTCACCCTCCAAACTAGTAAAAGGAACACGATCGGTAACAGGTAAATCCAATAGATAGGAATACTTCTCCCAGTGTAGGAATCAACTGATAATCGCGAAAAGTAAAGCAGTGATACACCAGATCATATAACTGGATCAAGGTCGAGAGAATACCCTCCTTCATCTTCAGCTTCATAAGAGGAAAAATGGATCCATACTTCTTCTGAAAGTCTGCAGAACACTCGATCTCTGGAATTAGACTGACCAACTCATCTATCTTGGGATCCTTGAAACTGTATTTCCCGGTCTTTCTCTTCCCAGAATCCATGGTTAAAAGTACCTGAGATATTCACAAATAGTCAACCTTTAAATCCCTTGAAATATTGTTTTCTTCAAAAGATGCTTTATGAATGCATGGATGCGTGATGCAACAATCACACACAAGATCACACATATAGGGTTCATATGTTCAACGTCACGAGCATGAGGTCGAAGGTACTACCCATAAGGTGTTGGTATAAGAGTTATCACCTGCCGAACAAGGTTCTAGAGGTTCCCATAGTCTACATCCTTCCTTCAGATATTACCAACTTCCCGATTAACTCGGTAATTAGTAATATTCTCAAGAAAGACTCGTCTGAGCGTAGTATCGCGTGACAACTATTTCCGGATTACTCTGTCATAGCTTTCGCACTACACCTAAAAGGCCAAGATGGGTTTGGTATTCTACGGTCCTCAGTTTCAGCAGGTTCCCAGGTAGAAAGCAGTACGTCTTCCTGATTACTCGGTAAACGACACTACAGTCAAAGGGGCCTCCACTGAGTGGTGGATCTCATGCCTCCTTTTTTGGGATCACTCCCTCAAAGTTAACATGACTATACCTCCCGTCCTATCTTAAAGTTTTCCCAAGTCCGGGTATAGGACTTATGAGTAATCACCAAGCCCCCTGAAAACCAGGAAAATCCAGACAAACATATATACAAATTATAACACATAAACAACAATAGCACATATACAGATATAAACAAAGATAGGCTTAACCCACTTAAGGATGGACCAGTAAGAGGTCAATCTGTTCCCAGTGAAGTCGCCATTTTTCTGTAGCGGTAGATATGTTCAAGACTAAGCCATTGGATTGACTAGACTTTATACAAATCAAAAAAAAAATTGCCACCTCACTTTATTGTTTCCAAAGGAATGGGAAAAGAGCGAATAACCCAAAAAAAGGGGGAAAGATTCAAGGTAAGGGGGTTAGTTATGCAAAGGGAAGGTATTAGCACCCTAAACATCTACGGTACTCCGCAGGAACCTCTTTGAAAAAATCTGTATATTTTGGCTATATAAAATGTGTTGTATATAAAATGGATGGTGGAGGTGATAAAAGAAATATATTTTTTATGATTTTTGCACCCACCGCGGTTGCGAACCTTTAGTGCCTACATACCACCTTTCGTGTAATAGGGGATCCGGGTACACATAGTTCCTCTTTTAAAAATTTGAAACACAAGTGTGTTGGTTAATTTTATGAGATAAGACATCATCGTCATTGTCTGTGTGGAAAACATTCTTACTACCCACAATTATGAGAAAGGAGAATTTGCATCATCTCAAAGTGGAGGATATGGCTTGGATTTTAAAAATCAACAATGCCTCACTCAACACCCAAGTGGAAAATATCTCTCTTCACTACATATTGTAGAAGTATAGTTGTTTGCGTCACTACAAGGATTGACAAGAGTCTAATCTTTTGAGAAAAAGTTTAAAGATAAAAAAGCCAAAGTGGCAAAATGGTTTGAAATGAGATTGATTGACTTTTAGTCTTCTCACAAAAAGTTTCAAAGTATTATTAAATTGATTGAAGTTTATGAAAATGTTTTTAAAATGCATGGACCTAAGTCCAAGTTTATTATGAAAGTGTTTCAAGTTTGAAAACAAGAAGAGTTTTCAAAAGGAGGGAGAAGATTTTTTAAATTAAAGAAGATGGGAGGAGTAGAAGAGGCTATCCTAATGCATAAGGTAAAAGTTAAGGATAAGGACCATCTAACCAACAAGAAGCCAAAAACTTGACATTATGAGCCAAGATAAAATTCCCATTCTTTGGATTGAAACAAAGCAAGCAAAGATACTAGACCTCTTCAAGTGCATTAAGTCTTCACAAAAATTGGGCAGAGTAACGGCTCTATACGAGTGAATTCCAGATTATAAACAAAGAGTGTAATCATAAAAACCTTCACACAAAAACAAACAAACAACCCAATGTCTTGAGGTAAACCTCAAGAGCTCCATACAAAATAATCAGATAAGATCACAAGGTCTCCAAGATAGGCCAAGGTTTCTAATCCTAAGTCCAAGAAAAAGTCTAATGCTCCATAATGCCAAGGATAGTAACCAGATAGTCCAAGTACCATTAATAGTTTTTAGGGTTTATGTTGGTTATTAAGTATCTTAGGAAAAAGAAAAAGAAAAGCTCAAGTGAGCAAAATAAAAATGGCAAGAAGATAAATTCTCAAATGAGCAAAGATGAAAATAGCATGAAATGGAAAATGCTAAAAAACAAATAGTACATAAAGCATAAAAGAATAAAAGCATAGAATAAACAAGTCAATAATTAGTGGTTAGTTGGATGACCATCTTGGAACTTGCATTTGGAACTCATTAGAGGATTGGTAGAACCAAAGCCTCCACACAACAAGTTGCATTTGCTTTTTATCAAGTATATCATCCATTTGGAATTTTCATAAGTACCATTTAATGATCAACGATGTTTAAGTGATTCGTGTTGACCAAAGGTGTTGTAGATCCATTAGAGGATTGGTAGAACCAAAGCCTCCACGCAATGATTCTCAAGGTTATTGGATCAAAGAGATCAAATTAACATACTTGGGCTTGCAATCATAAGTTTGGGCCACGAATGATCAAATTAATATATACATTAAAAGGTTTAAAAAAGTTTTAAAAAAATGGAAAATGATGAGGAAAATATCAATTATGTTCAAATTAATCAAGAAATTAAAAATAAGACCATAGAAAAATCAGAAAAGAGGCCCAGTAATTTTACAAAATTTTTGGGAATTTTTAAAAGTCAGAAACTATTTTTTATAAATTAAAATAAATGGGTAAAATAAACAAAAATAGTAAAAAATAGTAAAGTTAGAAACAAAAATAAAATAAGGTCACCAATATTTGTCACAATATCATTGGATCATTCCATAATTTTTTCAGAATTTAAAAATGTATAAAAGTATTTTTAAACATTTTAAACAAATCAAATAAGTGTAAAATTCATAAAAAATATCAAAACACAAAATTAAATTGTGAAAAAATAAAAATCAGAAAGAGAATAATCAAAATATAAAATATAAAACAATTAAAACATAAAAATGAATTTTCTATGATTTTTTGAAATTTAAAACAATTAAAATATAAAAATCAGAAAAAGAAAATAAAAGTAAAAGATGTGGACCATAGGATGAGAGTCAAAACCCATTAGTAATCAAATCCAAGGGATCTGGCGCGCTGTACATATCATGGTCTTTAATGAATAATATACAGAATCAATAATAAAATCAGAATTTGAAAAATACAGATGGCACACCTTCATTGGTTAGAAGATGACACGTTGGTCATCTTCAACCTCCAACCATCACGAATTGCAGGTCTCTCAAACTGTAAAATCAGAAGTTCAGACCTATGTCATTCACTTCGTCTCTTCAGGACGAAGACAACCACACCCTCGCTCCCAATTTATATAAACTGTAGCTCAAGAAATTTGGAAAGAAAGTTTTGAAAAGGTATTTGAAAATTCATGGTCAAAACGAGTTTGCAGATGAAAGTAAGTGTTGCGACTAGAAATGGGGAATGAGAGCATCACATTGATATCAAAGTTTTGAAGAATTGATGAAGGAATCAACCTATTGAAATTGAGTTGCAGAGCTCTAAAACTGGACTTCTATGGAGCAATATAGGGCACGATTCTTGAATGTAACTATATGGTTAGCTTCAGGGAAGATCAAGGAAGGTGGATTGAGGGAAAAAAACGGATTGAAAAAAGCTTGAGAATAGAATTCGAAGTTGCTGAATTATGGGTTGTGAAGCAAGTTTGGCAGGGTGATTCTGGCTATCTAAGCTTGGGAAATTGAATGGGGGGTGACCCTCTATTTATAGGGAAGCAAATGGAATCAAAAGGAATAGCAAATGATGCGTTTTGGAGGGAATTCGTGTGGGTTTGCATCATGAAGAAAGTGTGAATCAATCTTGATCAAAACTCAACCAAATCGTGTGTTTCTAAACATGATTAGAAATAAAAACGCGTGGAAATCTTGTGATTAGAAGCCAAAACAAAGATTTCAAAATTCTGACTTTGTGAAAAATTCAGTTTCAAACTACCAAATTCAAATCCATGTAACTTTCAGCTCAAGCATCCATTTAATTCCATTCCTTTTCCATTGCAAAGCTTGTAACCTCACCTTTCCAAAGCATCCATTTGATTCCATACTTAGAAATATTTCAAATTCTTCTTTAAAAATGACCTATAATCTTTTGCATCCAAACATGGCCTTCCACTTAGAATTTGCTCTTGACTAAAAAAGATGGAATGAATTAGACCACTTTGATGACATTTTGCAATTTGAATCACTCAAAATATCCAAAAATTGAGCAAGTTATGACTTGTTGAAGTTGGCCAAAAATCATGAAATGACCTATAATCTTTTGCATTCTTGAGGCAACATCCATCCATTTTCTTACTTTTCACATAAAATAAGGCATGAAGTACACATCCTTAAGATCATAATGAAAAACGAATGGGCTCAAGGTGATAAAAATTGACCAAGTTATGACCACTTGAAGTCACATATGGAAAATTGGGGATTCATCTGGATGACTTGTAATCTTTCTTCTTCACCAAGTTCCTTCCACATGAAAACTCTTTGGAACTTTTGAAGTGATTTGTTGGTAACTATTTGAAGAGAAGGATGTCTTTGGAATCACTCAAAAATACCAAAAGATGAGCAAGATATGCTCCTCTGAAGTCCAAAACCCTAGTCTCTAGATCAAGAGAATGCTTTGAGGAACTTTGCCAAGTTTGAACAAACTTTTTGTGCCAATATTCTTCCTTTATGAATAGAAATTGTTGAGGATGTTGATGAGGACTCATGGCCACCAAAACCACTTCCATACCAATTCTTTCAAAACAACTTCAATGGTGAGTTTTGAATTTCTCAAGTTATTGACTAGGGCATGGAAATAAACTCATGAACCCATGAAGCAACTTGCTAAACCTCGTTGCCTTTACCTACATTATTAATAAGTAAGACAAACCAATATTGTATTTTGTTAATTAGAGAGGAAATCAAAGCAAAATATCCATGATCCCAAAAGAAAACAAGTCAAAGTGCTTGGTAACTCCTCAAAAGAGCAAGGCTAAAGATAGGGAGAAGAACCAAAAACCCTAATGTGATCTTGTTGTGATTGAAACAATATGGTATGATGAAGGAATCTTAGGGGCAAAAATTGGGGTACAACAATACTCCATTATGATTATCGACTATCTATTGACAAATTGAGGAACTGATCACCCTTAATCTCTTGTTGATAGTAGACGAGATCGTGTTGGATGGTATAGACTTGTCTTGCTATCTTAATAGTGAGTGAAGTGCTTAATTTTATATCACGAGGTAGTCGCTCACCAGTTTGTGTGAAGTAATAGAGGAATTGCTAAGAAAGAGTTGTGACGTATTGAACAATTCGGAGTAACGGGTTTCTATGCGAGCTAACGTTTCAAAGTGAAAATTTGAGAATATCAAGTGAACAATGGTTTTACGGTGGATGTTGAGGAAAGTCTGAAATTGGAATGAGGATTGTAAACTGTATAGTTGGCAGAAACTTTAATGAGGACGGTGACTTAAGATGGATTATCAGAGTTGTGCAACTGAAGCGTATGTGGCGCAGTTACTATCAGTATACGACTCTACATGCTTGATTTGGTAGATTGTTGATGTAGGGATGATGTACCAAGGTGTTGTGATATCTCGGAGAAATTTGTTGATCCTATAAGGAATTTATTGTGGTTGTTAGTTGATGGTGAGTTGTGTGTATATTTGTTGAGTTATGTTGTTAAGTTGATGTTATAATAATTTTGTCCCCATTGTTGTGATGTTGTTGTTAGTTATCGTAAATGATGGATAGTGCTCCATAATATGATGGAGTTGACTATGTTAGATATGTTTATGTCACCCTAAGGGTGATACGATGATATGAATGGAGTTGTTGATATTATGTTGATAATTGACATACAAATGTATATATGGAAATGAAATTGTGTATGTGTTTTTGGTGTTGAAAATGTTGTTAAGATGATAATGTGATGTTGTATATCCAAGTATATGTGTGTTACAAATTTAAATGTTGATATGTCAAAATATTGTTGAAGTTTTTGATAATTTATTAATGATTATATCGCGAAGATGTTTAATGATTAGCACATGTGGATTTGAATTATATCATGTTGAGTGTTGTTATGTCAAGAAAGTAGTGGTCGAAGTGTTGCCAAACGCAACTTGTAAATCGACGAGTTGGATGCGAAAATCGTACTAAGGGTGGTAGTATATAATATATTTTAGAGGATGGAAATATTCTAAGTGAGAGAGAGTTGTAACGCCCCAATATTTATTATTTATTTAATTAAATATTTTTGAATATTTTATATTAATTTGAATTTTATCGTCGAAGTCGGAATTATTTTATTTAGTGGCATGATAAATAATCGGATTTAATTTGGTGGAATTAAGTTGAAGCATTATTTATTATTAAGCTTAAATGTGATATTGAGATTAGTTTGTGGTGTTGTGAAGTAATAAGGGGATATGTCTGTTAGGCCCATTTAGATTTATTAAGAGATATAATAATATTATTGTATTAAGAATAGAAATGGAGGAGAAAGAGAGGATAGTGTATCAGGAAAAGAAAAACAAGAGAAAGAGGAATAGGGTTTTGAGAGGAGAAGAAGAACAAGAGGAGGTTGCTACTAGTTCCAAATCCCCATAAATTCCATTAAAGTTTCTTAAAGCTGCACTCAATCCAAGGTAAGGGTGGGTTTCTTGCTAAATAAATGAGAGTATGATGAATTTTAATTTGGGTTTAGGGTAATAGTTTCACTACTATGTTGTGCTAGAAATTGGTTGTGTTGCTATTAAAATTAACAATTAATTTGAGTAGTGTTGTTATTTGTTGTATTTGAACTGTGTTGGATTAATGCTAAGCTAGGATAATGGGTGAATTGAAACAAAGAATGAACAAGAACAAGGCACATGTGTAAAGGGAGGCAAAAACTGGTTTTTTAAGCTTCGGGCCTTCTGACACGGGTTGTGTCAGCTGACACGGGAACCCGTGTCAGCACCTGTACTCCTTGTCGTTCCCCTTTCCTTCTTCTGACACGGCCGTGTCAGGCAACACGGCCACCCGTGTCAGCTACTATAGCAAATGTTTCTAAACTTAGACTTATGCAATTTTTTCGTCCTGATTCGTCCTGTTTGACTCTTCTGCAAAACCAAAGCATAAAATATGGTGATAAGGAATAAAACCTCAATTAGTTTAGCTAAGAAATGATTAAGTAACTAATAAATTCTGGTGTAGAACCATTGATCAGTAGCCGAATTAGGCTGTATAATTAGTTGTCCGGAATTTAACGAAATTTGACCGGGTAACTAAGTTTAATTAGTAGGTAATTGTGGATATGTCTTTTTTTTAAAATTATGTCGATTATACCGAGTCGCTGGTACAGCTGGTTAAGGCGTTCCATCCAGTTTATGGACATTGTTGATTAAAGGTCTTATGACCAATGTTATGTTATTTTGTGCTGATTGATGAATGTGTTGGTGTTGCGAGATATCATTTTGTATATGTGGAATTCACTATTGATAATGTGATTATGAATTATTTCTGCAGGTAGCCTTATGGTGTGAATCCTAGTGAATATATAATGAATATCTTGTTGCCATGAATTGTTGTTGATTACGTTGATGACGTTGTAGGCTTATGGCTAGTGAAGTAGTGATATAGGTGTATGCCTCGTGAAGTGTTTAATGATGTTGTTGTGTGTTTTGTACATTCATACATTTGCATTTTATGAACGCCTGTATTGGCGGATTTTGTGAAGGCCTGTATTGGCAAAAATTAATTGTGAAGAAGGCTTATGTCTTATGCCTCAGAATTACTGGCAAATATTTATGTTGGGAGTTATGCTCCAATGGTACCACATGCATTTTCACAGTTGAGTCGCATTTGGAGTCGTTGTTTTGTTGTTTATTTGAATTGTTGTTTATGCTTGGCGATGTTATAAGTTGAATTTATGTGTATGTGAATTGTGTTGCTTTATGTTGTTGTTGGGTGAAGTGGTGAATTGTATATTCTTTACCTAATATATTGTTTATCATAACTTTATTTATATAGTTTGATATCTCACCCCTTCTGTTTGAATATTGTCCTTTGTTGGTAACGTGCAGGTAACTAAGACGAGTAGTCGATAGCCTTGTGAGTTTGAGTTTGGTGTCATTTGCTCTGATACGTAGCACTCGGGGGGGGGGGGGATGAAAGCTTGTCTTATTTTGTTGTTTATTTATTGAAACTTATGTTTTTATTTGAGGAGTTATTGTATTGATGTTGTTTCATTATTCAAAAGATGCTATATCTTATTCAAAGAACTATTATGAATCCGCTGCGTTATTAATCAATGTTTGGTTTATGTTATGAAGACTATATTCATGATTTGTGTTCATTCCACTTCTTTAAGTGTTATGTATCTATTCTAAAAGCATGACAGGTTTAATTTTTTTTGTTGAATATGTGATATCCTAATTATATTGGAATTTTTATAATCTAATTTTCTGATAATTGCTTGGGATAAAATTGGGGTGTTACAAATTGTGCAGTGGAAGCCGCCAACGAGAACATTAAGAAGATTTTGCAGAAAAATGATAGTGACATATAAATATTGGCACGGGATGTTACTGTTTGCTCTTCATGGTTATCGCACTTCAACATGAACATCAACTTGGGCTACCCCATTCTCTCTCGTTTGTGGTATGGAGGCGGTCTTACCTGTCGAAGTCCAGATTCCCTCTCTGAGAATTATGAAAGGCGCAAGTTTAGATGAAGATGAATGGATTCAGACTAGGTTGGACCAAATAAATTTGATTGATGAGAAAAGGCTTGCGGATGTTTGTCACAGTCAGATGTACCAGAAGCATATGGTCAAATCCTTCAACAAGAAAGTCAAACATTGAGTATATCAGGCTGGTGACTTGGTAATAAAGCGCATCATCCTACCACAAGGTGATCCTAGGGGAAAATGGACTCCCACGTATGAAGGGCCATTTGTGATTAAGAAGATATTCTCTGGCGGTGCTATGATACTTACCACCATGGACGGTGAAGATTTTCCACACCATGTAAACGCGAAAGGCGCCTTGGGCAAAAAAGGGTATCCCGGTAGACTGGAAACCCAAAAGGGCAGTCCAGGAAAAAGTTAGGGATTAAAGCGTACGACTATGTCCCGTTGAATTACCCATCTACTTACAACCAGCTTCATCACTAGGTCAAGCTCAAAAGGCACATATCAATTCAATCAACTTCTTCGACAGTAAGGGATGAGATGTTTGAAGACATAAAGGCAATAGTAGATCTGAAACTCGATGGGATCATTTTTGCATAGCTATTTTTCTTTGTTTATCTTTGTACACCTTTTCATTTTACGACAATTTCCTCCTACTAGGAGTTATGTCTCCCTGTACCAAGTTGCCTATTTATAGGCAAACTTTTAATACAAATACATTTCAAAATTCAAATTTGTTTTATTTTCTCTATTTTTCTTGCAAAAATGTCTAATGACTAAATTGAATGAACATATGCATTTGAATATGATCACTGTTAACAAATATATGCATAGAAACAGGAATAAGCATTTACTGAAGACTCTAGGAGTTGGGATAGTGTTCAAGTCGTCCATAAAATCCCCACAGAGTAATCCCCGCAGAGCTACCTTCACAAGCTCATCTCCAACAAAGATATACTCCTCATCAAACCTAATATGCTCTATGATAGATATTCAGTCATCTTCCAGCAGTTCACCTCCATATCCCTAATGGATAGCTTGATCTGATCATCATCCCCAATAGATCCCCAAGCGAATAAGGAAGTTCGATCATTTTCCCAGCATACAGTGGAGACTTTTTCAGCAATGACTATAAAATTACAATCCCCATCAGAGTTTATTTCCTCAACACGGTTTACAGGAACTTAATTCACCAGCAGAGTTCATTACTCCAATGCCATATTTCCTTAATAAAATTCTCTTCTCCAGCAGGGTTTAATCAAAGTTGTTATCCCCAAAAGAGTTTCTACGGTGTCTAAAACCTGGACAAATAGCATACTAGAGGAATATCCATCACTTTTATCCCCAGTTAGGGTACATAAGAACGGATAACGACCGACTCTCCTTGAATGCCTCTATCCTCAAGAAGAAGTCGAAGATCCCCAGCGGAGTATCCTCAAACAGAAAGCATGAATCTCCAGCAAAGTTATTCCCAACATAAATTAAATAAACACTTTCTTCATTTCTCGCAATAGTCAGGGATCTATTTTTCCAAGCCAGAGTCGTTACAAGAAGCTACCGATACGCTTCAACAACATATTGCATTCATACATCATTTCATAATTCATCATTGTATATACATACCGAAACACATATAACATTCTCATTTATCGTGAGAGCATAATTGATGAATTACATGCATCACGACATTACATAAAGATAATTTTGTCTTTTCAGGTAAAATTCACAAACAGACAAATATCATCAGCAATTTTCAAATAGGTCACAGATTAATTCCTGAAACAAGATGAGGAAACTATCTATACGACCAAGCGGCATGAACTCTTGAAACAGGACATGTCTACCAACACAAAAGCAGTTCATAGATTAATTCCCGAAATAGGACCAAGAAACTATTTATATGATCGGGCGGTATGAGTTCCCGAAACAGGACGAGTTTACCAATGAAGAACATATTGCAGATCATTTCCTGAAACAGGACGGGGCGACTATCTGCATAACCAAATGATTTCCCTCATATACTGAATTCTGAAAACCATCTCCTTTCAGAGATTGAATTGTAAAAAGCATCTCCTCCAGGGCCTTTGTTTTGAAAAGCATTTTTCATCAGAAATTTTGATTCCATCAGATCAAGTCGGGCGTGGACTCATTCTAATACTCTTATCAACATTTACTTCAGATGGCGTCTTTAAGCCCACCCCCGACAACATTTTATCATCTCTCTGAATGGCATCTCTAAGCCCATTCAAGCAATACTGTCAACCAACAATGTTACTTTAGGCACCGGCGAGTGCAAATTTCTTGGCACTTAAGTGTTCAGTCCTCTTCCACCTTCAGATAACGAATGAAGAACATGCCAATCTAATTCTTCAGGTTTAAGAAGATTTAATAGGGGAAGCTTTTGTACCCCAAAATTTTCCCTCCTATTTTCTTCAAGGGTTTTTAATTGCTCAAGACTACTCAAAGTATGATCAGACAAACCCTCCTCCTAAGTAGTTGACCTACAACTAGGGTTTCACCTTTCTCAGAGGAAATTAGACTTCTAATGACTCAAGTGGACTTCATGGTTCCTCATATGTCTCAAGTAAGGCTCATGACAAATTTCAAACCTTGCATCACAAGTTTGCTCAGTCAATTGCTCAGATGGCTGAAAATCAACTGTATTGGACAAAAAGTCAATTATGGTAAACATACAGTCAAACTTCAAGATTTTTGGTCAACATCAAGATCTTTAAGTCACACTCATCATTTGTTCAAGGGTTGATCATGATTCATCAAGAAAACTCAAGATTCATCAAAAGCCTTAAAGTTACTAAATTAGGGTTTTCTTTAAGAGAAGTCAACTGAACTTTGACCAAGAATAACTTTCACGTGCTTCATCATATTTTTCTCAACCAAAATTCATTTTTAAGAAAACTCAATTCTCTACAACTTTTTCTCTCTAAGATCAAGTCCAAAAAATTCTTCATTTAAGAGATATTGGCCAAAACATTACAGGTCATTTCGAAAGTCAACAAAAAGACACTTTTTTGTCAAGGCGACTTCCATCAAGATAAATTATTTAAATGAAACAATAATCAATATAGAGATTGTAGGGGACATCTTGAGCTTTCCAAAAAGTCCAAGATCACCTTTATATGATAAACATTGAGAGAGTTATGATTGGTGCAAGTTGGGAAATTTTGAGAAAATGCATGAAACCTAAATTGAGCAAACTTGAGTTTTTGGGCTAATGGGTTGATCTTTCAAGATCCAAACGTGTATTAGGCCTCATTGTAAACCTCTAAGTCTATTCACACAACCCTTGTATTTTTATTCTATTTATTTTTTATCTTATTTTATTTAAATTCAAAATTAAAAAGATAAAACCAAGGTTTTCATGACAAGGTCTAAGCCCATTTTTTTGACCTAATTCTCCTCAATATATATTCTTCATTCAGACAAGAGAAGATCACACAAAACCTTGGACGAAAAACTTTCCCAAAAATTCCAAAATTCTTAAAAAATAGGGCAAACTTCAAACCCTAGTTACAACCTCTCTTAAAGACAACTAATTTTTCCAATCGATCCCTGAAGCATTATTGGGTAAGAAAATGGATCAATCTTGATGGTCCAAAGCACACAAAACCAGCATGCATGCATCTCTGGTTTCACTTTTTTTTTGCAAATTCATATATTTTTTCTTCATGTTTTAATGCATACTAATGTTACTAACATTCTTCTGAGATATCAAGATGCAGGACAAACCCGTCGCATGGCTCCCATAATGGTTGAATTGTGGTTTGCCATGTTTACAACGTTTTACTTTATCTCTTTCGTATCTCTCTGTACAGAGGGAATCATCCCTAGACAATAGCACCATTGAACTCTCAGCCCCCAAATTAGGGGGTAGGGTCCCTGGGGATCATTAATGTGCTTTATTTTGCAAGAACGAAGATGGAAGCTCGTCGGAGAAGACGACCGAAGCTAGGGCTCCAGCGCCTCTCCGACCCAGGGATTTGTTTTATAATTTATTTAATGATGTTCACTAATGTACCAGATGAGAAGCATGGCTCAGTGGAAAATGGGCACGTGATAAGGCATTGGTATAGCAAGGCGTGGGTTAAATCCATGCCTTTTGAGGTTTTTTCTCATATTTTTCAATGTTTTGCAAGATTAATATATATTGCGCTGTATCCATCTCCATAACACCAAAGCATGGTCGACTCAGTGGCAAAGAAGGGCGCTGGTAACCTCAAGGGCGTGGGTTCAACACCCACCCCTGGCAGTTTCATCTTTTTTTAACCCTTTTCCAATTGAATTTTCTTCCCCGATGCATTTTTGACTAACCTTAATTCTCTTCCCATGAACCCTATTTTTTTTTTAATTAACCTAAAAACAAAATCCTTTTTGTTAATTAACTTAAAAAAACCTTTTTTTTAAATGCTAATTAATTAGGTTTTAGTTTTTTTTAATTAATTTTTTTAAAATTTAACTTTTTTATTAATAACCTTCTTTTTATTAACCCTTTTTTATTAAAATTAATTAGGTTTTAGTTTTTTATTTAATTAACCCATTAATTTAATTAATTAACTTTTTTTCAATTTTAAAATCAATTATAATTTTTAGGTTTATTTTAATTATTATAAATCATTCTTTTCATAAAATCACTAAAAATATTTTCCTTTTATATTTTTATCTTACTTTTATATTTCTTAGATCGACTGTATAGGTTTCGCAAATGTAATAGTCTAGATTTTATTTTCCACTCTCTTTTATTACCATGTAATTTCTCTGGGATGTAATAGTTTTAGGTTTTAATTTCCGCATTTTATTTTCTTGCACCTCTATTATGTATCTTCTCCAAAGTGTTGTAATAGTCTAGGTTTACGTTTTGGCACTTTATTTTTTCCGCTACTATTTTCTATATTACTGTTAGTAATTAAGGTTTTATGGAAAGATAAAAACGAACGCTAGAAAACCATAATTTCAAGATAAGCATGACTGAAACAAACACACTTGTACACTTGCACCTCTATGGTAACCTCTCTTATTGCCTTCGAAACAAAACAGTCACGTCCCTCGAAAGTATGGACGCTTTAGCAAAGTCCCTCGAATAAAAGATCATAGTCCCTCGATGACCCTTTCGATGTTGCCTTTTGATAAATGATCTAGTCCCTTACGAAATTGCTAAAGCGTCCTTACAAGTTGCTTTCGATAATTGTACGATGACCCTACCTACCAACTAATGCTATGGATAGTATTGTCTCTAAGGGAGAAGGAAAGGAATAAGAAAGACTTTAAAGGGTAAGAACTCATAATTGCTTGCTCATAAAATTTTCTCAAACATTTTTACACATCACACTTTCAAACAAATATTTTCAAAACACTTTATACGCATTCTTTAGGACTGATACAAGAATCATTACAAAGTCTGCCTTACATTGGCATTTCAAAATATTTTTCAAACAACACACATAAATCAATTTTCAAAGTGAGTTAAGTGATTAAGACCTTGTAGATAACTACGGATGAAAAGGGTGCTAACACCTTCCCTTTTCATAGCCTACACCCTGTACTCAAAATCTGTCAAGGTCTTTCCTGTTCTTTTCACACTTTCCTTATTGGATAAAAGAAAAGTCAGTGGCGACTCTTGCTATCCGCAATATTTGCGATAAAATGCAAAAACAAGTCAGTTATCCCACAGTGTTACATGTGTGTTTATGAACCGTTGGTGTTGAGTTATATCGTTTTTGACACGATGATGCATTTGCAAGTGCACGTTAATATCGAAGTAATATAAAAATATTTTCGAACCCATATAGACCAATGTCAACCTACAGTAATTTATTGTTTCTTTTTAAATCTAAGGCTAATGAATGATTGTTTAAGGGGAAACTAAGACTAAAATAAAGACTGAAATAATATTAAAGAAATATATAATAAAAGAGAGGGAGGCCGGAATATGGATTCTTTGTATCTCAGGGACTCTGTAACTTGTTGGCTTACACTGCCGTTAGAAAAGTGTTTAGTAGAAAATATCAATTTAAAGACAATATCTCACACTCTCGTGGTTTTGAATAAAGTCACGCTCTTTAACCTTAGGATTTTTCTCTCGCTCTCCCACTTGAATCAAGGAATACGTTTTGAAAACTACACAAGTTCTAATTAATGCTAAAGTGCTCTCATTGTGTTTAGGATCAATGCCTAATTTCTACTATCCGGTTTGACCCCCAAGCTGTCGCAGTACCGACTCGAACCTTAGTTGATTTCCCACTCTCGTGGAAAAATCATGTTAAATAACCTCTCACTCTCGTGACAAAGATATTTAAATTAAGTTTAAAAATAAATACCAAAACAGAAGTTTCAGATTAATTAATTAAGCCAACTTCTTTACCGAGTCACGTCGGAGACAACAGTCTTCACATACCAGACTCAAGACTTTTAGTCGGACATAGTTTTAAACATAAGAATATTATTATGATTATTAAACTTTGAACTAAACATGATTCTAAAACATTTAAAATAAAGTTGAAAGAATTCTATAAAATGATACTAAAACGAATACGAAAAACTAATAATAAGTAAAATAAACAATTAAATTAAACTTGCAAGTAAAATGAAAACTGAAATAACTCTGAAAATATCTTCGCGTACAATAACTGAAAATTGGAAGATTATGCCAACACGGTTGAAGAATCTGTTACAGAATTGAAAATAAAATTAAAACTCATAATTCTAAGTTGCGTAGTCCCTCGATGCGAGAAACTACGACTTTTACATGGTCAATTTTTATGCCTAAAATTCTAACAAAAATAATACTGTCCTTGGAAAACCGACCAAACCTTGTGTATGATGAACTGCCCTTTTATAGTCTCCTTCAATTCTTGTAACTTTCATGGAGAAGAATCAGGCACTAGTGGTAACATGGAGAATTTATCAGGAGAGTTTGCTTGCGTGAGCACTGGCGTGGAGAAGAACCACAAAACAAAACAAGGAAAATCATTAAAATACATGGCTGGAGAAAATATAGTTGTGGCGGGGGGGCACACTATGTGTGGCAAGGTCCACAAGGCAAAAATGTGTGGCGAGGGCCACACAATTTATGGCGAGGGCCATAGGTCCTCGGGCAGGGCCACAGGTCCGTGGCCAGGGCCACAACTTAAGAAACTGTATTTTCTGCTCTTTTCTTCCATTCTTTCAATTTTCTCCATTTCTTTGCCATTTCTCTTCCTTTTTTCGCAAGTGAGCTCTGTGTTAGAATGTACCTGAAATAGAATAACAATACTAACATAACAAGATAAAAATGAATGAAAATGATACTAAAATGCGTGCAAGTTGATTCAAATATACGATATAATTTCGTGTTATCGAATTCCCCTACACTTAAACCATTGCCTGTCCTCGAGCAATCAACCAACACAGTAAAATAAATGATTAAGCGTGATTTGAAGTAAGAGCACGACACGACTCCTAATCATAGATGGATTCTAGGCTAATGTTAGATCGATAAGTACTAAATGTTCAATACCAAGGATATCATAATGACACAATGTTGAAAGACTCTCTCATTACGCAAACCAATTTGAATCATGTCATTATAACTCAACCTATATCTCTCATTTTTCTTTCACTTTATTCATTCAAGTGCAATCATATTAAGTTCGTTATCCATACATGCACATGGTAGGGAAATCGGTTAGCGACTATGATCCTTTTATTTTCTTTAGCACGAGGTTCTGGTATTTAAGCGGTGCAACCCTATTTTCCCCAACTGTGGTTGCGGGAGATCGGCTCATAGCCCGCCCTACCAAGTCTAGTACCAGTGACCTTTGGACCAACCAACAATGGGTGATTATTATTAAATCTTTATTAGCGTAACAACCGTTAGGCTAAATGACCGGGTGAGGATCACCTAATTTAGAAAGTTATTATTCATTTAAATCATTTATATTAAAAACTGGATCATTCACTTATATTCATCGACTCCCTACATAGTTTGTGCTTAAGATGGTGCAGACTGCTAATATAAACTACTTAAGAGCTACTTTGAATACTTGAGCCTAAGGTTTCGGCATAATGGGTACCCAAATCGATATCATATAATGAGGGGGTTTTGGGTGTTATAACGGTATCAATTTTATTGAAACTTTCCCAAGTCTCTCTAACACAACCTAAAGTGTGACAACCTATATACTTTCTTAGTGTGTGTGCCATGTATTTAAGAAAAAATTTGTTGGAGGTTAAAATTTTAAAATTTTAGAGGAAATTCAATAACAACTAAAAAACAGGCATACAGACTCGACATCACATGCAATGACTCGACCAAATACTGAAAACAAATAAAATCCTAATAACATGCAATAAACTAGAAAACAATAAATCAAATAAGAAGTGATAAATTGAAAGTGGTAAAGTTCCTCCTCCACACTTAAACCAAACATTGTCCTCAATGTTTCAGTAAAAAGTGAGAAGAGGAATAAGAACTTGGTTAATGCTCGCCCCGATAGTTTCCTACATGCAACTGATAGGTTCCAAGCGATCAATATCTTTATTTTCTACAAACTCAAACAAAATAAAGAACATTAAATAAAAAACTCGTGATTTTCTTCCCACATAAAACTTTTTTTAACGCTGGTAGCTTGATGACTCAAGAGCGTCAACACATATGTTGATTCTCTCGAGAATGACTCTTCGATCGAATTTTTAATCGTCTTTGGTTTCCATGGCCACTTATCAAGCCATCTCACATATCCCTCACTGTTTCTTTTCTTTCTTCTGTGGGGTGGTTTATTCTTTTGAACTTGTGGTGGTGGTTCGGGATCTATTCTGAGTATCAGCTTTTCAAGTTTAGGTTTAGTTATTTCATTTACCACCTTAAAGGTTAAACTTCCCCTCTTAAAATTGTTGATTTCCCTAGTTTCATAGTCCTCAAATTTTCTCTTATTATGTAGGACCTCGGGTAAAGGTACATTGGTGTGGATATTTTTCAATACCTCTACATACATTTTGGATTAGGAATCCATCTTGGCTTCCACAAACCTTTTTAGGAAATGAATCAGTGGGGTATAGGAAGGAGGAATAACAATAGGTGTTTCCTTCTCTACCTCCTCGACAACCTCCCTTTCGGATAGCATCGGTGTATTTTTCTCAATCTCTATTCTTTTCTCACCAAACTCTTTTCAACCTCATTATTACTCTCCTTAGGATTTTAGATTAGTTTTTCACTACTGGTTGTTACAACATCCACATGCTTCTCAGGTAAGGGTCCTAAAGGTTTTTGTTCAAGCAAGGATATTTGCATCTCCAAGGCAATGTTGTGAGTCGCAAGGGACTCAACCACATTATTCAATTGCCTAGGGGTTTCATTATTACAAAGACTTAGTTTTCTTAACTCTTCATTTTGGATAGTTTGGGTCTCTACAAAGTGCTCTATCATAGATTCTAGCCTAGACTAAGTCAGCATCACATTGAAGTCCTCCATTGATGTTTTGAGGTTTAAATTATGGGATTCATGTGGTTCCTCAAAGTGAGTTAGCATCGCATTTTGTGTCTCCACATAGCGCTCCATCATCATGGTTTCTAGCCTAGAGTTAGTGTCGCAGTGAGATCCTCCATCAATGTGTCGATAGTGGAATTTAGGGATTCTTGCGACTCCTCAAAATAATGGACTTGGTGATTGTAGAGGAAATTTGGTTGAGGATAAGTTAGTGTCGCATTATAACCCTCCATTAATTTTTTGAGAACGAATTTATGGGATTCTTGCAACTCCTTAAAATGTTTGGATTGGTAGTAGAGGTAATTGGGGTAACAGTGAGTTAGTGACGCATTGAAATCCTCCATTAGTATTTCAAGATCAGATTTATGGGATTCTTGTGATTCCTCAAAATACTGAGAATAAGAGTTGTAGAAAAAATTTGGGTGATACATAGTAATTAAGTTTAGAGTGCCTTAGTCTATACGGTGCAACAACGGAATTAAAAACAACAATTGTTGGTTCCAGAAAGAAGCCCAAAAAACTTGATGCATCCGCAAGTGCATGGAAATATCGAAGTAATATAAAATATTTTTGAACCCACTGAGACCAATGTCAACCTACTATAATCTATTGTCGCTTTGTAAAGCTAAGGCTAATGAATGATTGATTAAGGGGAGACTAAGACTAAAACAAAGACTAAAATAATATAAAAGAAATATATAATCAAATAGAGGGAGGCCGGAATGTGGATTCTGTGTATCTCAGGGACTCTAACTTGTTGGCTTACACTGGCGTTAGAAAAGTGTTTAGTAGAAAATATCAATTTAAAGACAATATCTCACACTCTCATGGTTTTGAATAAAGTCACGCTCCTTAACCCTAGAATTTTGCTCTCGCTCGCCCACTTGAATCAAGGAACACATTTTGAAAATTAAACAAGTTCTAATTAATCCTAAAGCGCTCTCGTTGTGTTTAGGATTAATGCCTAGTTTCTACTATCTGGTTCGACCCCCGCGCTCTCGCAATGCCGGCTTGAACCTTAGTTAATTTTCCACTCTCGTGGAAAAATCATCTTAAATAGCCTTTCACTCTCATGACAAAGCTATTTAAATTAAGTTTAAAAACAAAGACCAAAAAAGAAGTTTCAAATTTATTAATTAAGCCAACTTCGTTACCAAGTCCCTCCGGAGACGACGGTCCTCACATAGTGGACTCAAGACTTTTAGTCAGACATAGTTTTAAACATGAGCATACAATTACGACTATTAAACTTTGAACAAAATATGATTCTAAAACAGTTAAAATAAAGTTGAAATAATTCCATAAAATGATACTAAAGCAAATATGAAAAATTAATAAGCAGTAAAATAAATAGTTAAATTGTACCTGCAAGTAAAATGAAAACTGAAATAACTCTAAAAATATCTTCGCGTACAATAATTGGAAACTCGAAAATTATGCCAGTACGATTGAAGAATATGGTACAGATTTGAAAATAAAAAAAAACTCCTAATTCTAAGTTGTTGCAGTCCCTCGATGTGAGAAATTGCGGGCAGGAGAGATTTTGATTTTAATAGCATGCTTTTATTCATGATTTCAATAGAGATTTTGATCGCTTAATTAATATGTTGATTATGCAATCGAAAAGTTGTTATTTCACTTCTTTGTGGATTTGAGTTCGCTTCCGCCATGATTGATTTTTTTTATTCTCTTTCTATGAGATATATACACTGTTTGTGTTTTTGTCTGGATGTGAATTTTTGTGCAGGTGTACTGTTTGTTATTAAGATATGTCTGATGCACATCACATGTAATTTATTTTCACATTATTGATACTTTGGTGCTTATGCCAAGCGCACGATCTCTAACATGTTTTTTTGTTGATTCTAGCTTGCAAGAAGTTTTCCGGATTTCTTTGCTTTTGCTTACTTGCTATGAACTCTTGTTTGTTTGGTATTACACTTATTATGGTTTATATTTTTTCATCATTTACCGCTTTCCTTGCCATGAGAAGTAGGAATAGAGATGCATGACTGAGATTCCCTACTTTAGGTTGAAAATATGTTTAAATTCCTCAAAGGAGGCGATCTTTGTGTTTGCTTGCGCGCAAAAGTATTCAAAGAAGGCATTTCCCCTCCCCTTTTATTTTGTGCTTGCTATCGAGTCAAATAAGTGGAACAAAGGGTCCTCAATCGACCCCCACACTTTCCAGTTTGTGTCGTTCTTAGCTCGTGTTACGCGTTGATGCTTGGAACTGTGCCTATTCTTGTCCATTGAGTCAAATAAAGTGGAAAAGGGTTTGTAACCAACCCACACGCTTTGTCATTCATTTTGATGATGTTATCTCACATTTCTTTAACGTTGATACTCCGAGTTGTTACTCGATGTCGGTGCTCGATAAAATCAAGTGGAAAGAGTTCCTTACTCCCACTTGGAGATCCATTGGACTCTTTTGTTTTCTATTAGCTCACACTCTATTTTGCTTTGGTTTTGGTTTGACTTTGTTTGTTTGCACTTGTGCTTGTGCTTGTGCTTTTCATTAGGTTGTAACCTTTGTATGATCCCTTAGGATTCGCTTGTGTCGTTTCCAATGCAAGTTAGACACTGGGATCGTAATCCATACATGCTAACATAGGAAGTGTTTTCCCTTTCAAACCTCAACCTTAGGACCATCATTGTATGATAACATTATGGATGGAGCTAGGTAGTCCCCCTTAGATGTTTTCTTTTCCTTTTGCATGTTTAAGACTAAAACTATTTTTTCTTTGGCAAATGCATAAAACATCTAATACCAGAAGATGTGAATCGTGTGCAATTGAGTCTTATGGGGTAGAGCGAATCAGTTTAGATTGAATCTTGCTCTATTTTCACTCCGCACTTTATTACGGTTTAAATTGCAAATCCTTTTTCAAGGTAAAAGACATCAACCAATCCATACTTTTTCCGCCTTCGATCCTTTCTTCGAAACACTCAAAAGGATGTGTTAATTATACTCTATGCAATACGATGTGTAAATCTACAAAGGTCGATGGCACTATGTCTACTTGCTAGAGTACAAATGTAGGATTATCCGCCTTCGAGCATTTTTCTTTTGAAAATAACTTTTCAGGTAGAACATGTTAATTCATTTGTGTCAATGCATGAGTCTCCAAAGGTCGAGTTGCGGCAGAAAGCAAAATCAATATTGTTCATAAAAAATACAAAAAAAATAGAAACTTTTAAGCTGAAATATGGTGCTATGATTCCTTGAAAGGGATACATAGGCATTTGGTCGCGGCCGTTTGATTGTGATTTCACCCTTCTCAGGTTTAGTCGATGTTTAACTTCCCTTGCTGTGGGATAAAAAATGATTGATGGCGACTTCATTGATTTTCTCTCGATGATTGCTCCGCCGGTTGTTTCACTCATCCCTAATAATCTAAACTTTGTATTTTTGGCTGGTAATTTTTCTAGGTTAATAACATTATATTTATAACTCTTTTTCCAACTGGGTTTTGGGCTTCAAATCACAGCATAACAACTGCTACAAATATGCATAATCTTCTGCATAAAGATAGGTCTTCAATCATGACTTTCCTAATTTATCTCCATAATTAGAAAGTCAATATTCTTCTTGATTTCAGCTTGAATCTTCCAGACCTTAAAATCATCACCACATAGGATAGCATAATATTCCAGAATATTCTCCATCTGTTAAATGTAAAAGTGATCCAATAGCCCAGCCCAACATGGTCACGGTGTCAAATAACTCTGCATAGGACATCTCATCTGACATGTTGCAGATCACAACATATCTCTTCATACCATAGTACTTTTTGTTTAACTTGTTTTCTCAGCAAGCTAACTCATCCTATTTATCATATTGCTGCTATATTTGATTTACTAAAATTGATGCCAATCATAGAGAGCTAACACTCTTCATATATCCTACAGTTGTTCGCCAAGTATGGAAATCTCCGGATTTGATAAAATCCAATCGCCCGCTTGATTTCTAGAGGAAAACCAGTATCAAACTTGATGCACTTTGAGAGCTCAGCAATTGCTTCACTGTAATGCGGATAATACTTTTCCAGTTTCACAAACCTCGAAGCATACTCAGTCACGGTCAAATTCCATTATTTCATCTCTAGAAACTCAATATCTTTCTTTCCAGAAAGTACTTCCTTAGAAAATCCTTGTTGAACACAACCCAAGTAATGACTTCACCCATTGTTGTCAGTCTCTGACGGGTACCAACCTGCTATTCATCAGCTTCTTCTACCAACATATGAGTACCAAATTGCACGTTCTATGCCTCTAAGAAATCCATGACCTGAAATATCCTTTCAATGTCTTTGAGAAAAGTCTGAGCTCCATCAAGATCGTACCTACCTTTGAAAATAGGTGGATGTTTCCTCTGAAACGTCTCCAAAACACATGATTCATCATTACTGTCAACATTAGGCTGATGTTGCACAGCCTGAGCAAAATCCTGCAAAGCAGCAACAATCACATCATCATTTCTTCTAGCCATTTCTCTGTTTCATGCCAATAACAGTCACAATGGTTAGAAACTATCACGATAGTATTCCATTGTCATACACTACAGACTCAACAACCTGGCCGGATAGACCGACTTGCTCTTATACCACTAATGTAACACCGTTCTAAAACCCCATGAATATTTAAATAATAAATTAGAGTATTACACCAAAAAGGGTGTCACATCTTCATAAAATATCATATAAAACATCCTGCTGCGTAACATGTGTTCTCAAATTCAAACAATTATTTCTTTATAAATAACCTGCACAAAACTTTGAACTTCGCAGCAGAAAACATAACTTAATTAACTTCATTGTTAATATCCTTCAATAACATATTTAATCCTTGTCATTAAAAGGTCAAGATTATTAAAACAAGTTCAAAGAGAAATAACATCTTATAAACTCATGTTAACAAAGAAACACATTATTCAATTCAAACGTCTCCTGAAACTTTGATGTTACATATCATAGCAAGACCTTCTTCTTCAACAAAGGTAACTAACGCACTCTGGAACTATCCTCTAAGCTTCAACGGAACATTCCTGACCACCTGCAAGTTACTCATGTATAGAGGAAACATTTCCAAGCAGAAAGGGTGAGTAATCACAATTTATTATGAAAGATATATGGAATAGATATAGCAGTACAACAAAAAATCATCATGGAATCCACATATCATTATATTAACAACAATCATCAAACACACAAGATCACAACGTCATCAATATCACTTAGTCAATCATTATTCAATGTCACCTATAATGTAATGTAACATTATTGACTCATGCATGTGGTACCAAAACTTCACTGATGACACAATCATCATTTCTCCAAAGATACCCACCAATAGGATCAATTCCCGCTTGGAACAGAGCACATCATAACATTGCACTCAATCCACACTATGGGATTGAGTCTGTGACTGGACTATTGTCCTATCATCATCACTGGACCAATTATCCTAACAACATCACTAGACCAAAGTCATAAAATATGCCATAAATGCATGATGCACAACAACACAATAAACACGACCACTGATAGTCAAAACATTTCATCATACATGAATCCATCACATGTCATCACATACATATTAATACACAAATCATCTTCATAACAAACATCAGTCTATCATACGAACATACATCATGTTGCATCAATCACATAATCACATCAGTTCATCATAATATTAACACATTTCATCATTCGGGATCTAGGTTAATCCTAGAAAAGTACCAGAAGGATACATCATATGACTCATTTTAATCTACCAAAGCATATTACATCGCGTTAGCTTCCTAATTCTTTAAACGGCACATTAAACAGAGTCAAGAAACTCAAGTTACGACCTTTCAATGTTTTGTCAGACACCCCTCGCCTAAGGCTTGCTTGGAAAAGCAGTTTCCTCGCCAGGCGAGGCTAAGGCAAAAAGATTTCCCCCATACAAAATCTAGGAGTATTGTTTTTCTTTTGCTTCCCTCACAAGACCAAGCTATTCACTCGCTCAGCGAGCTCCTCTAGCTTCTACTTCACCCGGCGAAGCTAGGGCGAGTCACCCTTCCCATACAAAATCTAATGGATCTATTTTTCACCCCTTTCCTTTGCCTCTTGCTCGCCTAGCACTGCTTGGGCGAAGCTCGCTCGCCCAACAAAGCATGTGGCACGCCCAACTTGAGTTTAGTACTGTTCTTGCACCAATCCCAATTTTCTTGCGATTTCAACATATAACATGTTCCAATTCATCACAAGTACTCATGTTTTCATCATACAGTACCAACACATCATATTATACGTCATATACATCAATTAATAGCAAAGAAACATGATAATTTCACCAATTTCATCAAAGATACATCATACTCATCATGTTATCAATTCACCATAAAAACCCCAAACAACCTACATATATCTAAACCCTACATCAATCATAATAAAAAGGATAAACCCCTTACCTTATATTATTGCTTTGATCTTATTCTTTGGGTTCTACCAAAAATCCCCTTGTTCTCTTCCTGCCCTAGCTTTGTTTCACTCTTCCAACTCTTTTCACGATCTCACATAATGAGCATTCTAAACCTCAATTTTTCCTTATGTCAAACTTACCCCTTGGACCCTTTCTATGGTCTTCCTAGATTATCCTCACTTATCATTTTACCAATTACTACCTTTCCCTTATTCCTTCTACACCACTATTATTTTATTTAATAAAAAAAAAATTTCTAAATAGTTATTATTAAATCTAAATAATTCCAAACTAATTATGTAAATTCTAAACATCTCACATGTTCTTCTAACTTGAAATTCTGGTAAATCAAATCACATATGTCATATAGGATGTCGAGACATATGTTATGAATAAAACAAACATGGTAAGGTATAAACATACAAAAACAGTACTAAAAAATAAACAACACACCAGAAACATTAACCCAGTTTAGAGCAACTCTTCTACTCTGGGAGCATACCGAGCCATGGATAATGTCCACTATAATAGTATAAATTCGAAGCTAAACTCCCGTGTTTACAACTTCTCACTTAATCACTACTCATGTTAAATTTATACCTAAGACTCATCTAGGTATGAAGCCCTCCTTAATCCCTCATCAATCAAAAACAACAATTGGATAAAAATAGGAAGACACACTTCCATGACGCAAAACTAGAAGACACACTTCCATGACAATACGTAGCCAAGACTCTTGACAAAGAACAATACTTAGAGTTGCTTACAAGCTTCCTCTAAGAACAATAGTCACTCTTGCTTCACAGCTTCGAGGAGAACAACAACAGAGATTACAACTCTGTAACACACTCCAACTCACAACTCGAGTGGAACACACAACCAACTCTCCTAGAGAGTGGTACAGACTCAACCCTAATGACTACATATTTACATTCACGGCTGGTACCTTCTTCTAGGGTACAATGCTTCTATTTATAACCTTTTTCCCAACTAGATTTGGGCTTGAAATCACAACATATCAGCAAAAACTCCTGCTATAAAATAGGTCTTTAATCACAACCTTCATAATTTATATCCATAATTAGAAAGTTCATATTCTTCCTGATTCTGACTTGAATCTTCTAGACCTATTAAATAGTGCCACATAGGATAACATAATATTCTCAGAATATTCTGCATCTCTAAAATCATAATAGAATCCAATTGTCCACTCAACTCAGGTGTGATGTCGTATGAACCTGCATAGGATATATTGTCCAACATTTTGCTCCAGATGATGAGCACTTCTCATCTCAACATGTCTCAACATAAAATAAGACTTCTTGCTCGACCTGATCTTCATAGAAATTAATCACATCCTATTTAACATATTTCTGCTATATTAGTTTTACCAAACATAACGCCAACCATAAAAATAGATAATTAACATGACTCACTACTATCCCAACACATAGTATCAACGAACATCACAATGCATCATATAAAGCATCAAGACATCACATATATTCACAAATATGTCACGAATACTGATCATAAATCAATTAAATATCTAAATAAATAATCTTTAGTCTTCACACATTTTCCAGTCTTCAGTCTTTAATGTCTTCAGCCATGATGTCACAACATCAACAATAGTACTTCTTCATGACAATCCAACACAAATGTTCTCTCTCTCTTTTAAGGGAATCAGAGATTAACACATATTTTCTCCCCCTTAAAATCTTCCCATAGTACATATTCTAGCATATATACTCTCCCACGTTTTAGCCAGAATATGACAAAGTCGACATCCTCTGACAGATTGATGTCAAGCCATCATATCCAACATCTCTTCACATCAGTCTAAATAAACTTAACACCATAGAACAGCAACCTCAGGATAAAAAGGAGAAAGTATTGAAGTCATGGTGCACATGAGGAAGAAGATAAATAACTTCCCCCTTTATACAATCCTTCCAAAATCGGAAGAGAAAAATAAATTCTCTTAGACACAAACAAAATTTCCCTTCAGAATCCTCCTAAGAAGCATGTGTGCACATGTTACAACCAACCATGCATAATTAATGAGCACAAACCATAACAACATTCAGTAACCCAATGTCTCAACATGTTGTCTAACATCATCACCTCACAAGAGGCATTAAAAACTCCACAAGCTTGAAAATAATCTGCACCATTGCATCAACAATTCATATACAAATACTCCACTCTCACTGTTATGGATGAATAATGCTCCTACTGGAAAAAAAATCCCACTATAGAGTCAATTCTGAATTAGATATTCTCACTCCTTGAGAATACATCCAAGCACTCTGACTTCTTTACTTTAACAAGGACACGTCTGAATAATGTTCTTACAAATCCACACATGTTGTCATGACTCTTAGGATGGCTGAGATGTCATGAAATATTTGTGTGACAATACTCAAAGCCTCCACAAATTCTTAGTTTTCTTAAAAGATTTACTAAGATTCAGACTAACAAACTCTCTCCTGGAGTTACTTGTAGCAGAAAAAACCACATCCTCAACAACATTCTGATCAGATCATGTTATCAGACAATATCCCTCTGCCCTTTAGATCCACTAGTAGTTGTTGATACTAGTGAAGTCTTCAAAATGATAGTATTCATGAATTTCCATAACATAGTACTATAGATAATACCAAAATCTCTACATTCTAATCCACATAGTCAGAAATCCCTCTTATGACAATAATGCTTGGCACCATACTCCACATCCAAAACCCAAGCATCTTCTAAATAAACCCTAAAAAATGATGTCCCAACATCATTTGGGACATCAGATTCTCATCAAAGAACCCAATCACATTGGTTCTTAAATCACCATCCAAAGGACTCATTATGCATAGACGTCCTTCAAGAAGCCCCCAAACAAAAAACACAGCCAGTGCAGCTCATTCATGTTATCATTAACACTTGAATAACATAGAGAGAAATAAACTCTCATATCCTCTCTGAAGCAAAGAGTTCATATTGCATACTTGCATACTCACATCAGAAACATACTCAGCTCCCATCAGAGTATTTGTCATCAGTTAGATGCACAACCTCATCAGAGGGAAGACAAATACTTAGCTCTTGTCAAAGTATTTACCTTTAGTCAGATAAGGCTTCCTTCTCAAACAAGGTAGGAAATTTGGTTTGACCTCTTTCTATTACACACATCTAGCATCAACTGATTCTTCTTCATGACAAATAGTCATGCCAACCATTCACACCATAGATTAACAAATCATGCTAGATTAGGCCAGTGATTTAACTCTACACTTCTACCATAGGCTCCATAAAAAAACTTCCTTGGCTGAAGAAACAAGGAGCTGAAATGGTTTTTGTTGTACCCAAAAATTTTCCCTCCCATTTTTTAAGACAATATTGGTTCAAAATACCTCATCATGCTCCTAGGGTTCTCAAGTACTCAAGACTAGTCAAGAGTTGATCAGATGAACCCCCCACCTAAGCAGTGGCCTACAATTAAGGATTTGGTTTTCTCAAAGGAAATTGGACTTCTAATTCCTCAAGTGAGTTTCATGGTTCCTAATATGCTTCAAAGAATCCTCATGCCAAGTTTCAAGCCTTGCAGCTTAATTTTTCTCAGTCAACTACTCAGATGATTAAAAATCAACTATATTGGACAAAAAGTCAACTTTAACCAATTTACAGTCAAACTTCAACATTTTTGGCAAACATAAATACTTTGAACTCATATTCATCATTTGATCAAGAGTTGATCATGATTCATCAAGAAAACTCAAGATTCATCAAAACTCAAAAGTTACTAAATTAGGGTTTTCTTAAGAAGTCAACTGAACTTTGACCAAGCATAACTTTCACATACTTCATCAGAAAATTCTCAACCAAATCCCATTTTGATGGAAATTCAATTCTATACAACTTTTTCTCTCTAAGATCAAGGTCAAAAAATGTTTCATTTGAGAGATATGGGCTGTTGTACCCCAAAATTTGCCCTCCCATATTCTTCAAGAGTTGCCAAGTCAAAGCTTCAAAAATCTCCCCAAGGGTTGCACAGTTCAAGGGCCTCCTAACAGTCAAGATTAGGGTTTTGGTTCTGACAAAGAAAATGAAGTTTCCAAGGGTCCAATCAAGTCCCACATGCCTATAAACAAGGTCAAGCATCCTCATACCATGTTTCAAGACTTACAGCACAAAATTGCACAGTCAAAAACCCTAATTGCACTACAATCAACTATAGGGGCAAAATGGTCATTTGACAGTCAAAGGTTCAAATTTTTGGTCAACATCTCATTTTGAAGCCACAAACATCATTTGATCAATACTTGATCATGATTCTCAAAGCTTGGCTCAAAAAGTCTCAAGATGCAAAAGTTTCCATATTTGGACAATTGAAAAAGTCAACTGTAACTTGACCAAGGCATAACTTCCACATGGTTTATCAGAAAAATTCCATCGAAATCTCATTTTGAAGAGAATGACATTTCCTACAACTCCTCTTCACACTTCAAGTCCAATAAATGCTCTCACAAAAAGTTATCAACTTCAACATTATAGGTCATTTTCAAAAGTCAACAAAAAGGGACTTTAAGTCAAAGGCCATAACTTGAGATTGGTAAATCAAAATGACATGGGACCAAAGCCATTGGTTAGAGGACTCAAAGACCTTTCCCAAATGTCATAGAACATGAGCAAATCTTAAAAATTGAGCAAGTTATGCCTTGTGGAAGTTGGGAAAGTTTTGGATATTTTGAAAAGTCAACATTGCTTCAAAAGTCTTAAAAATGCTAATGGGCCTCTTTTTCTTCCACAATTCATCATCCAAAGCATGTGCACGACCATGTGGCCCAAAGGGAAGTTTTTCATCATTTTTATTTATTTATTTGAATTTTTAAATGCTAATAATTCATTTAATTAAAATAAATATGTAGAAAATACTAAGCCTGACTTTTTAAATCTTTTTGTGCATGAAATAGTCCCAAGATTTTGTGTATAATCAGATTTGGAAAGAATCTTGATAATTGAACATGATTTGAACCAGGTTTGCATGAAAAAAGATTTTAAAACTTATGCCATAAAAATCAAATATCTCTTCATCAATTCATGGATTTTTTGATCAATTTTCTCAACCCTAATCACTCACACACATATACATATGCTAACCCTCGTGCCCATAACCACGAAGCTACGCAGAAATACCATAATCAAGATTGAGTTTTTATCAAGAAAAGTCAAAAACTGAAAGTGGCCTTAGAGAACGATTCAGAGGAAAAGATTGATTCCATTAGGTTGCTGAGACATTGCTGAAGCTAACTGAACATTTTTCCACGCGCATAACACCCAGAACTGGTATACAGAACTCAGAATTTTTCATATAAAATGCATATTCGTGTTTCGATTTTGAGGCATTCTCATTGCATTTTCTTTATTGATTCATACTAATTGATGCATTCTGAAGCTAACCACATACTTTGATTGAGTTTTTATACACTATATGCAAAAACGCCATTGTTATATTTTAGGGTTGCAGAGGTTCTAATTTAGGGCTTCTCTATTATGGAAAAATTGAGACACGGGAATGGTACCATTAGAATCAAGAGCTTCCAACGAATTTCATGATAGGGTCGCGCCCAATTTCTGATCCAAGCCAAGCTAATCGCTATTTTTCATATAACATATGGTGGGGGTTTAAAACCCCCGCAATCCTGTTTCCTTTTTTTCAGATAAAACGCAGAGTGGAGGAAGAAGATGCTTAGTTGGAATAACGTGAATGGACAGTTCAAAATTAGCGCGTTTTTTTTATTTTATCAGGCCACTAATTTATTTTCTCTTATAAATATTTCGTTCCAATAACACTACAAAGATAGCGCTTGGCCTGGTTGGTAGCTGTGCTGTCATGTAACCACTGGGACCTGGGTTCGATCCCCAGGTCCCCACGCTTTATTCACATATTTTGTTCTAATATAATTGCATGCAGTATCTCCCCTGAAGACCACCATGTAACTCACCATCCAGCCATGCCACACGCCTCATGATCTTAATCCAAAAGCCCAGATCTGATGGACACCATATACGTTGGTCAACGAAGCCACATGCCACCCTGGAAGGTCAACAAAAGGCCTCCAGAGATGGGCCAAAAATGCTAAACTTTACCTCCAGTTTGGGGACAGAACCCCCATAGGTTTGCTTGTTTTATTCTTTTTTTCATATTTTCATATTTTCTTTGCTTTGTTTAATTTTTATTTTAAATCTTTAATTTATTTCCATAACCATAAAAATAATACAAAAAATCAAAAAAAGACAAAAATAAGTATTTTTATTTAAATGTTATTTTTTTTGTAAATAAATATTATTAATTAATTTTGCTTTTTAAATTTAGGTTAATTTCAATATCTTTTCTTAATAGATTTAAAATTTGTAGAATTAGGTTTAAATTACTTTAATTACTTTTTTCTTTTATTTTCTCATCACTAATAATTAATTATTTATTTTCATAAATCAAATTGCATTAATTAATTAGGTTTAATTTTAGGTTAATGTTCATATTTTCTTAATAAATTAAAAAATAGCTAGAATTAGGTTTAAATTTCATTTAATTCTCATAAAAAAAAACATAAATACAAAAAACCTCAAAAATAATTTCTTTTTCATTTTTAATTTCATTAATTTCATAATTCTAATTTAATTTCATAACGAAGGGTCCAACGCCCTCGCTTCCAATTTTAATTCAATTCGCGCATTTATTTCTTTTCTTTTAATTATTTATGTAATTCTCCCAAAGCCGTGTAATATTTATTTCTCGCACTTTACTTCTTTATTTTCTGTCAAATCGGGTCCTGAATTAAATTTGGCGATGTGGACCCGCGCCTTTGTAATAGTTTAGAACTTTTAATTTTTCGCATCTTTTTAACTGTTAAATAAATACATACAAGAATGAATGATAAAATAAAAAATAAACGCATAGATCACTTTGACATGAACAAGATAAATGCAAATGAACATGACACACAAATCACACACCACCCCTAGGGTACGCCTCACTGTTGCCTTGCCTCGAAAGGTGATCGTCGAGTAGAGGATGTCTTAGTAAGTCCTCATGATCCGGGAACCTGGCATGAGGGTAGCTTCTAAGGTGTCTTCCCATTGCTCTGGTGATCACCATGTCCCGAACCTCGAATTGACCCGAACACCTCCAACGGTGGTGCCACCTACCTCTCAATGGTGGGATGGCACTACTTTAAAGGACATTTACACATACGAATTCCTTAGGGTAGGTAGGTTCTCGTAGATAGTTGCTCTAAATTTCAAAACAAATTCAAAAATACTTTTCACACCAACACATTTTCAAAAAGCTTTCGAAAGCATTTTTTCAAACACTCTTGAGGACTGATACAAGAGTCGAACTGGAATTTTCAAAGAAACTTTTTAAAAACCCACAGTTGAAAAGAAAACAAACCATTTTTGAAAATACAATGAGCAAGTATCTAAGAGCCCATGGATAACCATGGATAGAAAGGGTGCTAACACCTTCCCTTTCTATAACCTACCTCCCGAACCGAGAGCAATCTCTATAAGGAATTTTTCTGTGCTTTTGTCCTTTCCATTTGGAGAAAATAAAAGACGGTGGCGACTCTTGCTTCCGCGACATTTCGCGAACCAGCGTTAAACAGTCAGTTCCAGATCCACCGATCACAGAACTGGCGACTCTGCTGGGGATATCTTTATAAAGTGAGGTGTACCTTAGGACTAAGATCACTGTGTTTTCAATTTCTTTGACTTGTTTGATTTATTATTGTGGGACTGTCTTGGGAGTTCTATAGATCCTAACCCGGATCTGGGGATACCTTCTTAGAAAGTAGCAACAAGGCTGTGAGGGAACTGTGCGGGGTATACCGACATGGTTGAAGCAGTCTGCTACGTTGATGTGGTACTTTGGTGTGTACCGGTAACCCTTGAGTTCAGTCAAGGAGAGTACGGGGCCTCCGCGTAGTGTCGTGAAGCATCAACTGACCTTAGGAACCTTAATTGAACTATCTTGGCCTCTTTAGGGTAGTGAGATAACTGACTTTGGTGCAGTCCGAGGTTGGTTGATACTCGATACTACACTCAATTGAGGGTTGCTTTCCTGGAATATTTCGGTCGCCAGTTCAGTGGCTAAATCGAAACGATGAACAATGAAAGCAATCCAGTGATATTGGGACCCTTAGAACCCGGTTACTTCTAATAGGACAGGTTGAGCCCACCAACTTCAAGAGGGTAATACCCAGACCCCATGCTGGCCTAAAATCTAAGGGCTTGTCTTGTGTGACTTGTGTGCCTTACATGTTTGCCTTTGTAAATATTTGTGGTGTGTTTAATCATAGCATCATGACATCATCCAGCATCATATGCATTGACTAGCCATTTCAGGGGTTCGAATCTTCATCTTTGTTCTTTGTTTTGTAGGACATGGAAATTGTTCGCAGAAAGACAATTCAAATCAGCCTTGTAAAGATCCCTCCTCAGCTTAAGGAACTTATATCCAGGATTCCCGAGAGCCCTTCATTCAGTGAAAGACATGGAAGACTCATCAGCTTGGTCAATACCAACATTGAGGAAGATATGATAAAGGTCCTGTTCCAGTTCTTTGACCCTCTGCATCACTGTTTCACTTTCCTGGATTATCAGCTGGTACCTACATTGGAGGAGTTCTCCCGGCTTCTGAAGATCCCTATCCTTGGTCAACTACCCTACAACGGTACTGAAAAGGAACCCAAGCTTGAAGAGATTGCTAAAGCCTTACACCTACAATCATCTAACCTCAAGGGACATTGTGAAGTTAGAAGTGGTATCAAAGGGTTCTTAGCCAGGTTTCTGTTTGAGAAGGCCCATGAATGTTGGAACTCCCTTGACTTACAAGCTTTTGAAGAAGTTGTGGCCCTCCTTGTCTATGGTTTGGTATTGTTCCCTAATCCAGATCAGCTTATAGATATCAGTGTTGTCCAGATCTTCATGTCCAGGAATCCTATACCTACGTTGCTGGGGGACATCCTTCACTCATGTTACACTCGAACCATGAGAAAAAGAGGTGTCCTTATGTGCTGCACTCCCCTCCTGGGAAGGTGGTTTATTTTGCACCTTCCACAATCAGTTTTGAAGAACGAGCGGGGCTTGAGATGGTCACAACGGTTGATGACTCTTACACATGCAGATATACATTGGTGCCCTCGGTCCAGAGAGGATGTCACTATCATTGATCGTTGCGGGGAGTACTCTAATGTTCCTTTACTTGGAATCAGAGGAGGTATTACTTACAACCCATGTATGGCTTGGAGACAGTTTGGTTATGCTCGGAGGGATGGTCCTCATGATATGTTAATTCCTGACATAGTTTTTGACCTCGACAACGATGCACAAGGACTTCGCCAGAGATTTATCAGAGCTTGGAGGATGCCAAGTAGGATAGACAGTAAGACACTGGGGCACAAGAACTCCATCCCGTTGGAACCTTATCTCAAGTGGGTACACGCCCGCTCCCAGAAGTTAGTAATGCCTTATCCTCACGCGCTCCCTGTAATCAAAGAGCCAGTCTTGGAAGGAGAAGGGTCCTACACCATTCAGCATCCTGACATGCCCACGTCCTGGGGAGAGATGCAGAAGAGCTGGATCCAGCTTAAGGAAGAACGGAATTCTCTTGAGACCAGTCTACATGCTAGTGAAAAGAAGGTCCTGGAGTTCACCCGCCTATTGCATGAGGAGAGGAATCTCAACACCTACATAGCCCCAAAGAGGATGCGTAGTGTCTTTTGGGATTGATTTACTTTGTAATTTGTGCCCATGAGGCTTTGATGTACTGAACAATTATTTCCTTAATGATAACGTGTGTTCCTTTTTGTCTACAACAAATTTGAACTTTCGAACCCTTGAATGCATTGCATAAACACATATCATTCATCATGTGCATAGCAGGTTTTCTTCTTTTCAGGTTGCTTACTGTTCTTCGCTGTTTATTTCAGCATCATGAATCCTGACTCATCATCAACCGAGATGTCCATCAAGGCTTTTCAGGCGCAGAATGCACAATTTCAGGAACTAATCATGGGTTTGGCTCAGGGCCAAGAAGAGCTGAAGGCCTTGCTCCTGAAGAAGGAGAAGAGGAAGAAGAAGAGAACTGTTCTTTTCAACTCGGGCCGAAGGTTTGGCAACACTCTGCAGAATGAAGAGGCTGGTTCTTCTATAGGAAAGAGCAGTCCCCAAGGGGGAAAAGGTCCTAGTCCGGTAGTCTCTGACAACGAGACTGATTTCGATGAGGAACAGTATCCTCCGGCTGAAGACCGGTATAAGCAGTTGGAAGACAGACTGAATGCTATGGAGATCCAACAAGTGCCTGGGCTGGATTTTGGAGACTTGGGTTTGTCTACTGGTGTGATTATTCCTCATAAGTTCAAAGCACCATCCTTTACCAAGTATGACGGGGCGTCTTGTCCCAAGCTACACCTCAGGTCTTATGTGCGGAAGATTCAGCCGTACTCAGTGGACAAGAATTTGTGGATCCACTTCTTCCAGGAGAGTCTTTCAGGGACTCATCTCGAATGGTTCTATCAGCTGGATGGGACCAAGGTTCGTAACTGGGAGGAGTTGGCTACTGCTTTCTATAAGCAGTATCAATATAATGCCGACCTTTCCCCTACACGTACCCAACTCCAGGGTATGTCGCTAGGGTCAAGTGAAGGTTTTAAAGAGTACGCACAGAAGTGGAGGGATCTGGCTGGCAGGGTGTAGCCTCCGTTAACTGACCGGGAGTTGGTAGACATGTTCCTGTGGACCCTATCTGGGCCATTTTTCAACCATCTCATTGGTAACTCATCTGCAGGGTTTACTGATCTTATTCTAACTGGGGAGAGAATAGAGGCTGGAATGAAATCTGGTAAAATTCATAAGGGTGCATCTGCAAGCTCTGAGAAGAAACCCTTTAAGAAGGAGGCCAGTGCTGTATATGGGTCTAGAAGATAAGAGAAACCTGAGCGTTGCCAATCTGTCAACGCGGTGATGATTGCTAAACCTGCTGCCGCTCCTCGACAAACCAATCCTCAAAGGGCTGAAAGACCCAGAAGAGAGTTTACCCGTTTGAGTATGACTTTATCACAAATCTTGCCGCAGTTGCTGTCCACCAACCTAGTGACTGTCAGGGAGGCCCCGAAAGTTGTGAATACTGCCTCTCCAAAATACAATCCAAATGCCCGCTGTGCTTATCACTCCGATAGCCCGGGGCATTCCACTGATGACTGTTGGGCCTTAAGGAATAAGGTGCAAGACCTTATTGATGTAAAAGAGATACAGTTTGAAGCGCCTGAGAGGCCAAATGTGGTGACTGCTCCTATGCCCCAGCATGGAGTAAATGTCGTTGATGAAGAGGTATACGCCATTTCTGTGGATGATCTGGCTACGCCCTTAATGACTGTTAAGAGGAACCTACTGCTGGCTGGTTTATTTCCGGGTTGTAGTGAGGGCTGCCTTTTCTGTGTTGTTTCCTTTTCTGGTTGTCCTTTGCTGAAGTTGGGCATCCAAAGCCTAATGGACAGCAAAGAGATTCTGTTCAAGAAGTCTGCTGTTCAGTTTGTTCCGGTAGAGGAAGTTTTTGTTGTTACAATTTTCCATAATCCAATCAAGGCTCTCCCAAGGAAGCCAGTTCAAATCATGACTGTCGCACCCGTTGTTATTACTGTTCCGGGGCCTCTCCCCTATGAATCTGATAAGGCTGTCCCCTGGCACTATGGGGCAGACGTGTATGTGCATGGAATCAAGCAAGAGTTCAACACTGGCACCAGTATCAGCAATATCACTGGTCCAGCAAAAGTTACCCGCAGTGGCAGGCTCTTCTCCCCTGACATTGCACCGCCCGCTATTCGAAGACCCCTCACTATAACACCTGCAAGTATACCTGTTCCCAGTTCTGATCAAGTTGTGTCCCCTGCTGCCGAGTCATCTAATGCTCGGGGCAAAGGGATTGAAGACGAGCCTGCCCGGATGGAGGCACCAATACCTATAACTGCTGAAGCCTCCCAACAAGAGATGGAGGAAATCCTGAAAATAATAAAGAAGAGTGACTTTAATGTTGTGGAACAGCTGGGGCGTACGCCCTCCAAGATCTCAATGCTCTCCTTGTTACTGTGCTCAGAGGCCCATGCTAAGGCCTTGATCTCATTTCTCAAGACGGCCCACGTGCCACAGAAGACATCTGCCATCCAGTTCACTGATTGCGTAGCAAATTTGACAGCGGACAACGGATTGGGTTTCTCGGATGCTGACCTTACTGCAAAGGGAAGGGATCACAATGATGCTCTGCATGTCTCTATTGAATACAGGGGCACTACTATGGCGCACGTGTTGGTGGACATTGGTTCTTCCCTAAATGTGCTACCCAAGAAAGCCTTAGACCGTTTGGATTGTGAAGGCCTGGAACTAAAACCTAGCAATATCATCGTCAGAGCCTTTGACGGTTCCAAGAGGATGGTCCATGGAGAGGTGGACATTCCTATCCGTGTGGGTTCTCAAGTATTTGACTCTACCTTTTATGTGATGGATATCCGTCCGTCGTATTCTTGTCTACTGGGTCGACCTTGGATCCACAAAGCTGGGGCAGTGACCTCTACCTTGCACTAGAAGTTGAAGTACCCTGTCAGAGGGAAGATCGTCACTGTGCAGGGAGAGGAGGAGTATATGGTGAGCCATTTGAATTCCTTCAGCTACATTGAGATGGACGGGGAGTTTATTGAAACCCCCTTTCAGCATTTCGAAGAGGTACTTCCAATTTCAGCAGCAGCAGAAACAGCGGTCAAAGAGGAGGTTACTTTGAAGATGGCTTCTCTAAAAGATGTCCGGGTTGTGGTTCAGAAAGGTGAATGTGCTAATTGGGGCAGGCTTCCCGACTTTACACAAAAAACTGACAAATTTGGACTGGGTTTTACTGCAGAGGGTCAGAAAGCTATGCAGAAGGCAAAGACCAGAAGACCTCCGGTGCTCATTACAAATCCAGGAGTGAATGCTGTTGGGGAGGATAATGAAGTGGATGAAGCTGAGTTCAATAGCTGGATCTACCCGACGACTGAAGGCCGATTGACCAATTGGATTGTCAAAGACCATACTTCTGTTACTTTTGTTATGCAGTAATAAACTTCTTTGTTTTGTTATTTGTAATAAACAATAAATTGAACTCTATGGCCCGGTGTCTTACCCGGGGCACCGTTGGCTTCATTTGTGAGGGCATATAAATTGTCATTTCATATATCATGAATAAAAATCTTGGACGTTTTCTCGCATTTCAAATCTTATGCTCCTTTTCTGTCTTTCCTTCCTTTATATATTTCAAAACAGCTGTATTTACACACACTCACTCATACAGGTTTCAATCCACTCTGGATCTCACTGGTAACGACTCTGCTACTGCCAGTTATGACTTCGAAAATCCGATCAACTTAGCCGAAGACGAAGGTGAAGATGATTGCGAAGTGCCTGGCGAGCTTGCAAGATTGTTACTCCAGGAAGAGAGGGCAATTCAACCACACGAAGAGCCAGTGGAAACAATAAACTTGGGTACTGAGGCAGACAGGAAAGAGGTAAAGATTGGTGCCAACCTAGAGCTCAGCGTGAAGCAACGGTTGACTAAGATGCTACATGATTATATGGAGATCTTTGCCTGGTCCTACGAAGACATGCCCGGGTTGGATACCGATATTGTGGTCCATCACTTGCCTACTAAGGAAGACTGCCCTCCGGTTAAGCAAAAGGTCCGCCGTATGTGTCCAGAGATGTCTGAGAAGATCAAAGCCGAGGTTATGAAACAGTTTGATGCTGGGTTCCTTGCAGTGACTTCTTACCCTCAGTGGGTTGCTAATGTGGTGCTGGTACCAAAGAAAGATGGAAAGGTCAGAATGTGTGTCGACTACAGGGATCTGAACAGGGCCAGCCCCAAAGATGACTTCCCTCTACCTCACATTGATGTCCTTGTGGATAATACTGCTCAGCATAAGGTGTTCTCTTTCATGGATGGTTTTTCAGGTTACAATCAGATCAAGATGGCACCTGAAGACATGGAAAAAACTACCTTTGTTACTCAGTGGGGTACCTTCTGCTACAAGGTCATGCCTTTTGGACTGAAGAACGCTGGGGCAACCTACCAACGTGCCATGGTTGCTTTATTTCATGACATGATCCATCATGAGATATAAGTGTATGTTGACGACATGATTGCAAGGTTTCAGACTGAGGAGGAGCACCTAGATCATCTGCAGAAATTGTTTGACTGTCTGAAGTTGTACAAGCTGAGGTTGAACCCGAACAAGTGCACCTTCGGGGTAAGATCTGGGAAATTGCTAGGCTTCATTGTAAGTGATAAAGGTATTCAAGTGGACCCTGCCAAAGTTAAAGCTATTCAAGAGATGCCAGTTCCTAGGACAGAGAAAGAAGTCAGAGGCTTTTTAGGACGCCTGAATTACATTGCTCGATTCATCTCACACCTGACTGCTACCTGTGAGACAATCTTCAAGCTGCTGAAGAAAGATCAGGTAGTACGTTGGAATGATGAATGTCAGGCTGCTTTTGACAAAATCAAAGAGTATCTCCAAGAACCACCCATTCTTATGCCACCGGTTGAAGGGAGACCTCTGATATTATACCTGACAGTACTTGACAACTCAATGGGGTGTGTGTTGGGGCAGCATGACGAGTCTGGCCGAAAAGAGCATGCCATTTATTACCTTAGCAAAAAGTTTACCGACTGTGAGACCCGATACTCACTTCTTGAGAAAACTTGTTGCGCTTTGGTATGGGCTGCTCGCCGGTTGAGACAGTGTATGCTGACTCACACTACCTTATTGATCTCAAAGATGGATCTTATAAAGTACATATTTGAAAAGCCTGCTCTGTCTGGGAGAATAGCAAGATGTCAAATGATCTTGACGGAATACGACATTCAATACACGACTCAGAAAGCCATCAAGGGAAGTGTATTGGCAGACCACTTGGCACATCAGGCTGTAGACGACTATCAGTCAATGAACTTCGAGTTTCTGGACGAGAGCATCATGATAGTGACTGATTTTGAAGTACCTGGACCGGATGAAGGACCTGAGGAAGGATCCCGATGGTCTATGCACTTTGACGGAGCCTCCAATGCTTTGGGTAACGGTATCGGCGCTATAATCATATCCCCTCAAGGCACTCATACTCCACTTACTGCCCGACTATGTTTCAACTGTACCAACAACATGGCGGAGTATGAGGCATGCATCATGGGTCTTCAAGCTGCGATCGACCTAAGGATCAAGTTTCTGAGTGTCTTCGGAGATTCCGCTCTTGTAATCAATCAGATCAAAGGAGAGTGGGATACGAAACATCCGAATCTTATTCCTTACAGAGAATATGTGTTGACCTTGATCCCCCACTTCACGAAGATAACCTTTGAACATTTCCCGAGGGAGGAGAATCAGCTGGCGGACGCGTTAGCTACAATGTCTTCTATGTTCAAAGTCAAATGGGACAATGAGGCTCCCCGAATCATCATCTGGAAACTGGACGAACCGGCATACTGTTGTGATCTCGAGACTGAATTGGTGACTGAGAAGCCTTGGTACCATGAGGTTAAGAGATATTTGGAAGCTCAGGAATACCCTGAAGGTGCATCTGTCAATGATAAGAAGTTTCTGAGAAGGTTCGCAGCGAAGTTCTTCCTTAGCAACGGCATCTTGTACAAGCGAAACCATGATTCGACCTTACTGCGTTGTGTGGATAAGACTGAAGCAGAAAGGATCATGGAAGAGCTACATGAAGGGACCTTTGGTACACATTCCAGTGGGCACACCATGGCAAAGAAGATCCTTCGGGCAGGGTATTTCTGGTCCACAATGGAAGCTGACTGTTACCAGCACTCTCGGACATGCCACAAGTGCCAGATATATGCAGACAAGGTGCATGTTCCTCCAGTTCCTCTGAATGTTCTGACTGCGCCTTGGCCGTTCGCAATGTGGGGCATAGATATGATCGGTGAGATTAAACCTACGGCATCCAATGGGCATCGCTTCATCCTAGTAGCAATTGATTACTTCACGAAGTGGGTTGAAGCAACTTCCTATGCTACGGTAACCAAGACGGTTGTGGCACGGTTCATTCGGCATAACCTGATCTGTCGATACGGCGTCCCTGAAAGAATTATTACAGACAACGGTACCAATCTGAATAACAAGATGCTCACTGAGCTCTGCGAGCAGTTTAAGATACAGCACCACAACTCTTCTCCTTACAGACCGAAGATGAATGGGTCTGTAGAAGCAGCAAATAAGAACATCAAGAAGATCGTGCAGAAGATGACAGTGACTTATAAAGATTGGCACGAGATGTTACCGTTCGCTCTACACGAGTACCGTACCTCAGCCAGGACGTCAACCGGGGCAACTCCTTTCTCCTTGGTCTACGGTATGGAGGCAGTCTTATCGATCGAAGTGCAAATACCCTCTCTCCGGATAATGAAGGATGCAAATCTGAACGAAGATGATTGGATCCAGACACGACTTGATCAGCTAAATTTAATCGACGAAAAAAGACTTGCTGCTATCTGTCATGGTCAGACGTATCAGAAACGGATGATCAGGGCATTTAACAAAAAGGTCAGACCACAAGAGTATCAAGTTGGGGATCTGGTAATCAAGCGAATCATCCTTCCTCAGAGTGATCCAAGGGGAAAGTGGACCCCTACGTACGAAGGGCCATTTATGGTTAAGCATATGTTCTCAGGAGGAGCCATGATTTTAACCAACATGGATGGTGACGACCTTCCTCACCCCGCCAATGCAGACATAGTAAAAAGATACTACGCATGAAAAAAGACCCGCTAGGCTGACATGCCTAGGCAAAAATTAGGGCTTCCCGGCGAACCAAAAGGGTTCGGGCAAAATGAAGGGATGAAATGAAAAAAATCTGTACACCCGGCAAGTCGAAAACCTGAAAAGGCGGCTTGGGCAAAAATGGGTATCCCGGTGGACTGAAAACCCGAAAGGGCGGTCCAGGAAAAAGTTAGGGATAAAGCGTAATACTATGTCTCATTGGATCACTTTGCATCCAGAATCCGGTATCTACATCAAGTTCAGACGGCATCGATCAGTCAGCTTCATCTTCAACTAAGGTCATCAAGTGATGAGACGCTCGGAGATATAAAGGCAATAGCAGAGTTGAAACCCAGTGGGATCATTCATTTCACACAGCTGTTTTATTTTCTCTTGTACAAAATTTGTATAAACTCTTTTGTTCGGCGGCGTTCTCTTACTAGGACATCAGCCTCTTGTACATAAACGCCTATTCACAGGCAAATTCAAAATCAATACAAAAATCACTTTTCAGTTAAAATTGCCAATTGTTTTCCTTTTCTGTTTTGTTTTGCGAAGAACGTCTAAGGTTTAATTTGTGATATATGCATTGACGATAATTTGCTAACTCATGAATATTTGCATACGAAACAAAGGATTAATTACAGGTAACATTAGAAACAGGGGCAATAAAGAGTTGTCTAAGCAATCTAATTGTTTTATCTTCCAAGGTACCAAGGTAGGTTTAGCTAAAGAACATAACCAGATATCTTAAATCCCCAGAGAGTGAGCCAGCAAGTCAGGGCACTCTCCCCAAGCAAAGCTATTATCAACCTTAAGGAAGTTGGGTATCCTCCAGCAGATCTCAACATTCCCCAGCAATGCACGTATTCTTAACAAGCATCCCCGGCAGTCTTGGTCTAAAGATTGTTCCCCGGCGGTATATCAAGCATTCAGCGGAGCCACTTCCCAATACAGTTCAAAACCTCCCCAGGAGAGTCCAATCTAGTTCCCCAGGAAAGTTGGAATCCATCTCCCCAAGCAGTAAGCTTATCCCCAGTAGATTCTGGAAGCTTACCCCCGCAGAGCACGAACGCGTCACCCGGCTTTATTCAAAGAGTTATTTCCCTACCAGGATATAACTGGGTTATCCTCAGCCAGAAGCCACGGGAAGATCATCATCGATACAGTCTTCTTATCCCCAGCGAAGTCTATTAACACTTCCAACACAACAAGGGTATCCCCAGCAAGTTACCATCAACACTCCAGCAAAGTACCTCTCTCCCCACCGAGTATTGTTCCCCAGCAAGATCGTTAGAGTACTTTTCTCCCCGCAGAGTAATCCATTCGCCAAGTTTATTCCCCAACGGAGTTATCTTCTCCTACCGGTATTCTTGCAACTATCATCCCCAGCGGAAGCAAAAATCTATTCTTCAACATCAGCCCAGGAGTGACTTCCAGGCACCCGTCAAGGATTTATTTTCCTAGGACGAAAAGATACATTCATAACCATAACACTTCCATACATTATAGCATGCATATACGCATCATATCTTACAAATCTCATTTATGTTGAGAACATCATTGCTTGATCCATATCATGCATTGCATATGACTGACCTTTACCTTTCAGGAAAGATCCAGTTGAGTTCTCAGCTATATTCAAGACCTAGACCGGTTCAGTTAGATCGACCCTAAGATCTCTCTGTTTCTTATCCAGTCCAAGGCCTTCTCTGGTTCAGTCAGATCGATCCTAAGATCTCCCTGTTTCTTATCCAGTTGAAGACATTTCAAGACCTAGACCGGTTCAGTTAAATCGACTCTAAGATTTTTCTGTTTCTTATCCAGTCAAAGGCCTTCTCTGGTTCAGTCAGATCGACCCTAAGATCTCCCTGTTTCTTATCCAGTTGAAGACATTCAAGACCTAGACCGGTTCAGTTAAATCGACCCTAAGATTTTTCTATTTCTTATCCAGTCAAAGGCCTTCTCTGGTTCAGTCAGATCGACCCTAAGATCTCCCTGTTTCTTATCCAGTTGAAGACATTCAAGACCTAGACCGGTTCAGTTAAATCGACCCTAAGATTTCTCTGTTTCTTATCCAGTCAAAGGCCTTCTCTGGTTCAGTCAGATCGACCCTAAGATCTCCCTGTTTCTTATCCAGTTGAAGATTTCAAGACCTAGACCGGTTCAGTCAAATCGCCCCTAAGATTTCTCTGTTTCTTATCCAGTCCAAGGCCTTCTCTAGTCCAGTTAAATCGACCCCTAACAGATTTTTTTGATAAAGACTCGGTAGAAGATATCCAAGATTCTCTCAATGATTGTTGTTGAGGTTGTAGTCACCTATGGTTCTCTCCCCGATACTGCGGAGGTAGTAATCATCCCCAGATTCGCTCAGCGTTACTGTTGAAGTTGAAGTCGTCCAAGATTCTCTCAATGATACTGTTGAGGTTGTAGTCGCCTATGGATCTCTCCCCGATACTGCAGAGGTAGTAATCATCCCCAGATTCGCTCAATGTTACTGTTGAGGTTGAAGTCACCCAAGATTCTCTCAATGATTACTGTTGAGGTTGAAGTCGCCCAAGATTCTCTCAATGATTACTGTTGAGGTTGAAGTCGCCCAAGATTCTCTCAATGATTACTGTTGAGGTTGAAGTCGCCCAAGATTCTCTCAATGATTACTGTTGAGGTTGAAGTCGCCCAAGATTCTCTCAATGATTACTGTTGAGGTTGAAGTCGCTTATGGTTCTCTCCCCGATACTGCGGAGGTAGTAATCGTCCCCAGATTCTCTCAGCATTCCTGTTGAGGTAGTAATCGTCCAAGGTTCTCTCACCGTTCCTGTTGAGGTAGTAACCATCCCTGGTTCATTCATCACTGTTTGAAGCTCCAGATCCAGTCCCTGTAGCCAGTCAGGACACATCTATACCAAGAATCTGAAGACCAGCTCCTGTAACAGGTCAGGAAATCATTTTTTCTTCTGCAGGTACGCAAGTTCTCGCTAAGGAATCTCTTACGCGATCAACATCCAGATGGCATCTATAAGCCCATCCACCTTCCATCATCTCTTAGCATGGCATCTATAAGCCCATCATCCTATTCATCAACCTCCAAATGGCATCTGTAAGCCCATTCCCATCATCACACTACTATGTGAGCGCAAATTTCTGGGCACTCTAGTGTTCAATCATCTTCCACCTTCGGATTACGAAAGGCACGTCAGCCAATCTGCATCCTCAGGTCTAAGAAGATTGAACAGGGGCAACTGTTGTACCCCAAAATTTGCCCTCCCATATTCTTCAAGAGTTGCCAAGTCAAAGCTTCAAAAATCTCCCCAAGGGTTGCACAGTTCAAGGGCCTCCTAACAGTCAAGATTAGGGTTTTGGTTCTGACAAAGAAAATGAAGTTTCCAAGGGTCCAATCAAGTCCCACATGCCTATAAACAAGGTCAAGCATCCTCATACCAAGTTTCAAGACTTACAGCACAAAATTGCACAGTCAAAAACCCTAATTGCACTACAGTCAACTGTAGGGGCAAAATGGTCATTTGACAGTCAAAGGTTCAAATTTTTGGTCAACATCTCATTTTGAAGCCACAAACATCATTTAATCAATACTTGATCATGATTCTCAAAGCTTGGCTAAAAAAGTCTCAAGATGCAAAAGTTTCCATATTTGGACAGTTGAAAAAGTCAACTGTAACTTGACCAAGGCATAACTTCCACATGGTTTATCAGAAAAATTCCATCCACAGCTCATTTTGAAGAGAATGACATTTCCTACAACTCCTATTCACACTTCAAGTCCAAGAAATGCTCTCACAAAAAGTTATCAATTTCAACATTATAGGTCATTTTCAAAAGTCAACAAAAAGGGACTTTAAGTCAAAGGCCATAACTTGAGATTGGTAAATCAAAATGACATGGGACCAAATACATTGGTTAGAGGACTCAAAGACCTTTCCAAAATGTCCAAGAACATGAGCAAAGCTTAAAAATGGAGCAAGTTATGCCTTGTGGAAGTTTGGAAATTTTTGGATATTTTGAAAAGTCAACATTGCTTCAAAAGTCTTAAAAATGCTAATGGGCCTCTTTTTCTTCCACAATTCATCATCCAAAGCATGTGCACGACCATGTGGCCCAAAGGGAAGTTTTTCATCATTTTTATTTATTTATTTGAATTTTTAAATGCTAATAATTCATTTAATTAAAATAAATATGTAGAAAATACTAAGCCTAACTTTTTAAATCTTTTTGTGCATGAAATAGTCCCAAGATTTTGTGTATAATCAGATTTGGAAAGAATCTTGATAATTGGACATGATTTGAACCAAGTTTGCATGAAAAAAGATTTGAAAACTTATGCCATAAAAATCAAATATCTCTTCATCAATTCATGGATTTTTTTATCAATTTTTCTCAACCCTAATCACTCACACACATATACATATGCTAACCCTCGTGCCCATAACCACGAAGCTGCGCAGAAATACCATAATCAAGATTGAGTTTTTATCAAGAAAAGTCAAAAACTGAAAGTGGCCTTAGAGAACGATTCAGAGGAAAAGATTGATTCCATTAGGTTGCTGAGACATTGCTGAAGCTAACTGAACATTTTTCCACGCGCATAACACCCAGAACTGGTATACAGAACTCAGAATTTTTCATATAAAATGCATATTCGTGTTTCGATTTTGAGGCATTCTCATTGCATTTTCTTTATTGATTCATACTAATTGATGCATTCTGAAGCTAACCACATACTTTGATTGAGTTTTTATACACTATATGCAAAAACGCCATTGTTATATTTTAGGGTTGCAGAGGTTCTAATTTAGGGCTTCTCTATTATGGAAAAATTGAGACACTGGAATGGTACCATTAGAATCAAGAGCTTCCAACGAATTTCATGATAGGGTCGCGCCCAATTTCTGATCCAAGACAAGCTAATCGCTATTTTTCATATAACATATGGTGGGGGTTTAAAACCCCCGCAATCCTGTTTCCTTTTTTTCAGATAAAACGCAGAGTGGAGGAATAAGATGCTTAGTTGGCATAACGTGAATGGACAGTTCAAAATTAGCGCATTTTTTTATTTTATCAGGCCACTAATTTATTTTCTCTTATAAATATTTCGTTCCAATAACACTACAAAGATAGCGCTTGGCTTGGTTGGTAGTTGTGCTATCATGTAACCACTGGGACCTGGGTTCGATCCCCAGGTCCCCACGCTTTATTCACCTATTTTGTTCTAATATAATTGCATGCAGTATCTCCCCTGAAGACCACCATGTAACTCACCATCCAGCCATGCCACACGCCTCATGATCTTAATCCAAAAGCCCAGATCTGATGGACACCATATACGTTGGTCAACGAAGCCACATGCCACCCTGGAAGGTCAACAAAAGGCCTCCAGAGATGGGCCAAAAATGCTAAACTTTACCTCCAGTTTGGGGACAGAACCCCCATAGGTTTGCTTGTTTTATTCTTTTTTTCATATTTTCATATTTTCTTTGCTTTGTTTAATTTTTATTTTAAATCTTTAATTTATTTCCATAACCATAAAAATAATACAAAAAATAAAAAAAGACAAAAATAAGTATTTTTATTTAAATGTTATTTTTTTTTGTAAATAAATATTATTAATTAATTTTGCTTTTTAAATTTAGGTTAATTTCAATATCTTTTCTTAATAGATTTAAAATTTGTAGAATTAGGTTTAAATTACTTTAATTACTTTTTTCTTTTATTTTCTCATCACTAATAATTAATTATTTATTTTCATAAATCAAATTGCATTAATTAATTAGGTTTAATTTTAGGTTAATGTTCATATTTTCTTAATAAATTAAAAAATAGCTAGAATTAGGTTTAAATTTCATTTAATTCTCATAAAAAAAACATAAATACAAAAAACCTCAAAAATAATTTCTTTTTCATTTTTAATTTCATTAATTTCATAATTCTAATTTAATTTCATAACGAAGGGTCCAACGCCCTCGCTTCCAATTTTAATTCAATTCGCGCATTTATTTCTTTTCTTTTAATTATTTATGTAATTCTCCCAAAGCCGTGTAATATTTATTTCTCGCACTTTACTTCTTTATTTTCTGTCAAATCGGGTCCTGGATTAAATTTGGCGATGTGGACCCGCGCCTTTGTAATAGTTTAGAACTTTTAATTTTTCGCATCTTTTTAACTGTTAAATAAATGCATGCAAGAATGAATGATAAAATAAAAAATAAACGCATAGATCACTTTGACATGAACAAGATAAATGCAAATGAACATGACACACAAATCACACACCACCCCTAGGGTAAGCCTCACTGTTGCCTTGCCTCGAAAGGTGATCGTCGAGTAGAGGATGTCTTAGTAAGTCCTCATGATCCGGGAACCTGGCATGAGGGTAGCTTCTAAGGTGTCTTCCCATTGCTCTGGTGATCACCATGTCCCGAACCTCGAATTGACCCGAACACCTCCAACGGTGGTGCCACCTACCTCTCAATGGTGGGATGGCACTACTTTAAAGGACATTTACACAGACGAATTCCTTAGGGTAGGTAGGTTCTCGTAGATACTTGCTCTAAATTTTAAAACAAATTCAAAAATACTTTTCACACCAACACATTTTCAAAAATCTTTCGAAAGCATTTTTTCAAACACTCTTGAGGACCGATACAAGAGTCGAACTGGAATTTTCAAAGAAACTTTTTAAAAACCCACAGTTGAAAAGCAAACAAACCATTTTTGAAAATACAATGAGCAAGTATCTAAGAGCCCATGGATAACCATGGATAGAAAGGGTGCTAACACCTTCCCTTTCTATAACCTACCTCCCGAACCGAGAGCAATCTCTATAAGGAATTTTTCTGTGCTTTTGTCCTTTCCATTTGGAGAAAATAAAAGACGGTGGCGACTCTTGCTTCCGCGACATTTCACGAACCAGCGTTAAACAGTCAGTTCCAGATCCACCGATCACATGGGCCAAAACATTACAGGTCATTTTAAAAGTCAACAAAAAGATACTTTTTGTTAAAGCAATTTACATCAAGATAAAGTCTTTGGATGAAAAAATGACAAACATAAAGATTTTAGGGGACGTCTTAAGGTATCCAAAAACTAAAAGGTCATCTTCACATGATAATAACTGAGAGAGTTATGATTTGTGCAAGTTGGGTAATTTTGAGGAAATGCATGAACTCCAAATTGATCAAATTGGTAATTTTGTACTACTGGGCCTAAGTTTTCAGGTCCAAACGTGTTTATAACACATTAGAGGATCTCTAAATCCATTATTACCTTACCATGATTTTTATTCTTATTTATCTTGAGTTTATTCAATTAAATGCAAAATAAATAAAATGAAATATCAATTAAATGGTGATAGGCGTGTAAGTGAGGTTTTGGATCAAAACAAGAGCCCAAAGATCTGACTTGAAGACCAAGGAGGCATGTGGGATAATTTGGAACCAAATATTGGCTAAAATTAGCAAGTATTCATATAATTTTGAATCAAATATTCATAACATGATTTCATAAGATTCTTCTTAATTTTATTGACCTAATTCCATCCTCTATATAAGCACAATACATTCAGATGCTCAAGACACGAAAAAGTTGTGCAAGAAATAAGGGTTTGTGTCTAAAAGTTTGCAAGAAGAAGGTGAATTTGAAATTAAAGATCCATCCATCCTCAAGGTAAGCCATCCATTGCAAATTGTTCCTGAGGTATTATAGGGTAATATTGGATCATTCTTGATGATCAAAGATGCCTAAAACATGCATATGATGCATCGTCAGTTTACATGTTTTCTTGAAATTCATATTTTGATTTTTTATGATGCCTTGATTGAAACTAATGATTCTAATGTGTTCCTGAGATGAATTGATACAGGTTTGACCCCTTGTATGAGTCGCATAATGCCAGAATAATCCATTGCCATAATCACGCCTTTTGCATTATTTTAATCGTATCTTGTAATGCAGGTCGAATTAGCCCAAAATAATGCCACCATTGGATTCAGGAGGGTCGATTTAGGGGGATAGGGTTCCTGTGAATCTCTAACATGCGTTATTTTCGTAGGTCCATAAAACACCTAGCCGGAGAAGATGACCTGAGCTAGGGCTCCGGCGCTTATCCGGTGCGTTGATTTTATTTTATATATATTGTTTTTGTTTTACTATGTTAACAGATTAGAAACATGGCTCAGTTGGTGAAAGGTGTGCATGATGAACGAAGGGGCGTGGGTTTGATTCCTTGAAACTTGAGTTTTGTTACTTTCCAAATTTAATGTGCAGGTTATCAATATAATAATCACGTTTTGTCTCCTAACACCAAAAGCAGCTTGGCGCAGTTGTAGAAGGGTGCGCTTTTGAAGCTAGAGGGCGTGGGTTCAACACCCACCCCATACAAATCATTTTTCCTTATTTTTGTTAACCTATTTTCTCTTCTTTTTTTTCTAACCCTAATTATTTTCTTAAACAACCATTAACCAATTTTAATTCTTTTTTAAAACCCTACCAAATTAGGTTTAGTTTTTTTAATCAATAATTAATTTTTGACATTTTTTTATTATTTACTAATTAATTAGTATAATTAATATTTTCTTAATATTAAAACTAATTAGACTTTAGGTATTTTTTATTAATTAAAATTAATTAGACTTAGGGTTTTATTTATTTAATTAACATTAATTTATTTTCTAAAAAAATATAAAGAAACATTCAAACACTTTTCCTAACGTTTTTCTTATTTCTTTTAAATTCTTAGATGAATGCATAGGTCGTACAATTCTTGTAATAGCTTAGATTTATTTTTCCGCATTTTTTCTATTATGTAACTGCTCACAGGATGTAATAGTTTAGGTTTAAATTGCGCATTTTACTTTCCCGCATTTTCTTATGTAGTTGTCCCGAAGTCTTATAATAGCGTAGGGTTTACTTTCCGCGCCTTTACTTTTCCTGTACATATTTAGCTGCTAGTAATTAGGGCATGTATAAAAAGATCTAAAATCAATCGTTAGAAAACCCTAATACAAGATAATATAATTGAACTGAACACACTTTTTACACTCACACCTCTAGGGTAACCTCTCTTTGTTGCCTTCAGAAATAATGGTCATGTCCCTCGAAAATAGGGATACTTTAGCAAACAACTCTCGAATAAAGATCATAGTCCCTCGATGACCCTTCGATGTTACCTACAAAAAATGATCTAGTCCCTCAGATACAATTGCTAAAGTATCCCTACATGTTGCCTTTGATGACCATACGATGACCCTACGCTTGTCCCTTCACATTCAATAGTTAGGGCTACATACCAACTAATGGTATGGATGGCACTATCTTTAAAGGAGAAGGAAAAGAATAAGAAATACTTTAGTGGGTAAGAACTCCTAATTCCTTTATCACAACTTTTCTCACAAACAAAACATTTTTACACCTCACACTTTTCAAACGAAATATTTTCTGAAATACTTTATACGCGTTCTTGAGGACTGATACAAGAATCATTAAAAAGTTGGCCGTATTTTGGCTTTTTCAAAAATATTTTCAAACAAATCACGTACACAAAGAAGATTTTCAAAGTGAGCTAGTGATTAAGAGCCCATAGATAACTACGGGTGAAAAGGGTGCTAACACCTTCCCTTTTCATAACTTACCCCCCGGACTCAAAATCTATCAAGGTATTTCCTGTTCTTTTCACCCTTTCCTAAATATTGGATAAAAGAAAATTCAGTGGCAACTCTTGCTATCCGCACATTTGGATAAAACCAAAAAAGCCAGTTCTCCCACCGTATTACAGAACTTACGACTCTGTTGGGGAATACATAAAAAAGAGGGGTTACCTTAGGGATATATCACTTTATTTGCTTTAATTGATTATTTTCATTGCTTTAATTTAAGGGTTTTTGTTTGGGTTTATTTACTTGCAAGATCATATACCCGGATCTAGGGATGCCTTAGGTAAGTAGCAATAGATCATGAAAATTGTACAGCGTAGACCGATATGGTCGAAGTGATGGCTACGGTTACTGCGTCACTTAGGTTTGTACTGATGTTCCTTGAGTCAGTCAAGGATAACATTAGGCTTCCGCGTGGTGTCATTAGCACTAACTTACTTTTAGAACCTTAATTGACCCATCTTGGCCATTAGAAGGTAGTGAGATAGCCGATTTTGGTGTAGTCCAAGGTTGGTTGATACTCGATGCTAAGCTCATTGATATTCTACTTTCAGGATGTTTTGGTGGCAAGCCAGTTGTCGTTATAAAATAAAGCCTACAAGAAAGATCGGTGATATGAGATTCCTAGAACCCAGTTACTATTTTTAGGACAGGTTGAGCCAACTAAACTTTAATAGGGAAGGGTACTTACCTATGGATTTCATGCAAGCCTTTAAACCTAAGGCTCTTGTGTGACTTGTTTGTGTTTTCCATCTATTTAACACAAACATGACATCATAACATCATATTATCATGACATGGCATTTCTACTAACCATTTCAAGGATCTTAGGGATCTTTGGTGCAAGATTATCATAAACAAAAGGCAAGAGGATTTATTTTCCTCTAACCAGATGCCTCAAATATCAAAGTGTTGTACCCCAAAATTTTCCCTCCCATTTTCTTCAAGGTATCTTCTTATGCTTCTAGGGTTTTCAATTGCTTAAGGCTACTCAAGGTTTGATATGACAAATTCTCCTTCTAAGCAGTTGGCCTACAACTAGGATTTCACTTTTCTTAAGGAAATTTGAGATTATAATACCTTAAGTGTATTTCATGGTTCCTCATATGTCTCAAGGAATGCTCATGCCAAATTTCAAGCCTTGCATCACAAGTTTGTTCAGTCAATTGCTCAGATAACTAAAAATTAACTATATTGGACAAAAAGTCAACTGATGTCAACATACAGTCAAACTTCAAGATTTTTGGTCAACATCAAGATTTTGAAGTCACATTCATCATTTGAATAAGGTTTGATCATGATTCATCAAGAAAACTCAAGATTCATCAAAAGTCAAAAGTTACCAAATTAGGGTTTTCTTAAGGAGAAGTCAACTGAACTTTGACCAAGCATAACATTCACATGCTTCATCTGATTTTGCTCAACCAAAGGTCATTTTTAAGGAAATTCAATTCTCTACAACTTTGTCTCTCTAAGCTCAAGTCCAAAAAATGCTTTATTTGAGAGATATGAGTCAATACATTATAGGTCATTTAAAAAGTCAACAAAAAGAGACTTTTTTTCAAGGCAACTTACATTAAGATAAATTATTCAAATGAAAAAAATGATAAACATAGAGATTTTAGAGTACATCCTGAGCTTTCCTAAAGGTCCCAGATAACCTTCATATGATAGAAATTGAGAGAGTTATGATTGGTGCAAGTTGGGCAATTTTGAGAAAATACATGAAACCCAAATTGATCAAACTTGAATTTTTGGGCTAGTGGGGTTATGTTTCAAGGTCCAAGCGTGTATTAGGCCTCATAGTGAACCTCTGAACCTATTCATACACCCCTTTTATTTTTATTTCATTTATTTTTGATTTTATTTATTTAAATTCAAAATAAATTAAATAAAATCAAGGCTTTCATACAAAGGTCCAAGCCCACTTCTTTTGACCTAATTTTCTCTTACAAATATCCTCATTCAGACAACAAGAGAAAACATGAAAAACCTTGCAAGAAACCATATTCCAAAACTTCAAAACCCTAGTTACAGCCTCTCTCCAAGCAAGCCAATCATCCAAATCTATCCCGGAAGCATTGTATGGTAAGAATGGATCAATCTTGAGGATCCAAAGGGCTTGAAACGCACAACCATGCACAATCGATTTTTTTATTTTGCATGAAATTTGTATTTTCATTTTTATTATGTTTTGATGCATACTAACATCACTAATGTTCTTCTGAGATGTCAATAGGTAGGTTTGAACCATCGCATGGCCCCCATAATGCCTGGAGGGAAGGTTGCCATGTTTGAACCATTTTAGGTTATTTGTTTCATATCTCTTTGTACAGGGAGAATCATCCAAAACCAAGGGTACCATTAAATTCGCAAGGCCCAAATTAGGGTAGTAGGGTACCTCTGAATCATTGAAGTTTGCTATTTTTCAAGAAAAAAATATGCTCGTCGGAGAAGACGACCGGAGCTAGGGCTTCAGTACCTCTTCGGCCCAGTGATTTTGTTTATTATATGATTAATTGTTTTCATTAATGTACCGGATGAAACAGGCACCCAAGTGGCAAGCGTACGCGTGATAAGGCATTGGTATAGGAGGGTGTGGGTTTGATCCATGCCTTTTAAAAATTTTTCATATTTTCCAATGTTTTGTAGGTTTTGTTATATTTTGAGTTATACTTATCCTCCTAACACCAGTGCGCTCCTGGTGCAGTGGTAAGCTATACAGCGGAAAAGGAAAAGGGTGTGGGTTCAACACCCACCCCTGGCATTTGTTTTCTTTTTTTGGTTTCTAAACCTTTTTACATTGATTTTTCTTTCCCTATTTTATTTTTTTGGAAAACTTAAATCCTTTTTAATTAATTAACAAAAACCTTTTTTCTTTAACCCCAGAAACAATTAGGTTTAGGTTTTTTATTAATTTTTAATTAATTAATTAATTAACCATCTTTTTAATTAATTAGATTATTAGATTTTATTTAATTAATCATCATCATAAATCATTTTTTGCAAAAAAAACCTAACAAACATTCAAACCATTTTTTCTTATTTGTTTTTCTTTATTATTTACATTTCCTAGATCAATTGTATATGGCGTATTTTCTATGTAGTAGTGTAATACGGTGGAAGAACTGACTTGGTTTTGCATTTTATCGCAAATGTTGCGGACATCAAGAGTCGCCACTGACTTTTCTTTTATCCAATACTTAGGAAAAGTGAAAAAAAACAGGAAATATCTTTTAAGATTTTGAGTTTGGGGGGTAAGTTATGAAAAGAGAAGGTGTTAGCACCCTTTTCATCCATAGTTATCTACGAGCTCTTAATTGCTTAGCCCACTTTAATTTGCTTTGTGTTTGATTTGTTTGAAAATGTTTTGGTAATGCCAATGTAAGGCAATCTGCTCTATAATAACCCTTGTATCATTCCTAAAGAGTGTTTATAAAGCATTTGAAAGTAATTGTTTTGAAATCGTGAGGTGTGAAAATTATATTAGTTTGTGAGAAAGTAATTAAGGTTATCTTACCCACTGAAAGGTCTTTTGTTATCCTTTTCCTTCTCCGTTAGGGATGGTGCTATCTATACCATTAGTTGGTAGGTAGCCCCATCTATTGGATGTGAAGGGACATACGTAGGGTCGTCGTTATGGTCATTGAGGGAAACATATAGGGATATATTAGCAATTCGAAGGGACTGTCATCATATACTCATAGGCAACATCGAGGGACAAGATCATTTCTTGTAGGCAACTTTGAGGGACATCGCGGGACTATGATCTTTATGATGATTTGACTGAGGGTCTTTGCTAAGGTATCCCTATGTTCGAGGGACATGACCATTGTTTTTTATGAAGGAAACAAGGAGAGGATACCCTAGATGTGCATGTGCGCAAATGATTCAGTTCAATTATTTATCTTGCTTATTTAGGTTTATCTAGCGTTTCGTTTTAGATCTTGTCATACATGCCTAGTTACAATGTAGTTATATATACATACAAGCATACATAGTATAGGTGCAGAAAGTAAAGTGCGGGAAAATAAACCTAGGCTATTACATCCCATGAGCAGTTTACATAATAAGGAAAAAAATTACGGAAATGTAAACTACGACTATTACAAAGTTGCACAATCCTATACATTTGATCTCAGAGATTAAATAACAAAGAAAAATAAATGTTAGGAAAACTATTTTTAAAGATTTAAAAAACCTAATTTGATTTTTTTGTGTTAAATGAATTTTTTTGTGTTTTAAAAGAAATAAATTAACTTGATTCTAAATTAATTTAAAAATTAATTAATAAAACAAAACCTAAGTCTAATTTAATTAATTAATTAAAAAATGTTAAAAACTAGTTAAACTCTAACATTAATTTTTGGTTTGATTTGGTATATTGAGAAAAATTTTAGGTTAAAAAAATATGAAAAGAATTAGAAAAGAAAAGGGTTAGTAAATAATAAAAATTAGGTTAGACAAAAAAGGGGAAAAAGCATGGGGTTGGTGTTAAACCCATGCCCCTTGGATCACTAGTGTGACTCCTCTCCAACAGGCCAAGCGCCTACTTATGCTAGAGAATGAATGGAAAATTTTATGTGAGGAACTGTGCACTATCTTGAAAAATATACACAAATTTGGCAAAAACAAGGGATCAAACCCACGCCCTGAATATCAATCATGCCTTAACGTGCACGCTCCTACCACTGGGGTGGCTATTACATCCTGTTATGAAACGTAAACAAATGATCATATAATAAAACCAATTTTAATTTTCAATTTTAAAATAAAATCAAAACAGGTGGGCCCCCTATTATTTGGATCAACCAATCATGTTATCTCGTTCTGCCACGCGCTTCAACCACCATTCAAACCACCTTGGATGGTGGTTTCCAGTTGTCTTCTCTGATTGCCTAATTTTGCAAACCTACGAAAATCAATAAAAACAAAGATTATATGGACCCTACCCCCTAATTTGGGGGTTGAAAATCCAATGGTGGTCTCCATTTAACCTAAAAAGGTCTGTGTACTGAGATATGATGAAGTCGGAGCTTCATGCCCTAACCATGACACATTGTTATTCCTGTGTTAGACCTCACAAACAATGGTTTAAAAACATTCTAAATATCATGTTGAATATGTTTGAGTGCGTTAAATGTTTCAACAAAGCATAAAATAAGAGTTTGAACTTGAATAATTTTACCAACTCCGATGAGGCTGAATGAGAGAGCATTGTGATGCTTTGAGACCGCCTAAGGGTTGAGAATGACTCCTGGATTTAATTGAATAAAAAATAAAATAAATAGAATAAAAATAAAATATAATGCATGAATGGACTTATGGGCCTTTAAACATGCCATGAACACGTTTGGATCTGAAAATTTAGGCCCGATAGCCCAAAACTACAAATTTGCTTAATTTGGAATTCATGCATTCTCTCAAAATTTCCCAACTTGCACTGGCCATAACTCTCTCAATTTTCATCTTTTGAAGGTGATATTTCACTTTTTGGAAAGCTCAAGATGTCCTCTACAACTTATCTTTTGATGATTTTTGCATTTGTAGATTTATCTTGATGTAATTTGCCTTGACAAAAAGTGTCTTTTTGTTGACTTTTGAAATGACCTGTAATGTATTGGCTCATATCTCTCAAACGATGCACTTTTTGGACTTGAGCTTAGAGATTTAAAGTTGTAGAGAATTGAACTCCCTTCAAAATGACCTTTGGTTGGGGAAAAGCTGATGAATCATGTGAAAGTTATGCTTGGTCCAAGTTCAGTTGACTTCTCTTAAGGAAACCCTAATTTGGCAATTTTGGACTTTTAATGATTTGATAGCTTTTCTTGAGGATTCATCATAAACCTTTGATCAAATGATTGATATGACTTCAAAATGTTGATGTTAACTAAAAATCTTGAAGTTTGACTGTATGTTGACCATGGTTGACTTTTTACCCCATATAGTTGATTTTCAGTCATCTGAGCCATTGGCTGAGCAAACTTGTGATGCAAGGCTTGGAACTTGGTGTGAGCATCCCTAAGGACATATGAATAACCATGAAAACCACTTGAGACCTTGGAAACCCAATGTTCCTTGAGATATACAAAACCCTAGTTGTGAGTCCATTGCTTAGAAGGAGAATTTGTCTGATCAATTCTTGAGCCACCTTGAACATATGAGGACCTTAGGAGAATGTCTTGAATGAAAAATGGGAGGAAAAATTTTGGGGTACAACATCTTCCCCTGTTCAATCTTCTTAAACTTGAGGAGTTAGATTGTCATGTCCTTCATTTGCGATTTGCACTCGCATGTGCAGGAAATAACGTTGTTGGTTGATAATATTGCTTGAATGGGCTTGAAGATGCCATTCAGGGAGATGATAGAATGTTGTCGGGGATGGGCTTGCAGATGCCATTTAAAGTAACTGTTAATAGAAGTATCATAATGAGTCTACGCTCGAATGTATCTGAAGAATGCCTTCCAGAATGAACCTCTGGGGAAGGTGTCTGAGTAGCTGCTTGTCAGATTTAGTCTCTGAGGGAAATGCTTGTCAGAACTTAGTTTCTGAGGAAGATGCATTTCCAAATTCAGTCTCTGAAGGGAAATGTTTGTCATGTAGATAGTTACCCTATCTTGTTTTGGGAATTGATCTAGAATATTTTCTTGTTGGTAAACTCGTCCTGTTTCGGGAATTCATACCACCTGGTGATAAAGATAGTCGCCTCGTCCTGTTTCGGGAATTGATCTCACCTGGTCATAATATAGAAAGATATTTTCCTGTCTTATTTCAGGAGTTAATATTTGTTCGGTTGTATAGATAGTTTCATTGTCTTGTTTGGGAGTTAATCTTCAACCTGTTCATGTAGATAGTCTCCCCGTCTTGTTTCAGGAATCGATCTACAATTTGCTTTCATATATAGTTACCCTGTCTTATTTCAGGAATTAATATGTGTCTGAGATAGTTGCCCTGTCTTGTTTCAGGAATTAATCTGGGACCTTCTTTTTGTTGGCCGTAGAGATAGTTGCCCCGTCTTGTTTTGGGAATTAATCTTTGACCTGTTTATGTAGATAGTCACCCCATCCTGTTTCTGGAATTGATCTACAATTTGGTTTCACAGATAGTTGCCCTGTCTTATTTCAGAAATTAATTTGCGTATGGTCATCCAGATAACTGCCCTTTCTTGTTTCAGGAATTAATCTGGGACCTGTTTGAGAATTGTTGATAATATTCGTCTGTTTGTAGATTTTACCTAAAAAGATAAAGAGTTAGTCGTATGCACTGTCATGATGTATGAAATGTATTGGTTAATGATGTTCTCAAAGTAAATGAGAATGTACTATGTGTGTCGTATGCATATGCCATGATATTTTGTAAATGATGTATGGATGTGAAATATAGTTGAAGCGTATGTGCAGCTTTGTATAACATCTCTGACTGGGGAAAATAAATCTTTGACCGTCGCTAGGGATGAAGAATATGTGTAATCTTCAATCTTTTCTAGAATTCCTACGCTGGGAATTTCTGCTTTCTGTTTAAGGAAACTCCGTTGGGGAATGTGATTTCTGCTCGGGGAGAAAAATTCAAGAGCATTGGTCGTTCAACGCTCTACTGGGGAATTTAATTCTTATATACCCTGATTGGGGATGAAAGAGATGGATAACCTTTTGAGGTGCTTCCTGACTGAGTTTTCGATATGGATGCCAACTCGTCTGGGGAGGATAAGATTAACTGATATTTGGTTCGGTTTCGGATTTTGTAGCAACTCTCTGGGGATAGTAGTCTGGACTTCCCTTTATTAGAGAGAAATTTCTCCGGTGATTTATAGTGGCCAAAGGGTTAAACTCAAGCTGGGGAGACTGCATTCCGTTAGGGAAATAAACCCTGTTGGAGAAATACCCTATTGAGGAATATGCTCTGCTGAGGAATATGCTCTACTGAGAAACTTTACCATGTTGGAGAAATAAACTCAGCTGGGACAGAGAATTTCTATGAACCATTCTGGTGACATACTCTCTAACGAGGGTTGGGACTCCGTAGGTTGGCGACATCGTCGGGGGAAAGATCATACTCCTTTATCTGCTAGGGGAATATGTTTGTGAGTATGATTAGGATATTTCATACTTGTGGGGAATGTGTCGAGTTTGTGAAATAAATAGTTATTCCTGGTTTTTATGCATATATTTATTAACAGCAACCATATTCATATGCATATGTTCATTCAATTTAGTCATTGGACATTTTTGCAAACAAAACAGAAAAAGTAAAACAAAATTTCAATTTTGAAATTGTCTTTATATTGATAATTTTCCTATAGACAGGCGATCATTGTACAAAGAGACATAAATCCTAGTAAGAGGAAGTCGTCATAAAAAATGAAGAGAGTACAAAGTGAAAACAAAATATATAGCTATGTGTAAATGATCTCATCAAGTTTCAACTCTGCTATTTCCTTTATGTCTTCGAGCATCTCATCCCTTGTTTTCGGAAGAAGTTGATTGAATTGATCTACACTATTCGAACATAACATTGGTAATAAAGTTGGTTGTGAGTGATCCAATGGGACATAGTCGTACGCTTTAATCCCTAATTTTTCCTGGACTGCCCTTTCGGGTTTTCAGTCCGCCGGGATACCCTTTTTTTCCCAAGCCGCCTTGTCAGGTTTTCGACTTGTCGGGTGTACAGTCTTTTTTATATGTATATATATCCCTAATTTTTGCCCAGACCTTTTTGTTCACCGAGATGCCCTTATTTTTTCCTAGGCCAGTCAACCTGGCGGGTCTTTTTTATGCGTAGTATCTTTTAACTATGTCCGCGTTCACAGGGTGTGGAAGATCTTCACTGTCCATGGTGGTAAGTATCATAGCACCGCCCGAAAATATCTTTTTGATCACAAATGGCCCTTCGTAAGTAGGATTCCATTTTCCCCTGGGACCACCTTGCGGTAGGATAATGTGCTTTATTACGAAGTCACCAGCCTAATATACCCGATGCTTGATTTTCTTATTGAACGCTTTGATCATACGCTTCTGATACATCTAACTGTGACAAATAGCCGCAAGCCTTTTCTCGTCAATAAAATTCAACTGACCCAGCCTAGTCCGAATCCATTCGTCTTTTCCTAAATCTGCCTCTTTCATGATCCTCATGGAAGGAATATGAACTTCGATAGGTAGGACAACTTCCATACCATAAACTAGAGAGAATGGGGTTCCCCCAGTTGATGTCTGAGCTGAAGTGTGATAACCGTGAAGAGAAAATGGTAACATCTCGCTTCAATCTGTATATGTCACCATCATCTTCTGTATAATCTTCTTAATTTTCTTATTGGCTGCTTCCACTATGCCATTCATCTTCGGTTGATATGGAGAAGAATTGTGGTGTTTGATCTTGAACTGCATGCAGAGTTCTATGATCATAATGTTATTGAGATTTGCACCGTTGTTTGTGATAATATTTTCGGGGAAGCCATACCGATAGATAAGGTTATGCTTAATGAACTGGGTGACAACATTCTTAGTAACAGAAGCAAACGAGGCTGCTTCAACCCACTTTGTGAAGTAATCAATGGAAACGAGGATGAAGTGATGTCTGTTAGAAGCAGTAGGCTTAATCTCTCCAATCATATTAATTCCCCACATTGCAAATGGCCAAGTAGAATTCAAGACATTCAAAGGTACTGGAGGCACATGTACTTTGTCAGCGTAGATCTTTGCCCTTGTGACAAGTTCTTGAGTGGTGATGGAAATCAATTTCCATGGTGGACCAATAGTAACCCGCTCTCAGAATCTTCTTTTCCATAGTATGTACACTAAAATGAGTACTAAAGATACCTTCGTGCATATCATCCATAATCTTCTCCGCCTCTTTCTTGTCCATACAACGAAGCAGAGTCGAATCATTGTTGCGTTTGTACAGAATTCGGTTACTCAAGAAGAACTTAGCAGAGAACCTCCATAGAAATTTCTTGTCATTGATGGATGCTCCTCCAGGGTAGTCTTGAGCCTTAAGGTATCTTTTCACTTCATAAAACCAAGGCTTCTCTTCTACTCCATCAGTGTCAACTTCATAGTAGTGTGTCGGTTCGTCTAGCCTTTCAATGGAAATTTGAGGAGCCTCGTTGTCCCATCTAACCTTGAACATGGACAACATGGTTGCTAATGTATCTTCCAGCTTATTTTCTTCTCATGGGATGTGTTCAAAGGTGATTTCCTCGAAGTACGATTTTAAGGTTAACACATGCTCCCTATAAGGAATGAGATTCGGGTGCTTCGTATCCCATTATCCCTTAATTTGGAGGATTACCAGGGCTGAGTCCCCGTATACGCTCAATAAATTGATGCTCATACCAATAGCAGCTTTAATACCCATGATGCACGCTTCATATTCAGCCATGTTATTGGTACAGTCAAAGCATAATTTGGTGGTGAAGGGCGTATGGCAATCCTGAGGAGAGATAAGTACAACACCAATTTCGTTACCAAGTGTGTTATAAGCTCCGTAGAAAACCATAATGTTGCACCCCAAAATTTTCCCTCCCTTTTTCTTCAAGACATTTTTTAAGTTTCTTAAATACTCAAGGATTCTCAAGAGTTGACTGGTCAAACCTCCTCCTAAGCAAGGGTTTTCAATTAGAGTTTTGGTTTTCTCAAGAAAAATTGGACTTCTAATTCTCAAGTGACTTTCATGGTTCATCATAGGTCCTCAATAATTCTTATGACAAGTTTCAAGCCTTGCATCATAACTTTTCTCAATCAATTGCTCAGATGACTGAAAATCAGCTATATTGAACAAAAAGTCAACTATGGTCAACTTACAGTCAAACCTCAATATTTTTGGTCAACATCACCATTTTGAGTTGATATTCATCATTTGATCAAGGGTTAATCATGATTCCTCAAGGAAAGCCCTCAAATCATCAGAGGTCAAAAATTGCCCAAATTAGAGTTTTGACTAAGAATGGCTGATCATTGACTTTTGGCCGAATGACCTAATGGTTTGAAGCATGATCTTAAGAGCTCAAATACAACATCTTGACCTAATTACATGGCTCAAGACATTTCCAAAGGTGCAAGTGATTGATGTTTAAAAATTTGAATCAACTGATGAAAAGTCAAGAGTCACACAAAAGTTAAACTTTGACTTTTTGGTTAACATTGGAATTCAAAAGTCAATAATCACCAAGACATTAAATATTATCAAACTTGACCATCAAGAATAAATAAAGTCAACAAAATTCAAAAAGTCAAGATTCTCATATACTTAGAAAAATTCCAAGTGTTTTATACCCAAAAAACCCTAACTTAACAAGCAAGTTTCCTCAAGATAAAAGTTGATTCAAGGAAAACTTTAAACATGAAAGTTGTAGGGATTGATGAGTTATACAACTTTGTCAGTGCGGGATGAACCTTAAAAAATGCTTGGATTAAGATATATAAGCTCATAAAGTTATGATGATTTTTGTCCAACACTTAGAAAAAAATTTACAACTCTTGATCAGATTTTTGTCCCAACTTCATGGCCATTTTTCACCAAATTCCCATTTGATTTAGCCAAAGTGTGTAGCGACTGGTTTTTAAATCAAGAGTCTCCACATATAGTTTTTATCCTATGGAAGGGAATCTAATAGGAAACCCTAATTCGTAGACAGAGATTCTAGGCGTCGGACTCAATTAGACGAAAGGAAGGTGTTAGGCACCTTTCATCTACGTTGTTCACAAGGATACTAAGCTCTAGGTTTAGGTTTGGGGTAAACTAGATTATAAGTTTTAATTAGAAAGACTCGCCACGATTTTCGATCGTATGCCTACGTATCCTCTTATGAGGAATCAGAGCCTCAATTCGTAGTTCGTATGGGTTGGTATTTTTTAGGGGTTTGCAAACCTATTTTGAATCACTTCGTACTCGGTCAGGAGTAGTGATTGCGGAGATTTTGACTGAATGTGCAGTAAGTCAAAACTAGTTTGAAACCCTTTTGCAAAAAACATAGTTGATTAGTTTAGTTCATTGCGAAAATAGTTTGATGATCTATTTGTGTTTTTTAATCGTATCAATTGCGAAAATATCTTGATTAATGCATGATTGAAGAAGAATTTAATGCAAATAATATATAAAATAATGTATGCAATTTTTAAATAAAATAGATTTATTTGATAATATATAAATATTTAAATAGTAAATATATTAATAATAATATTCACATAAAAAGGGATTATAAATAATAAGCTATAATTACAATAATAATAAAAAATTAAGTACATACAACAATATATAATAATAATATAAAAATATAATAATAATAATAATAATGAATCACTATTTGATAATAATTATTATTATTATAAATAAATAATATGTGTATATTTATAAAAAAATAGAAAAAATAATTGAATTATAAAAGAAAATAAATAAAATTAACTAAATTTAGGGGGGGTGTAACTCTAGTTGTGTAGTAAAATAGGGGGATGCGATTAATAGTGGAAATTAGGAAACATTAGGCCCAATTATTATTCAGACCAAGGGGGTGCGTTTTCATTTTGAATTTAGAAAATAATTGAAAGGGAGGTGCAAATATCGGTGGGCTTAGGCCCAATACATTTGGAGTTGGGGCCACGCGTAATCGGGTGTGGCGAGGGTGTACGCTAGCTAACACAGACCTGGCCTAGTGGCCATCTGATCATGATCACGCGGAGGATAATGAGGGACCATGATAATTACAATAGGTGCGGTGCATGCGATAGAAATAGATTATAATATTTTGTTTTACTTCAGCTTTATTGTTTTTTTGTTTCATTCTATTTTACAAAAAGCTCCCCCTCTCGCTAACCTAACCTCTTCTTCATCTCTCAACCCTAACTTCACCTCCGGCGGCGCCGCTAACCTAATCCCTGACCCTTATATCCCAGCCAAAATACAACAACAAAAAAGTTGAATCTCTTTTACCCCTTTCGCGATTTCCTCTGATTCTGATTGCTGAGCATCTGATTGCCACTAATCCATGTTCTCCTTCTTATTTTCAGGTCCCGGTGAGAGCTTTGAAGTGGACGACGATGGAGGATTTCCCGGTGGCAGACACGTAATTAGGGTTTCATAAAGGGAAACCCTAATTGCTTCTTCTCTGATCAAACAAGGTGACTCGACTTCTACGCACTCTTCTCTCCCAGATTTCTTCAATTTTGGTTCCTCGAACTTCTCCCCTATCGTTTCTGCCTTGGTCTTCCTTTTTCTCTCCCACTGTCAAAATCCCCCCCTTGATTCTTCTTTTTGTTTGTATATATATAGTTTCTATATTTAGGGTTTTGAATTTTCAGTTAGAATTTTAGCTCAGATTAGGGAATTAGAGGAAAATTAGGGATTGGATTTCTGTATAATTGATTCGCGATTTGTAATGTTTGATTTGATTTGGGTAATTGATTTGATTCGGATGGAAATGGTTTGGTCTGTAGATTTTGTTATAATTTTAGACAAAGATTTGATTTAGAATGTATGCTATATTTTTTTTAGTTGTTAATTGTAACAAATTCAGGGATTTGTTTGTAGCAGATTTGATTCTGTTTAAGATTTTGATTTCAACAGTGCTTGTTAGTTGGCCAAAACGTGCGTTAATTTAGGATAATTGGTACAGTAACAGTTTATTAGATTTGGGCCAACGCTGATTGTTACATTGGGCATGTGCTTCCATTTTAAGTTACTTAGCCCAACAACACCTAAGTATATTACAGTAAAACTACTTCTTAAACCAAGCCCAGTTTTAATAACTATAATTAGCAACATTTTTTTTACTAATAAACAAATGACAACAATGACACTATTTTTTATAAAAACAACAATTTTTAACAAATCCAAACAAATCTATCAATAACAGATTGCGTTTTTAAAAACAACAATTTCCTTTTTTTGATAATAATACTTAAAACAAATCTTTTAATAAATACTTTATAAAAATATTTAATAAAATAATTATAATAAAAAATATTCAATAATAACAGTAACAAAAAATCGAAATAAAAATGATTTTCTCAAAAATGCCAAATGGGCCCAGATTGCATCCATTGTCTGGTCCTTTTAAAAATGAATTACTATGGGCCGTACACCTCCTCTCTTTACTTATTAACAAAAGAACCAACATGGGCCAGTTAAAGAAGAAACCTTAATGGGCCTGTAATTCGGAATTATACTGATATTTAATTCCAACTAACAACTTAAACTTAAGTTGATTTTAAGACTTAAGGACATAACAGTTATCTGAATAATTTTTCCATTTTTGAATCACATGGGCCATAGACCAACATGCTTCGCGAGTGGGTTTACGGCCATGTGAGTCTTTCTCATTTTTAAAAAAACCTTATTAAAATACACCCCCTAGTCTTGGATAAATATGGGCCATCATATATTGTTGTACCATCTTTAATTAAACATTTCTTCTATCTTTTTAATCTTGAAAATACGATCGTCGAGGTAGGACAAATTTGGGGTACGACAAAGTGGTCAACATGAAAGTTGTACACAATGTTTCAAGATTTCCAAAATGTCCAAGAACACAATTTTATCATGCTTGAGCTAGGAGATTCGAAGACATGAAGTTGGGCATCCATTGTTAAAATACAAGTCTTTTGTGATGAACATAAGATCAAATATTCAAGCCATGCTGCATAATCTTACTTTACAGGCTTCTAACTTACAAATCATTCCATAATTAAATTTTTACAAAAACTTTTGAGCTATGATCCAAGTGATTAAAGCTTTGTCCAAACTTACTTGCCATTTAAGGGAGAAAGGTTACATTTCCATTCTTGTAAAGCAAGCTTTAATCACAAAGTCAACTTCTTCAGCTCCCAAGTTGTTGTATCTGAGTACAAGCAACCTCTAACATCAGAAGTAACCTCCTTGCACCCAACAAATCACAGATCATGCTTGTACTTGAGCCTTGGAACCATAGAAACTCATCCAACTTGTTTTTTCACTTTTTCAAACTATAACTTGCTATCTTGAATTTCTGGTTACTAGAATCCCCCGAACCTTTTCTCTATAAATAAATAGGTTATTTGTAAGCTAAGACACGAGTTAATATGCCCTAAAACACTCTCAAACTCAAAATCATTAAGAAAACTCCATTTGTTGCAATTTTTGACCTTGAACACTAAACACTTAATCCACTCGTGTGTTTTCACTCTAAATCATTTACAAGGTTTCTATAACTCATATAGAACTCATCTCAAGACCTGTTTCATCACTGTAACACATCCACCATCATTGTCCAAATCTCACTTTGCACCTCTACAACTTGACTTATCTAGAAGAATTCAGACACTTTCAGCACAAAGTAAGCATTGCAAAAGCTTCCTGGAAGTTTAGTGAAGCTATCTAGATCATCCTAACACCACCAGAAGTGCTCAAACTCTAGACTCGATTCTCACTTCTTTGGTAAGTTTTCTAAACTTTAAATTATTTGTACAAGCATCATTAATGTTTACTTTCTGAATAAAAAAATGTAGATATCAATGTCCAGAAGCTAACCATGAGTTGGTTTTCATTGATTTTTCCTGGAGGATGAGAATCGTGCCTCTAAACTTTTTTAGGTTTTATTTGGTACCAACAGAAATTCATGTTAATCTTTGATTTATAGCTCTTGAAATATATATGGTTGAATTCCTCGTCAAAAATTAGATAGGTTTGGTTTATACAATTCTCAATTTGGTTGAGAAATGAAGGAGTAACAGAATCAAAAATGTTGATAATGGTGTTGTTGTTCATATTGCGCACGCGAGGAAGAAGGAGATGGCAAGTTTAAATTTCCAGGAATGGGTTGATAATATATTTAATGGTTTGTCTTTTATGAACAGATGAAACAACCACCCCAGTGGCAAGCACGTGCATATTCAAGTCACTCATTACCCCAAGAGCGAGAGTTCAAACCATAGTGAACCCCCCTTTTGCATTTTTTTGATTTATTTCAGCTTTGCTTTTTTTCAACCCCCCCCCCCCCCCCCCCCCCAATTTTCTTTTATCACGCAGGCCCATTCCACTTTTTATGTTATTTTTCTGATTCAAACATAAAAAACTTTCTTGGACCAGGACGTCTACCAACACCCCTGATTACTTTGTACAAACACAGACCCATTTACTTTTTTTTATTCTTTTAATTTAATTAATCATTTTATTTTCTTTTAACTTTTTTATTTAAAATCAAAAAATTATAGAATCATAAAAAATAGACTTAGGTTTTAATTAACTAATTTAGTTCTTATAAATTAATTTTAATTTAAATCACTTTGTTTTTTTAATTAGTTTACAAAATAATTAGAATTAGAATATCTTTTTCCAAATAAAACCTCAAAATTATTTTCTAACAATTAGTTTTTCTTTTTAAAATTAATTTAGATTTAGGTTTTTAAATTATCTTTCCTTTTAATTAATTAAATTAATTGATTTTATTTTTAGTTTAGTTTCTTTAGGTTTTTACTAAACTTTCTTTTTTTTTAAATTAATCAAAATTAGGTTAATCATCAAACTCTTTTCTATCAAAAAATCACCAAAAAGAATTTCTTCTCTCTTTGCTTTATTTTTTGTGTATTTCATTATTTTGCATTTTTTTCGATTATGTATTTGTTTATTGTCTGTAATAGATAATTAGGGTTTATTGCTTTTCATCCCCTTTCATAAACTTGTAACCCTCATCCCCGAAATGTTGTAATAGCGTAGGACATTTAATTTCTGCAATTTACAGTTTTCCTTATTACTCTTAGTAATTAGGGTTTGTATGGTAAGATTAAAATCAATCATTAGAAAACCTAATCTCAAAGACAAATACTTGAACTCAAAACACTTCGCACACATACACCTCTAGGGTTAACCTCATTGTTGCCTCAGATTTAAACAGTCATGTCCCTCAAACGTGAGATGCTTTAGCAAGGACCCTTGGTTAAAAGATCGTAGTCCATCGATGACCCTTCGATGTTGCCTTCGGTAAACGATCTTAGTCTCTTACGACAATTGGTAAATCATCTTACAAGTTGCCTTCTATGATTGTACGATGACCCACGCCTGTCCCTCACATCCAATGATAGGGCTTCCTACTAACAAATGGTAGGATAGCACTATCTAAAGGAGCAGGAAAAGAACAAAGACTTTTTGAATAGGTAAATCGCTCGTAATCGCTTGCTCACAAACTAAAATAATTTTCACACCTCACAGTTTCAAAACAACACTATATAAACACTCTTGAGGACTGATACAAGGGTCATTATAAAGCAAATTGCCTTACATTGACTTTTTCAAAACATCTTTTACAAAACAACACTTCTCTTCGAAATATTTTTGAAACAAACATTTTGTATACATTCTCAACGATACGAGAATCATTACAAAATTGTCACACTTAGACATTTTCAAAATATTTTCAAACATACACAAACACAAAGCATTTTCAAAGTGAGCTAGCAATTAAGAGCCCGTAGATAACTATGGATGAAAAGGGTTCTAACACCTTCCCTTTTCATAACCTACCCCTCGAACTCAAGAAAAATTCTCAAAGGTCTTTCCTATTCTTTTCACCCTTTCCTTCATTGGATAAAATAAAATTCGATGGCGACTCTTGCTATCTGCAACATTTGCGATAAAACACAAAACCCAAAAGTCAGTTCTCCCCCCGTATTACAGAACTGGCGACTCTATTGGGGACAATAATGTAAACTAAAAGTGGGGTTACCTTAGAGCTAGATCACATTTAAAAATGCTTTACTTGCTTGATTTGTATGCTTTACATTTCGGGGTTATGCTTGGGTTTATTTCTTGTATAGATCCTATACCTGGATCTGGGGCATTTTAGGTAAGTAGCAATAGATCATGAAGATTGTATGGCATAGACCGATATGGTTGAAGCGATGGATACGTTAGTGCGACACATTTGTTGGTACCCGGTGTCCCTTGAGTCAAGTCAAGGAGAATACGGGGCCGCTGTGTGGTGTCATAAAGCACTAATTGACCGTAGAACCTTAGTTGGCACAACTTAGCAATTAGAAATTAGTGAGATAGATGGCTTTGGTGCATACTGAAGTTGGTTGATACTCGACACTACACTCATTGAGATCAGGCTCTTGGGATATTTCGGTCGCAGTTCAGATGCTTGTGATGAAACAATGCCTAAGACAAAGATCAGTGATATTGAGATTCCTAGAACCCATTACTTATTTTAGGACAGGTTGAGCCAACTAAAGCTTCAAGAGGGTACTTACCTATAAACTCCATGCAAGCTAAAACCTAAGACCTTTTGTGCTTTATTTGTGTATTATTAATTGTTCGAACATGACATCATAACATCATGACATCATACCATGTCATTTTCACTAACCATTTCAAGGACCTAGGGATTTATCCTTGTTCTGTTTTATAGATTACGGCCTCTGCTCACATAAACACTATTCGGGTCAACTTTGTAAGAATGCTTCCTTAAATTAAAGAGTTAGTCTCAAGGGTTCTCGAAAGTTCTCCATTCATCAAAAGGCATGGTAGACTACTCAGTTTAGTTACCTTGGGTTTTGAAGAAGACATGATAAGTGTTCTGTTCAAATTCTTTTATCATGCACATCACTGCTTCACCTTTCCCGATTATCAATTGGTACCCACAGTGGAGGAGTTTTCTCAATTACTTGGAGTACCTGTTCTCAATCAAATACCTTTCATCGGTTTAGAGAAAGATCCACAACCTGAAGAAATTGCAACAACCTTACATCTGAAGCGGTCCTACATTGTATCTAATTGGGAAACAAGGAGTGGTGTAAAGAGTTTTCTAGCTAAATTTATTTTAGAGAAGGCTCAATTGTTTTTGGATGCTATGAGTTTTCAAGATTTCGAATAAATCTTGGTTTTTTTTATCTATAGGTTGGTGTTATTCCCTAATCCAGACTAACTCATTGATGTGAACACCGTCAAAATATATTTTTCTCGTAACCCCGTGCATACCTTGCTCGGAGACATTTTGCATTCTCTTCACCCTCGTACTATGAGGAAGCGAGGGACTCTTATGTGTTGCATACCTCTTCTACTAGATGGTTTATTTCACACCTTCTCCGATCAGTATTGAAGAATGAATGAGGTTTTAGGTGGTCTCAAAGGATGATGTCACTCTCTCATTCGGATATCTATTGGTGTGCCCGATCTCTGGAAGATATTACTATCAATGACCATTGCGGGGAATTCCCTAATGTTCCACTCCTTGGAATTAGGGGAGGTATTACTTACAACCCTTCTCTGGCTCTATGACAATTTGGTTATGCTCGAAGAGATGGTCCTCATGACGCACTTATCCAGGGTATTATGTTGGACTACAAAAGGATCCTCAAAGTTATCGTCAAAGGTTTATACGTGCTTGGGGCATGGTAAACAAGATTGATAGCAAGACGTTAGGACATAAGAGCTCCATCCCTTTGGAGCCCTATCTCAAATGGGTGTGAGCTCGCGCTCAAAACCTCATGATGCCATATCCAGCTGTCTTACCAGTAATTGTAGAGCCTGTTACTGAGGGGGATATTCCTTATACCATTATCCATCCAGACATGCCCACTGACCTCGAATAATTGCAGAAGTCATGGATTCAACTCAAGGAAGAACGAGTCACTTTTGAAGCTCAATTCTATGCAAGTGAGAAGAAAGTGTTGGAGCTCACAAAGTAACTTCATGAGGAGCAAAGACTTAATGCCTACATTGACACGAAGAGTAAACGTTTGTGGGAGACTTGAGTCTTAGGTTGTAGAAGTTCATATTGTTGTCTTTTTTAGACCCATTTATTTTCATTGTAAGCCCAAGAGGCAATTGTAACTTTGAACTTATTAATGCAATCTTTGTTTCTGTTTCTTTTTGGCTAGCACATTTAAATCTCTTAAGGTCCTTGAAAACATTTCATCTACATATCACGCATCATTTCATAAGCAGGTTTTACGATATAGGTTTCCTCATCTATTCACTGTTTATTTCAGTATAAGATGGCCCTCGAGCAAACTGTCAATGATCTGCAAACTCAACATGCACAGTTTCAAGAGACTCCCCTAAACCTAGCCAAAGGGCAACAAGAGATGATGGCGCTCCTCACTGCGAAAAAGAAGACTAAGAAGTGGGTTGTTATCCTTAACATGGGGAGAAGATTCAAAGGTCTTGCTCAACCGGTTCGAGTGAATGATGTTTCCTCTAAGGAATACGACAACCAAGAGGAGGATGGTAGAAGTGTTAGGGGTGAATACAAAAATAAACATATTTCTTAGGATGAAGACTACTCCGACGAGAAGTACCCTCCTACAGATGATAAATACAAGCAGTTGGAAGACCGACTCGAGGCTGTGGAAATATAGAAAGTGCCTGGGTTGTGTTGTACCCCAAAATTTGCCCTCCCATATTCTTCAAGATTTGGCAGGAGCATGGTTCAAAATCTCTCAAGGATTGCACAGTCCAATTGCCTCCTAACACAGTCAAAATTAGGGTTTTGGTTCTGGAAAAGAAATTGAAGTTTTCAAGGGTCCAATCAAGTCCCACATGCCTATAAACATTGTCAAGCATCCATATGCCAAGTTTCAAGACTCACAGCATCAAATTGCACAGTCAAAAACCCTAAATTCTTCACAGTCAACTGCAGGGGCAAAATGGTCATTTGACAGTCAAAAGTCAAAATTTTGGTCAACATCTTATTTTGAAGCCACAAACCTCATTTGATCAATTCTTGATCATGATTTCACAAGTATGGCTCAAAAAGTCTCAAGATGCAAAAGTTTCTATTTTTAGACAGTTGAAAAAGTCAACTGCAAATTGACCAAAGCATAACTTTTTCATGGTTCATCAGAAAAATCCTATCCAAAGCTCATTTTGAAGAGAATGACATTTCCTACAACTCATCTTCACACTTCAAGTCCAAGAAATGCTCTCACAAAAAGTTATCAATTTCAACATTATAGGTCATTTCCAAAAGTCAACAAAAAGGCACTTTAAGTCAAAGACCATAACTTGAGATTGGTATATCAAAATGACATGGGACCAAAGGCATTGGTTAGAGGACTTCAAGACCTTTCCAAAATGTCCAAGAACATGTTCATAGCTTCAAAATTGGGCAAGATATGCCTTGCAGAAGTTGGGAAATTTTTGGGAATTTTGAAAAGTCAACTTTGCACAAAAGGCTTCAAAAATGCTAATGGGCCTCAATTTCTTTCATGAATCATTACCCAAAGGCTATGCACGACCCATTAAGCTCAAAGGGATTTATTTTCTTATTTTTAATTAATTAATTGAATTTTTAATCTTATTAATTCTTTTAATTAAATTTAATTATGAGGAAAATATTAAACAATGGTTTTAAATCTTTTTTGTGCAGCAAATATGTCCATTATATGCAAGAGATTTCGTGCACCATCTCAAGGGGACAATATCATCCATATTTGGCAAGAATTGCATGGAAAAAGATTGGAAAAGATATGAACAAAATCAAATATTCAAAACTTTAATTCATGGACTATGGGCTTGGTTTTTTGACCTAATTCCATTCAGATACATAGGCACAACTCAAACCTAAGGCATTACACACGAAATACTGCTCAAAAGCTGCATACGAATTGGCAGAATTTCATCAAAAAATTGAAAACTGAAATCATAGTTACAAGGCGTTTCAAAGCACAAAAAGCATCCTAATACATTCCTGACATTGCTAGGAATCGATTGCAATCAAAAACGAGTCCCCATACTCCAAGAATTGGTAGAACAGAATCGTCTTCTTCATGAACATGTCCACAATCGTTTTCTAATTTTTCATGCATTATTCACATGTTTTATTTGTTGCTTTACACTAATATTGATGTTCTGAAGCTATTGGTAATATTTAATTGTCCTAACAATGCTTGAAACGAGATTTTCCATTAAAGTTTTCTAGGGTTTCAGAAGCTCTAAATTGGGGCTTTACACATATGGCAAAATCAGACCACCAAACTTGTATGGGTGAATTCATGACATGAAGACGAGACAAACCATGACCTCGCGCCCTTTTTATATTACAGCATGCTCTAATCGCTATTTTCTGGCCTTTGTTTTTGTGGGGGTTTAAAACCCCCACTATTTGCTTATGTTGCAGGTATACAAACGAAGAAGAAGCCTGCGTGTCATCACATGATAGGGGGATTCAAATACTGGCGCGTGATTTTTTGTTTACAGCATTAACTAACGTTTTTGTATATTATGTTCTTTGCCTATCCAAATAACAAACGCGTACAACAGCTCAGTTGGTAGTGGACATGCGTTGCAAGCCTTGGGACCTGGGTTCGATTCCCAGGTCCCCCACATATTTCATATTTTTCTTCCTAATGTGCTTCCATGCAGTGTTCATCAAAAGGCTCACCATGCACGCTCACACTCAGTCTTGCCACGCGCCCCTGATGATCAATCCAAGGGCCATTGAATGCAGTCCATGGTACACGCTAGTCAACCCACGTGCACTCAACCAGGAAAGGTCAAACAGGCTTCATGTTCTTGGGCCAAACCACTCCAATTCACCTCCAAAAAGGGCCAGACACCCCCCAATGTTTGCATCTTATTTTTTAACTTCCTTTTCTTTTATTTTTTGTTTTAATTTGTTTTAATTGTTTTATTTAATTCACCAATAATTAATTTTCATAATAAAAAATCAGACACTAAAATATGTTAATTAATTTACTTATTAAATATTTTTGTAAAAAAATCTTAAATAATTAATTTAGTAAATTAGGTTTTAAAACTTTAATCTTTTTCTTAATAAATTAAAATATGTAGAAATTAGGGTTTTTAACTTTTTCGTCCTTTTTTTAATAAATAATTTTCTCATCATTATTATTATTATTAATTACTAAATATTTTGTAAATAAACATGTACATTAATTATTTAGTAAATTAGGTTAAACTTTAATATTTTTCATTAATAATTAAAAACAACTTAGAATTAGGGTTTCTCTTGATTTTCGATTTCCTTTACTTTCATAAATACAAAAACCATAAAAAACACTTCTTTTCTTTTATTAAATACTTAATTAACTTTAAATTCAATTTAATTTTAAAAGGGTCCAACACCCTCGAACGTTCTATTTTTTATTCTTTCGCGTTATTCTTATTTTCCTTCCGAATATTATGTAACTGCTCAAGCCATGTAATAGTAACTAGGTTTTACTTTCCACATTTTTTACCAAAACGGGTCTTTGTAATTTGGCGATGTATAGACCCGCGCCTTGTAATAGCGTAGGGTTTTACTTTCCGCATTTAAATTTCCACACTTTTAAATTCCAATTGCATGAAAGAATTAATGACTAATTAAAAACAAGCGTAGCTCATAATGCCATGAACAAAGAGAAATATTAAACTGAAAACAACACACAAATTCACACACCACTCTTAGGGTACGCCTCACTGTTGCCTTGCCTTCGAAACGTGGTCATCGAGTATAGGACGTTTTAGTAAGTCCTTATGTCCATGATCAATGGCATAAGGGTAGCTTCTAAGGTGTCCTACTGTTGCTCTGGTGACCACACTGTCCCTAACAAACGAATTGACCCGAACACCTCCAACGGTGGTGCTACCTACCTCTCAATGGTGGGATGGCACTACTTAAAGGACATTTACACAGCCTAATTCCTTAGGGTAGGTAGATAACTCGTAGATACTTGCTCTATTCAGAACAAATCAAAAACTCTTTTCACACTGACACTTTCAAAAAGCTTTCAAAACAATTTTTCAAACACTCTTGAGGACTGATACAAGAGTTATTCAAAAAACTTTGACGAAACTTTTTCTAACCCACTCACACTTTGAAAAGCAAACACTTTTGAAAACACAATGAGCAAGTATCTAAGAGCCCATGGATAACCATGGATAGAAAGGGTGCTAACACCTTCCCTTTCTATAAATCTACCTCCCGAACCGAGAAACTATCTCATAAGGAATTTTGTTGTGCTTTTGTCCTGTCCATGTTGGAGAAAATAAAAGACGGTGGCGACTCTTACTTCCGCGACATTTCGCGATCCAGCGTCAAACAGTCAGTTCTAAATCCACCGATCACAGAACTGGCGACTCTGCTGGGGATGATACTTAAAGTGACGTGTACCTTAGGGTAGCTCAGACTTGTGTTTTCAATTGCTGTGTTTGTTTGCTTTATATTTGTGGGAATTCTCTTGGAGTTTCATAGATCTTAACCCGGATCTGGGGATACCCTTTTAGGTAGCATAAGTTGTGAGGGACCTGTCCGGCGTAGACCGACACGGGTGAAGCAGTGGCTACGTTGGTGTGGCACCTTGGTCTGTACCGATGTCCCTTGTGTCGCAACGAGGAGAATATGGGTCTTCTGAGGAGTCATTAAGCACCAACCGACCTTAGAACCCTAAATTGACCCAACTTGGCCAATAGAACAGTAGCAGTATGCTACACCCATTGAGGCTAAACTCTCGTGATGGTTCTGGCCGCAAGAAAAGATTGTGATGCTGGAGTTATGACCGATTGAGGGTAGTCAGTGATATTGGGATCCTCTAGAACCCGGTTACTTCTGATAGGACAGGTCTTAACCACCAACTTCAAGAGGGTAGTACCCTGAACTTCATGCTGGCCTAAAATCTAAGGGCTCTTTTGTGTGACTTGTGTGACTTAAAACTTGACTACTTGCATGCTTGTTATCTGACACTTGAGTTTCTTGCAGGTTTTGTTTACAGTCCTTAATTTGGGCTCATAACAGGGTTTACCTACATTACCCCATGCATAGCATAACATCATACCATTACATGCATCTTGCATAAAGACTAACCCGTTTCAAGGACCTCAAGGGTTTGTGATGCAGGTCATGATGAATCAAATGTCTAGAAAGGGGCAAAGGGGATTTATTTTCCTCTAGCCAAGGTTGTTTAGAAATCAAAACATGATGACTTGAGTCAGGGGCTATGACCCACTCGATATGGTGAGCCTTGACCCTTGAGGAAGGACTCTCAACAACATGAAGTTCCTTCAATCAAGCTACCGGATCCCAATTCTAACAGTTTCTCCGTTTACCCCGCGAGATCCTTGAAAACATTGCATGCATATCATACATATCATTGCATTACAGGTACCACTGTTTACAGGTCACTTACCTTCTTTGCTGTTTATTTCAGCAGTCTCATCATGAATCCCGAATCATCTACTGAGCAATCCATCAAGGCCCTCCAGGCTCAGAACGCCCAGTTCCAGGAGTTGATTAAGAGTCTAGCCCAGGGTCAACAGGATTTGAAGACTCTGCTCTCGAAGAAGAAGAAGAAGAGAACGGTGTTGTTTAACCCAAGACGTAAATCTGGGAATGGATCACTAAATGACGTTGAGCAGACTACCCCATCTGTTGGAAGGGACAACCCCCATGAGAGAGAGGTTCCTAGTCTAGTGGTCTCCGACAACGAGACAGAGTTCAATGATGAACAGTACCCTCCAGCTGAGGATAGGTATAAACAGTTGGAAGACCGGTTAAGTGCTATGGAGATACAAAAAGTGCCCGGCCTGGACTTCGAAGATCTAGGTCTGTCTTCTGGGGTAGTGATCCCGCACAAGTTCAAGGCACCTGCCTTTTCCAAGTACGAAGGGGCATCCTGTCCTAAGCTGCATCTCAGGTCGTACATAAGGAGGATCCAACCCTACACGGCTGACAAGAATTTATGGATTCACTTCTTCCAGGACAGTCTGTCAGGAACCCAACTCGACTGGTTATATCAACTGAATGGAGCCAACATCCGCAACTGGGAGGACTTGGCCACTGCATTCTACAAGCAGTACCAGTACAATGCCGACCTTGCTCCCACACGCACTCAGCTTCAGGGAATGTCTATGGGTGCAGGCGAAGGCTTTAAGGAATATGCCCAAAAATGGAGGGACCTTGCTGGAAGAGTACAACCACCTCTGACTGATCGGGAGCTTGTCGACATGTTCTTGGGGACCCTGTCTGGACCTTTCTTCAACCATCTGATTGGGAATTCTTCTGCTGGGTTTACAGATTTGATCCTGACCGGGGAAAGAATCGAGGCTGGTATCAAGGCTGGGAAAATTCAAGAAGCGACACCTTCTAATAATCATAAAAAGCCTTACATGGGGAAGAAAGAGTCTAATGCTGCATACAGTCAAAAGAGTCGTCGTGACCAACATGCAGGGGCAGTCATGATCTCTGGTTCTGCACCACGCCGACAACCACAAAAGGGAAATCAGCGAAGGCCGGACGAGCCTAAAAGACAATTCACCAATATCAACATGCCATTTTCACAAGCATTGCAGCACATGTTGAAAATGAATCTGATTGCGGTGATCAACCTTCCTGCAAATCCCAAGACCTCCTCTCCAAACTACAGCCCAGAAGCGAGGTGTTCTTATCATTCTGATAGCCCGGGGCATGATACTGAGGATTGTTGGGCGTTAAAATACAAGATCCAGAATATGATCGACGCCAAGGAGATCGAATTCGAGCCTGCTGAGACTCCCAATGTGATCACTGCTCCATTGCCCAAACATGGCTAGGATTGGAAATTTTTTGTTCATTCGAATGTTCAAGTTGTAATTTTCTTGGATTGTTCAAACATTTTATTTCATGTCAAACTTGGTTATTTCATTAATGCATTACACGTGTCTGTTTTGAAGTAATTGTGTTCACTATATTCAAAATTGCTCTTATTTTTGATGTTCAACTCTCGATTTTTAAATTCTAAGCCTCTTGAGGGAGGATGACGAAAACGATACCACAATCTACAGTATGCTTTTGAACAGACCCCGCTGATGAGGTATAGGCATTGTTTCAAATCCTAAACACTGGAGTTATAAGGAAGATAATCCCTCGTCAACCCCTTCGAGCCAAAGAAGTAGGAGTTTTTCTTTTCACCAAAAATTAAACCCTTAATCATAACCTGGGGCAGGGTAGTTTTCTCAGTTGATCCAGGTGCACGATGAACGGCATCAAAAGAGTCCTTCCAAAACAAAAGACAGTGATGGTTCCGAATAATTAAAGACAGGCAGTCATTACCTTTCAAAATAAAAGCCCAATAAGTCAAAACCTATGAAGGAGACTTACAAAAACTGGGGCATCCCGCTGACTATAATCACAAAAGAAACAGTTCAGGCAAAAAACAGGGATAACGAAATCAAAAAGAAAGAGGTCTTACAAACCCTCAACAAAAAGGAAATGACTTCCTATACCAAATAAAATGTCAATATCCGAATCATCACTGGTATATCAAAGCAAAGACTCAAACAAGGTCTAACGCACGATCAGCTGGGTTTAGGTTTGAAGAACATCACGAAGAACGGGTGGGTACAAATAATTTGAGCCTTTATCCTTTGTTTCTTAAACCATGAACCAGGCCACGTTATAACCCTCAAAAAGTCCTAGCTGAAGCATGGGTTAGTTTGAAAGCATACTGTTACGAAAGGTATCCTGACTCCTTAAGGCTTGCGATAAAATAATGAGTTGACATCACGGTTTACAAAAAATTCACTGGTTTTATTGAAAAAAATGCATTTCCAAAAACTTCAAGACAGACATAAGCTTTGCATTTTTAATATAACTTTGTTTGCATATGACTTTTTGTTTGAACAGCAGAGAAATTCGCACGACGAATATCTAGTGAACAAAAGCACCTCCAATCAAGGGGCATGGCATGATCGTTGTCTATCATCTGGGGCAGTTAAGTCAACATTCGGAGAATCTCTCAAAAGGCCAAACAACTTGGGATAAATCTCCATCTGGATCACCAGGGGCATTGGACGATCAAACGAAGATCTTCTGGTAGCACGGAAAAACACTTCTGATAGGGGCAACTCCCTACATCCTGAGAGCGTTGACATAGTCGGAAAAAAAATACTGCGCATAATCAAAGACCCGCTAGGTTGACACACCTAGGCAAAACTAAGGGCTTCCCGGCGAACCAAAAGGGTTCGGGCAAAAATAAGGGATGAAAATGAAAAAAATCTGTACACCCGGCAAGTCGAAAACCTGAAAAGGCGGCTTGGGCAAAAATGGGCATCCCGGTGGACTGAAAACCCGAAAGGGCGGTCCAGGCAAAAGTTAGGGATCACAGTGTACGACTATGTCCCGGCATCTCGTCACTTGCTTACCAGAAGAAGATTTGTCGATCGGCGTTCGTCAGCACCTCTACAGGGTATCTTCTTCTCCCACATCAGAAACAGGGGCAATAATGAGATGTCCAAGCGGTTTAGTTACTCTGTCCGCCAAGGTACCAAGGTAAGTTCGGCTGAAGAATGTAACCAAGATATCTTAATTCCCCAGAGAGTGAGCCAAGGTTCAGCCATACTCTTCCCCAAGCAGAGTTGGTCTCCCGTAAACCCTAACAAGGAACAATATCTCCAGCAAGTCAACACTCTCCCCAAGCAGAGTTAGCCTACTCAGCCAGCCTTAAGGAAGTTGGATTATCCCCAGAAAATCCCAACATTCCCAAACATTCCTAACAAGCATCCCCGGCAATCTTGATCTAATATTGTTCCCCGGCGGAATACCGGACATACAGCGGAGCCATTCCCCAGTCCAATTTGAAAAATTTCCCCAGGAGAGTTGAATCATCCTCCCCAGCAGGAAGCTTATCCCCAGTAGAGTCTGGAAGCTTATCCCCTGCAGAGCACGGACGCTCTCCCCCGGCTTTATTCAGAAGGTTATTTCCCCACCAGGATATAACTGGGTTATCCTCAGCCAAGTGCCACGGAAAGATCGTCCCCGGCAAAGTCTTCCTATCCCCAGCGGAATTCATCAAATCTTCCAACAGAGCTCAACAATGGTATCCCCAGCGAAGTTATCATCAACCTCAGCAAAGAACCCCTCTTTCCCCACAGAGTATTCCCCGCAGAGTATTCTATTCGCCAGGTTTATTCCCCAACGGAGTCATCTTCTCCTACCGGTTATGCTTGCAACCATCATCCCCAACAGAAACGAAGAACTCTATTCTTCAAACATCAAGCCCAGGATTTAACTTCCCGGCATCCGTCAAGGATTTATTTTCCTAAACAAACATACAGTCATAAACATCACACTTACATACACAATGCATGCACATACGCATCATGAACATACAATCTCATTTACTTCGAGAACATCACGCATGTCATACATCATGATATCGCATACAACTAACGTTTTGTCTTTTCAGGACAAAGGTCAGTACAAAGATAATTACTATCAACTGTCGTGATTCCAGATCCGATTCCTGTATCTTGCCAGGGTGTATCTGTTGACGACTAACATTACCAGACTCAATTCCTGTATCTTGCCAGGGCACGTCTGAAGAGTTTGAGGATCTGATTCCTGTATCTTGCCAGGGTGTATCTGTTGACGACTATTTCCAGACTCGATTCCTGTATCCTGCCAGGGCACGTCTGAAGAGTTCGAAGATCCGATTCCTGTATCTTGCCAGGGTGTATCTGTTGACGACTAACATTACCAGACTCGATTCCTGTATCTTGCCAGGGCACGTTTGAAGAGTTCGAAGATCCGATTCCTGTATCTTGCTAGGGTGTATCTGTTGACGACTAACATTACCAGACTCGATTCCTGTATCTTGCCAGGGCACGTCTAAAGAGTTTGAGGATCCAATTCCTGTATCTTGCCAGGGTGTATCTGTTGACGACTAATTCCAAACTCGATTCCTGTATCCTGCCAGGACATGTCTGAAGAGTTCGAAGATCCGATTGCTGTATCTTTCCAGGGTGTATCTGTTGACGACTAACATTACCAGACTCGATTCCTGTATCTTGCCAGGGCACGTCTGAAGAGTTCGAAGATCCGATTCCTGTATCTTGCCAGGGTGTATCTGTTGACGACTAACATTACCAGACTCGATTCCTGTATCCTGCCAGGGCACGTCTGAAGATTTCGAAGATCCGATTCCAGTATCCTGCCATGGTGTATCTGCTGACGACTGTATTCTCCGGACTCGATTCCTGTATCTCGCTAGGGCACGTCGGAAGAGTTTAAAGATTCGATTCCTGTATCCAGCCAGGGCACATCTACATAAAGAGTTTGAAGATCAACTCCTGTAACAGGCCAGGTAATTCTTTTTTCTCAGGTACGCAAGTTCTTGCTAAGGAATCTCTTACGCGATCAACACCTAGATGGCATCTGTAAGCCCATCCACATACCAACAGTCTCCAAATGGCATCTATAAGCCCATTTCCGACAAGGTTCTATCACATTTCAAGATGGCACCTATAAGCCCATCCTCCTATCCAGCATCTCTCCAAATGGCATTTGTAAGCCCATTCCCTGCATCATACTGCTGACACTCTATTATGTGAGTGCAAATTTCTGGGCACTCTAGTGTTCAATCATCTTCCACCTTCAGATTACGAAAGGCACGCCAGCCAATCTACATCCTCAGGTCTAAGAAGATTGAACAGGGGCAACTGTTGTACCCCAAAATTTGCCCTCCCATATTCTTCAAGATTTGGCAGGAGCATGGTTCAAAATCTCTCAAGGATTGCACAGTCCAATTGCCTCCTAACACAGTCAAAATTAGGGTTTTGGTTCTGGAAAAGAAATTGAAGTTTTCAAGGGTCCAATCAAGTCCCACATGCCTATAAACATTGTCAAGCATCCATATGCCAAGTTTCAAGACTCACAGCATCAAATTGCACAGTCAAAAACCCTAAATGCTTCATAGTCATCTACAGGGGCAAAATGGTCATTTGACAGTCAAAAGTCAAAATTTTGGTCAACATCTTATTTTGAAGCCACAAACCTCATTTGATCAATTCTTGATCATGATTTCACAAGTATGGCTCAAAAAGTCTCAAGATGCAAAAGTTTCTATTTTTGGACAGTTTAAAAAGTCAACTGCAAATTGACCAAAGCATAACTTTTTCATGGTTCATCAGAAAAATCCCATCCAAAGCTCATTTTGAAGAGAATGACATTTCCTACAACTCATATTCACACTTCAAGTCCAAGAAATGCTCTCACAAAAAGTTATCAATTTCAACATTATAGGTCATTTTCAAAAGTCAACAAAAAGGCACTTTAAGTCAAAGACCATAACTTGGGATTGGTAAATCAAAATGACATGGGACCAAAGGCATTGGTTAGAGGACTTCAAGACCTTTCCAAAATGTCCAAGAACATGTTCATAGCTTCAAAATTGGGCAAGATATGCCTTGGAGAAGTTGGGAAATTTTTGGGAATTTTGAAAAGTCAACTTTGCACAAAAGGCTTCAAAAATGCTAATGGGCCTCAATTTCTTTCATGAATCATTACCCAAAGGCTATGCACGACCCATTAAGCTCAAAGGGATTTATTTTCTTATTTTTAATTAATTAATTGAATTTTTAATCTTATTAATTCATTTAATTAAATTTAATTATGAGGAAAATATTAAACAATGGTTTTAAATCTTTTTTGTGCAGCAAATATGTCCATTATATGCAAGAGATTTCGTGCACCATCTCAAGGGGACAATATCATCCATATTTGGCAAGAATTGCATGGAAAAAGATTGGAAAAGATATGAACAAAATCAAATATTCAAAACTTTAATTCATGGACTATGGGCTTGGTTTTTTGACCTAATTCCATTCAGATACATAGGCACAACTCAAACCTAAGGCATTACACTCGAAATACTGCTCAAAAGCTGCATACGAATTGGCAGAATTTCATCAAAAAATTGAAAACTGAAATCATAGTTACAAGGCATTTCAAAGCACAAAAAGCATCCTAATACATTCCTGACATTGCTAGGAATCGATTGCAATCAAAAACGAGTCCCCATACTCCAAGAATTGGTAGAACAGAATCGTCTTCTTCATGAACATGTCCACAATCGTTTTCTAATTTTTCATGCATTATTCACATGTTTTATTTATTGCTTTACACTAATATTGATGTTCTGAAGCTATTGGTAATATTTAATTGTCCTAACAATGCTTGAAACGAGATTTTCCATTAAAGTTTTCTAGGGTTTCAGAAGCTCTAAATTGGGGCTTTACACATATGGCAAAATCAGACCACCAAACTTGTATGGGTGAATTCATGACATGAAGACGAGACAAACCATGACCTCGCGCCCTTTTTATATTACAGCATGCTCTAATCGCTATTTTCTGGCCTTTGTTTTTGTGGGGGTTTAAAACCCCCGCTATTTGCTTATGTTGCAGGTATACAAACGAAGAAGAAGCCTGCGTGTCATTACATGATAGGGGGATTCAAATACTGGCGCGTGATTTTTTGTTTACAGCATTAACTAACGTTTTTGTATATTATGTTCTTTGCCTATCCAAATAACAAACGCGTACAACAGCTCAGTTGGTAGTGGACATGCGTTGCAAGCCTTGGGACCTGGGTTCGATTCCCAGGTCCCCCACATATTTCATATTTTTCTTCCTAATGTGCTTCCATGCAGTGTTCATCAAAAGGCTCACCATGCACGCTCACACTCAGTCTTGCCACGCGCCCCTGATGATCAATCCAAGGGCCATTGAATGCAGTCCATGGTACACGCTAGTCAACCCACGTGCACTCAACCAGGAAAGGTCAAACAGGCTTCATGTTCTTGGGCCAAACCACTCCAATTCACCTCCAAAAAGGGCCAGACACCCCCCAATGTTTGCATCTTATTTTTTAACTTCCTTTTCTTTTCTTTTTTGTTTTAATTTGTTTTAATTGTTTTATTTAATTCACCAATAATTAATTTTCATAATAAAAAATCAGACACTAAAATATGTTAATTAATTTACTTATTAAATATTTTTGTAAAAAAATCTTAAATAATTAATTTAGTAAATTAGGTTTTAAAACTTTAATCTTTTTCTTAATAAATTAAAATATGTAGAAATTAGGGTTTTTAACTTTTTCGTCCTTTTTTTAATAAATAATTTTCTCATCATTATTATTATTATTAATTACTAAATATTTTGTAAATAAACATGTACATTAATTATTTAGTAAATTAGGTTAAACTTTAATATTTTTCATTAATAATTAAAAACAACTTAGAATTAGGGTTTCTCTTGATTTTCGATTTCCTTTACTTTCATAAATACAAAAACCATAAAAAACACTTCTTTTCTTTTATTAAATACTTAATTAACTTTAAATTCAATTTAATTTTAAAAGGGTCCAACACCCTCGAACGTTCTATTTTTTATTCTTTCGCGTTATTCTTATTTTCCTTCCGAATATTATGTAACTGCTCAAGCCATGTAATAGTAATTAGGTTTTACTTTCCACATTTTTTACCAAAACGGGTCTTTGTAATTTGGCGATGTATAGACCCGCGCCTTGTAATAGCGTAGGGTTTTACTTTCCGCATTTAAATTTCCGCACTTTTAAATTCCAATTGCATGAAAGAATGAATGACTAATTAAAAACAAGCGTAGCTCATAATGCCATGAACAAAGAGAAATATTAAACTGAAAACAACACACAAATTCACACACCACTCTTAGGGTACGCCTCACTGTTGCCTTGCCTTCGAAACGTGGTCATCGAGTATAGGACGTTTTAGTAAGTCCTTATGTCCATGATCAATGGCATAAGGGTAGCTTCTAAGGTGTCCTACTGTTGCTCTGGTGACCACACTGTCCCTAACAAACGAATTGACCCGAACACCTCCAACGGTGGTGCTACCTACCTCTCAATGGTGGGATGGCACTACTTAAAGGACATTTACACAGCCTAATTCCTTAGGGTAGGTAGATAACTCGTAGATACTTGCTCTATTCAGAACAAATCAAAAACTCTTTTCACATTGACACTTTCAAAAAGCTTTCAAAACAATTTTTCAAACACTCTTGAGGACTGATACAAGAGTTATTCAAAAAACTTTGACGAAACTTTTTCTAACCCACTCACACTTTGAAAAGAAAACACTTTTGAAAACACAATGAGCAAGTATCTAAGAGCCCATGGATAACCATGGATAGAAAGGGTGCTAACACCTTCCCTTTCTATAAATCTACCTCCCGAACCGAGAAACTATCTCATAAGGAATTTTGCTGTGCTTTTGTCCTGTCCATGTTTGAGAAAATAAAAGACGGTGGCGACTCTTACTTCCGCGACATTTCGCGATCCAGCGTTAAACAGTCAGTTCTAAATCCACCGATCACAGAACTGGCGACTCTGCTGGGGATGATACTTAAAGTGATGTGTACCTTAGGGTAGCTCAGACTTGTGTTTTCAATTGATGTGTTTGTTTGCTTTATATTTGTGGGAATTGTCTTGGAGTTTCATAGATCTTAACCCGGATCTGGGGATACCCTTTTAGGTAGCATAAGCTGTGAGGGACCTGTCCGGCGTAGACCGACACGGGTGAAGCAGTGGCTACGTTGGTGTGGCACCTTGGTCTGTACCGATGTCCCTTGTGTCGCAACGAGGAGAATATGGGTCTTCTGAGGAGTCATTAAGCACCAACCGACCTTAGAACCCTAAATTGACCCAACTTGGCCAATAGAACAGTAGCAGTATGCTACACCCATTGAGGCTAAACTCTCGTGATGGTTCTGGCCGCAAGAAAAGATTGTGATGCTGGAGTTATGACCGATTGAGGGTAGTCAGTGATATTGGGATCCTCTAGAACCCGGTTACTTCTGATAGGACAGGTCTTAACCACCAACTTCAAGAGGGTAGTACCCTGAACTTCATGCTGGCCTAAAATCTAAGGGCTCTTTTGTGTGACTTGTGTGCCTTAAAACTTGACTACTTGCATGCTTGTTATCTGACACTTGAGTTTCTTGCAGGTTTTGTTTACAGTCCTTAATTTGGGCTCATAACAGGGTTTACCTACATTACCCCATGCATAGCATAACATCATACCATTACATGCATCTTGCATAAAGACTAACCCGTTTCAAGGACCTCAAGGGTTTGTGATGCAGGTCATGATGAATCAAATGTCTAGCAAGGGGCAAAGGGGATTTATTTTCCTCTAGCCAAGGTTGTTTGGAAATCAAAACATGATGACTTGAGTCAGGGGCTATGACCCACTCGATATGGTGAGCCTTGACCCTTGAGGAAGGACTCTCAACGACATGAAGTTCCTTCAATCAAGCTACCGGATCCCAATTCTAACAGTTTCTCCGTTTACCCCGCGAGATCCTTGAAAACATTGCATGCATATCATACATATCATTGCATTACAGGTACCACTGTTTACAGGTCACTTACCTTCTTTGCTGTTTATTTCAGCAGTCTCATCATGAATCCTGAATCATCTACTGAGCAATCCATCAAGGCCCTCCAGGCTCAGAACGCCCAGTTCCAGGAGTTGATTAAGAGTCTAGCCCAGGGTCAACAGGATTTGAAGACTCTGCTCTCGAAGAAGAAGAAGAAGATAACGGTGTTGTTCAACCCAAGACGTAAATCTGGGAATGGATCACTAAATGACGTTGAGCATACTACCCCATCTGTTGGAAGGGATAGCCCCCATGAGAGAGAGGTTCCTAGTCTAGTGGTCTCCGACAATGAGACAAAGTTCAATGATGAACAGTACCCTCCAGCTGAGGATAGGTATAAACAGTTAGAAGACCGGTTAAGTGCTATGGAGATACAAAAAGTGCCCGGCCTGGACTTCGAAGATCTAGGTCTGTCTTCTGGGGTAGTGATCCCGCACAAGTTCAAGGCACCTGCCTTTTCCAAGTACGAAGGGGCATCCTGTCCTAAGCTGCATCTCAAGTCGTACATAAGGAGGATCCAACCCTACACGGCTGACAAGAATTTATGGATTCACTTCTTCCAGGACAGTCTGTCAGGAACCCAACTCGACTGGTTATATCAACTGAATGGAGCCAACATCCGTAACTGGGAGGACTTGGCCACTGCATTCTACAAGCAGTACCAGTACAATGCCGACCTTGCTCCCACGCGCACTCAGCTTCAGGGAATGTCTATGGGTGCAGGCGAAGGCTTTAAGGAATATGCCCAAAAATGGAGGGACCTTGCTGGAAGAGTACAACCACCTCTGACTGATCGGGAGCTTGTCGACATGTTCTTGGGGACCCTGTCTGGACCTTTCTTCAACCATCTGATTGGGAATTCTTCTGCTGGGTTTACAGATTTGATCCTGACCGGGGAAAGAATCGAGGCTGGTATCAAGGCTGGGAAAATTCAAGAAGCGACACCTTCTAATAATCATAAAAAGCCTTACATGGGGAAGAAAGAGTCTAATGCTGCATACAGTCAAAAGAGTCGTCGTGACCAACATGCAGGGGCAGTCATGATCTCTGGTTCTGCACCACGCCGACAACCACAAAAGGGAAATCAGCGAAGGCCGGACGAGCCTAAAAGACAATTCACCAATATCAACATGCCATTTTCACAAGTATTGCAGCACATGTTGAAAATGAATCTGATTGCGGTGATCAACCCTCCTGCAAATCCCAAGACCTCCTCTCCAAACTACAGCCCAGAAGCGAGGTGTTCTTATCATTCTGATAGCCCGGGGCATGATACTGAGGATTGTTGGGCGTTAAAATACAAGATCCAGAATATGATCGACGCCAAGGAGATCGAATTCGAGCCTGCTGAGACTCCCAATGTGATCACTGCTCCATTGCCCAAACATGGCTAGGATTGGAAATTTTTTGTTCATTCGAATGTTCAAGTTGTAATTTTCTTGGATTGTTCAAACATTTTATTTCATGTCAAACTTGGTTATTTCATTAATGCATTACACGTGTCTGTTTTGAAGTAATTGTGTTCACTATATTCAAAATTGCTCTTATTTTTGATGTTCAACTCTCGATTTTTAAATTCTAAGCCTCTTGAGGGAGGATGACGAAAACGATACCACAATCTACAGTATGCTTTTGAACAGACCCTGCTGATGAGGTATAGGCATTGTTTCAAATCCTAAACACTGGAGTTATAAGGAAGATAATCCCTCGTCAACCCCTTCGAGCCAAAGAAGTAGGAGTTTTTCTTTTCACAAAAAATTAAACCCTTAATCATAACCTGGGGCAGGGTAGTTTTCTCAGTTGATCCAGGTGCACGATGAACGGCATCAAAAGAGTCCTTCCAAAACAAAAGACAGTGATGGTTCCGAATAATTAAAGACAGGCAGTCATTACCTTTCAAAATAAAAGCCCAATAAGTCAAAACCTATGAAGGAGACTTACAAAAACTGGGGCATCCCGCTGACTGTAATCACAAAAGAAACAGTTCAGGCAAAAAACAGGGATAACGAAATCAAAAAGAAAGAGGTCTTACAAACCCTCAACAAAAAGGAAATGACTTCCTATACCAAATAAAATGTCAATATCCGAATCATCACTGGTATATCAAAGCAAAGACTCAAACAAGGTCTAACGCACGATCAGCTGGGTTTAGGTTTGAAGAACATCACGAAGAACGGGTGGGTACAAATAATTTGAGCCTTTATCCTTTGTTTCTTAAACCATGAACCAGGCCACGTTATAACCCTCAAAAAGTCCTAGCTGAAGCATGGGTTAGTTTGAAAGCATACTGTTACGAAAGGTATCCTGACTCCTTAAGGCTTGCGATAAAATAATGAGTTGACATCACGGTTTACAAAAAATTCACTGGTTTTATTGAAAAAAATGCATTTCCAAAAACTTCAAGACAGACATAAGCTTTGCATTTTTAATATAACTTTGTTTGCATATGACTTTTTGTTTGAACAGCAGAGAAATTCGCACGACGAATATCTAGTGAACAAAAGCACCTCCAATCAAGGGGCATGGCATGATCGTTGTCTATCATCTGGGGCAGTTAAGTCAACATTCGGAGAATCTCTCAAAAGGCCAAACAACTTGGGATAAATCTCCATCTGGATCACCAGGGGCATTGGACGATCAAACGAAGATCTTCTGGTAGCACGAAAAAACACTTCTAATAGGGGCAACTCCCTACATCCTGAGAGCGTTGACATAGTCGGAAAAAAAATACTGCGCATAATCAAAGACCCGCTAGGTTGACACACCTAGGCAAAACTAAGGGCTTCCCGGCGAACCAAAAGGGTTCGGGCAAAAATAAGGGATGAAAATGAAAAAAATCTGTACACCCGGCAAGTCGAAAACCTGAAAAGGCGGCTTGGGCAAAAATGGGCATCCCGGTGGACTGAAAACCCGAAAGGGCGGTCCAGGCAAAAGTTAGGGATCACAGCGTACGACTATGTCCCGGCATCTCGTCACTTGCTTACCAGAAGAAGATTTGTCGATCGGCGTTCGTCAGCACCTCTACAGGGTATCTTCTTCTCCCACATCAGAAACAGGGGCAATAATGAGATGTCCAAGCGGTTTAGTTACTCTGTCCGCCAAGGTACCAAGGTAAGTTCGGCTGAAGAATGTAACCAAGATATCTTAATTCCCCAGAGAGTGAGCCAAGGTTCAGCCATACTCTTCCCCAAGCAGAGTTGGTCTCCCGTAAACCCTAACAAGGAACAATATCTCCAGCAAGTCAACACTCTCCCCAAGCAGAGTTAGCCAACTCAGCCAGCCTTAAGGAAGTTGGATTATCCCCAGAAAATCTCAACATTCCCAAACATTCCTAACAAGCATCCCTGGCAATCTTGATCTAATATTGTTCCCCGGCGGAATACCGGACATCCAGCGGAGCCATTCCCCAGTCCAATTTGAAAAATTTCCCCAGGAGAGTTGAATCATCCTCCCCAGCAGGAAGCTTATCCCCAGTAGAGTCTGGAAGCTTATCCCCTGCAGAGCACGGACGCTCTCCCCCGGCTTTATTCAGAAGGTTATTTCCCCACCAGGATATAACTGGGTTATCCTCAGCCAAGTGCCACGGAAAGATCGTCCCCGGCAAAGTCTTCCTATCCCCAGCGGAATTCATCAAATCTTCCAACAGAGCTCAACAATGGTATCCCCAGCGAAGTTATCATCAACCTCAGCAAAGAACCCCTCTTTCCCCATAGAGTATTCCCCGCAGAGTATTCTATTCGCCAGGTTTATTCCCCAACGGAGTCATCTTCTCCTACCGGTTATGCTTGCAACCATCATCCCCAATGGAAACGAAGAACTCTATTCTTCAAACATCAAGCCCATGATTTAACTTCTCGGCATCCGTCAAGGATTTATTTTCCTAAACAAACATACAGTCATAAACATCACACTTACATACACAATGCATGCACATACGCATCATGAACATACAATCTCATTTACTTCGAGAACATCACGCATGTCATACATCATGATATCGCATACAACTAACGTTTTGTCTTTTCAGGACAAAGGTCAGTACAAAGATAATTACTATCAACTGTCGTGATTCCAGATCCGATTCCTGTATCTTGCCAGGGTGTATCTGTTGACGACTAACATTACCAGACTCAATTCCTGTATCTTGCCAGGGCACGTCTGAAGAGTTTGAGGATCTGATTCCTGTATCTTGCCAGGGTGTATCTGTTGACGACTATTTCCAGACTCGATTCCTGTATCCTGCCAGGGCACGTCTGAAGAGTTCAAAGATCCGATTCCTGTATCTTGCCAGGGTGTATCTGTTGACGACTAACATTACCAGACTCGATTCCTGTATCTTGCCAGGGCACGTTTGAAGAGTTCGAAGATCCGATTCCTGTATCTTGCTAGGGTGTATATGTTGACGACTAACATTACCAGACTCGATTCCTGTATCTTGCCAGGGCACGTCTGAAGAGTTTGAGGATCCAATTCCTGTATCTTGCCAGGGTGTATCTGTTGACGACTAATTCCAGACTCGATTCCTGTATCCTGCCAGGACATGTCTGAAGAGTTCGAATATCCGATTCCTGTATCTTTCTAGGGTGTATCTGTTGACGACTAACATTACCAGACTCGATTCCTGTATCTTGCCAGGGCACGTCTGAAGAGTTCGAAGATCCGATTCCTGTATCTTGCCAGGGTGTATCTGTTGACGACTAACATTACCAGACTCGATTCCTGTATCCTGCCAGGGCACGTCTGAAGATTTCGAAGATCCGATTCCAGTATCCTGCCAGGGTGTATCTGCTGACGACTGTATTCTCCGGACTCGATTCCTGTATCTCGCCAGGGCACGTCGGAAGAGTTTAAAGATTCGATTCCTGTATCCAGCCAGGGCACATCTACATAAAGAGTTTGAAGATAAACTCCTGTAACAGGCCAGGTAATTCTTTTTTCTCAGGTACGCAAGTTCTCGCTAAGGAATCTCTTACGCGATCAACACCTAGATGGCATCTGTAAGCCCATCCACATACCAACAGTCTCCAAATGGCATCTTTAAGCCCATTTCTGACAAGGTTCTATCACATTTCCAGATGGAACCTATAAGCCCATCCTCCTATCCAGCATCTCTCCAAATGGCATTTGTAAGCCCATTCCCTGCATCATACTGCTGACACTCTATTATGTGAGTGCAAATTTCTGGGCACTCTAGTGTTCAATCATCTTCCACCTTCAGATTACGAAAGGCACGCCAGCCAATCTACATCCTCAGGTCTAAGAAGATTGAACAGGGGCAACTGTTGTACCCCAAAATTTTCCCTCCCATATTCTTCAAGATTTGGCAGGAGCATGGTTCAAAATCTCTCAAGGATTGCACAGTCCAATTGCCTCCTAACACAGTCAAAATTAGGGTTTTGGTTCTGGAAAAGAAATTGAAGTTTTCAAGGGTCCAATCAAGTCCCACATGCCTATAAACATTGTCAAGCATCCATATGCCAAGTTTCAAGACTCACAGCATCAAATTGCACAGTCAAAAACCCTAAATGCTTCATAGTCAACTGCAGGGGCAAAATGGTCATTTGACAGTCAAAAGTCAAAATTTTGGTCAACATCTTATTTTGAAGCCACAAACCTCATTTGATCAATTCTTGATCATGATTTCACAAGTATGGCTCAAAAAGTCTCAAGATGCAAAAGTTTCTATTTTTGGACAGTTGAAAAAGTCAACTGCAAATTGACCAAAGCATAACTTTTTCATGGTTCATCAGAAAAATCCCATCCAAAGCTCATTTTGAAGAGAATGACATTTCCTACAACTCATCTTCACACTTCAAGTCCAAGAAATGCTCTCACAAAAAGTTATCAATTTCAACATTATAGGTCATTTTCAAAAGTCAACAAAAAGGCACTTTAAGTCAAAGACCATAACTTGGGATGGGTAAATCAAAATGACATGGGACCAAAGGCATTGGTTAGAGGACTTCAAGACCTTTCCAAAATGTCCAAGAACATGTTCATAGCTTCAAAATTGGGCAAGATATGCCTTGGAGAAGTTGGGAAATTTTTGGGAATTTTGAAAAGTCAATTTGCACAAAAGGCTTCAAAAATGCTAATGGGCCTCAATTTCTTTCATGAATCATTACCCAAAGGCTATGCACGACCCATTAAGCTCAAAGGGATTTATTTTCTTATTTTTAATTAATTAATTGAATTTTTAATCTTATTAATTCATTTAATTAAATTTAATTATGAGGAAAATATTAAACAATGGTTTTAAATCTTTTTTGTGCAGCAAATATGTCCATTATATGCAAGAGATTTCATGCACCATCTCAAGGGGACAATATCATCCATATTTGGCAAGAATTGCATGGAAAAAGATTGGAAAAGATATGAACAAAATCAAATATTCAAAACTTTAATTCATGGACTATGGGCTTGGTTTTTTGACCTAATTCCATTCAGATACATAGGCACAACTCAAACCTAAGGCATTACACACGAAATACTGCTCAAAAGCTGCATACGAATTGGCAGAATTTCATCAAAAAATTGAAAACTGAAATCATAGTTACAAGGCGTTTCAAAGCACAAAAAGCATCCTAATACATTCCTGACATTGCTAGGAATCGATTGCAATCAAAAACGAGTCCCCATACTCCAAGAATTGGTAGAACAGAATCGTCTTCTTCATGAACATGTCCACAATCGTTTTCTAATTTTTCATGCATTATTCACATGTTTTATTTGTTGCTTTACACTAATATTGATGTTCTGAAGCTATTGGTAATATTTAATTGTCCTAACAATGCTTGAAACGAGATTTTCCATTAACGTTTTCTAGGGTTTCAGAAGCTCTAAATTGGGGCTTTACACGTATGGCAAAATCAGACTACCAAACTTGTATGGGTGAATTCGTGACATGAAGACGAGACAAACCATGACCTCACGCCCTTTTTATATTACAGCATGCTCTAATCGCTATTTTCTGGCCTTTGTTTTTGTGGGGGTTTAAAACCCCCGCTATTTGCTTATGTTGCAGGTATACAAACGAAGAAGAAGCCTGCGTGTCATTACATGATAGGGGGATTCAAATACTGGCGCGTGATTTTTTGTTTACAGCATTAACTAACGTTTTTGTATATTATGTTCTTTGCCTATCCAAATAACAAACGCGTACAACAGCTCAGTTGGTAGTGGACATGCGTTGCAAGCCTTGGGACCTGGGTTCGATTCCCAGGTCCCCCACATATTTCATATTTTTCTTCCTAATGTGCTTCCATGCAGTGTTCATCAAAAGGCTCACCATGCACGCTCACACTCAGTCTTGCCACGCGCCCCTGATGATCAATCCAAGGGCCATTGAATGCAGTCCATGGTACACGCTAGTCAACCCACGTGCACTCAACCAGGAAAGGTCAAACAGGCTTCATGTTCTTGGGCCAAACCACTCCAATTCACCTCCAAAAAGGGCCAGACACCCCCCAATGTTTGCATCTTATTTTTTAACTTCCTTTTCTTTTCTTTTTTGTTTTAATTTGTTTTAATTGTCTTATTTAATTCACCAATAATTAATTTTCATAATAAAAAATCAGACACTAAAATATGTTAATTAATTTACTTATTAAATATTTTTGTAAAAAAATCTTAAATAATTAATTTAGTAAATTAGGTTTTAAAACTTTAATCTTTTTCTTAATAAATTAAAATATGTAGAAATTAGGGTTTTTAACTTTTTCGTCCTTTTTTTAATAAATAATTTTCTCATCATTATTATTATTATTAATTACTAAATATTTTGTAAATAAACATGTACATTAATTATTTAGTAAATTAGGTTAAACTTTAATATTTTTCATTAATAATTAAAAACAACTTAGAATTAGGGTTTCTCTTGATTTTCGATTTCTTTTACTTTCATAAATACAAAAACCATAAAAAACACTTCTTTTCTTTTATTAAATACTTAATTAACTTTAAATTCAATTTAATTTTAAAAGGGTCCAACACCCTCGAACGTTCTATTTTTTATTCTTTCGCGTTATTCTTATTTTCCTTCCGAATATTATGTAACTGCTCAAGCCATGTAATAGTAACTAAGTTTTACTTTCCACATTTTTTACCAAAACGGGTCTTTGTAATTTGGCGATGTATAGACCCGCGCCTTGTAATAGCGTAGGGTTTTACTTTCCGCATTTAAATTTCCGCACTTTTAAATTCCAATTGCATGAAAGAATGAATGACTAATTAAAAACAAGCGTAGCTCATAATGCCATGAACAAAGAGAAATATTAAACTGAAAACAACACACAAATTCACACACCACTCTTAGGGTACGCCTCACTGTTGCCTTGCCTTCGAAACGTGGTCATCGAGTATAGGACGTTTTAGTAAGTCCTTATGTCCATGATCAATGGCATAAGGGTAGCTTCTAAGGTGTCCTACTGTTGCTCTGGTGACCACACTGTCCCTAACAAACGAATTGACCCGAACACCTCCAACGGTGGTGCTACCTACCTCTCAATGGTGGGATGGCACTACTTAAAGGACATTTACACAGCCTAATTCCTTAGGGTAGGTAGATAACTCGTAGATACTTGCTCTATTCAGAACAAATCAAAAACTCTTTTCACACTGACACTTTCAAAAAGCTTTCAAAACAATTTTTCAAACACTCTTGAGGACTGATACAAGAGTTATTCAAAAAACTTTGACGAAACTTTTTCTAACCCACTCACACTTTGAAAAGCAAACACTTTTGAAAACACAATGAGCAAGTATCTAAGAGCCCATGGATAACCATGGATAGAAAGGGTGCTAACACCTTCCCTTTCTATAAATCTACCTCCCGAACCGAGAAACTATCTCATAAGGAATTTTGCTGTGCTTTTGTCCTGTCCATGTTGGAGAAAATAAAAGACGGTGGCGACTCTTACTTCCGCGACATTTCGCGATCCAGCGTTAAACAGTCAGTTCTAAATCCACCGATCACAGAACTGGCGACTCTGCTGGGGATGATACTTAAAGTGACGTGTACCTTAGGGTAGCTCAGACTTGTGTTTTCAATTGCTGTGTTTGTTTGCTTTATATTTTTGGGAATTGTCTTGGAGTTTTATAGATCTTAACCCGGATCTGGGGATACCCTTTTAGGTAGCATAAGCTGTGAGGGACCTGTCCGGCGTAGACCGACACGGGTGAAGCAGTGGCTACGTTGGTGTGGCACCTTGGTCTGTACCGATGTCCCTTGTGTCGTAACGAGGAGAATATGGGTCCTCTGAGGAGTCATTAAGCACCAACCGACCTTAGAACCCTAAATTGACCCAACTTGGCCAATAGAACAGTAGCAGTATGCTACACCCATTGAGGCTAAGCTCTCGTGATGGTTCTGGCTGCAAGAAAAGATTGTGATGCTGGAGTTATAACTGATTGAGGGTAGTCAGTGATATTGGGATCCTCTAGAACCCGGTTACTTCTGATAGGACAGGTCTTAACCACCAACTTCAAGAGGGTAGTGTTATACCCCAAAATTTGCCCTCCCATATTCCTCAAGAAATTGCCAAGCCAAGCTACAAAATTTCCCAAGGGTTGTGCAGTGCAACAGTCTCCCATACAGTCAAAATTAGGGTTTTGAGTCTGATCAAGAAAAGGAAGTTTTCAAAGGCTCAATCAAGTCTCATATGCTTATAAACATGGTCAAGCATACTCATATCAAGTTTCAAGGCATTCAGCTCAAAATTGCACAGTCAAAACCCTAAATTGCACTACAGTCAACTGTAGGGGCAAAATGGTCATTTGGCAGTCAAAAGTTCAAATTTTTGGTCAACATATCATTTTGAAGCCACAAACATCATTTGATCAATTCTTGATCATGATTCTCAAAATTTGGCTCAGAAATCATCAAAAATGCAAAAGTTGCTATATTTGGACAGCTGAAAAAGTCAACTGAAATTGACCAGGGCATAACTTTCACATGGATTATCAGAAAAATTCCATCCAAAGCTCATTTTGAAGAGAAAGACATTTCCTACAACTCATCTTCATACTTCAAGTCCAAGAAATGCTCTCACAAAAAGTTATCAATTTCAACATTATAGGTCATTTTCAAAAGTCAATAAAAAGGGACTTTAAGTCAAAGGCCATAACTTGAGATTGGTAAATCAAAATGACATGGGACCAAAGGCATTGGTTATAGGACTCAAAGACCTTTCCAAAATGTCCAAGAAAATGTGAAAAGCTTAAAAATTGAGCACGTTATGCCTTGGAGAAGTTGGGAAATTTTTGTGAAATGGCAAAAGTCAACTATCCTTGAAACTCCAATTTTTGACAAAAGGGCCAACTTTCTTCCACTTGATTCATCCTTGTCATGCCACACACGTGTCCCATGATTAATTTCAAGACCAAATATTGATTTTTCTATTTTATTTAATTTTTGATAATTTAATTCATTTTAAATCTTTAAAAATTCAAATAAAATTCAAAAGCCAATGGAATAGTGTCATTTGAATTTGGACAACTTCCATATATCATGGGCCAACTCAAAAACTCAGGTTAGGGTTAAATTGCACACTAAGTCTTGGTCTTGGCTTAAAAGAAGGAAAATTGGTTAATGGTGAAAACCCTAGGACTAGTTCTTTCATAAGCATGAATTAAGGCCAACTAACAAGCTAATTCTCTTCCATCATAAGCACTAAGTCAAACCCTAACCACAAGACACCAAAGGCTGCGCTCAAAAGCTTATTGACAACTTGAAAAATTAGCCATATAACTCAAATCTGAAATCAAGGTTGGAGGTAGTTTTAAGCCCTAAGACTGATTCTAATAGCTTCCTGGACAAATTCTGAACGTGTATCAATCACAAACAACAAGCCAACCTCCAAGAATCGGTAGTTAGAACTCGAACTGTATAGCAAAATTTCCAAAATCGTGCATCATGATTTAAACGTTCTTACAGCATTTTGTCCATTGATTCATGTTTACCATAATGTTTTGAGACTAACCATCATGTTCAATTGAGTTTTCATTGGCCATACGCGATTCTACCATTTTCATATGCTAGGGTTTTTCAGAGCTTGATTTAGGGCTTTCACAATACAGTAAAATTAGGGCTCCAGACTTATGCCGTTGCAATCAGCTCATCAAGACAAAGAAGACACAAGCCTCGCGATCAATTTATATGCACTATAGCGCTAATCGCTATTTTTCCAAAGGCAGTCTAACGCCACACTTGCAAAACAGTGGCCTTCGTTTTTTATGTTTCAGGGGATGAAGACGATGATAGCGTGGCACAAGCGGATTGGGGAATTTGAAAATGCGCGCGCGGAATCATTAATGTCTTGTTTGTTCTTTTTATTATTTAATAGCCATTATATATTAAATGAAACTTAGTGGCTCAGCTGGCAGGGACATACGCTTGTGACTCTCATGACCTGGGTTCAAACCCCAGGTCTCACATATTTCTCATATTATTTTTCAACGTGAATTCCCATGCAGCGCTATCATTGACGCCCACCATACACCTCAAAGTCAGATCATCCACGCGTCCAATCAAGCCAACTCCAAGGCCAGGATTCAGGGAGTACAGTGGGGGCTAGTCAATATGCCACACAAAATCTGGAAAAGTCAACGAACTTCAAAGCTTATTGGGCCAGAATGCTAGGCCTATACCTCCAATTTTGGGGTCACCCCCCCTGGTTTGCTTTGCTTTTCATAATTTATTTTTTTATTTATTTTCATTGTTTTAATTAATTAATTGTTTTCTTTACAAAATACAAAAACTTAATTAAAAATCAGAAAAGACCAAAAAAAAGAGTAAATATTTTTATTATAATTATTTTCTTGTAAATAAATTAATGTATAATGAATTTAGTTTTAATTAGGATGTTTGCAATTTTAATTCTTTTCATATTAAATAAAAATAATTAGAATTAGGTTAATTAATAATTTCCACTCCTTTTAATTTTTCCTTTTTTTCCATAATATTATTATTTATTTATTTATTTTATTTTTTATAATTAAATGTATATAAATAACTTAGATTTAAATTAGGTTAAAAATTCAATCTTTTTCTTAATAACTAAAAATCCAAAAATATAGCATTAGGTTTAATGACTTTTTATTCCTTTTAACTTTCCTCTTTTTTTGCCATAATATTAGTGATTTATTTATTTTCATAATTAAACTTGTAAACTAATTAGGGTTGCATTTAGGTTAAATTTTAATACTTTCATAATAAACTTAAAAATAATTAGAACTAGGTTTAACATTTCATTTTGGTTTTTAATTAATTCTTTTTTATTAAATCTCAAAAAACACAAAAATACTAAAAAACATTTTCTTTTAATTCTTAATTTTTATTCCTTGTTAATTTTGCAAAAGGGTCCAACGCCCATATTTTTAATTGTTTGATTTGCGTATTTATTTTTATTTCATTCAAATAATCATGTATCTCTCCCAAAGCCATGTAACTCGGACAATTTAACTTCTCGCACTTTTATTTCTTTCGCTTTACTTACTTTCCGTCAAATCGGGTCCGGTTTAATTTTGGCGATGTGGACCCGTGCCATTTGTAATAGTTTAGATTTATTTTCCCGCAAATATTAACTTTTAACAAAAGCATGCAAGAATGAATGGCCTTAAAAATAAAATCAAGCGTAGAACACCAATAAACATGACAAGACAAATATCAATGAAAACGACACACAATTCGCACACACCACCCCTAGGGTACGCCTCACTGTTGCCTTTCAAAAGGTGGTCGTCGAGTAGAGGACGTCTTAGTAAGTCCTCATGATCCGGGAACCTGGCATGAGGGTAGCTTCTAAGGTGTCTTCCCATTGCTCTGGTGATCACCACGTCCCTAAAACTCGAATTGACCCGAACACCTCCAACAGTGGTGCTACCTACCTCTCAATGGTGGGATGGCACTACTTTAAGGACATTTACACAGACGAATTCCTTAGGGTAGGTAGGTTCTCGTAGATACTTGCTCTCTTCAAAAACAAACAAAAATACTTTTCACACCAACACATTTTCAAAAGCTTTCAAAGCAAATTTTTCAAACACTCTGACGTACGAGTCGAACTGAAATTTTTCAAAGAAACTTTTTAAACCCACATTGAAAAGCAAACAAACAATTTTGAAAACACATTGAGAAAGTATCTAAGAGCCCATGGATAACCATGGATGGAAAGGGTGCTAACACCTTCCCTTTCTATAACCTACCTCCCGAACCGAGAGCAATCTCTTTTGAGGAATTTTTCTGTGCTTTTGTCCTTTCCATTTGGAGAAAATAAAAGACGGTGGCGACTCTTGCTTCCGCGACATTTCGCGAACCAGCTTTAAAACAGTCAGTTCCAGATCCACCGATCACAGAACTGGCGACTCTGCTGGGGAAAAACTTAAAGTGAGGTATACCTTAGGGCTAGTTCATAACTGTGTTTTCAATTGTCTTCTTTGCTTGCTTTAAATTGTGGGACTGTCTTGGGAGTTCTATAGATCCTAACCCGGATCTGGGGGATACCTTCTTAGAAAGTAGCAACAAGGCTGTGAGGGAACTGTGCGGGGTATACCGACATGGTTGAAACAGTCTGCTACATTGATGTGGCACTTTGGTGTGTACCGGTAACCCTTGAGTTCAGTCAAGGAGAGTACGGGGCCTCCGCGTGGTGTCGTGAAGCATCAACAGACCTTAGGAACCTTAATTGAACTATCTTGGCCTCTTTAGGGTAGTGAGATAACTGACTTTGGTGCAGTCCGAGGTTGGTTGATACTCGATACTACGCTCAATTGAGGGTTGCTTTCCTGGAATATTTCGGTCGCCAGTTCAGTGGCTAAATCGAAACGATGAACAATGAAAGCAATCCCGTGATATTGGGAACCTTAGAACCCGGTTACTTTGATTAGGACAGGTTGAACCCACCAACTTCAAGAGGGTACTACCCAGACCCCATGCTGGCCTTAAACCTTAAGGGCCTGTCTGGTGTGCCTTGTGTGCCTTACATGTTTGTCTTTGTAAATATCTGTGGTGTGTTTAATCATAGCATCATGACATCATCCAGCATCATACGCATTGACTAACCATTTCAGGGGTTCGAATTTTCATCTTTGTTCTTGTTTTGTAGGACATGGAAACTGTTCGTAGAAAGACAATTCCAATCAGTCTTGTAAGGATCCCTCCTCAGCTTAAGGAGCTTATATCCAGGATTCCCGAGAACTCTTCATTTAGTGAAAGGCATGGAAGTCTCATCAGCTTGGTCAATACCAACATTGAGGAAGATATGATGAAGGTCCTGTTCCAATTCTTTGACCCTCTGCATCACTGTTTCACCTTCTTGGACTATCAGTTGGTACCTACATTGGAGGAGTTCTCCCGACTCCTGAAGATCCCTATCCTTGATCAGCTACCCTTCAACGGTACAGAAAAGGAACCTAAGCTTGAAGAGATTGCTAAAGCCTTGCACCTACAGTCATCTGACCTCAAGGGACATTGGGAAGTCAGAAGTGGTATTAAAGGGTTCTTAGCCAGGTTTCTGTTTGAAAAGGCCTATGAATGTTGGAACTCCCTTGACTTGCAAGCTTTTGAAGAGGTTGTGGCCCTCCTTGTTTATGGTTTGGTGTTGTTCCCTAACCCAGATCAGCTCATTGATATCAGTGCTGTCCAGATCTTTATGTCCAGGAATCCTATACCTACGTTGCTGGGGGACCTCCTTCATTCATGTTACACTCGAACCATGAGAAAAAGAGGTGTCCTTATGTGTTGCACTCCTCTCCTGGGAAAGTGGTTTATTTCGCACCTTCCACAATCAGTCCTGAAGAACGAGCGGGGTTTGAGATGGTCACAACGGTTGATGACTCTTACACATGCAGATATACATTGGTGCCCTAGGTCCAGAGAAGATGTCACTATCATTGATCGTTGCGGGGAGTATCCTAATGTTCCTTTACTTGGAATCAGAGGGGGTATTACTTATAGTCCATGCCTGGCTTGGAGACAATTTGGTTATGCTCGGAGGGATGGTCCTCATGACATGTTGATTCCTGACATAGTTTTTGACTTCGACAATGATACTCAAGGACTTCGCCAGAGATTTATCAGAGCTTGGAGGATGCCTAGTAGGATAGACAGCAAGACACTGGGGCACAGGAACTCCATCCCTTTGGAACCTTACCTCAAGTGGGTACGAGCCCGCTCTCAGAAATTAGTAATGCCTTATCCTCACATGCTTCCAGTAATCAAAGAGCCTGCCTTGGAAGGAGAGGTTTCTCATGTCATTCAGCACCCTGATATGCCCACATCATGGGAAGAGATGCAGAAGAGCTGGATCCAGCTTAAGGAAGAGCGGAATTCTCTTGAGACTAGTTTGCATGTCAGTGAAAAGAAGGTCTTGGAGCTCACCCGCCTGCTGCACGAGGAAAGGAACCTCAACACTTACATAGCTCCAAAGAAGATGCGCAACATATTTTGGGATTGATTTGATCTTTTTGTACTTTTGCCCATGAGGCTTCGATGTATTAAACAATGATTTTCTTAATAATAATGTGTGTTCCTTTTGGTCTACAACAAATTTGAATTTTCGAACCCTTGAACGCATTGCATAAACACATATCATTCATCATGTGCATCATAGGTACTCTTCTTTTCAGGTTGTTTACTGTTCTTCGCTGTTTATTTCAGCATCATGAATCCTGAATCATCAACCGAGGCATCTATCAAGGCTCTTCAGGCGCAGAACGTCCAATTTCAGGCGCAGAACGCCCAATTTCAGGAGCTGATCAAGGGCTTGGCTCAGGGTCAACAAGAGTTAAAGACCATGCTTCTGAAGAAGACTAAGAAGAAGAGGAGGACTGTGCTATTTAACACTGGGCGCAGACTCGGGAACACTTTGGTTGAAGCTGAAAGGACTCCTCCATCTGTGACGGAAGGTAGTCACCAAGAAAGGGAGGTCCCAACTCCTGTGGGCTCTGATACTGAAACAGACTTTAACGATGAACAGTACCCTCCTGCTGAAGACCGGTACAAACAGCTGGAAGACAGATTAAAGGCTATGGAAGTTCAACGGGTGCCTGGATTGGATTTCGGAGACTTGGGGTTATCTACTGGGGTGGTGATCACACACAAGTTCAAAACACCTGCCTTCGTGAAGTATGATGGGGCTTCCTGTCCCAAGATGCACCTCCGTTCTTATGTAAGGAAGATCCAGCCTTACACAGCAGACAAGAACCTTTGGATCCACTTCTTCCAGGAGAGTCTTTCAGGGACTCACCTCGATTGGTTCTATCAGCTGGATGGAATCAGCATTCGTAACTGGGAGGATCTGGCCACTGCTTTTTACAAGCAGTATCAGTATAATGCCGACCTCGCTCCTACGCGTACCCAGCTCCAGGGTATGTCGCTAGGGTCGGGTGAAGGTTTTAAGGAGTACGCTCAGAAATGGAGAGACCTGGCTGGCAGGGTGCAGCCACCATTGACGGATCGGGAGCTGGTAGATATGTTCTTGGGGACCCTATCTGGTCCATTTTTCAATCATCTCATTGGTAATTCCTCTGCTGGGTTTACTGATCTGATCCTGACTGGTGAAAGGATCGAGGCCGGTATAAAATCGGGGAAGATACAGAAAGTTGCCTCCTCCAGTACTGAGAAGAAACCCTACAAAAAGGAGGCTAGTGCTGTATATAGCTCCCGGAGAACAGAGCGACCTGAACACCGCCAATCTGTCAATGCGGTAATGATTGCCAAACCTGCTGCCGCTCCTCGGCCAACTAATCCTCAAAAGTTTGAAAGACCCCGGAGAGAGTATACCCGGTTAAGCATGACCTTATCACAGATCCTGCCACAGTTGCTATCCACCAATTTAGTGACTGTCAGGGAGGCTCCAAAGTTTCCCAATACTGCATCCCCCAAGTTCAATCCAAATGCTCGCTGTGCTTATCACTCTGATAGCCCGGGGCATAACACAGATGACTGTTGGGCCCTAAAGAATAAGGTTCAAGACCTCATTGATGCAAAGGAAATACAGTTTGAGGCGCCCGAGAGGCCGAATGTTGTAACTGCTCCCATGCCCCAGCATGGAGTGAATGTTGTTGAGGAGGATTTGTATGTAGCTTCGGTGGATGATGTTGCTACTCCGTTGCTGATGGTCAAGAGGAATCTGTTGCTAGCCGGTTTATTTCCGGGATGTAGCGAAAGTTGCCCTCTATGTGTTGCTTCCCCTGCTGGTTGTTCTCTGTTGAAGTCAGGCATCCAAAACCTGATAGATAGTAGAGAGATTTTGTTCAGAAAGACTGCTGTTCCTGCTGCTCCTGTTGAAGAAGTGTCGATCGTTACCATCTTCAACAACCATTCCAAGGCTCCTTCAAAGAAGCCTATACAAATTTTGTCAGTTCACAAGAGTGCTCCCATCACCATTACTGTTCCGGGGCCTATACCCTACAAATCTGATAAGGCTGTCCCATGGCACTATGGGGCGGATGTTTATGTTCTGGGTGTGAAACAAGAGTGCAACATTGATACTGGTGTCTCCAACATCACCGGGCCTGCTAAGGTCACTCGTAGTGGAAGACTGTTCTCGCCAGACATTGCTCCTCCGGCAATTCATAGGCCTTTGATCTTCACACCTGCCAGAGAGCCTGTTTCTCCCCCTGACCAAGTATCCACCCCTGCTACTGAGTCATCTGATACTCGGGGCAAGGGAATTGCTGCTGATATGCCTGCCAGGACGGAGGCACCAAAGACCATTGTTGAGGCTTCCAAGCAGGAAATGGAAGAAATCCTCAAGATAATAAAGAAAAGTGATTTCAACGTTGTAGAACAGCTGGGGCACACCCCCTCTAAAATCTCCATGTTGTCACTGCTGCTGTGTTCAGAGGCCCATGCAAAGGCTCTGATTGCTTTCTTAAAGACAGCCCACGTACCCCAAGAGACGTCTGCTGACCAGTTCACCGACTGTGTGGCCAACCTAACCGCTGATAATGGCCTGGGTTTCTCTGATGCCGATCTGACAGCAAAGGGGAAAAACCATAATGATGCCCTGCATGTCTCCATTGAATGCAGGGGCACTACTCTTGCTCATGTGCTGGTTGACACAGGTTCTTCATTAAACGTGCTGCCTAAGAAGGCTCTGGATAGGCTGGATTGTGAGGGTCTAGAGCTCAAACCAACTCACATTGTTGTCCGGGCCTTTGATGGGTCCAAAAGAATGGTACATGGTGAGGTGGACATCCCAATCAGGGTTGGGTCACAGGTATTTGATTCAAAATTCTATGTGATGGACATCCATCCGTCCTATTCTTGTTTGCTGGGTCGCCCGTGGATCCACAAGGCTGGAGCTGTGACCTCCACATTGCATCAGAAGCTCAAGTACCCGGTCAGGGGGAAGATTGTAACAGTGCAAGGGGAAGAGGAGTACATGGTCAGCCACCTCAACTCCTTCAGATACGTAGAAATGGATGGGGAGTTCATTGAAACCCCCTTTCAACATTTTGAGGAAGTGCCACAAACCCTGGCAGCAGCAGAAGCAGATGAAGAGGTTTCTCCTATGAAGATGGCCTCCTTAAAGGACGCCCGGGCTGTGATCGAAAAAGGTGAATGTGCAAACTGGGGCAAGCTCCCTGATCTTACTCCTAAGACTAACAAGTTTGGGCTGGGTTTCACCACAGAAGCTCAGAAAGCGGTGCGCGAGGCAAGAATTGGAAGACCTCCGGTGCTCATCACTCACTCAGAAGTGAATGCTATTGGAGAGGAAGATGAAATAGAAGAGTCAGAGTTCGATAGCTGGATCTACCCGACGGCCGACGGTGGATTGACCAATTGGACTGCTAAAGATTTTACACCCATAACTTTTGTTCCTCAATAATGAATTTCTTTGTTTTTGATTTGTAATAAACAATAATTTGAAACTATATGGCCCGGTGTCTTACCCGGGGCACCGTGGTTTTATTTATGAGGGCTTTTGTTTGTCACTATCATATATCATGAATAAAAGCATTGGACGTTTTTCACAATTCAAATTTTGCGCTCCTTTTCTTTCTTTTCTTTACATATTGCAAAACAGCTGTATTTACACACACACTCACTCATACAGGTTTCAATCCACTCTGGATCTCACTGGTAACGACTCTGCTACTGCCAGTTATGACTTCGAAAATCCGATCAACTTAGCCGCAGACGAAGGAGAAGATGATTGCGAAGTGCCTGGTGAACTTGCAAGACTGTTACAACAGGAGGAGAGGGCAATTCAACCCCATGAAGAGCCAGTGGAAATAATAAACTTGGGTACTGAGGAAGACAAGAAAGAGGTGAAGATTGGTGCCAACCTAGAACTCAGCGTGAAGCAACGGTTGACTCAGATGCTGCATGACTATAAAGAAATCTTTGCCTGGTCCTACGAAGATATGCCCGGATTAGATACCGACATTGTGGTCCATCACTTACCAACTAAAGAAGATTGCCCTCCGGTTAAGCAAAAGGTCCGCCGTATGCGTCCAGAGATGTCTGAGAAGATTAAAGCCGAGGTTATGAAGCAGTTTGATGCCGGGTTTCTTGCAGTGACTTCCTACCCTCAGTGGGTTGCTAATGTGGTACCGGTACCTAAGAAGGACGGCAAGGTCAGGATGTGTGTCGATTACAGGGATCTGAACAGGGCCAGCCCCAAGGATGACTTCCCTCTACCCCACATTGATGTCCTTGTTGATAATACCGCTCAGCATAAAGTGTTCTCTTTTATGGATGGCTTTTCAGGCTACAATCAGATCAAGATGGCTCCTGAAGACATGGAAAAGACTACGTTTGTTACTCAGTGGGGCACCTTCTGCTACAAAGTCATGCCTTTTGGACTAAAGAATGCTGGGGCAACCTACCAACGTGCCATGGTTGCTTTATTTCATGACATGATCCATCATGAGATAGAAGTGTATGTTAACGACATGATCGCTAGGTCCCAGACTGAGGAAGAACACCTTGATCATCTACAGAAACTGTTTGACCGTTTGAAACTGTACAAGCTGAGGTTGAATCCGAATAAGTGCACCTTCGGGGTAAGATCGGGAAAGTTGCTAGGATTCGTGGTAAGTGACAAGGGAATTCAAGTGGACCCTGCTAAGGTCAAAGCCATTCAAGAGATGCCAGTTCCTAAGACAGAGAAGGAAGTCAGAGGCTTTCTAGGACGTCTGAATTACATTGCTCGGTTCATCTCACACTTAACTGCTACCTGTGAACCAATCTTCAAGCTGCTGAAGAAAGATCAGGTAGTACGCTGGAATGATGAATGTCAGGCTGCTTTTGACAGAATCAAAGAATATCTCCAAGAACCACCCATCCTTATGCCACCAGTTGAAGGGAGACCTTTGATACTTTACCTGACAGTGCTTGATAATGCAATGGGGTGTGTGCTGGGGCAGCATGACGAGTCTGGCCGAAAAGAGCATGCCATTTATTACCTTAGCAAAAAGTTTACCGACTGTGAGACCCGATACTCACTGCTTGAGAAAACTTGCTGCGCTTTGGTATGGGCTGCTCGCCGGCTGAGACAGTATATGCTGACTCACACTACCTTGTTGATCTCAAAAATGGATCCTATAAAGTACATATTCGAAAAGCCTGCTCTGTCTGGGAGAATTGCAAGATGGCAGATGATCTTGACGGAATACGACATTCAGTACACGACCCAAAAAGCCATCAAGGGAAGTGTATTGGCATACCACTTAGCACATCAAGCTGTGGATGACTACCAATCAATGAACTTCGAGTTTCCAGATGAAAGCATTATGATAGTAACTGACTGTGAAATACCTGGACCGGATGAAGGACCTGAACCAGGATCCCGATGGTCTATGCACTTTGACGGAGCTTCCAATGCTTTGGGAAATGGTATCGGCGCCATAATCGTATCTCCACAAGGTACTCATACTCCACTCACCGCCCGGCTGTGTTTCAACTGTACCAACAACATGGCGGAGTATGAAGCGTGTATTATGGGTCTTCAAGCTGCGATCGACCTGAGGATCAAATTTCTGAGTGTCTTCGGAGATTCCGCTCTTGTGATCAATCAAATCAAAGGAGAGTGGGATACGAAACACCCAAACTTGATTCCTTACAGAGAATGTGTGTTGGCCCTGATCCCCCACTTCACAGAGATAACATTTGAGCACTTTCCAAGAGAAGAGAATCAGTTGGCGGACGCGTTAGCTACAATGTCTTCAATGTTCAAGGTTAAATGGGATAATGAAGCTCCCCGGATCATCATCTGGAAACTGGACGAACCGGCATACTGTTGTGATCTCGAGACTGAATTGGTAACTGAGAAAACCTTGGTACCACGAAGTGAAGAGATATCTGGAAGCTCAGGAATACCCTGAAGGTGCTTCTGTCAATGATAAGAAATTCCTGAGGAGGTTTGCAGCCAAGTTCTTTCTTAGCAACGGCATCTTGTACAAGCGAAACCAGGATTCAACCTTACTGCGTTGTGTGGACAAGACTGAAGCAGAAAGAATCATGGAAGAGCTGCATGAAGGGACCTTTGGTACACACTCCAGTGGACATACCATGGCAAAGAAGATCCTACGGGCAGGGTATTACTGGTCTACAATGGAAGCTGACTGTTACCAACATTCCAGGACATGCCACAAATGCCAGATTTATGCAGATAAAGTGCATGTTCCTCCGGTTCCCCTGAATGTTCTGACTGCGCCTTGGCCGTTTGCAATGTGGGGCATAGACATGATCGGAGAGATTAAGCCTACGGCATCCAATGGACATCGCTTCATCCTAGTGGCGATTGATTATTTTACGAAGTGGGTTGAGGCAGCGTCCTATGCTACGGTAACCAAGACTGTTGTGGCACGGTTCATTCGGCAAAACCTGATCTGTCGGTACGGTGTCCCTGAGCGGATTATTACAGATAACGATACCAATCTGAACAATAAGATGATCGCTGAGCTCTGCGAACAGTTCAAGATACAGCACCACAATTCTTCTCCTTACAGACCAAAGATGAATGGGGCTGTAGAAGCAGCTAATAAAAACATCAAGAAGATCGTGCAGAAGATGACAGTAACGTATAAAGATTGGCACGAGATGTTACCGTTCGCTCTGCATGGGTATCGTACCTCAGCTAGGACGTCAACCGGGGCAACTCCTTTCTCTCTGGTTTATGGCATGGAGGCAGTCTTGCCAATCGAAGTACAAATTCCTTCTCTCCGGATAATGAAGGATGCAAAGCTGAATGAAGATGATTGGATCCAGACATGACTTGATCAGCTCAACCTTATTGACGAAAAGAGACTTGCTGCTATCTGTCATGGTCAGACGTATCAGAAACGAATGATTAGGGCATTTAACAAAAAGGTCAGACCACAGGAATATCAAGTCGGGGATCTGGTGATCAAGCGAATCATCCTTCCTCAGAGTGATCCAAGGGGCAAATGGACCCCTACATACGAAGGGCCATTTGTGGTTAAGCATGTGTTCTCAGGAGGAGCAATGATATTAACCAACATGGATGGTGACGACCTTCCTCATCCCGCCAATGCAGACATAGTTAAAAAATACTACGCATGAAAAAATGACCCGCTAGGCTGACACGCCTAGGCAAAAATTAGGGCTTCCCGTCGAACCAAAAGGGTTCGGGCAAAATGAAGGGATGAAAATGAAAAATCTGTACACCCGGCAAGTCGAAAACCTGAAAAGGCGGCTTGGGCAAAAATGGGTATCCCGGTGGACTGAAAATCCGAAAGGGCAGTCCAGGCAAAAATTAGGGATAAAAGCGTAATACTATGTCTCATTGGATCACTTTGCATCCAGAATCCGGTATCTACATCAAGTTCAGACGGCATCGATCAGTCAGCTTCACCTTCAACCAAGGTCATCAAGTGATGAGACGCGCAGAGTATAAAGGCAATAGCAGAGTTGAAACCCAGTGGATCATTCATCTTTCACACAGCTGTTTTATTTTCTTTTGTACAAAACTTGTATAAACTCTTTTGCTCGGCGACGTTTCTCTTACTAGGATGTCAGCCTCTTGTACACAAAACGCCTATTCACAGGCTATTCAAAATCAATACAAATATACTTTTCAGTTAAACGTGCCAACTATTTTTCTTTTTTTGTTTTGTTTTGTGAAGAACGTCCAAGGTTCAATTTGTGATATATGCATTGACAATAATTTGCTAGCTCATAAATATTTGCATACGAAACAAAGAATTAATTGCAGGTGACACTAGAAACAGGGGCAATAAAGAGTTGTCTGAGCAGTCTAATTGTTCTAGCCTCCAAAGTACCAAGGTAGGTTCAGCTAAAGAACCTAACCAGGCATCTTAAATTCCCCAGAGAGTGAGACTGCAAGTCAGTGCATTCTTCCCCAAACAAAGTTAACAAGCCTCAAGGAAATTGGGTATCCTCCAGTAGATCCCAATATTCCCCAACAGCACATATTCTTAACAAGCATCCCCGGCAGTCTTGGTCTAAAGATTGTTCCCCGGCGGCATACATCAACATTCAAAGGAATCACTTCCCCAGCATATCAGAACTTCCCCAGGAGAGTCCCATCCAAATTCCCCAGGAAAGATGGAATTCATCACCCCAAGCAGTAAGCTTATCCCCAGTAAATTCTGGAAGCTTATTCTTCACAGAGCACGAACGCGTCGTCCGGCTTTATTTAAAGAATTATTTCCTTAACAGGATATAACTGGGTTATCCTCAGCCAAAAGCCACGGAAAGGTCGTCGTCAACATAGTTCTTTCCTATCCCCAGCGAAGTCCATTAACACTTCCAACAACAAAGACATCCTCAGCAAATTACTGCTATCAACACTCAGCAAAGCATCTCTATCCCCACAGAGTATTGCTTCCCAGCATGATCGCCAGAGTATCTTTTTTCCCCGCAGAATCTTCCATTCGCCAAGTTTATTCCGCAACGGAGTCATCTTCTCCTACTGGTATCCTTGCAGTTATCATCCCCAGCGGAAGCAAAATCTATTCTTCGACATCAGCCCAGGATACGACTTCCCGGCACCCGTCAAGGATTCACTTTCCTAGACAAAAACATACAAGTCATAAAATATCATATACATCATTATAGCATGCATAACACACTGCATCATACAAATCTCATTTATGTTGAGAACATCATTGCTTGATCCATATCATGCATTGCATATGACTGACTTTTACCTTTCAGGAAAGATCCAGTTAAGTTCTCAAGCTACATTTCAAGACCTAGACCGGTTCAGTTAAATCGACCCTAAGATTTTCCTGATGCTTATCCAGTCAAAGGCCTTCTCTGGTTCAGTCAGATCGACCCTAAGATCTCCCTGATGCTTATCCAGTTGAAGCCATTTCAAGACCTAGACCGGTTCAGTTAAATCGACCCTAAGATTTTCCTGATGCTTATCCAGTCAAAGGCCTTCTCTGGTTCAGTCAGATCGACCCTAAGATCTCCCTGATGCTTATCCAGTTGAAGACATTTCAAGACCTAGACCGGTTCAGTTAAATCGTCCCAAGATTTTCCTGATGCTTATCCAGTCAAAGGCCTTCTCTGGTTCAGTCAGATCGACCCTAAGATCTCCCTGATGCTTATCCAGTTGAAGACATTTCAAGACCTAGACCGGTTCAGTTAAATCGACCCTAAGATTTTCCTGATGCTTATCCAGTCAAAGGCCTTCTCTGGTTCAGTCAGATCGACCCTAAGATCTCCCTGATGCTTATCCACTTGAAGACATTTCAAGACCTAGACCGGTTCAGTTAAATCGTCCCAAGATTTTCCTGATGCTTATCCAGTCAAAGGCCTTCTCTGGTTCAGTCAGATCGACCCTAAGATCTCCCTGATGCTTATCCAGTTGAAGACATTTCAAGACCTAGACCGGTTCAGTTAAATCGACCCTAAGATTTTCCTGATGCTTATCCAGTCAAAGGCCTTCTCTAGTTCAGTCAGATCGACCCTAAGATCTCCCTGATGCTCATCCAGTTGAAGACATTTCAAGACCTAGACCGGTTCAGTTAAATCGTCCCAAGATTTTCCTGATGCTTATCCAGTCAAAGGCCTTCTCTGGTTCAGTCAGATCGACCCTAAGATCTCCCTGATGCTTATCCAGTTGAAGACATTTCAAGACCTAGACCGGTTCAGTTAAATCGACCCTAAGATTTTCCTGATTCTTACCCAGTCAAAGGCTTCTCTGGTTCAGTCAGATCGACCCTAAGATCTCCCTGATTCTTATCCCAGTAGAAGACACCCCAGATTTTTCTCAACGAGCGTTGTTGAAGTTAAAATCCCCCAGATTTTTCTCAACGAGCGTTGTTGAAGCTAAAATCCCCAAGATTTTTCTCAACAAGCGTTGTTGAAATTAAAGTCGCCCAAGGTTCTCTTACCATTCATGCTAAGGTAGTAACCATCCCTGGTTCTTTCATCGCCGTTTGAAGCTCCAGACTCAGCTCCTGTAACCAGTCAGGACACATCTATACCAGGCATCTAAACCTCCTGCAACGTGTCAGGTACTCATTTTCTGTTTTGCAGGTATGCAGGTTCTCGCTAAGGAATCTCTTACGCAATCAAAACATCCAGATGGCATCTATAAGCCCATTCCCCCATCATTGCTAACATGTGAGCGCAAATTTCTGGGCACTCTAGTGTCCAATCATCTTCTACCCTCGGATTACGAAAGGCACGTCAGCCAATCTGCATCCTCAGGTCTAAGAAGATTGAACAGGGGCAACTGTTATACCCCAAAATTTGCCCTCCCATATTCCTCAAGAAATTGCCAAGCCAAGCTACAAAATTTCCCAAGGGTTGTGCAGTGCAACAGTCTCCCATACAGTCAAAATTAGGGTTTTGAGTCTGATCAAGAAAAGGAAGTTTTCAAAGGCTCAATCAAGTCTCATATGCTTATAAACATGGTCAAGCATACTCATATCAAGTTTCAAGGCATTCAGCTCAAAATTGCACAGTCAAAACCCTAAATTGCACTACAGTCAACTGTAGGGGCAAAATGGTCATTTGGCAGTCAAAAGTTCAAATTTTTGGTCAACATATCATTTTGAAGCCACAAACATCATTTGATCAATGCTTGATCATGATTCTCAAAATTTGGCTCAGAAATCATCAAAAATGCAAAAGTGGCTATATTTGGACAGCTGAAAAAGTCAACTGAAATTGACCAGGGCATAACTTTCACATGGATTATCAGAAAAATTCCATCCAAAGCTCATTTTTAAGAGAAAGACATTTCCTACAACTCATCTTCATACTTCAAGTCCAAGAAATGCTCTCACAAAAAGTTATCAATTTCAACATTATAGGTCATTTTCAAAAGTCAATAAAAAGGGACTTTAAGTCAAAGGCCATAACTTGAGATTGGTAAATCAACATGACATGGGACCAAAGGCATTGGTTAGAGGACTAAAAGACCTTTCCAAAATGTCCAAGAACATGTGAAAAGCTTAAAAATTGAGCAAGTTATGCCTTGGAGAAGTTGGGAAATTTTTGTGAAATGGCAAAAGTCAACTATCCTTGAAACTCCAATTTTTGACAAAAGGGCCCACTTTCTTCCACTTGATTCATCCTTGTCATGCCACACACGTGTCCCATGATTAATTTCAAGACCAAATATTGATTTTTCTATTTTATTTAATTTTTGATAATTTAATTCATTTTAAATCTTTAAAAATTCAAATAAAATTCAAAAGCCAATGGAATAGTGTCATTTGAATTTGGACAACTTCCATATATCATGGGCCAACTCAAAAACTCAGGTTAGGGTTAAATTGCACACTAAGTCTTGGTCTTGGCTTAAAAGAAGGAAAATTGGTTAATGGTGAAAACCCTAGGACTAGTTCTTTCATAAGCATGAATTAAGGCCAACTAACAAGCTAATTCACTTCCATCATAAGCACTAAGTCAAACCCTAACCACAAGACACCAAAGGCTGCGCTCAAAAGCTTATTGACAACTTGAAAAATTAGCCATATAACTCAAATCTGAAATCAAGGTTGGAGGTAGTTTTAAGCCCTAAGACTGATTCTAATAGCTTCCTGGACAAATTCTGAACGTGTATCAATCACAAACAACAAGCCAACCTCCAAGAATCGGTAGTTAGAACTCGAACTGTATAGCAAAATTTCCAAAATCGTGCATCATGATTTAAACGTTCTTACAGCATTTTGTCCATTGATTCATGTTTACCATAATGTTTTGAGACTAACCATCATGTTCAATTGAGTTTTCATTGGCCATACGCGATTCTACCATTTTCATATGCTAGGGTTTTTCAGAGCTTGATTTAGGGCTTTCACAATACAGTAAAATCAGGGCTCCAGACTTATGCCGTTGCAATCAGCTCATCAAGACAAAGAAGACACAAGCCTCGCGATCAATTTATATGCACTATAGCGCTAATCGCTATTTTTCCAAAGGCAGTCTAACGCCACACTTGCAAAACCGTGGCCTTCGTTTTTTATGTTTCAGGGGATGAAGACGATGATAGCGTGGCACAAGCGGATTGGGGAATTTGAAAATGCGCGCGCGGAATCATTAATGTCTTGTTTGTTCTTTTTATTATTTAATAGCCATTATATATTAAATGAAACTTAGTGGCTCAGCTGGCAGGGACATACGCTTGTGACTCTCATGACCTGGGTTCAAACCCCAGGTCTCACATATTTCTCATATTATTTTTCAACGTGAATTCCCATGCAGCGCTATCATTGACGCCCACCATACACCTCAAAGTCAGATCATCCACGCGTCCAATCAAGCCAACTCCAAGGCCAGGATTCAGGGAGTACAGTGGGGGCTAGTCAATATGCCACACAAAATCTGGAAAAGTCAACGAACTTCAAAGCTTATTGGGCCAGAATGCTAGGCCTATACCTCCAATTTTGGGGTCACCCCCCCCCCCCCCCTGGTTTGCTTTGCTTTTCATAATTTATTTTTTTATTTATTTTCATTGTTTTAATTAATTAATTGTTTTCTTTACAAAATACAAAAACTTAATTAAAAATCAGAAAAGACCAAAAAAAAGAGTAAATATTTTTATTATAATTATTTTCTTGTAAATAAATTAATGTATAATGAATTTAGTTTTAATTAGGATGTTTGCAATTTTAATTCTTTTCATATTAAATAAAAATAATTAGAATTAGGTTAATTAATAATTTCCACTCCTTTTAATTTTTCCTTTTTTTCCATAATATTATTATTTATTTATTTATTTTATTTTTTATAATTAAATGTATATAAATAACTTAGATTTAAATTAGGTTAAAAATTCAATCTTTTTCTTAATAACTAAAAATCCAAAAATATAGCATTAGGTTTAATGACTTTTTATTCCTTTTAACTTTCCTCTTTTTTTGCCATAATATTAGTGATTTATTTATTTTCATAATTAAACTTGTAAACTAATTAGGGTTGCATTTAGGTTAAATTTTAATACTTTCATAATAAACTTAAAAATAATTAGAACTAGGTTTAACATTTCATTTTGGTTTTTAATTAATTCTTTTTTATTAAATCTCAAAAAACACAAAAATACTAAAAAACATTTTCTTTTAATTCTTAATTTTTATTCCTTGTTAATTTTGCAAAAGGGTCCAACGCCCATATTTTTAATTGTTTGATTTGCGTATTTATTTTTATTTCATTCAAATAATCATGTATCTCTCCCAAAGCCATGTAACTCGGACAATTTAACTTCTCGCACTTTTATTTCTTTCGCTTTACTTACTTTCCGTCAAATCGGGTCCGGTTTAATTTTGGCGATGTGGACCCGCGCCATTTGTAATAGTTTAGATTTATTTTCCCGCAAATATTAACTGTTAACAAAAGCATGCAAGAATGAATGGCCTTAAAAATAAAATCAAGCGTAGAACACCAATAAACATGACAAGACAAATATCAATGAAAACGACACACAATTCGCACACACCACCCCTAGGGTACGCCTCACTGTTGCCTTTCGAAAGGTGGTCGTCGAGTAGAGGACGTCTTAGTAAGTCCTCATGATCCGGGAACCTGGCATGAGGGTAGCTTCTAAGGTGTCTTCCCATTGCTCTGGTGATCACCACGTCCCTAAAACTCGAATTGACCCGAACACCTCCAACAGTGGTGCTACCTACCTCTCAATGGTGGGATGGCACTACTTTAAGGACATTTACACAGACGAATTCCTTAGGGTAGGTAGGTTCTCGTAGATACTTGCTCTCTTCAAAAACAAACAAAAATACTTTTCACACCAACACATTTTCAAAAGCTTTCAAAGCAAATTTTTCAAACACTCTGACGTACGAGTCGAACTGAAATTTTTCAAAGAAACTTTTTAAACCCACATTGAAAAGCAAACAAACAATTTTGAAAACACATTGAGCAAGTATCTAAGAGCCCATGGATAACCATGGATGGAAAGGGTGCTAACACCTTCCCTTTCTATAACCTACCTCCCGAACCGAGAGCAATCTCTTTTGAGGAATTTTTCTGTGCTTTTGTCCTTTCCATTTGGAGAAAATAAAAGACGGTGGCGACTCTTGCTTCCGCGACATTTCGCGAACCAGCTTTAAAACAGTCAGTTCCAGATCCACCGATCACAGGTAGTACCCTGAACTTCATGCTGGCCTAAAATCTAAGGGCTCTTTTGTGTGACTTGTGTGCCTTAAAACTTGACTACTTGCATGCTTGTTATCTGACACTTGAGTTTCTTGCAGGTTTTGTTTACAGTCCTTAATTTGGGCTCATAACAGGGTTTACCTACATTACCCCATGCATAGCATAACATCATACCATTACATGCATCTTGCATAAAGACTAACCCGTTTCAAGGACCTCAAGGGTTTGTGATGCAGGTCATGATGAATCAAATGTCTAGCAAGGGGCAAAGGGGATTTATTTTCCTCTAGCCAAGGTTGTTTGGAAATCAAAACATGATGACTTGAGTCAGGGGCTATGACCCACTCGATATGGTGAGCCTTGACCCTTGAGGAAGGACTCTCAACAACATGAAGTTCCTTCAATCAAGCTACCGGATCCCAATTCTAACAGTTTCTCCGTTTACCCCGCGAGATCCTTGAAAATATTGCATGCATATCATACATATCATTGCATTACAGGTACCACTGTTTACAGGTCACTTACCTTCTTTGCTGTTTATTTCAGCAGTCTCATCATGAATCCTGAATCATCTACTGAGCAATCCATCAAGGCCCTCCAGGCTCAGAACGCCCAGTTCCAGGAGTTGATTAAAAGTCTAGCCCAGGGTCAACAGGATTTAAAGACTCTGCTCTTGAAGAAGAAGAAGAAGAGAACGGTGTTGTTCAACCCAAGACGTAAATCTGGGAATGGATCACTAAATGACGTTGAGCAGACTACCCCATCTGTTGAAAGGGACAACCCCCATGAGAGAGAGGTTCCTAGTCTAGTGGTCTCCGACAACGAGACAGAGTTCAATGATGAACAGTACCCTCCAGCTGAGGATAGGTATAAACAGTTGGAAGACCGGTTAAGTGCTATGGAGATACAAAAAGTGCCCGGCCTGGACTTCGAAGATCTAGGTCTGTCTTCTGGGGTAGTGATCCCGCACAAGTTCAAGGCACCTGCCTTTTCCAAGTACGAAGGGGCATCCTGTCCTAAGCTGCATCTCAGGTCGTACATAAGGAGGATCCAACCCTACACGGCTGACAAGAATTTATGGATTCACTTCTTCCAGGACAGTCTGTCAGGAACCCAACTCGACTGGTTATATCAACTGAATGGAGCCAACATCCGCAACTGGGAGGACTTAGCCACTGCATTCTACAAGCAGTACCAGTACAATGCCGACCTTGCTCCCACGCGCACTCAGCTTCAGGGAATGTCTATGGGTGCAGGCGAAGGCTTTAAGGAATATGCCCAAAAATGGAGGGACCTTGCTGGAAGAGTACAACCACCTCTGACTGATCGGGAGCTTGTCGACATGTTCTTGGGGACCCTGTCTGGACCTTTCTTCAACCATCTGATTGGGAATTCTTCTGCTGGGTTTACAGATTTGATCCTGACCGGGGAAAGAATCGAGGCTGGTATCAAGGCTGGGAAAATTCAAGAAGCGACACCTTCTAATAATCATAAAAAGCCTTACATGGGGAAGAAAGAGTCTAATGCTGCATACAGTCAAAAGAGTCGTCGTGACCAACATGCAGGGGCAGTCATGATCTCTGGTTCTGCACCACGCCGACAACCACAAAAGGGAAATCAGCGAAGGCCGGACGAGCCTAAAAGATAATTCACCAATATCAACATGCCATTTTCACAAGCATTGCAGCACATGTTGAAAATGAATCTGATTGCGGTGATCAACCCTCCTGCAAATCCCAAGACCTCCTCTCCAAACTACAGCCCAGAAGCGAGGTGTTCTTATCATTCTGATAGCCCGGGGCATGATACTGAGGATTGTTGGGCGTTAAAATACAAGATCCAGAATATGATCGACGCCAAGGAGATCGAATTCGAGCCTGCTGAGACTCCCAATGTGATCACTGCTCCATTGCCCAAACATGGCTAGGATTGGAAATTTTTTGTTCATTCGAATGTTCAAGTTGTAATTTTCTTGGATTGTTCAAACATTTTATTTCATGTCAAACTTGGTTATTTCATTAATGCATTACACGTGTCTGTTTTGAAGTAATTGTGTTCACTATATTCAAAATTGCTCTTATTTTTGATGTTCAACTCTCGATTTTTAAATTCTAAGCCTCTTGAGGGAGGATGACAAAAACGATACCACAATCTACAGTATGCTTTTGAACAGACCCCGCTGATGAGGTATAGGCATTGTTTCAAATCCTAAACACTGGAGTTATAAGGAAGATAATCCCTCGTCAACCCCTTCGAGCCAAAGAAGTAGGAGTTTTTCTTTTCACAAAAAATTAAACCCTTAATCATAACCTGGGGCAGGGTAGTTTTCTCAGTTGATCCAGGTGCACGATGAACGGCATCAAAAGAGTCCTTCCAAAACAAAAGACAGTGATGGTTCCGAATAATTAAAGACAGGCAGTCATTACCTTTCAAAATAAAAGCCCAATAAGTCAAAACCTATGAAGGAGACTTACAAAAACTGGGGCATCCCGCTGACTGTAATCACAAAAGAAACAGTTCAGGCAAAAAACAGGGATAACGAAATCAAAAAGAAAGAGGTCTTACAAACCCTCAACAAAAAGGAAATGACTTCCTATACCAAATAAATTGTCAATATCCGAATCATCACTGGTATATCAAAGCAAAGACTCAAACAAGGTCTAACGCACGATCAGCTGGGTTTAGGTTTGAAGAACATCACGAAGAACGGGTGGGTACAAATAATTTGAGCCTTTATCCTTTGTTTCTTAAACCATGAACCAGGCCACGTTATAACCCTCAAAAAGTCCTAGCTGAAGCGTGGGTTAGTTCGAAAGCATACTGTTACGAAAGGTATCCTGACTCCTTAAGGCTTGCGATAAAATAATGAGTTGACATCACGGTTTACAAAAAATTCACTGGTTTTATTGAAAAAAATGCATTTCCAAAAACTTCAAGACAGACATAAGCTTTGCATTTTTAATATAACTTTGTTTGCATATGACTTTTTGTTTGAACAGCAGAGAAATTCGCACGACGAATATCTAGTGAACAAAAGCACCTCCAATCAAGGGGCATGGCATGATCGTTGTCTATCATCTGGGGCAGTTAAGTCAACATTCGGAGAATCTCTCAAAAGGCCAAACAACTTGGGATAAATCTCCATCTGGATCACCAGGGGCATTGGACGATCAAACGAAGATCTTCTGGTAGCACGGAAAAACACTTCTGATAGGGGCAACTCCCTACATCCTGAGAGCGTTGACATAGTCGGAAAAAAAATACTGCGCATAATCAAAGACCCGCTAGGTTGACACACCTAAGCAAAACTAAGGGCTTCCCGGTGAACCAAAAGGGTTCGGGCAAAAATAAGGGATGAAAATGAAAAAAATCTGTACACCCGGCAAGTCGAAAACCTGAAAAGGCGGCTTGGGCAAAAATGGGCATCCCGGTGGACTGAAAACCCGAAAGGGCGGTCCAGGCAAAAGTTAGGGATCACAGCGTACGACTATGTCCCGGCATCTCGTCACTTGCTTACCAGAAGAAGATTTGTCGATCGTCGTTCGTCAGCACCTCTACAGGGTATCTTCTTCTCCCACATCAGAAACAGGGGCAATAATGAGATGTCCAAGCGGTTTAGTTACTCTGTCCGCCAAGGTACCAAGGTAAGTTCGGCTGAAGAATGTAACCAAGATATCTTAATTCCCCAGAGAGTGAGCCAAGGTTCAGCCATACTCTTCCCCAAGCAGAGTTGGTCTCCCGTAAACCCTAACAAGGAACAATATCTCCAGCAAGTCAACACTCTCCCCAAGCAGAGTTAGCCTACTCAGCCAGCCTTAAGGAAGTTGGATTATCCCCAGAAAATCTCAACATTCCCAAACATTCCTAACAAGCATCCCCGGCAATCTTGATCTAATATTGTTCCCCGGCGGAATACCGGACATCCAGCGGAGCCATTCCCCAGTCCAATTTGAAAAATTTCCCCAGGAGATATAACTGGGTTATTTCCCCTGCAGAGCACGGACGCTCTCCCCCGGCTTTATTCAGAAGGTTATTTCCCCACCAGGATATAACTGGGTTATCCTCAGCCAAGTGCCACGGAAAGATCGTCCCCGGCAAAGTCTTTCTATCCCCAGCGGAATTCATCAAATCTTCCAACAGAGCTCAACAATGGTATCCCCAGCGAAGTTATCATCAACCTCAGCAAAGAACCCCTCTTTCCCCACAGAGTATTCCCCGCAGAGTATTCTATTCGCCAGGTTTATTCCCCAACGGAGTCATCTTCTCCTACCGGTTATGCTTGCAACCATCATCCCTAACGGAAACGAAGAACTCTATTCTTCAAACATCAAGCCCAGGATTTAACTTCCCGGCATCCGTCAAGGATTTATTTTCCTAAACAAACATACAGTCATAAACATCACACTTACATACACAATGCATGCACATACGCATCATGAACATACAATCTCATTTACTTCGAGAACATCACGCATGTCATACATCATGATATCGCATACAACTAACATTTTGTCTTTTCAGGACAAAGGTCAGTACAAAGATAATTACTATCAACTGTCGTGATTCCAGATCCGATTCCTGTATCTTGCCATGGTGTATCTGTTGACGACTAACATTACCAGACTCAATTCCTGTATCTTGCCAGGGCACGTCTGAAGAGTTTGAGGATCTGATTCCTGTATCTTGCCAGGGTGTATCTGTTGACGACTATTTCCAGACTCGATTCCTGTATCCTGCCAGGGCACGTCTGAAGAGTTCGAAGATCCGATTCCTGTATCTTGCCAGGGTGTATCTGTTGACGACTAACATTACCAGACTCGATTCCTGTATCTTGCCAGGGCACGTCTAAAGAGTTCGAAGATCCGATTCCTGTATCTTGCCAGGGTGTATCTGTTGACGACTAACATTACCAGACTCGACTCTTGTATCTTGCCAGGGCACGTCTGAAGAGTTTGAGGATCCAATTCTTGTATCTTGTCAGGGTGTATTTGTTGACGACTAATTCCAGACTCGATTCCTGTATCCTGCCAGGGCACGTCTGAAGAGTTCGAAGATCTGATTCCTGTATCTTGCCAGGGAGTATCTGTTGACGACTAACATTACCAGACTCGATTCCTGTATCTTGCCAGGGCACGTCTGAAGAGTTCGAAGATCCGATTCCTGTATCTTGCCAGGGTGTATTTGTTGACGACTAACATTACCAGACTCGATTCCCGTATCCTGCCAGGGCACGTCTGAAGAGTTCGAAGATCCGATTCCTGTATCCTGCCAGGGTGTATTTGCTGACGACTGTATTCTCCGAACTCGATTCCTGTATCTCGCCAGGGCACGTCGGAAGAGTTTAAAGATTCGATTCATGTATCCATCCAGGGCATATCTACATAAAGAGTTTGAAGATCAACTCCTGTAACAGGCCAGGTAATTCTTTTTTCTCAGGTACGCAAGTTCTCGCTAAGGAATCTCTTACGCGATCAACACCTAGATGGCATCTGTAAGCCCATCCACATACCAACAGTCTCCAAATGGCATCGATAAGCCCATTTCCGACAAGGTTCTATCACATTTCCAGATGGCACCTATAAGCCCATCCTCCTATCCAGCATCTCTCCAAATGGCATCTGTAAGCCCATTCCCTACATCATACTGCTGACACTCTATTATGTGAGTGCAAAAATCTGGGCACTCTAGTGTTCAATCAACTTCAACCTTCGGATTACGAAAGGCACGCCAGCCAATCTACATCCTCAGGTCTAAGAATATTGAACAGGGGCAACTGTTGTACCCCAAAATTTGCCCTCCCATATTCTTCAAGATTTGGCAGGAGCATGATTCAAAATCTCTCAACGATTGCACAGTCCAATTGCCTCCTAACACAGTCAAAATTAGGGTTTTGGTTCTGGAAAAGAAATTGAAGTTTTCTAGGGTCCAATCAAGTCCCACATGCCTATAAACATTGTCAAGCATCCATATGCCAAGTTTCAAGACTCACAGCATCAAATTGCACAGTCAAAAACCCTAAATGCTTCACAGTCAACTGCAGGGGCAAAATGGTCATTTGACAGTCAAAAGTCAAAATTTTGGTCAACATCTTATTTTGAAGCCACAAACCTCATTTGATCAGTTCTTGATCATGATTTCACAAGTATGGCTCAAAAAGTCTCAAGATGCAAAAGTTTCTATTTTTGGATAGTTCAAAAAGTCAACTGCAAATTGACCAAAGCATAACTTTTTCATGGTTCATCAGAAAAATACCATCCAAAGCTCATTTTGAAGAGAATGACATTTCCTACAACTCATCTACACACTTCAAGTCCAAGAAATGCTCTCACAAAAAGTTATCAATTTCAACATTATAGGTCATTTCCAAAAGTCAACAAAAAGGCACTTTAAGTCAAAGACCATAACTTGAGATTGGTATATCAAAATGACATGGGACCAAAGGCATTGGTTAGAGGACTTCAAGACCTTTCCAAAATGTCCAAGAACATGTTCATAGCTTCAAAATTGGGCAAGATATGCCTTGCAGAAGTTGGGAAATTTTTGGGAATTTTGAAAAGTCAACTTTGCACAAAAGGCTTCAAAAATGCTAATGGGCCTCAATTTCTTTCATGAATCATTACCCAAAGGCTATGCACGACCCATTAAGCTCAAAGGGATTTATTTTCTTATTTTTAATTAATTAATTGAATTTTTAATCTTATTAATTCTTTTAATTAAATTTAATTATGAGGAAAATATTAAACAATGGTTTTAAATCTTTTTTGTGCAGCAAATATGTCCATTATATGCAAGAGATTTCGTGCACCATCTCAAGGGGACAATATCATCCATATTTGGCAAGAATTGCATGGAAAAAGATTGGAAAAGATATGAACAAAATCAAATATTCAAAACTTTAATTCATGGACTATGGGCTTGGTTTTTTGACCTAATTCCATTCAGATACATAGGCACAACTCAAACCTAAGGCATTACACACGAAATACTGCTCAAAAGCTGCATACGAATTGGCAGAATTTCATCAAAAAATTGAAAACTGAAATCATAGTTACAAGGCGTTTCAAAGCACAAAAAGCATCCTAATACATTCCTGACATTGCTAGGAATCGATTGCAATCAAAAACGAGTCCCCATACTCCAAGAATTGGTAGAACAGAATCGTCTTCTTCATGAACATGCCACAATCGTTTTCTAATTTTCATGCATTATTCACATGTTTTATTTGTTGCTTTACACTAATATTGATGTTCTGAAGCTATTAGTAATATTTAATTGTCCTAACAATGCTTGAAACGAGATTTGCCATTAACGTTTTCTAGGGTTTCAGAAGCTCTAAATTGGGGCTTTACACATATGGCAAAATCAGACCACCAAACTTGTATGGGTGAATTCGTGACATGAAGACGAGACAAACCATGACCTCACGCCCTTTTTATATTACAGCATGCTCTAATCGCTATTTTCTGGCCTTTGTTTTTGTGGGGGTTTAAAACCCCCGCTATTTGCTTATGTTGCAGGTATACAAATGAAGAAGAAGCCTGCGTGTCATTACATGATAGGGGGATTCAAATACTGGCGCGTGATTTTTTGTTTACAGCATTAACTAACGTTTTTGTATATTATGTTCTTTGCCTATCCAAATAACAAACGCGTACAGCAGCTCAGTTGGTAGTGGACATGCGTTGCAAGCCTTGGGACCTGGGTTCGATTCCCAGGTCCCCCACATATTTCATATTTTTCTTCCTAATGTGCTTCCATGCAGTGTTCATCAAAAGGCTCACCATGCACGCTCACACTCAGTCTTGCCACGCGCCCCTGATGATCAATCCAAGGGCCATTGAATGCAGTCCATGGTACACGCTAGTTAACCCACGTGCACTCAACCAGGAAAGGTCAAATAGGCTTCATGTTCTTGGGCCAAACCACTCCAATTCACCTCCAAAAAGGGCCAGACACCCCCCAATGTTTGCATCTTATTTTTTAACTTCCTTTTCTTTTCTTTTTTGTTTTAATTTGTTTTAATTGTTTTATTTAATTCACCAATAATTAATTTTCATAATAAAAAAAACAGACACTAAAATATGTTAATTAATTTACTTATTAAATATTTTTGTAAATAAATGTTAAATAATTAATTTAGTAAATTAGGTTTTAAAACTTTAATCTTTTTCTTAATAAATTAAAATATGTAGAAATTAGGGTTTTTAACTTTTTCATCCTTTTTTTAATAAATAATTTTCTCATCATTATTATTATTATTATTAATTACTAAATATTTTGTAAATAAACATGTACATTAATTATTTAGTAAATTAGGTTAAACTTTAATATTTTTCATTAATAATTAAAAACAACTTAGAATTAGGGTTTCTCTTGATTTTCGATTTCCTTTACTTTCATAAATACAAAAACCATAAAAAACACTTCTTTTCTTTTATTAAATACTTAATTAACTTTTAATTCAATTTAATTTCAAAAGGGTCCAACGCCCTCGAACGTTCTATTTTTTATTCTTTCGCGTTATTCTTATTTTCCTTCCGAATATTATGTAACTGCTCAAGCCATGTAATAGTAACTAGGTTTTACTTTCCGCATTTTTTACCAAAACGGGTCTTTGTAATTTGGCGATGTATAGACCCGCGCCTTGTAATAGCGTAGGGTTTTACTTTCCGCATTTAAATTTCCGCACTTTTAAATTCCAATTGCATGAAAGAATGAATGACTAATTAAAAACAAGCGTAGCTCACAATGCCATGAACAAAGAGAAATATTAAACTGAAAACAACACACAAATTCACACACCACTCTTAGGGTACGCCTCACTGTTGCCTTGCCTTCGAAACATGGTCGTCGAGTATAGGACGTTTTAGTAAGTCCTTATGTCCATGATCAATGGCATAAGGGTAGCTTCTAAGGTGTCCTACTGTTGCTCTGGTGACCACACTGTCCCTAACAAACGAATTGACCCGAACACCTCCAACTGTGGTGCTACCTACCTCTCAATGGTGGGATGGCACTACTTAAAGGACATTTACACAGCCTAATTCCTTAGGGTAGGTAGATAACTCGTAGATACTTGCTCTATTCAGAACAAATCAAAAACTCTTTTCACACCGACACTTTCAAAAAGCTTTCAAAATAATTTTTCAAACACTCTCGCGGACTCATACAAGAGTTATTCAGAAAACTTTGACGAAACTTTTTCTAACCCACTCACACTTTGAAAAGCAAACACTTTTGAAAACACAATGAGCAAGTATCTAAGAGCCCATGGATAACCATGGATAGAAAGGGTGCTAACACCTTCCCTTTCTATAAATCTACCTCCCGAACCGAGAAACTATCTCATAAGGAATTTTGCTGTGCTTTTGTCCTGTCCATGTTGGAGAAAATAAAAGACAGTGGCGACTCTTGCTTCCGCGACATTTCGCGATCCAGCGTTAAACAGATAGTTCTAAATCCATCGATCACAGGTTGGAATTTGGAGATTTAGGTCTGATCCCAGGGGTGGTCATACCTCACAAATTCAAGGTCCCTATCTTTGCTAAATATGATGGGGTCTCTTGTCCCAAGCTCCATTTGAGGTCGTATGTTTGAAAGATCCAACCCCATATTGTTGACCGAAAGTTGTGGGTCCATTTCTTTCAAGAAAGCTTGTCTGGTACTCAACTTGAATGGTTCTATCAACTTGAAGGAACCAATATTCACACATGGGAAGACTTAGTTGCTGCTTTCTACAAGCAGTTTCAATATAATATTGACCTGGCGCCGACTCGTGTACAATTGCAAATGAAGGATTCAAGGAGTATGCTCAAAAATGTAGGGACCTAGCTGGAAGGGTGCAACCTCTTCTGACTGGCCAGGAATTGGTGGGTATGTTCATGGGCACTTTGACGGGTCCATTATTTAATTTGATGATTGGGAGCTCTTCATCAGGGTTTACTGAGTTGATTCTGATTGGAGAACAATTTGAAATGGTATCAAGAGCGGGAAGATTCCAATGGCTACATCTTCTAATGTTGTGAAGAAGCCCTTCATTGGTAAGAAATAAATCAATGTTGTCTATGGCCAGAAAAGCCGTAGTAAGAATGATCATCATCATTATGTAGGGGCAGTGTTGATCTCTAACCTGACGCCTGTTCGACCATAATAACCAGGAAATCAGCATAGGTCAGACGCATCGAGAAGGAAGTTCACCAGGATTAGTATGTCATTGTCTCAAGCATTACAACATATGTTGAAGGCATAATTAATAACACTGTGAGATCCTCCTCAGAATCCCAACACATCCTCTCCAAAGTACGACCCAAAAGTGAGGTGTGCTTATCATTCGAACAGTCCTGGGCATGACACCAACAATTGTTGGGCCCTAAAAAGAAAAATCCAAGACATTATTGATGCAAAAGAAATTGAATTTGATCCTCCCGAGACCCCTAATGTGATTATTGCGCCCATGCCCAGTCATGGTGAAGGTGTTAATGATATTGATGATGTTTCCTATGTCTCCATCATAAATGAATTAACCACTCCCTTGATGATTGTTAAGAAGAATCTGTTACGAGCCGGTTTATTTCAGGGTTGTTCTGAAAATTGTTACCATTGTGCTTCCCAAACTAATGGTTGTATGTGTTTGAAGAAGGGTATTCAACGCTTGATTGATAGCCTTGAAATTATGTTCGAGAAAACTCCTTCCATGAAGAGTTTGCATGAAAGTATATCTCAAGAACTGAGACTTGAATATGTTTCTATAATCACAATTTCTAATACTCCTGTAAGGATCACTTCTAGAGGTCCTATAAGGATTCCCGCCGAGCCGAGGGTGGCTCCCCTGATCATAACCGCATTGGGGCCAGTCCCCTATTCCTCTGACAAGGCTGTTCCCTGGAACTATGGAGCAGAAGTTTATTACCATGGTGTTAGGCAAGAGCCATGGATTACCAAAGATGAAGATTCTGAAGTTACCAATCTCAATGTCGAAAATATTGTCAACACTAGTAAAGTTACCCGAACAGGAAGGATCTTCTCCCCAGAGATCTCTCCTCCAAGAACTATCACAACACTTATACATATTCTTGTTGTTGGGTCAACTGATGATGCCCGGGGCAAAGAGAAAGTGATTGAGCCTGCCCAGACGGAGGCATCCTCAAAAGATGTTACAATTGAAGACTCCTTTAAACAAGATATGGAAGAAATACTAAAGATCATTCGTAAAGTGACTACAAAATGGTTGAACAACTGGGGCAGGCACTCTCCAAAATATCCATGTTTTCCTTGTTATTATGCTCCGAAGCCCATGCTCAGGATTTGTTGAAATTTTTGAAGAATGCTCATGTACGACAAGAGACCTCTGTTGATCAGTTTGAGAATTATGTTGCAAGCCTAATAGTTGATAATAGTTTAGGCTTTTCTGATGATGACTTAACTCCGACGGGGAAGAATCATAATAAGGCCTTGCACATCTCTATTGAGTGTATGGGGAACTACTTTGGCGCATGTGTTAGTTGATACAGGTTCCTCCTTGAATGTATTACCAAAAGGTGCTCTGGATAGACTGGACTATGAAGGGCTGGTGCTGAAACCTAGCGATATTGTGGTAAGAGCCTTTGATGGGTCAAAAAGAATGGTGCACAGAGAAGTTGATCTTCCGATCAAGGTGGGATCTCAGGTTTTCAACTTCACTTCTTATGTAAAGGATATTCGCTCGGCCTATTCATGTCTATTAAGACGCCCTTGGATCCATGGGACAGGTGTTGTTACCTCCACCTTGTACCAGAAATTAAAGTATCATGTGAAAGGGAAGATAGTTACTGTCTGCGGAGAGGAGGAGTACACGGTCAGCCACCTGAATTCGTTATGGTATGTAGAAATAGACGGTGAATTTATTAAGACACTCTGCCAAGCTTTTGAAGTAATTTCCCCTACTGCTGTTCAAGATGTTTCTTCCATTCCAATAAATACTATATTTCTTCGCAAGATGGCTTCCTTGAAATACTCCAAAGCTACTACGAAGAAGATGGTTGTACTGTTTAGGGTCAGTTTCCTGATATCCCCTACAAATCTGATAAGTTTGGTCTGGGCTTTACTGCAGAGGGTAAAAAGGTTGTTCTCCGTGCTCGGGCTGGAATACCTTTGTTGTACCCCAAAATTTTCCCTCTCATTTTATTCAAGACATACTCATAGAGGTCCCCAAATGCTCAAGGTTGACTAAGAATTTGCCAGATAAATTCTCCTCCTAAGCAATGGACTTCCAACTAGGGTTTCACTTTTCACAAAGAAGTTTGGGTTTCAAAGACCTCAAATTATTTCCATAGTTCCTAATATGTCCCAAAGAATTCTCGTGCCAATTTTCATGCCTTGCATTACAAGTTTGCTCAGTCAATTGCTCAGACGATTGAAAATCAATTGTATTAGGTCAAAAGTCAATTGTGGTCAATATATAGTCAAACTTCAAGATTTTTGGTCAACATAAACATTTTGAAGTGATATTCATCATTTGATCAAGGGTTGATCATGATTCCTCAAGGAAAGTCCTCAGATCATCAAAAGTCAAGATTTGCTAAATTAGGGTTTCCTAGGAAAGTCAACTGAAATTTGACCAGGCGTAACTTTCACATGCTTCATCCATTTTGCCCCAACAAAAGCTCATTGCGAAGAAAATTCAATTCCCTGAAACTTTTATTCTATCCTCAAGTTCAAAAAATGCATCATTGGAAAGATATGAGCCAATACATTACAGGTCTTTTTGAAAGTCAACAAAAAGGCATGTTTTGTCAAGGAAAGTTACATCAAGCTAATTTCTCCAAATGCAAAAATTATCAACATAGAGTTTCTATAGGACATCTTGGGCTTTCCAAAAAGTCAAAGATCATCTTCAAAGGATAAAAGATGAACAAGTTATGAGTTGCACAAGTTGGGCAATTTTTAAAGAAATGCATTAAATGCTAAATGTGCAAACTTGAAGTTTTAGACGTATGACCTAACTTTTTGGACCTAAAACATGTCCATGACCTTTAAAAAGACTCCTAAGCTCACTCTTACCTTGTCCTATATTTTCTTATTATTTTGTTTATATTTATTTTGTTTTTATTCAAATAAATGCAAAATAAATTAAATAAAATCACAAAAATCATGGGCTAAAGCATATGGGCTTGGTTTGGCCAGACTTGAAACCCAATAATTCGTGGAACCCAGCCACAAATGGTCCAGGTTCGTTGCACATTCAAAAAGGACAAGAATCACTCAAAATGGCAAGAGATATCTCATTTTTGGCAAGTTTTGAATTTGCTTTATCTTGTTTTGTTAAGGACATCAAAGCTTGATTCTTTACCATGTTGGTTCACTCCTCTCTTCCCTCTATAAATACACAACATTGCAAGCCTAAAGGGGCACGAAATTACTCTTCAAAAAGTTCTTCAAAAGCTCTTCACAAAGCTCTCTCAAAATTCTCAAAATCGTTTAAAAGTTGTGAAAATTCAAAACCTGATCTCCAGCTTTCCCCCATCCAATCTTGTGCCATCTTTGCATTCCTGAGGTCCCTAGGAGTCATTTCCATTCTTCACCTTGGCCTAGATTGCACCCGAGTCGTCCATACAATTTTCATCGTTCGCTATAGTTTATTTAAATCTAATCTTGTTAATCTGCATTTATTAATCCATTTGACGTTTGCATACATGTTTGTAGTCGTATATATAGCAGGTTAGACGTGAAGAATGTAAGTTTTGAGGCCTGGTTCATGAGATGTCATTCTCAACCCCGATTGGAAGCTTGGTTTCAAAACGTAAAATACAGAGACCTTTAGCCAAAACTAACGTTTGATTTCTTTATTTACTTCTTTTTATATTTACTTTTTCAAAATCATTTTTATTTAATCATAAAATCAAAAAAAAACAAAAAATAGATTTAGGTTTTTTTATATATATAATTTAATTTAATTTGTGAAAATTAATTAATTATATTTTTATTTATTTCAATTAATTTAAAATCAATTAGAACTTAGATTTAATCATTTCAAATCTTTTTCTCAATAATAAAAATCCAAAAAATATTAGAAATAGTTTCCTTTTGATTAACTTTAATTGCATCATATTTATCACTCTTTTCTTTATTTAGTTAAAAAAAGTTTTTTTTTTAATTTAAGTGTTTTTCTTAATAAAAATGACAAAAAAAGTGCTAAGTATGTAGAAGTATTTTAGGGCTTACCTTGCTTTCCATATTCGCACGCCCATTTTAAATTTCGTTCATTTTATATTGATGTATATGCGAAAAGGTTTTAATAGTTAAATTTAGGACTTTTTACTTTTTGTTTCCCCATTTTGGACTTGTAAATTTCCCCTCCACGAAGCCATGTAATAGTTAGGTTTTAAATTCCGCACTTTAATTTCCTGTACATATATTAACTATTAGATGTATGCCTAATAGGATTGCATGACAAGAATTAAAAACAAAAATGTTAGCAAACCTAACATCAAATAAAAATAACTGAATACAACACACTCTCACATATACACCTCTAAAGTATCCCTACTTTGGTTGCCTTCGGAAAACAGACACAACTCTTGAAACGTGAGAGACTTTAGTGGCTACCCTCTAGTTTAAAAGATCAAAAATGGCCCTCTCGATGTTGCCTCGGTATGATCTTAAAACCCTGGGATAGTTACTAAGGTTTCTTGCCCAGTTGCCTTTGTGACTATACGATGTCCCTTCGAATGTCCCTCAAACATCCAATGACTAGGCTACCTACTCGCTAATAGTAAGATAGCACTGTCTAAAGGAAAAGAGGAAAATAACAACCCTTTCGAGTATAGTAGATAGTTCTTAGATGCTTGCTCAAAAAAAAAACTTTTACATGTACACAAAACTCTTTCCAAAAACATTTTTCAAAACACTTTGTATACGTTCTCTACCAATCCGAGAAACATTACAAAGTTCTTCGTACTAAAGCGCTTTCTTTCAAAATACTTTTCAAACACATAAAGCACAAGGTATTTTTTCAAATGAGCTAGCATCTAAGAGCCCGTAGGTAACTACGGATGGAAAGGGTGTTAATACCTTCTATTTCCATAATCTACCCCCCTTACTCAGAAAATATCTCGAAATGTCTTTTTCTATTCTTTTCACCCTTTCCTTTGTTGGATAAAAGAAAAGTCAGTGGTGATTCTTGCTTACCGCAATATTTGCAAATACAAACACAAAACCAGTATAACAGTCGGTTCTGCCACCGCATTACAACCTATATTATGTATCATCAATAATGGAATCAATGTTATAGAAGATGCTGACAATGATGGTGACTTCGACAACTGGATTTTTCCTACCATTGGCAACGAACTCGACAATTAGAAAGCAGAAGACATTTTCCCCATTTCCTTCAGCTATGAGTAATAGTTATTTCTGCTTTAAGAAGTTTGGTTATGTAATCTCTTTTAAAACAATGACTTTAAATCTTGTGTCTTGCCCGGGGAACAATGGTCCATTTGTTAAGGGTTGTGATTTCATATGTCATATTTTCATTTAATGAAAATATTGGACATTTTGCATTCAAATTTTGCACTCTCTGTCTTTATTTTACTTTATTGCACTTTCAAATAGCCATGTGTTCTTACACACACCCACACACTACATTGTAGATCTTCATCCACTCTGGGTCTCGTTGATAACGATCCTGCTATTACCGCTCATGACTTTGAAAATCTGATCTACCAAGACGAGGAAGAAGGTGAGGAAGATTGTGAAATACCGGGAGAACTCGCCAGACTCTTAATTCAAGAAGAAAACGCTATCCAACCACATGAAGATCCAATCAAAGTAGTAAACTTGGGTTCTAATACAGAAAGGAAATAAGTCAAGATTGGCGCAAACCTAGAGGACAATGGCAACTGCAGATTGATTTAGATGTTGCACGACTATGTTGAGGTAATTTCTTGGTCATACGAATACATGCTAGGTTTCGATACTGATATTGTGGTTCACTGTCTGCCAATGAAAGAAGGTTGTTCTCTGATTAAACAGAAAGTTTGTCACATGTGTCCTGAAATGTCAGAAAAAATCAAGGTTGAGGTTATGAAACAATTTAATGCAGGTTTCTTAGCAGTGACGTCATATCCTTAATGGGTTGCCAACGTTGTTCTAGTACCAAAGAAAGATGGCAAGGTACGTATGTGTGTAAATTATAGGGATCTGAACAGGGTGAGCCCCAAAGATGACTTCCCACTTCCATATATCGATGTCCTGGTCGACAACACTGCTCAACACAAGGTATTCTCTTTCATGGATGGTTTCTCGTGTTATAATCAGATCAAGATGGTGCCTGAAGACATGGAGAAAACTACCTTCGTCACACAGTGGGGCACATTCTATTACAAGGTCATGCATTTTGGGTTGAAGAATGCGGGGGAAACTTATCAGTGTTCCATGGTAGCTTTATTCCATGACATTATTCATCATGAGATAGAACTCTACATCGACGACATGATAGCAAGATCACAGACTGAAGAAGAACATCTTGATCACCTACATAAGTTATTTGAAAGGCTGAAGAAGTACAAACTAAGGTTTAATCCAAACAAATGCACGTTTGGGGTGAGGTCTGGAAAACTCCTAGGTTTCTTTGTTAGTGGTAAAGGTATTGAAGTTGATCCTGCAAAAGTTAAAGCTATCCAAGAAATGTCGGCTCCCTGTACTGAGAAGGAGATCAGAGGTTTCTTAGGACGACTAAACTACATTGCTTGTTTCATTTCTCATTTAACGACTACTTGTGAGCCAATCATCAAGTTACTGAAGAAATATCAAGTATTAAAATGGAACGGCGACTGTCAAATGGATTTTGATAAAATCAAAGAGTACTTACAAGAACCTTCGATTCTGATGCCACCAGTTGATAGGAGACCTCTAATCATGTACCTAACAGTGCTAGAGAATTCAATGGGGTGTGTACTGGGGAAGCATGACGAGTCTGGTCGAAAAGAGCATGTAATATACTACCTTAGAAAAAAGTTTACCGACTGTGAAACAAGATATTTACCACTCGAGAAAAGTTGTTGCGCTTTGGCATGGGCTGCTCTCCGACTAAGACAGTATATGTTGACACATACTACTTTATTGATCTCTAAAATGGATCCCATCAAGTACATATTCGAGAAGCCAACTCTCTCTGAAAGAATAGCCCGATGGCAAATGGTCTAAATAGAATACGACATTCAGTACACCACTCAAAAGGAAATTAAAGGAAGTGTACTGGCAGATCATTTGGCGCATCAAGCTGTAGACGACTACCAATCTATGAACTTAGAATTCCCGGATGAAAATATTATGCTAATTATAGATTATGAAGAACCTGGACCATATGAAGGACCTGGGTTAGGATCATGATGGACTATGGTTTTTGACTGAGCTTCTAACGCACTTGGCAACGGAACCGATAATGTAATTATCTCCCCCCAGGGTTGGCATACGGCTTTCATACTGCCAGACTTTTCTTTGACTGCACCAATAATATGGCTGAATATTAAGCATGTATCTTGGGAATTAAAGCTGCTATTGACCTAAGAATTAAATTCTTGAGCATTTATGGTGATTCATCCTTGGTAATCAGTCAGGTCAAGGGAGAATGGGATACGAAGCATATGAATCTTATCCCTTACCGAGAACATGTGCTAACCTTGATTTCGTACTTTGAAGAGATTACTTTTTAGCATATCCCAAGAGAAGAAAATCAGTTGGCGGGCGCCTTATCTACCATGTCATCCATGTTCAAACTCAGATGGGACAACGAGGCTCCCAGAATTACCATTGAAAGATTCAACGAACCGGCACACAACTATGAAATTAACACTAATGGAGTAGAATAAAAACCCTAGTTTCATGAAGTGAAAAGGTACCTTGAAGCTCAAGAATACCCTGAAGGGGGATCGATCAATGAAAAGAAATTCCTACGGAGGTTCTCAACTAAGTTCTTCTTGAGCAATGGAATTTTGTACAAGCGTAATCATGATTCGACTCTACTTCATTATATGGACAAAAAGTAAGCTTTGAAATATATGGAGGATGTGCACGAAGGTGTCTTTGGTACTCATTCCAGTGGACATACTATGGCTAAGAAAATCTTAAGAGCGGTGTACTATTGGTCGACCATGGAAACTGACTGTCACCACCGCTCGAGAACTTGTCATAAGTCTTAGATCTATGATGATAAAGTTCATGTGCATTTGATTCCTTTGAACGTCATGACTCCTCCATGGCCATTCGCAATGTGGGGCATTGATATGATCGTAGAAATCAAGCCTATTGCTTCTAACGGACATCACTTCATTCTCGTCACCATTGACTACTTTACAAAATGGGTTGAAGCAACCTCATTTTCCTCTGTTACTGAGAATGTGTTTGCCTATTTCATCAAGCATAACCTTGTCTATCGATATGGCATCCCTGAGAGAATCATCACGGGAAATGGTACAAACCTCAACAACATTATGATCAATGAGCTCTGCACGCAATTCAAGATCAAGTACCACAACTCTTCTCCGTATCGACCAAATATGAATGGCGCAAGAGAAGCCACCAACAAGAACATAAAGAAGACTGTGCAAAAGATGGTTGGGACATACAAATACTGGCACGAGATGTTACCATTTGCTCTTCATGGCTATCGCACATCGGCACGAACATCAACTGAGGCAACCCCATTCTCTTTGGTCTATGGTGTGGAAGTTGTCCTACCAATCGAAGATCAGATTCCTTCTCTGAGGTTTATAAAATATGCAGACTTAGACGAAGACGAGTGGATTTAGACTAGGTTGGATCAGTTGAATTTGATTGATGAAAAGAGGCTTGCGGCTATCTGTCACGGTCAGATGTATCAGAAATGTATGGTCAATGCATTAGACAAAAAGATCAAGCATTGGGTATATCAGGCTGGTGACTTGGTAGTAAAGTGCATCATTCTACCGCAAGGTGATCCCAGAGGAAAATGGACTCCCACCTATGAAGGGCCATTTGTTGTCAAGAAAGTATTTTCGGGCGGTACTATGATACTAAGAACCATGGACGGTGAAGACTTCCCGCACCCTGTGAACGCGGACATAGTCAAAAGATACTACGCATGAAAATGACCCGCTAGGTTGACTGGGCTAGGAAAAAATAAGGGCATCCTGGCGATCCAAAAGGGTTCGGGAAAAAATTAGGGATATATATAAAAGATCATACACCCGGCAAGTCGAAAACCTGAAAAGGCGGCTTGGGCAAGAAAGGGTAACCCGGTGGATTGAAAACCCGAAAGGGAGGTCCAAGCAAAAGTTAGGGATTAAAAGCGTACGGCTGTGTCCTGTTGGATCACTTACTGCAAAGCTTTATTACCAAAGTCAAAGGATCAGTTTAGTCAACTTCTTTCGACAGCAAGGGACGAGATGTTCAAAGACATAGGGGCAATAGCAGAGTTGGAACCCAACGAGATAATTTTCACATAGCTATATGTTTTGTTTTCACTTTGTACTCTCTTCATTTCATGACAATATCCTCTTACTAGGATTTATGTCTCTTTGTATAAAATCGCATGTTTATAGGCAAACTTCAATACAAATAACCCTAAAATTTAAACTTTTTGTTTTTCTGTTTTGTTTGCAAAAACGTCCAATTGCTAAAATTGAATGAACATGTGCATATGAACATGATTAACTGTTAACAAATATATGCATAAGAACAGGAATAAGCATTTACTCAAGACTCTGGGAGTTGGGATGACATTCAAGCTATCTATAAATCCCCACAAATCCACTTCCACAAGATTATCCCCACACAATAATCTTCACAAATTCATCTTCAATGAAGATACATTCCCCATAATTTCCCTGACAGATCACTCCAACGGATAAAAGAATATGATCTCCTTCTTGGCAATACCACCCATCTACAGTATGCCAATCAGTATAATTCATGGAAATTCTCTTCCTCAACTGAGTTCATTCTTCCAAAACTGTAAAAAAAAAACTTGTGGATTCTTTCTCTCCAGCAGAGCTTGCTTCCTCAACAGAGTATTTCTCCGTCAATAAGGTTTATTCCCCCAACAGGGTTTATTTCCCCAACAGATTACAGTATCCTTAATTTGAGTCCATTCCTCAGATGGCTATATATCTTCGGCGAAATTCCTCTCCCCAGTAAAGTCACCACTATCCCTAGAGATTTGCTATGAAACCTGGTACCGGACCAGATATCAGTCACCACCATCTCTTTTATCCCCAGTCATGGTATATAAGAATTAAATTCCCCAGTTGAGCGATGGATGACCAAGGTTCCTGAACTATTCTCCCCAAAGCAGAAGTCAGTATTCCCCAGCAGAGTTTCCTCAAACAGCAAGCAGGAACCCCCAACGGAAGCATTCTAGAAAAGGTTGAAGATTACACATGTTCTTCATCTCCAGCACCAGTCAGGGATTTATTTTCCCCAGCAAGATGTCATTCGAAACTGTTAATACACTTCCAATAACATTTCACGTTCATACATCATTTACCAATATCATAGCATATGCATACGAAACGCATATAGCAGTCTCATTTATTTTAAGAACATCATTACATAATGCATTTAATACACCATGGAATTGCATACATATAACTCTTTACCTTTTTAGGAAAGATCAATCAACAGACAAACATCATAAACTACTTATATGACCTGACAGTCTTCTCCAAGGCTACATCTGACAAAGGGTTATTTCAGCAATTTCCTCAGAGGATCATTCTCAAAAAAAATATAGCTTCTCGCTCAGATTAAATCGACCATAGATTTATTTTGATACTTCTTCAAGTAGACCTTTTCCGGCTCAGATTAAATAGAGCGTAAATTTATTCGGATACTTCTCCCAGTAGACCTTTTCTAGCTCAGATTAAATCGACCAAAGATTTATTCTGATACTTCTTCCAATTAAAGACAGACATAGAAATCTTCTGGCTCAGATTAAATCGACCAAAGATTTACTCTTATACTTCTTCCAGTTGACATTTTTGGCACAGATTAAGTTGACCAAAGATTTATTCTGATACTTCTTCCAGTAGACATTTTCTAGCTCAGATTAAGTCGGCCAAAGATTTATTCTGATACTTCTTCCAATAGATATCTCCTGGCTTAGATTAAGTCGACCAAATATTTATTCTGATACTGTTTCCAGTAGACATTTTCTGGATCAGATTAATTCAACCATAGATTTATTCTGATACTTCTTACAGTTAAAGACAGGCATATACTTCTTCTGGATCAGATTAAATTGAGTGTAGATTTATTCTGATACTTCTTCCAGTTGAAGTCAACGGGTTACTTTGGATGGCATCTATAAGCCCATCTCCAACGACTCTTCATCACCTCTTCAAATGGCCTATTTGAGCCCATTCCCAATATTACAGTGTTACTTCGGGCACAAGCGAGTGCAAATTTCTAGGCACTTATGTGTTCAATCATCTTCCACCTTCAAGTCACGAATGGCGGACATGCCAATCTAAATCTTCAGGTTTAATAAGATTGAACGTGGGAAGCTGTTGCACCCTAAAATTTGCCCTCCCATTTTCTTCAAGACATTTTTTAATATTCTCAAATACTCAAGGATTCTCAAGAGTTGACTGGTCAAACCTCCTCCTAAGCAAGGGTTTTCAATTAGGGTTTTGGTTTTCTCAAGGAAAATTGGACTTCTAATGCCTCAAGTGACTTTAATGGTTCATCATAGGTCCTCAATAATGCTTATGACAAGTTTCAAGCCTTGCATCACAAGTTTTCTCAGTTAATTGCTCAGATGACTGAAAATCAGTTGTAATGGACAAAAAGTCAACTATGGTCAACTTACAGTCAAACCTCAAGATATTTGGTCAACATCACCATTTTGATTTTATATTCATCATTTGATCAAGGGTTAATCATGATTCCTCAAGGAAAGACCTCAAATCATTAGAGGTCAAAAATTGCCCAAATTAGGGTTTTGACTGAGAATGACTGATCATTGACTTTTGGCCTAGTGCATGACCTAATGGTTTGAAGCATTATTTCAAGATCTCAAATACAAAATATTGACCTAATTACATGGCTCAAGACATTTCCAAAGTTGCAGGTGATTGATAGTTGAAAATTTGAATCAACTGATGAAAAGTCAACAGTCACACAAAAGTTAAACTTTGACTTTTTGGTCAACATTAGAATTCAAAAGTCGAGAATCGGAAAGACATTCAAAATTATCAAACTTGATCATCAAGAATCAAGAAAGTCAACAAAAGTAATAAAGTCAAGATTTTCATATACTTAGAAAAATTTCAAGTGTTTTATACCTAAAAAACCCTAACTTCACAAGCATGTTTTCTCAAGATACAAGTTGATTCGTAGAAAACTTTCAACATGAAAGTTGTAGGAATTGATGAACTATACAAATATTTTAGTGTTGGATGAACCTCAAAAATTCATGGATTAAGAGATATAAGCTCATAAAGTTATTATGTTTTTTGTCCAACACTTAGAAAAAAATTTACAAGTCTTGATCATATTTTTGTCCCAACTTCATGGCCATTTTTCACCAAGTTCCAATTTGATTTAGCCAAAGTGGTCAACATGAAAGTTTTAGACAATGTTTCAAGCTTTCCAAAATGTCCAAGAACACAATTTTATCATGCTTGAGCTAGGAGATTTGAAGACATGAAGTTAGGCATCCATTCTAAAAATACAAGTCATTTTTATGATGAACATAAAATCAAATCATCAAGCCATGCTGCATAATCTTACTTTACAGGCCTCTAACTTTGAAATCTGTCCATAATTAAATGTTTACACAAAATTTTGAGCTATGATCCAAGTGATTAAATCTTTGTCCAAACTTACTTGCCATTTAAGGGAGAAAGGTTACATTTCCCTTCTTGTAAAGCAAGCTTTAATCACAAAGTCAACTTGTTGAGCTCCCAACTTATTGTATCTGAGTACGAGCAATCTCTAACATCATAAGTAACCTCTTTGAACCCAACAAACTACATATCATGCTTATACTTGAGCCTTGGAACCATAGAAACTCATCCAACTTGTTTTTTCACTTTTTCAAACTATAACTTGCTATCTTGAATTTCTAGTTACTAGAAGCCCTCAAACCTTTTCTCTATAAATAGAGAGGTTATTTGCAAGCTAAGACACGAGTTCATATGCCCTAAAACACTCTCAAACTCATAATCACCAAGAAAACTCCATTTGTTGTCGTTTCTGACCTTGAACACTAAACACTCAATCCACTCGTGCGTTTTCACTCTAAATCATTTACAAAGTTTTTATAACTCATATAGAACTCATCCTCAGACCTGTTTCATCACTGTAACACCTCCACCATCATTCTCCAAATCTCACTTTGTACCTCTGCAACTTGACTTGTCCAGAAGAATTCAGACACTTTCAGCACAAAGTAAGTATTGCAAAAGCATCTTGGAAGTTCAGTGAAGCTATCTAGATCATCCTAACACCTCAAGAAGTGCTCAAACTGCATAGTCGATTCTCACTTTAGAGGTAAGTTTTCTAAACTTTGAAATCTTTGTACAAGCATCATTAATGTTTATTTTGAGTAAAAAATTTAGATATCAATGTCCTAAAGCTAACCGTGTAGTTAGTTTTCGTTGATTTTTCCTGGAGGATGAGAGTCGTGCCTCTGAAATTTTTTAGGTTTTATTTGGTACCAACAGAAATTCATGTTAATCTTTAATTTATAGCTCTCAAAATTTATATAGTTGAGTTCCTTGTCAAAAATTAGACAGGTTTGGTTTTTACAATTCTCAATTTGGTTGAGAAATGAAGGAGTTACAGAATCAAAAATGTTGACAATGGTGTTGTTGTTCATACTGCGCGCGCGAGGAAGAAGGAGATGGAAAGTTTAAATTTTCAGAAATGGGTTGATAATATATTTAATGGTTTTTCTTTTATGAACGGGTGAAACAGCCGCCCTAATGTCTAGCGCGCATATTCAAGTCACTCTTTACCTCAAGGGCGAGGGTTCGAACCATAGTGAACCCCCCTTTTGCATTTTTTCGATTTATTTCAGCTTTGCTTATTTTCACCCCCCCCCCCCAAATTCCTTTCATCACACAGGCCCATTCCACTTTTTATGTTATTTTTCTGATTCGAACAAAAAAAAACTTTCTTGGACCTGGACGTCTACCAGCACCCCCCTGATTACTTTGTACAAACACAGGCTCATTTACTTTTTTTTATTCTTTTAATTTAATTAATCGTTTTCCTTTCTTTTAACTATTTTTATTTAAAATCAAAAAATTATAAAATCATAAAAAAATAGACTTAGGTTTTAATTAACTAATTTAGCTCTTATAAATAAAATTTAATTTAAATCACTTTGTTTTATTAATAAGTTTACAAAATAATTAGAATTAGAATATCTTTTTCCAAATAAAACCTCAAAAAAAAATTTTAACAATTAGTTTTTCTTTTTAAAATTAATTTATATTTAGGTTTTTAAATTAGCTTTCCTTTTAATTCATTAAACTAATTGATTTTATTTTTAGTTTAGTTTCTTTAGGTTTTTACTAAACTTTCTTTTTTTGAAAATTAATCAAAATTAGGTTAATCATCAAACTCTTTTCTATCAAAAAAATCACCAAAAATAGTTTCTTCTCTCTTTGCTTTATTTTTTGTGTATTTCATTATTTCGCATTTTTCCGATTGTGTGTTTGTTTATTGTCTGTAATAGATAATTATGGTTTATTGCTTTTCATCTCCTTTCATAAACTTGTAACCCCCATCCCCGAAGCGTTGTAATAGCGTAGGACATTTAATTTCCGTAATTTACAGTTTTCCTTATTACTCTTAGTAATTACGGTTTGTATGGTAAGATTAAAATCAATCATTAGAAAACCTAATCTCAAAGACAAATACTTGAACTCAAAACACTTCGCACACATACACCTCTAGGGTTAACCTCACTTGTTGCCTCGGATTTAAACAGTCATGTCCCTCGAACGTGAGATGCTTTAGCAAGGACCTTCGGTTAAAATATCGTAGTCCCTCGATGACCCTTTGATGTTGCCTTTGGTAAATGATCTTAGTGCCTTACGACAATTGCTAATGCGTCTTACAAGTTTCCATCTATGACTGTACAATGACCGACCTGTGTCCCTCACATCCAATGATAGGGCTTCCTACTAACAAATGGTAGGATAGCACTATCTAAAGGAGGAGGAAAAGAACAAAGACTTTTTGAGTAGGTAAATCGCTCGTAATCGCTTGCTCACAAACTAAAACAATTTCCACATCTCACATTTTCAAAACAACACTTTATAAACACTCTTGAGGACTGATACAAGGGTCATTATAAAGAAAATTGCCTTACATTGGCATTTTCAAAATATATTTTACAAAACAACACTTCCCTTCGAAATATTTTTGAAACAAACATTTTGTACACATTCTCAACGATATGAGAATTATTACAAAATTGTCGCACTTTGGCATTTTCAAAAAAATTCAAACATACACAAACACAAATCATTTTCAAAGTGAGCTAGAAATTAAGATCCCGTAGGTAACTACCCCCCGATCTAACACCTTCCCTTTTCATAACCTACCCCCCGAACTCAAGAAAAATTTTCAAAGGTCTTTCATGTTCTTTTCACGCTTTCTTGTAGGTACTCCTTGATTTTGTCAAAAGCTATTTGGCAATCTTCATTCCATTTTAATGCCTGATCTTTCTTCAGTAACTTGAAGATCGGCTCATAAGTAGTAGTCAAATGAGAAATGAATCGGGAAATATAATTCAGTTGTCCCAAGAAACCTCTGACTTCCTTCTCGGTACGGGGAGGAGGCATTTCTTGAATAGCTTTAACCTTGGCGGGATCAACCTCAATAACTTTAGCACTGACAACGAAACCCGGGATTTTACCGGATCTCACCCCAACGGTGCACTTGTTCGAATTCAATCTCAGCTTGTACTTCTTCAGTCTCTCAAACAGCTTATGTAGATGGTCAAGATGCTTTTCTTCAGTCTGAGATCTGGCTATCATATCATCGACATAGACCTCTATCTCGTGATGAATTATTTCATGGAATAAGGCTACCATAGCACGCTGATATGTTGCATCGGCGTTCTTCAACCCAAAAGGCATGACTTTGTAGCAGAAAGTGCCCCACTGTGTAACAAAAGTAGTCTTTTTATGTCTTAAGGTGCCATCTTGATCTCATTATACCCTGAGAAGCCATCCATGAAGGAGAATACCTTGTGTTGAGCGGTGTTGTCGACCAGAACATCAATATGTGTAAGTGGGAAGTCATCCTTGGGGATTGCTCTATTCAAATCCCTGTAATCTACACACATACACACTTTGCCATCTTTCTTTGGTATCGGAACCACATTTTCAACCCATTGAGGATAGGATGTAACAGCTAAGAAACCCGTGTTGAATTGCTTCATAACCTCATTCTTGATCTTTTCAGACATCTCGGGGTGCATACAATGAACCTTCTGCTTTACCGGAGAACAACCTTCTTTCATTGGTAGACGGTGAACCACAATATCAGTATCAAGCCATGGCATGTCTTCATACGACTAAGCAAATATCTCAAAATAGTCATGCAACATCTGGATTAATCTGTTCTTGACACTATCCTCTAGATTGGTGCCTATCTTGACTTATTTCTTGTCTTCTGTAGTATCCAGATTCACAACCTTAACTCGCTCTTCATGCGATTTTATGGCTCTTTCTTCTTGTATTAACAGCCTAGCAAGTTCTCTAGGTACTTCACAATCTTCCTCACCTTCGTCCTCAGCTTGGTAGATCAAATTTTCAAAGTCATAGTTGGCAATAGCGGAACTGTTATCAATGGGATCCATAGTGGATGTGGATCTGTATTTTATTATGTGGTGTGTCTAAGAAACACATAGATATGTTGAAAGTAATAAAGTAATGAAAATACCGAGAGCGCAAAATTTGAATGCAAAATGTCTAATGATTTATTAAATGAGCATATGCGGATGAAATATGAAAACCCTAACAAATGTACCGTTGTGCCCCGGGTAAGGCACAAGGCTTAAAGTTATTGTTCAAAATTACAAAACCAAAACTTGAAAGCAAGAAAACAGAAAATGGAATTTACTCCTGACTAAAGGAGATTGAGATAATGTCTCAGTCTTCCAATTGCTTACATGTTGTCAATGGTATGAAAAATCCAATTGTCTAGGTCATAGTCACTATCAGCATCTTCTACCGCATTGACTTGATCTTCAATACCATTAACACCCTTGTCACGTGCAGGAGTTTCAGGGGGATAAAATTCAATTTCCTTCGCATCAGTCATGTATTGGATTTTGTTTTTAAACGCCTAGCAACTATTGGTGTCATGCCCAAGACTATTGGAATGGTAAGCACATTTCACATTTGGATTATAACGAGGAGAGGAGGTGTTGGGATTCTGAGGAGGATCCCTTAGTGTAATCAGTTTCGCTTTCAATAAGTGTTGTAATGCCTGAGATAGTGGCATGCTTATCTTTGTAAACTGTCTTCTGGGAGTGTTTGTCCTACGTTGATTTCCCTGTTGTTGTTGTACAGGCTCAGGATTAGAAATTAACACCGCTCCTACAAATTAATTGTGGTCACCTCTAGTACGACCCTTCTGGCCATACACAACATTTGCTTTCTTTTTACCATTGAACGTCTTCTTTACAGTACTTGAAGACACAACCACTTTAATCTTTCCATTTTGAATTCCACTTTCAACTCGCTCCCCTGTTAGTATCAGCTTGGTAAAACCAGATGAAGAGCTTCAGATCAGATGATTAAATAAAGGCCTCGTCATAGTTCCCATGAACATATCAACCAACTCCATACCTGAAAAAGAAGGTTGCACTCTTCCAGCCAGGTCACTCCACTTTTGGGCATATTCTTTGAAACCCTCATTCGAGCCGATAGTCATACTCTGTAATTGCATGCGAGTTGGTGCAAGGTCAGCATTGTATTGGTATTGTTTGTAGAAGGCAGTAGCCAGGTCTTCCCAAGTACGTATACTGGTTCCTTCCAGCTGATAGAACATTCTAGTTGTGTCCCAGATAAGCTCTCTTGAAAGAAGTGAACCTATAACTTCCTGTCAGTGGTATGGGGTTTGATCTTCCAAACATAAGACTACAGATGAAGCTTAGGACAACAAACACCATCATATTTTGCAAAAATGGGGACCTTGAACTTGTTAGGGATAACAACCCCCGAGATAAGACCTAGCTCTTCAAAATCCATCCCATGCACTTTCTAGATTTCCATGGCATTCAGACGATCTTCCATTTGTTTGTATCTATCGTCAGCGGGAGGATACTGCTCATCAGAATAGTCTTTTTCATCAGGAATTTTACTAGAACCAAGGTTTCTTCCCCCCTCAGCTTTGATGCTTCTACTGTCTTATTCTTGATTGTCATCTTCATCTAATGGGATGTCATAAGTTTGAACCTGTTTAGCGGGACCTTTGAATCTTCTCCCCGTGTTGAAGATACTAACCGATTTCCTAGTCTTCTTCTTCCTTTCTTTGGTGATGAGGGTTTTCAGTTCTTCCTGCCCTTTGGCTAAGTTCAGGAACATCGCTTGGAATTGGGCGTTTTGAGCTTGAAGATCTTTCACGGTTTATTTGAGAGCCATCTTTTACTGAAATAAACAGCAAGAAGATAAGAAAACTTGCCTAAGGAAAATACTTGTATATGATGATGTGCATGATATGTGGATGCAATGTTTTCAAGGATCTCGAGGGATAAACGAAAGTAAAATGTTCGAAATCGAGTCTGGCCGCAGCTTTGACTGAAGAACCCTGCGTCTTTGAACGTCCTTCTGTGAGACTCAAGCTCACCATGTCGAGTGGGTCCTAGCCTTTGACTCAAGGTAATGTAGTTATGTCTTTGACGACACTGGGTTAGAGGAAAACAAATCCCATTTCCCCTTGCTAGACGTCTGGTTCATGATACTTTGACGGCATTTGGTTAGAGGAAAATAAATCCACATGCCCCTTGCTAGACGTCTGGTTCATGATACTTTGACGGCATTTGGTTAGAGGAAAATAAATCCCCTTGCCCCTTGCTAGACGTGTGGTTCATGATAACCTCTATCACAGGCCCTCAAGATCCTTGAAATGGTCAGTGACAATGATATGGTATGATGTCATGATGTTATGATTTCATGTTAACAGATAACAAACATAAACAAAGCAAACAAGAGCTTTAGGTTGAAGGCTTGCATGGGGTTCGTAGGTAAGTACCCTCTTGAAGTTTAGTTGGCTTAACCTGTCCTAAAGAAGTAACCGGGTTCTAAGGATCTCAATATCACTGATTTTCCCATAAATTTTGTCTAGCACGGCAACAGACTTGCCACCAAACAAAACTCGAGATTTGAATCTCAATGAGTGTAGTATCGAGTATCAACCAACTTCGGACTGCACAAAATCCAACTATCTCACTACCTTCTAATGGCTATGTTTGGTCAACTAAGGTTCTAAGGTCAGTTAGTACTTATGACTAACTTACTTTTAGAACCTTAATTGACCCATCTTAGCCATTATAAGGTAGTGAGATAGTCGGCTTTGGTGCAGTCCAAGGTTGGTTGATACTCGATGCTACACTCATTGAGATTCGACTTTTGGGATGTTTTGGTGGCAAGCCAGTTGTCGTGCTAAAATAAAGCCTGCGAGAAAGATTGGTGATATTTTTAGGACAAGTTGAGCCAACTAAACTTTAACAGGGAAGGGTACTTACCTATGGACTTCATGCAAGCCTTTAAACCTAAGACTCTTGTGTGACTTGTTTGTGTTTTCCATCTATCTAACACGAACATGACATCAAAACATCATATCATCATGACATGGCATTTTTAATAACCATTTCAAGGATCTTTGGGATCTTTGGTGCAGGATTGTCATAAAAAATAGGCAAGAGGATTTAATTTCCTCTAACCAGATGCCGTCAAAGATCAAAGTCGGTACCGCATTTGCATTGGTTGCATCGAGTTGTGAGTCACATGCATAATGATATATATTATGAGTTTATGTGAAGATGATCGAGTTTGTGAAATTGGTTATGATATGTGAATGAGTGTGATTATATGATTAGGATGATAAATGGTTAAAGAGATAATTCTTGAATATAGCGGAATATGGAATATATGAATGTGCTTATGTTAGTGATATACACATATATTCAAGTATGGAGAATTCCTTTTATTTATTGCTTTCCATTTCTTTAAACTATATATTTCATGATTATTGGAATTCTTACCCTTATGTTGAAATGATGCTTGATATGGTATCGCCCAGGTGCCGAAGACGATAGTGCGAGGCGCACGGGTTAGCGGACGAATTAGGCTTGTAGTCCGTTACTTTTTGATTTTGAGTCGATGGTCTAATTGTAACACTGGGGGTTTAGTGTCCGCATTTGAACTCATATTTTTGTATATGGATTATACTTGTATATAATCCATTGTTTTGATTATATGATGATGTATGTATATTATGACTTGATAATATGAATGGTGTATGAACCATATGGTTTAATGCCTTGCATATTATATTTTTATTCCTCCTTTGGAGAAGAGAATATTATTATGATTCTGTTGCGTTTGCATGAAGAAGAAAGTATATGTCATGATAGTATTATGTGATTAAATGATTAAAGTGATGAATATGTCATGTCCGTTTTTCTTGAATATGTGAATTGATGTTGTGACACTCCTTCCGTGCAAATTTTATTTTCTCTGATTTTATTTATATCATTTAATTCGGGGTTTATTAGAAGGGGTGTTACAACCATAGCACGTTTATATGTTGCACCGGTGTTCTTCAAACCAAAAGGCATAACATTGTAACAGAAATTTCCCCACTGTGTGACAAAAGTAGTCTTCTCCATGTCTTCAGGTGCCATCTTGATTTGATTATAACTAAAGAAACCATCCATGAACAAAAATACTTTGTCCCGAGTGGTGTTGTCAACCAGAACATCAATATTTGGAAGCGGAAAGTCATCTTTGGGGCTTTCCCTTTTCAGATCCATGTAGTCTATACACATACACACCTTACCATCCTTCTTAGATACAAGCACCACATTTTAAACCCACTGAGGATAAGATGTAACAGCTAAGAAACCTGCCTTAAACTGCTTCATAATCTCAGCCTTGATCTTTTCAGACATCTCAGGATGCATACGATGAACCTTCTGCTTTATATGAGAACAACCTTCATTCGTCGGTAGGCGGTGAACCACAATGTCAGTATCAAGCCCTGGCATGTCTTCGTACGACCAAGCAAAGATATCAACATAGTCACGTAACATCTGGATTAATCTCTTTTTGACATTTTCCTCTAGGTTGTCACTTATCTTGGTTTCTTTCTTGTCCTCTTTAGTACCCAATTTCACAACCTCGACTGGCTACTCATGCGATCGTATGTGTCATACGGTGGGAGAACTTACTTGGTTTTGCATTTTATCGCAAATTTTACGGATAGCAAGAGTCTCCAACGACTTTTCTTTTATCCACTAAGGAAATGATGAAAAGAACAGGAAAGACCTTGAGATTATTGAGTTTGGAGGGTAGGTTATGAAAAGGGGAGTTGTTAGCATCCTTTTCATCCATAGTTATCTACAGTCTCTTAACTGCTAGCTCACTTTTGTTTTAAAATGCTTTGTGTGTATGTGTTTGAAAATATTTTGAAAAAATGCCTAAGTATGGCAACTTTGTAATGATTCTTGTATCAGTTAAGAATGTGTACAAAGTATTTTTTTTTTTGAAAATATTCTTGAAAGTGTGATTGTGAGAAATGTTTGTTTTGAAAAAATATGAGCAAGCGATTAAGAACTTATCTACCTACTCAAAAGTCTTTCGTGTTGTTTTTATCCTCCTTTAGATAGTGTTATCCTACCATTAGTTAGTAGGAAGCCCTATCGTTGGATGTGAAGAGACAGGCGTGGGTCATCGTACAGTCATAAAGGCAACTTGTAAGGACGCTTTAGCAATTTTATCGTAAGGAACTAAGATCATTTACCGAAGGCTGCATCAAAGGGTCATTGAGAGACTATGATATTTCTAATCGATGGACAGTGCTAAAGCGTCCCCATGTTTGAGGGACATGATTGTTTTATTCAAAGGCAACAGGTGAGGTTACCCTAGAGGTGAGTGTGTGAAAAGTGATTTAATTCAGTTATTTAATCTTATGATTAGGGTTTTCTAACGGTTGATTTTAGATCTTGCCATACAAACCCTAATTACTAGCAGTAATAAGGAAAACAGTAAAGGCAGAAATTAAAAGTGCGGAAAGTAAACCTAAACTATTACAAGGCTTCGGGGAAGGGGGTATGTGATCGGTGGATTTAGAACTGACTGTTTAAAGCTGGTTCACGAAATGTCGCGGTAAGCAAGAGTCGCCACCGTCTTTTATTTTCTCCAACATGGACAGGACAAAAGCACAGCAAAATTCCTTATGAGAACGTTTCTCGGTTCGGGAGATAGATTTATAGAAAGGGAAGGTGTTAGCACCCTTTCTATCCATGTTTATCCATGGGCTCTTAGATACTTGCTCTTTATGTTTTCAAAATGTTTGCTTTTCAATTGTGAGTGGGTTTTGAAAAAGTTTCTTTGAAAGATTTCTGAATAACTCTTGTATCTGTCCTCAAGAGTGTTTGAAAAATTGTTTTTGAAAGCCTTTTGAAAGTGTCGGTGTGAAAAGGTTTTTGTTTGTTTTTTAGAGAGCAAGTATCCATGAGTCGTCTACCTACCCTAAGGAATTAAGCTGTGTAGAAGTCCTTAAGGTAGTGCCATCCCACCATTGAGAGGTAGGTAGCATCACCGTTGGAGGTGTTCGGGTCAATTCGAGTGTAGGGACAGTGTGGTCACCGAAGCAACAGTAGGACACCTTAGAAGCTACCCTTATGTCCTTGATCCTTTTTTAATCCGAGGCAACCATTTCGAGGCAACTGTTTCGAGGCAACTGTTTCGAGGCAACTGTTTTGAGGCAACTGGATCATGGACATAAGGACCGCTAAAACGTCCTATACTTGATGACCACATTTCGAAGGCAACGAGTGAGGCGTACCCCAGAAGTGGTGTGTGTATTTGTGTGTTGTTTTCAGTTTAACAGTTATCTTTGATCATGGCATTGTGAGCTACGCGTTGTTTTTAATTACCATACATTCTTTCATGCAAGTTTAGCAGTTAGGAGTGCGGAAAGTTAAAAGACGGAAAGATAAAAGCTACGCTATTACAAGGCGCGGGTCTATACATCGCCAAAATACAAAGACCCGTTTTGATAAAAGATGCGGGAAGTAAATAAATGCCTAATTACTATTACATCCAGAAAGCAGTTACATAATAATCACTAAAAGAAAATAAATGCGCGAAAAGAATTAATTGAACGTCCGAGGGTTTTGACCCTTTGCTTGAAATTAAATGAAATTAAAGTCTATTTAATTATTTAATTAAAGAAAAGTGTTTTTTATGTTTTTGTATTTATTATGGAAATAAAGAAAAAAAGGAATTAAAAGGAAACCCTAAATCTAGATTATTTTAATTATTAAAGAAAATGTCAAAGTTGACCTAATTTAAACTAATTAATTATTTAATATGTTTATTTACAAAAATAAATAGTAATTAATAATAATAATAATAATAATAATAAATAATGAGAAAAAATTAATTAAGAAAAAGATAAAATGTCACAACCTAATTCTATGTATTTTATTTATTAAGAAAAATGCTAAAATTAAAACCTAATTTAACTGAGTTAGTTATTGAAATTTATTTACAAAAATATTTTAATGGTGAAATTAACAATAATTAAATATAAAACATTTTTTGGTTTCTGATTTTTTATTATGAAAATTATTTTATGGTGAAAAACAATTAAAACATTAAAAAGAATTAGAAAAGAAAAGAAAATAGAATTAAAAAAAGATGCAAACCAAAGGGGGTATCAGGCCCAGAATGGAGGTGTTTGGAAGTAATTCAGGCCCATTGACACAAAGGCCTCGTTTGACTTTCCAGATTGTATGCATGATGGTTGACTGGAGTGTACCATGGAATCCACCTTCTGACCATTGGATTGCTCATCAGGGCCACTTGGCAAGCATAGGCGTGGGACTCATGGTAGGCCATGGAATGAGTGCTGCACTAGAATACATTGAAACAAAAATTAAGAATTATGTGGGGGGACCTGGGAATCGAACCCAAGTCCCAACGCTTGAGGGACACGCTGCCAACCAGCTGAGCTATTGTGTTTGTTTGTATACATAATGGATAGAAAATATAATATATAAAAAAAAGACAATTATGCTGAAACAAAGAAAAATGCGCTAATATTTGAATCTGCCAATAGCGCTTGGACACGCATGCTTCTTCTTCATCTTTTTACCTGCAACATGAACAAGTAGCGGGGGTTTTAAACCCCCACTAAGTGAAATAGTAAAAATAGCGATTACGCCTACAGCTTATATAAATTGAGCGCGAGGTTTCCATTTGCTTCGTCTTGAGCTTCTGAATTCAGCTGTATAGGTCTAAAGGTCCAATTTTTCCTCTACAAGAAAGCCCTATTTTGAAGCTTCTGAAACCCTAGGTTTCATCAATGGTAGATTTCGATTCAAGCAGTTTTAGAACAATTAAACTATACCAAACGCTTCAGGAAGATGTTAGTAGCATAAATCAATAATCAAAACACATGAATGATGTGTGGAAATTAAAATTCGATTATGAAATATTTGTGAAGAAACGTGACTCTGTTCTACCTCTTCTTTGAGTATGAGGACCTGTTCTTGATGCCAATAGCTTCCTAGCAATGTCGGTAATGCAATGGAAAAGATTTCAAGCCTTGAATCGTACTGCAAGTGTGATTTCAGTTTTCAAGTTTTGGTTGAAAAGTTGCAAATTGGTTATGGCGCTTTAGCAGCTTTTTCGTGTCCCTCTGAATAGGGTTAGGTTGTGCATAAGTATGTGAAGCAAATTAGGTCAAAACAAGGCCCATGAATCCATTGAATTAATGTCTTGGATATTTGATTTTCAATTATGTAAATTTCAATCTTTTGTCATGAAAACCTTGCCAATTATGGAAGATTTTGTCCCCTTGAGTGATGCACGAAATCCTTAGCATGTGTGGAATATATTTGCTGCATAAAAAGATTTGAAAACCATTATTTGATATTTTTCTACAATTAAAACTTAATTAAATGAATTAATAAGAATAAAAATTCAATTAATTAATTAAAAATAAGAAAATAAATAATTTTGAGCTCAATGGGTCGTGCATAGGCTTTGGGTAATGATTCAAGGAAGAATTTGAGGCCCATTAGCAAATTTGAAGTGTTTTAGGCAAAGTTGACTTTTGAAAATTCCCAAATATTTCCCAACTTCTCTAATGCATATCTTGCTCAATTTTGAAGCTATGAACATGTTCTTGGACATTTTGGAAAGGTCTTGAAGTCCTCTAACCAATGCCTTTGGTCCCATGTCATTTTGATTTACCAATCTCAAGTTATGGTCTTTGACTTAAAGTGCCTTTTTGTTGACTTTTGAAAATGACCTATAATGTTGAAATTGATAACTTTTTGTGAGAGCATTTCTTGAACTTGGAGTGTGAAGATGAGTTGTAGGAAATGTCATCCCCTTCAAAATGAGCCCTGGATGGAATTTTTCTGATAAACCATGAAAAAGTTATGCCTTGGTCAATTTGCAGTTGACTTTTCAGCTGTCCAAAAATAGAAACTTTTGCATCTTGAGACTTTTTGAGCCATGCTTGTGGAATCATGATCAAGAATTGATCAAATGATGATTGTGGCTTAAAATGAGATGTTGACCAAAAATTTTGACTTTTGACTGTCAAATGACCATTTTGCCCCTACAGTTGACTGTGGAGCAATTAGGGTTTTTTGACTGTGCAATTTGATGTTGTGAGTCTTGAAACTTGACATATGGATGCTTGACAATGTATATAGGCATATGGGACTTGATTGGACCCTTGGAAACCTCAATTTCTTTGCAAGAACCAAAACCCTAATTTTGACTGTGTTAGGAGGCAATTGGACTGTGCAACCCTTGAGAGATTTTGAAGCTTGATCTTGCCAAATCTTGAAGAATATGGGAGGGAAAATTTTGGGGTACAACAGTTGCCCCTGTTCAATCTTCTTAGTCCTGAGGATGTAGATTGGTTGGCGTGCCTTTCGTAATCCGAAGGTGGAAGATGATTGAACACTAGAGTGCCCAGAAATTTGCACTCACATAGTAGAATATTAGCAGTGTGATGTGGGGGAATGGGCTTATAGATGCCACTTTGAGGGATGGTGGATAGGAGGATGGGCTTATAGATGCCATCTGGAAGTGTGACGGAAATTTGTCGGGAATGGGCTTATAGACGCCATTTGGAGACTGTTGGTATGTGGATGGGCTTACAGATGCCATCTAGGTGTCGATCGCGTAAGAGATTCCTTAGCGAGAACTTGCGTACCTGAGAAAGAAAGATAATTACCTGGCCTGTTACAGGGGTTGATCTTCAAACTCTTCATGTGGATGTGCCCTGGCTGGATACAGGTATCGAATCTTTAAACTCTTCAGACGTGCCCTGGCAAGATACAGGAATCGAGTCCGGAGAATAGTCGTCAACAGATACACCCTGGAAAGATACAGGAATCGGATCTTCGAACTCTTCAGACGTGCCCGGGCAGGATACAGGAATCGAGTCTGGAATTAGTCATCAACAGATACACCCTGGCAAGATACAGGAATCGGATCTTCGAACTCTTCAGACGTGCCCTGGCAGGATACAGGAATCGAGTCTGGAATTAGTCGTCAACAGATACACCCTGGCAAGATACAGGAATCGGATCTTCGAACTCTTCAGACGTGCCCTGGCAGGATATAAGAATCGAGTCTGGAATTAGTCGTCAACAGATACACCCTGGCAAGATACAGGAATCGGATCTTCGAACTCTTCAGACGTGCCCTGGCAGGATACAGGAATCGAGTCTGGAATTAGTCGTCAACAGATACACCCTGGCAAGATACAGGAATCGGATCCTCGAACTCTTCAGATGTGCCCTGGCAGGATACAGGAATCGAGTCTGGAATTAGTCGTCAATAGATACACCCTGGCAAGATACAGGAATCGGATCCTCAAACTCTTCAGACGTGCCCTGGCAAGATACAGGAATCGAGTCTGGAATTAGTCGTCAACAGATACACCCTGGCAAGATACAGGAATCGGATCTGGAATCACGACAGTGGATAGTAATCATCTTTGTATTGACCTTTGTCCTGAAAAGACAAAACGTTAGTTGTATGCGATGTCATGATTTATGACATGCGTGATGTTCTCAGCATAAATGAGATTGTGTGTTCATGATGCGTATATGCATGCTGTAATGTATGAAGATGTGATGTTTGTGAACGTATTTTCGTCTAGGAAAATAAATCCTTGACGGGTGCCGGGAAGTTGAATCCTGGGCTGATGTGGAAGAGTAGAGCTTCGTTTCCGCTGGGGATGATGGTTGCAAGAATGCCGGTAGGAGAAGATGACTCTGTTGGGGAATAAACTTGGCGAATAGATTGCTCTGCGGGGAATTACTCTGTGGGAAGAGATACTTCGCTGAAGTTTTGATGATAACTCCGCTGGGGATACCATTGTTGAGCTTTGAGGGAATTGATGAACTCCGCTGGAGACAGGAGGACTTCGCCAGGGACGATCTTTCCACGGCAATTGGCTGAGGATAACCCAGTTATATCCTGGTGGGGAAATAACCTTTGAATAAAGCCGGGGAGAGCGTTCGTACTATGCGGGTGACAAGCTTCCAAAATCTACTGGGGATAAGCTTCCTGAATCTACTGGGGAGATTGATTCAACTCTCTTGGGGAGACTTTGGAGATTGGAGTCTCCTGGGGAAATTTTTCAGATTGGACTGGGGAATGGTTCCACTGGATGTTCGGTATTCCGCCGGGGAACAATCTTAGATCGAGATTGTCGGGGATGCTTGTTAGGAATGTTTGTATGCTCCGTTGGGGAATATTGAGATCCTCTGGGGATATCCGACTTCCTTGGGGCTGACTGTAGACTAACTCTGCTTGGGGGGAGAGTACGACTGACTTGCTGGAGGTATTGTTCCTTTATTAGGGTTGGTTGGAGACCAACTACTTGGGAGAGAATTGTTGAATCTTAGCTCACTCTCTGGGGAATTAAGATATCTTGGTTACATTCTTCAGCCGAACTTACCTTGGTACCTTGGTGGACAGAGCAATTAGATCGCTTTAGACAACTCATTATTGCCCCTGTTTCTGATGTTACCCGTAATTAATCCTTTGTTTCGCATGCAAATATTTATGAGTTAGCAATTAGTGTCAAATGCATATATCAAAATTGAACATTGGACGTTCTTTGCGAAACAAAACAGAAAAAGGAAAAACAATTGGCAATTGGTCTGAAAAGTGAATTTGTATTGATTTTGAATTTGCATGTAAATAGGCGTTTGTGTACAAGAGGCTGACGTCCTAGTAAGAGAACGCCGCCGAACAACAGAGTTTATACAATTTTGTGAAAAAGGAAAACAAAACAGCTATGTGAAAAAGATGATCCCACTGGGTTCCAACTCTGCTATCGCCCTTATATCTTCGAGCGTCTCATCACTTGGCTGCTCAGCTGAAGATGAAGCTGATTGATCGATGCCGTCTGAACTTGATGTTGATACCGGATTCTGGATGCAAGGTGATCCAATGAGACATAGTATTACGCTTTAATCCCTAACTTTTGCCTGGACCTCCCTTTCGGGTTTTCAGTCCACCGGGATACCCATTTTTGCCCAAGCCACCTTTTCAGGTTTTCAACTTGTCGGGTGTACAGATTTTTTTTCATTTCATCCCTCATTTTTCCCGAACCCTTTTGGTTCGCCGGGAAGCCCTAATTTTTGCCTAGGTATGTCAACCTAGCGGGTCTTTTATCATGCGTAGTATCTTTTTACTATGTCTGCATTGGCGGGGTGACGAAGGTCGTCACCATCCAAGGTGGTTAGGATCATGGCTCCTCCTGAGAACACATGTTTAACCACAAATGGCCCTTCGTATGTAGGGGTCCATTTTCCCCTGGTATCACTTTGAGGAAGAATGATGCGCTTGATTACCAGGTCCCCAACTTGATACTCTTGTGGTCTGACTTTCTTGTTAAATGCCCTGATCATCCATTTTTGGTACGTTTGACCATGACAAATAGCGGTGAGTCTTTTTTCGTCAATTAGGTTTAGTTGATCAATCCGAGTCTGGATCCAGTCATCTTCACTCAGATCTGCATCCTTCATTATCCGGAGAGAGGGTATCTGGACTTCAATTGGCAAGACTGCCTCCATGCCATAGACCAAGGAAAAGGGTGTTGCCCCGGTTGACGTCCTTGCTGAGGTACAGTACCCATGAAGAGCAAACGGTAACATCTCGTGCCAATCTTTATAGGTCACTGTCATCTTCTGCACAATCTTCTTAATATTCTTATTAGCTGCTTCTACAGCCCCATTCATCTTCAACCGGCAAGGAGAAGAGTTGTGGTGCTGTATCTTGAATTGCTCGCAGAGCTCAGTGATCATATTGTTATTAAGATTGGTACCATTGTCCGTAATGATCCTTTCTGGGACGCCGTACCAACAGATCAGGTTATGCCGAATGAACCGTGCTACGACGTTCTTGGTTACCGTGGCATAGGAAGCTGCTTCAACCCACTTTGTGAAGTAATCAATTGCTACCAGGATGAAGTGATGCCCGTTGGATGCCGTAGGTTTAATATCGCCGATCATATCAATGCCCCACATTGCAAAAGGCCAAGGTGCAGTCAAGACATTCAGAGGTACTGGAGGAACGTGCACTTTATCTGCATAGATCTAGCATTTGTGACATGTCCGAGAATGTTGGTAACAGTCGGCTTCCATTGTGGACCAGAAATATCCTGCCCGAAGGATTTTCTTTGCCATAGTGTGTCCACTGGAATGCATTCCGAAGGTACCTTCATGCAGCTCTGTCATGATTTTTTCTGCTTCAGTCTTATCCATGCAACGCAGTAAGGTTGAATCATGGTTTCGCTTGTATAGAATGCCATTGCTGAGGAAGAACTTTGCTGTGAACCTTCTCAGAAACTTCTTGTCATTGATGGATGCACCTTCAGGGTATTCTTGAGCTTCCAGATACCTCTTCACCTCATGATACCAGGGTTTCTCAGTTACTATCTCAGCCTCAAGATCACAACAGTATGCAGGTTCGTCCAGTTTCCAGATAATGATCCGGGGAGCCTCATTGTCCCATTTGACCTTGAACATAGAAGACATCGTAGCCAGCGCGTCCGCCAACTGATTCTCCCCTCTTGGGAAGTGTTCAAAAGTTATCTCTGTGAAATGGGGGATCAATGTCAAAACACATTCTTTGTAAGGAATAAGGTTTGGGTGTTTCGTATCCCACTCGCCTTTGATTTGATTGATCACGAGAGCGGAATCTCCGAAGACACTCAGAAACTTGATCCTTAAGTCAATTGCAGCTTGAAGACCCATGATGCATGCCTCATACTCCGCCATGTTGTTGGTGCAGTTGAAACATAGTCGGGCAGTAAGTGGAGTATGAGTGCCTTGAGGGGATATGATCACAGCGCCGATACCATTACCCAAAGCTTTGGAGACTTCGTCAAAGTGCATAGACCATCGGGATCCTTCCTCAGGTCCTTCATCCGGTCCAGGTACTTCACAATCAGTCACTATCATGATGCTCTCGTCAGGAAATTCAAAGTTCATTGATTGGTAGTCGTCTACTGCCTAGTGTGCCAAATGGTCTGCCAATACACTCCCCTTGATAGCTTTCTGAGTCGTATACTGGATGTCATATTCCGTCAAGATCATTTGCCATCTTGCTATTCTTCCAGACAGGGCAGGCTTTTCGAATATGTACTTTATTGGGTCCATCTTTGATATCAACAGAGTAGTATGAGTCAGCATATACTGTCTCAGCCGGTGAGCAGCCCATACCAAAGCGCAGCAAGTTTTCTCGAGCAGTGAGTATCGGGTCTCACAGTCGGTAAACTTTTTGCTAAGGTAATAAATGGCATGCTCTTTTCGGCCAGACTCGTCATGCTGCCCCAGCACACACCCCATTGAGCTGTCAAGTACTGTCAAGTATAGTATTAGAGGTCTCCCTTCAACCGGTGGCATAAGAATGGGTGGTTCTTGGAGATACTCTTTGATTCTGTCGAAAGCGGCCTGACGTTCATCATTCCAACGTACTACCTGATCTTTCTTCAGCAGCTTGAAGATTGGTTCACAGGTAGCAGTTAGATGCGAGATGAACCGGGCAATGTAATTCAGACGTCCTAGAAAGCCTCTGACTTCTTTCTCTGTCTTGGGAACTGGCATCTCTTGTATGGCTTTAACCTTGGCAGGGTCCACTTGAATACCTTTGTCGCTCACGACGAAGCCTAGCAACTTTCCAGATCTCACCCCAAAAGTGCATTTGTTCGGGTTCAACCTCAGCTTGTACAATTTCAGACGGTCAAACAGCTTCTATAGGTGGTCAAGGTGTTCCTCCTCAGTTTGGGACCTTGCAATCATGTCATCGACATACACTTCAATCTCATGGTGGATCATGTCATGAAATAAAGCAACCATGGCACGTTGGTAGGTTGCCCCAGCATTCTTCAGTCCAAAAGGCATGACCTTGTAGCAGAAGGTGCCCCACTGAGTAACAAAGGTAGTCTTTTCCATATCTTCAGGAGCCATCTTGATCTGATTATATCCTGAGAAACCATCCATGAAGGAGAACACCTTGTGCTGAGCAGTATTGTCAACCAGAACGTCGATATGAGGCAGAGGGAAGTCATCCTTGGGGCTCGCCCTATTCAGATCCCTGTAGTCAACACACATTCGGACCTTACCATCCTTTTTCGGTACCGGAACCACATTGGCAACCCACTGAGGGTAAGAAGTCACTGCTAGAAACCCGGCATCGAATTGTTTCATAACCTCAGCTTTGATCTTCTCGGACATCTCTGGACGCATACGGCGGACCTTCTGCTTAACCGGAGGGCAATCTTCCTTGTTAGGCAGGTGATGGACCACAATGTCAGTATCCAACCCAGGCATGTCTTTGTAGGACCAGGAAAAGATCTCCACATAATCATGCAACATCTGAATCAACCGTTGTTTCACGCTGAGCTCTAGATTAGCACCAATCTTGACTTCCCTTCTGTCTGTCTCAGTACCCAGATTTACCGTTTCCACTGGCTCTTCATGTGGCTGAATGGCCCTCTCTTCCTGGAGTAACAGTCTTGCAAGCTCGCCAGGCACTTCGCAATCATCTTCACCTTCGTCTTCGGCTAAGTTGATCGGATTTTCGAAGTCATAACTGGCAGTAGCAGAGTCGTTACCGGTGAGATCCAGAGTGGATTGGAACCTGTATAGGTGAGTGTGTGTAAATATAGCTGATTTTCAATATATAAAGAAAGAAAGAAAGGGAGCACAAGATTTGAAATGCAAAAAACGGCCAATGTCTTTATTCATGATATATGGAAATGACAAGTAATAAGCCCTCACAAATGAAGCCAACGGTGCCCCGGGTAAGACACCAGACCATAAAGTTTCAATTTATTGTTCATTACAAATTTAAAACAAAGGAATTCATTACTGCATAACAAAAGTAACAGGTATGTAGTCTTTTGCAATCCAATTGCTCAGTCCACCGTCAGTCGGCGGGTAGATCCAGCTATCAAACTCTGATTCCTTCGCATCGCCTTCAATGGCATTCACTCCCGGGTTGGTGATGAACACGGGAGGTCTTCCGATCCTTGCTTTGCATACAGTCCTCTGAGCCTCTGCGGTAAAACCCAGCCCAAACTTGTCAGTCTTAGGAGTAAAATCAGGGAGCCTACCCCAGTTTGCACATTCACCTTTCTCAATTACGGCCCGGGCATCCTTCAAGGAAGCCATCTTCAAGGGAGAGCCTTCTTCAATCATTGTCTCTGCTGACGCCAATGTTGGAGGTGCCTCTTCAAAATGTTGAAAGGGGGTTTCAATAAACTCCCCGTCCATCTCAATGTACCGGAACGAGTTCAGAGGACTAACCATGTATTCTTCCTCCCCCTGCACTGTAACAATCTTCCCTCTGACATGGTATTTGAGCTTCTGGTGTAGAGTGGAGGTCACAGCCCCAGCCTTGTGGATCCAAGGTAGACCCAGCAAACAGGAATAAGATGGACAAATGTCCATCACATAGAACGTTGAGTCAAAGACTTGAGAACCAACACGAATCGGAATATCCACCTCCCCGTGTACCATCCTCTTCGACCCGTCAAAAGCTCGGACAACGATGTTACTAGGCTTCAACTCCAGACCCTCACAATCCAACCTGTCCAAGGCCTTCTTGGGAAACACATTCAGCGAAGAACCGGTGTCCACCAACACGTGTGCGAGAGTAGTGCCCCTGCATTCAATGGAGACATGCAGGGCATCATTGTGGTTTTTTCCCTTAGCGGTCAGATCAGCATCAGAGAAACCCAAACCATTGTCAGCGGTCAAATTGGCCACACAGTCAGTAAATTGGTCCGCAGATGTCTCTTGTGGCACATGGGCCGTCTTCAGAAATGAAATCAGGGCCTTGGCATGGGCCTCTGAGCACAGCAGCAATGATAGCATAGAGATCTTGGAGAGGGTATGCCCCAGCTGTTCAACGACGTTGAAATCGCTCTTCTTGATGATCTTAAGGATTTCCTCCATCTCTTGCTGGGAGGCTTCAACATTGACAGTCCTTGGTGCCTCCACCTGGGTAGGCACATCAGCAATCCCTTTGCCCCGAGTGTCAGATGGCTCGGCAGCAGGGGTAGAAACTTGATCAGGAGGGGACACAGGCACACTTGTAGGCGTGATAATAAGAGGTCTTCGGATAACTGGTGGCGCAATGTCAGGCGAGAAGAGCCTGCCACTGCGGGTAACTTTAGCGGGACCGGTGATATTGCTGATACCGGTACTGGTGTTGAACTCCTGCTTCACTCCAAGTACATACACATCTGCCTCATAGTGCCATGGGACAGCCTTGTCAGATTTATAGGGGAGGGGCCCCGGAACAGTAATGATAATAGGTGCAACAGACATGATTTTGACTGGCTTCCTCGGGGGAGCCTTGGTAGGATTGTTGAAGATGGTGACGACAGATACTTCTGTAGTAGGAACAATAGGAACAACGGTCTTCTTGAACAAAATTTCTTTGCTATCCATCAGGTTTTGGATGCCTGACTTCAGCAACGGACAACCAGTAGGGGAAACAGCACACAGAAGGCAACCCTTGCTACAACCCGGAAATAAACCGGCTAGCAACAGGTTCCTCTTGACAGTCAATAAAGGGGTAGCAACATCATCCACAGAAACTGCATACAGGTCTTCCTCAATAGCATTTACCCCATGCTGGGGCATAGGAGCAGTCACAACGTTGGGCCTCTCGGGCGCCTCAAATTGTATTTCCTTCGCATCGATAAGGTCCTGAACCTTATTTCTCAGGGCCCAGCAATCATCAGTAGAATGCCCTGTGCTATCAGAGTGATAAGCACAGCGGGCATTGGGATTATACTTCGGAGAGGTTATGTTCACCACCTTCAGGGCTTCTTTGACGGTCACCAAGTTGGTTGATAGCAATTGCGGCAAGATCTGTGACAAGCTCATACTAAGCCGAGTATATTCTCTTCTAGGTCTCTCACCCCTTGGTTGGTTAGGTTGCCGAGGAGTGGCAGCAGGCTTTGCAATTACCACTGCGTTGACAGCTTGGCGGCGTTCTGGCTTATTTTGCCTCCTAGGGCCATACACAGCACTGGCTTCCTTTTTGAAAGGCTTCTTCTCAGAACTTGAGGACGCACCTTTCTGTATCTTCCCTGATTTCATCCCAGCTTCTATCCTTTCCCCAGTCAGAATGAGATCTTTAAATCCTGCAGACGAATTGCCAATGAGATGATTGAAGAATGGCCCGGATAGGGTCCCTAAGAACATGTCCACTAGTTCACGGTCGGTTAACGGAGGCTGCACCCTGCTAGCCAGGTCCCTCCACTTTTGCGCATACTCTTTAAAACCTTTTCCCGATCCTAGCAATATACCCTGGAGTTGGGTACGTGTAGAAGCGAGGTCGGCATTGTACTGATACTGCTTATAAAAAGAAGTAGCCAATTCCTCCCAGTTACGAACCTTGGTTCCATCCAGCTGATAGAACCATTCGAGATGAGTCCCTGAAAGACTCTCCTGGAAGAAATGGATCCATAAGTTCTTGTCCACAGTGTATGGCTGGATCTTCCGCACATAAGATCTGAGATGTAGTTTAGGGCAGGACGCCCCATCATACTTTGCGAAAGATGGTGCTTTGAACTTATGTGGGATTACCACCCCAGAAGATAAACCCAAGTCTCTGAAATTCAGACCAGGCACTTGTTGAATTTCCATGGCATTCAGATGATCCTCTAACTGCTTGTACTTGTCTTCAGCTGGAGGATACTTCTCCTCATTAAAATCAGTCTCGTTGTCAGAGACCACCGGACTAGGAACCCTTCCCCCTTGGGGACTGCCTTTCCCCATAGAAGAAACAGCTTGATCAACCTCATTCTGCAGTGTGTTACCAAACCTCCGGCCAGTGTTGAATAGTACCGTTCTCTTCTTCTTCTTCTTGACCAGCAGAGCCTTCAATTCCTCTTGACCTTGGGCCAAACTCATGATCAGCTCTTGGAACTGGGCGTTCTGAGCCTGGAGGGCCTTGATGGACTGCTCGGTAGATGATTCAGGATTCATGACGGCGAGCTGAAATAAACAGTGAAGAAGATTAAACCACCTGTAAAAAAGAGTACATGTTATGCACATGATGCATGATATGTGTTTATGCAATGCATTCAAGGGTTCGAAAGTTCAAATTTGTTGTAGACAAAAAGGAACACATGTTATCATTAAGAAATAATTGTTCAGTACATCAAGGCCTCGTGGGCAAACATTACAAAAGTGAATCAATCCCAAAAGACACTGCGCATCCTCTTTGGAGCTATGTAAGTGTTGAGAGTCTTTTCCTCGTGCAATAAGCGGGTGAGCTCCAAGACCTTCTTCTCACTGACATGTAGACTGGCTTCAAGAGAATTTCGTTCTTCCTTAAGCTGGATCCAGCTCTTCTGCATTTCTTCTCAGGACGTAGGCATGTCAGGATGTTGAATGGTGTAGGACACCTCTCCTTCCAAAACTGGCTCTTTGGTCACAGGGAGAACATGAGGATATGGCATCACTAACTTCTGAGAGTGGGCTCGTACCCACTTGATATAAGGCTCCAACGGGATGGAGTTCATGTGCCTCAGTGTCTTGCTGTCTACCTTGCTGGGCATCCTCCAAGCTCTGATAAATCTCTGGCGAAGTCCTTGTGCATCGTTGTCGAAGTCAAAAACTATGTCAGGAATTAACATGTCGTGAGGGCCGTCCCTCCGAGCATAACCAAACTGTCTCTAAGCCAGACACGGGTTGTAAGTAATACCTCCTCTGATTCCAAGTAAAGGAACATTAGGAAAATCTCCACAACGATCAATGATAGTGACATCTTCTCTGGACCGAGAACACCAATGTATATCAGCATGCGTAAGAGTCGTTAATCGTTGGGACCATCTCAAACCCCGCTCATTCTTCAAAACTGATTGTGGAAGGTGCGAAATAAACCACCTTCCCAGGATAGGAGTGCAGCACATAAGAACACCTCTTTTTCTCATGGTTCGAGTGTAACATGAGTGAAGGATGTCCCCAAGCAACGTAGGTATAGGATTCCTGGACATGAAGATCTTGACAGCACTGATATCTATAAGCTGATCGGGATTCGGGAACAACACCAACCCATAGACAAGGAGGGCTACAACTTCTTCAAAGGCTTGTAAGTCAAGGGAATTCCAACATTCTTGGGCCTTCTCAAACAGAAACCTGGCCAAGAACCCTTTGATACCACTTCTAACTTCCCAATGTCCCTTGATGTCAGATGGTTGTAGGCGTAATGCTTTAGCAATCTCTTCAAGTTTGGGTTCCTTTTCCGTACCGTTGTAGGGTAGTTGACTAAGGATAGGGATCTTCAGAAGCCGAGAGAACTCTTCCAATGTAGGCACCAGTTGATAATCCAGGAAAGTAAAGCAGTGGTGCAGAGGGTCAAAGAACTGGAAGAGGACCTTTATCATATCTTCCTCAATGTTGGTGTTGACCAAACTGATGAGTCTTCCATGCCTCTCACTGAAAGAAGAGCTCTCGGGAATCCTTGATGTAAGCTCCTTAAGCTGAGGAGGGATCCTTACAAGGCTGATCTGAATTGTCTTTCTACGGATAGTTTCCATGTCCTACAAAACAAGAACAAAGATGAAGATTCGAACCCCTGAAATGGTTAGTGGATGCATATGATGCTGTATGATGTTATGATGCTATGATAAAAACACATCACAAATATCCACAAAAAGCAAACATGGTAAGGCACACAAGTCACACAAGGCAGCCCTTAGAGTTTAGGCCAGCATGGGGTCTAGGTATTACCCTCTTGAGGTTGGTGGGCTTAAAACCTGTCCTATCAGAAGTAACCGGGTTCTAAGGATCCCAATATCATTGGATTGTTTTCTGTGTTCATCGTTTCGATTTAGCCACTGAACTGGCAACCGAAATATTCCAAGAAAACAACCCTCAACTGAGTGTAGTATCGAGTATCAACCAACTTCGGACTGCACCAAAGTCAGTTATCTCACTACCCTAAAGAGGCCAAGATGGTTCAATTAAGGTTCCTAAGGTCAGTTGATGCTTCACGACACCACGCGGCGGCCCCGTACTCTCCTTGACTTGACTCAAGGGTTACCGGTACTCACCAAAGTGCCACATCAACGTAGCAGACTGCTTCAACCATGTAGGTATACCCCGCACAGTTCCCTCACAGTCTTGTTGCTACTTTCAAAGAAGGTATCCCCCAGATCCGGGTTAGGATCTATAGAACTCCCAAGACAGTGCCCACAATAATAAAGCAAACAAAACACAGCAATTGAAAACACAAGTATGAGCTATCCTAAGGTACACCTCACTTTAAGTAGTCCCCAGCAGAGTCGCCAGTTCTGTGATCGGTGGATTTAGAACTGACTGTTTAAAGCTGGTTCGCGAAATGTCGCGGTAAGCAAGAGTCGCCACCGTCTTTTATTTTCTCCAACATGGACAGGACAAAAGCACAGCAAAATTCCTTATGAGAACGTTTCTCGGTTCGGGAGGTAGATTTATAGAAAGGGAAGGTGTTAGCACCCTTTCTATCCATGTTTATCCATGGGCTCTTAGATACTTTCTCTTTATGTTTTCAAAATGTTTGCTTTTCAATTGTGAGTGGGTTTTGAAAAAGTTTCTTTGAAAGATTTCTGAATAACTCTTGTATCTGTCCTCAAGAGTGTTTGAAAAATTGTTTTTGAAAGCCTTTTGAAAGTGTCGGTGTGAAAAGGTTTTTGTTTGTTTTTTAGAGAGCAAGTATCCATGAGTCGTCTACCTACCCTAAGGAATTAAGCTGTGTAGAAGTCCTTAAGGTAGTGCCATCCCACCATTGAGAGGTAGGTAGCATCACCGTTGGAGGTGTTCGGGTCAATTCGAGTGTAGGGACAGTGTGGTCACCGAAGCAACAGTAGGACACCTTAGAAGCTACCCTTATGTCCTTGATCCTTTTTTAATCCGAGGCAACCATTTCGAGGCAACTGTTTCGAGGTAACTGTTTCGAGACAATTGTTTCGAGGCAACTAGATCATGGACATAAGGACCGCTAAAACGTCCTATACTTGACGACCACGTTTCGAAGGCAACGAGTGAGGCGTACCCTAGAAGTGGTGTGTGTATTTGTGTGTTGTTTTCAGTTTAACATTTATCTTTGATCATGGCATTGTGAGCTACGCGTTGTTTTTAATTACCATACATTCTTTCATGCAAGTTTAGCAGTTAGGAGTGCGGAAAGTTAAAAGACGGAAAGATAAAAGCTACGCTATTACAAGGCGCGGGTCTATACATCGCCAAAATACAAAGACCCGTTTGATAAAAGATGCGGAGAGTAAATAAATGCCTAATTACTATTACATCCAGAAAGCAGTTACATAATAATCACTAAAAGAAAACAAATGCGCGAAAAGAATTAATTGAACGTCCGAGGGTTTTGACCCTTTGCTTGAAATTAAATGAAATTAAAGTCTATTTAATTATTTAATTAAAGAAAAGTGTTTTTTATGTTTTTGTATTTATTATGGAAATAAAGAAAAAAAGGAATTAAAAGGAAACCCTAAATCTAGATTATTTTAATTATTAAAGAAAATGTCAAAGTTGACCTAATTTAAACTAATTAATTATTTAATATGTTTATTTACAAAAATAAATAGTAATTAATAATAATAATAAATAATGAGAAAAAATTAATTAAGAAAAAGATAAAATGTCACAACCTAATTCTATGTATTTTATTTATTAAGAAAAATGTTAAAATTAAAACCTAATTTAACTAAGTTAGTTATTGAAATTTATTTACAAAAATATTTTAATGGTGAAATTAACAATAATTAAATATAAAACATTTTTTGGTTTCTGATTTTTTATTATGAAAATTATTTTATGGTGAAAAACAATTAAAACATTAAAAAGAATTAGAAAAGAAAAGAAAATAGAATTAAAAAAAGATGCAAATCAAAGGGGGTATAAGGCCCAGAATGGAGGTGTTTGGAAGTAATTCAGGCCCATTGACACAAAGGCCTCGTTTGACTTTCCAGATTGTATGCATGATGGTTGACTGGAGTGTACCATGGAATCCACCTTCTGACCATTGGATTGATCATCAGGGCCACTTGGCAAGCATAGGCGTGGGACTCATGGTAGGCCATGGAATGAGTGCTGCACTAGAATACATTGAAACAAAAATTAAGAATTATGTGGGGGGACCTGGGAATCGAACCCAGGTCCCAACGCTTGAGGGACACGCTGCGAACCAGCTGAGCTATTGCGTTTGTTTGTATACATAATGGATAGAAAATATAATATATAAAAAAAAGACAATTATGCTGAAACAAAGAAAAACGCGCTAATATTTGAATATGCCAATAGCGCTTGGACACGCATGCTTCTTCTTCATCTTTTTACCTGCAACATGAACAAGTAGCGGGGGTTTTAAATCCCCACTAAGTGAAATAGTGAAAATAGCGAGTACGCCTACAGCTTATATAAATTGAGCGCGAGGTTTCCATTTGCTTCGTCTTGAGCTTCTGAATTCAGCTGTATAGGTCTAAAGGTCCAATTTTTCCTCTACAAGAAAGCCCTATTTTGAAGCTTCTGAAACCCTAGGTTTCATCAATGGTAGATTTAGATTCAAGCAGTTTTAGAACAATTAAACTATACCAAACGCTTCAGGAAGATGTTAGTAGCATAAATCAATAATCAAAACACATGAATGATGCGTGGAAATTAAAATTCGATTATGAAATATTTGTGAAGAAACGTGACTCTGTTCTACCTCTTCTTTGAGTATGAGGACATGTTCTTGATGCCAATAGCTTCCTAGCAATGTCGGTAATGCAATGGAAAAGATTTCAAGCCTTGAATCGTACTGCAAGTGTGATTTCAGTTTTCAAGTTTTGGTTGAAAAGTTGCAAATTGGTTATGGCTCTTTAGCAGCTTTTTCGTGTCCCTCTGAATAGGGTTAGGTTGTGCATAAGTATGTGAAGCAAATTAGGTCAAAACAAGGCCCATGAATCCATTGAATTAATGTCTTGGATATTTGATTTTCAATTATGTAAATTTCAATATTTTGCCATGAAAACCTTGCCAATTATGGAAGATTTTGTCCCCTTGAGTGATGCACGAAATCCTTAGCATGTGTGGAATATATTTGCTGCATAAAAAGATTTGAAAACCATTATTTGATATTTTTCTACAATTAAAACTTAATTAAATGAATTAATAAGAATAAAAATTCAATTAATTAATTAAAAATAAGAAAATAAATCATTTTGAGCTCAATGGGTCGTGCATAGGCTTTGGGTAATGATTCAAGGAAGAATTTGAGGCCCATTAGCAAATTTGAAGTGTTTTAGGCAAAGTTGACTTTTGAAAATTCCCAAAAATTCCCCAACTTCTCCAATGCATATCTTGCTCAATTTTGAAGCTATGAACATGTTTTTGGACATTTTGGAAAGTTCTTGAAGTCCTCTAACCAATGCCTTTGGTCCCATGTCATTTTGATTTACCAATCTCAAGTTATGGTCTTTGACTTAAAGTGCCTTTTTGTTGACTTTTGAAAATGACCTATAATGTTGAAATTGATAACTTTTTTGTGAGAGCATTTCTTGAACTTGGAGTGTGAAGATGAGTTTTAGGAAATGTCATCCCCTTCAAAATGAGCCTTGGATGGAATTTTTCTGATAAACCATGAAAAAGTTATGCCTTGGTCAATTTGCAGTTGACTTTTCAACTGTCCAAAAATAGAAACTTTTGCATCTTGAGACTTTTTGAGCCATGCTTGTGGAATCATGATCAAGAATTGATCAAATGATGATTGTGGCTTCAAAATGAGATGTTGACCAAAAATTTTGACTTTTGATTGTCAAATGACCATTTTGCCCCTGCAGTTGACTGTGGAGCAATTAGGGTTTTTGACTGTGCAATTTGATGCTGTGAGTCTTGAAACTTGACATATGGATGCTTGACAATGTATATAGGCATATGGGACTTGATTGGACCCTTGGAAACCTCAATTTCTTTGCAAGAACCAAAACCCTAATTTTGACTGTGTTATGAGGCAATTGGATTGTGCAACCCTTGAGAGATTTTGAAGCTTGATCTTGCCAAATCTTGAAGAATATGGGAGGGCAAATTTTGGGGTACAACAGGGTACAAACCACAAAATTGGGGGAAATAGAAAGCAAATAAAACCCTAGTTAAACTATTACATTATGTAGCAATTACATAATAGGAAAAACCAATGCGAAAATAATAAAGCGAACGAAATGGTAAAAAGGAAAAGAAACGGAGAAATTGTTTGATGAAAAATAATTGATGATTTAACCTAAACCTAATTGATTTTAATTATAAAAAATTGATTAAGTGATTAAATAAACCAACCATTTAGGTTGATTTTAATTTGAGAAAGAAGACCTAAAAGAATTAAATTAAGGTTTATTAATTAAATCTAAAATTAATTAAAACCTAAAAATTAATTTACCTAAAAAACTTAAATTAACCTAAAAATTAAATTAACCTAAAAAAATTAGGGTTTTGTTAGAAAAGGTTTTGAAAAAAAGGTTTTTAAAAGAGTGAGAAACATAGAATTGAACAAAAATAACCAAATGAGTAGGGGTGGGTGTTGAACCCACGCCCTCAACAGTTTCCAGCAGTATGCTCACCACTAGGCCAGACGCGCGCATGTGTTAGGATATGCATCCAGCGCATTTTGTAATCAACCTGCAAAAATATGAGAAATTAAAGAAACAAAATGTCAAAAGGTTGGATCGAACCCAGGCCCTTTGAGACTAATGCTTTATCACGCGCGCTTCTTCCACTTGGGTGGCTGTTTCATCTGTTCATATAATTGATCAAAGTAAATAACATATAAAAACCAACACATCGGGAGTTAAACCACCACCTCCGGTGGTAACCTTTTTCTTCTCCGGCCTAGCCTTTTTGCAAACCTGCGAAATTCAATCAAAACAAAAAGGAAAACAACCCTAATTTACTAATTAAGGTCATGCGATTTCAATGATCATGTTAGTTTGGTCTAAAACCACCTGCATCGTGAGATCTGGAGCTTCAAGAGCTTTGTGCCCTAACAATGGCACGATCTTGTTTCTGTATCCAAACTTTCATGTAAGACATTAGAAACATTCTAATAATGCATATGAATCATGTTAGCATGTTAACCACGATTAAAATAATGCTAAACCTTAAAAATCAAAACTCACCAACTTACCAACTGGAGTTCATGCAAGGAATGGTTATGGGACTTCTTCGCGGTGGATAAGGTTTTGTACCAACTCCTGGAAGCTTAAGGAAGATGATGTGAAGATCAAAGTTGCTACAGAATGGATGGATAATAGGGTTTTTCTTTGACAAATTTGAGAATTTTCTAGAGTTTGTGAGGCAGCTTTCACGTGTCCTTTTGGTCTGGTCTTTTTAGATATATATAGGACATGAGATTAGGTTAACAAAAATTGAAAGACTCATGCATGATAAGGAGAAAAAGATTTGATTTGGAATTATGTGAAAACTTGCTATTTTTTATCAATCTTGCACCAATCACCCTTGCACAAATTTTCCAACTTGTATATGAGATCTTGGGCCTCCAACATGACTGAAATCAAAGGCTTCATGCTTTAATCCATTAATTTTATATTTATTTGATTTATTTTGAGTTTAATTGAATAAAAATCAAAAATAAATATAATAAAAATAAACTTTAATGCATGAATGGGCTTATGGGTCTTTAAACATGTCATGATCACGTTTGGATATGAAAACTTAGGCCCAATAGCTCAAAAGTACAAATTTGCTCAATTTGAAATTCATGTATTCTACAATATTTTCCTAACTTGTAATGGTCATAACTCTCTCAATTTTTATCCTTTGAAAGTGTTCTTTGACTTTTTGGAAATCCTACGATGTCCTCTACAACTTTAATGTTGATCATTTTAGCTTTTGAAGAATTTATCTTGATATAAATTGCCTTGACAAAAAGTGTCTTTTTATTGACTTTTGAAATGACCTATAATGTATTGGCTTATATCTATCAAATGATGCATTTTTTGGACTTGATCATATAGATACAAAGTTGTATATAATTGAATTCCATTCAAAATGGGATTTGGTTGTGGAAAATCTAATGAAGCATGTGAAATTTATGCTTGGTCAAAGTTCAGTTGACTTCTCCTAAGGAACCCCTAATTTGGCAACTTTTGACTTTTGATGATTTGAGGGTTTTTTTTAGGAATCACGATCAACCCTTGATAAAATGATGAATTTGACTTTAAAATTTTGTTTTTACCAAAAACCTTGAGGTTTTATTGTAGGTTGACCACAGTTAACTTTTTACCCAATACAGTTGATTTTCAGTCATCTGAGCCATTGACTGAGCAAACTTGTGATGCAAGACTTGAAACTTGACACGAGAATTCTTGAAGACCTATGGAGAACCATAAAAACCACTTGAGACCTTGAAAACCAAATCTTCCATGAGAAATACCAAACCCTAGTTGTGGACCCATTGCTTAGAAGGACAATTTGTCTGATCAATTCTTGAGCCAACTTAAGCAAATGAGGACCTCATGAGAATGTCTTGAAGAAAAATAATAGTGAAATTTTTAGGGTACAACATTATGGCTCTTTATTCTTACATTAAGAGACTACCAATCTCTCCAAGTATTTCACAATCTTCCTCACCTTCACCCTCGGCTTGGTAGATCAGATTTTCAAAGTCATAATTGGCAATAGAAGAATTGTTATCAATGGGATCTAGGGTGGATATGGATCTGCAATTTGTTGTATGGGTGTGTGTAAGAATACATAGCTATTTTAAAAACAATAAAGTAAAATAAAGACAAAGAGCGTGAAATTTGAATGTAAATTCCCAATGATTTATTAAATGAAAATATGCTGATGAATAATGACAACCCTAACAAATGGACCATTGTGCCCCGGGTAAGGCACAAGGCTTGAAGTTTATTGTTTAAATTACATAACCAAAAAAACTTGAAAGTAAGAAAATAGAAAATAGCATTTACTCTTGATTAAAGGAGATTGGGATAAAGTCTTCAGTCTTCCAATTATTAAGCCCATTTCCAGTAGTAGGGAAAATCCAATTGTCTATGTCACAGTCGTTATCAACGTCTTCCACAGTAGAAACATCATCAATAGCATTAACGCCCTTGTCATGATTAGGCATAGGTTCAGTGATCACATTAGGAGTCTCAGGAGGGTCAAGTTCAATCTCCTTAGATTTAATCATGTCTTGGATATTATTCTTCAGAGCCCAACAGTTACTAGTATCATGCCCGGGACTATCGGAGTCATGTGCACCTTGCATTGCGATTGTAGCGGGGAGAGGAAGTGTTGGGATTCTGAGGTGGTTCTCTCAATGTAATCAACCCTACCTTCAACATGTGTTTCAATGCTTGATCCAACAGCATTTTGATTCTTGTAAACTGTCTCCTGGGTGAATCCTTCCTACGCTAATTATTCTGTTGTTGTTGTTGCACTGGCGCAGGAGTGGATATCAGTATTTCCCTCACAGATTGATTGCGGTCACTCTTATTATGACCCTTCTGGCCTTGCACAGCATTGGGTTCCCTCTTACCATTATAAGGCTTCTTCAAAGTATTTAAAGATACAGCCACCTGGACTTTACTGCTTCTGATTCCATTCTCAACATGTTCTCCTGTCAATATCAGTTCAGTGAACCCGGCTAAAGAACTTCCTAGCAAATGATTATAGAATTGACCTGTCAGTGTACTCATGAGCATGTCACCCCACTCTCAATCAGCCAAAGGAGGTTGAACTTTGCCCATAATATCTCTCCATTTCTGTGCGTACTCTTTGAAACCTTCCTCAAAACCCATGGACATACTCTGTAGATGCATGCGGGTTGGTGCCAAATCAGAACTGTATTGATATTTTTTGTAGAAAGTTACAGCCAAATCTTGCTAGGTGTGAACATTGGCACCTTCAAGTTGATAATACCATTCCAGTTGTGTTCCAGACAGACTTTCTTAAAAGAAATGCAACCATATTTTTTTATCAGTGGTGTGTGGTTGAATTTTCCGAACATATGATCTCAAGTGCAGCTTTGGCAGGAAACGCCATCATACTTGGAAAAGATAGGAGATTTGAATTTATGAGGAATGACAACTCCTAAAACCAAACCCAAATCATCAAAGTTCAAACCAGACACCTTCTGGATCTCCATAGCTCTTATAAGCTCTTCCAGCAGCTTATACTTCTCATCAGTAGGGGGATATTGCTCATCCAAATAATCATCTTCCTCTTCATCAGGAAATTTTTCAGAACCAGGATTGCTTCTTTCAGTTTTCACACTCTTACTATCTTCATCCTGTTTGTCATCTTAATCTGATGGGATATTAAGATCTCGAGCTTTCTTGACTGGTTCTCTGAACCTTCTCTCCGTGTTGAGGATTCTGATTGGTTTCTTTGTCTTCTTCTTCTTCCCATTGGTGACAAGTGCCTTCAATTCTTCCTTCCCCTTGACTAAGTTGAGGAACATCTATTAGAATTGGGCATTCTAAGCTTGGAGATCTTTGATTGTCTGTTCAAGAGCCATTTCTGCTCAAATAAACAGCAAGAAGATGAGAAAACTTTTCTTGAGAACACCTGTTATGTAATTATATGCATGACATGTAGATTCATATGCAATGTTTTCAAGGATCTCGTGGGATTAAAAATTTGAAATATCAGAAACTAAGTCTGGTTACAGCTTTTTCTGAAGAACTTTGACTCTTCATCTTTGAAATTCTTTCCATAAGAATCAAGCTCACCATATCAAGTGGGTCCTAGCCTCTGACTCAAGAGAATGTATTTTAATCTTAATGGCATCTGGATAGAGGAAAATAAATCCTCTTTCCTTTTGCTAGAAATCTGACTTATGATAATCCTGCACCAAACATCCCTAAGATCCTTAAATGGTTAGTAGAATGTTATGATGATTTGGTGTTATGATGTCATGTTCATGTTAGATAGATTGCAAACACAAACAAGTCACACAATAGCCTTAGGTTTAAAGGCTTACATAAAGTCCAAAGGTATGTACCCTTCCCCATTTAAAGTTAATTTGGCTAAACATGTCCTAAAATAGTAATCGGGTTCTAGGAATCTCATATCACCGATCTTTCTCACAGGCTTTATTTAGCACGGCAACCGGCTTCCCACCAAAACATCCCGAGAGTTTAATCTCAATGAGCATAGCATCGAGTATCAACCAACCTTGGACTACACCAAAGTCGACCATCTCAATACCTTCTAATGGCCAAGATGGCTCAATTAAGGTTCTAAAAGTAAGTTAGTATTAACGACACCACGCGGAAGCATAATGTTATCCTTGATTGGCTCAAGGAACATCAGTACAAACCAAAGTCTCACATTAATTGTAGCCATCATATTAACCATATCGGTCTACGTAGTATAGTCTTTATAATCTATTGTTACTTACCTAAGTAATTCCTAGATTCGGGTGTAGGATCTTACAAGCAATAATACCCAAACAAACCCTTAAATAAAAGCAAACAATTCAAACAATTAAAGCAAGTAAAAGTGATCTAAACTCTAAGGTAACCCATCTTTTTTTAAGTACTCCCCAGCAGAGTCGCCAGTTCTGTAATACGGTGGGAGAATTGACTTTTTGGTTTTATCCAAATATGCAGATAGCTAGAGTCGCCACCGACTTTTATTTTATCCAATATTTAGGAATTATGAAAAGAACAGGAAAGACCTTGATAGATTTTGAGTTCGGGGGGTACGTTATGAAAAGGGAAGGTGTTAGCACCCTTTCCATCTGTAGTTATCTACGGGCTCTTAATTGCTTAGCTCACTTTGAAAACTTGCTTTGTGTGTGTGATTTAAAAATATTTTGAAACTGCCAATGTAACGCTAAATTTGTAATGATTCTTGTATCAGTCATCAAGAATGCGTACAAAGTGTTTTTGAAACTATTTGTTTGAAAAGTAGTGTGATAAATGTTTTATTTGTGAGAAATGTTGTGAGCGAGAAATTAGGAGTTTCTTACCCACTAAAGTTTGTTCTTATTCTTTTCCTTCTCCTTTAGAGATAGTGTTATCCATACCAGTAGTTGGTAGGTAGCCCCATCTATTGGATGTGAAGGGACATGCGTAGGGTCATCGAATGGTCATTGATGGCAACATATAGGAATACTTTAGCAATTTGTATCGGAGGGACTAGATCATTTTCATAGGCAACTTCGAAGGGTCATCGAGGGACTATGATATTTATTCGAGGGTATTTTGCTAAAGCATCCCCACTTTCGAGGGACATGACCATTAATCGTAAGGCAACAAGAGAGGATACCCTAGAGGTACAAGTGTGAAGAGTGTTTGTTTTCGGTTATTTATCTTGAGATTAGGGTTTTCTAGATTGTTTTTAACCTTGCCATGCAAACCCTAATTACTAGCAGTTATAAAGCATACACAAAATAAAGGTACGAAAAGTAAAATTCCCACGCTATAACATGGGTTTGGGGCAGTTATATAATATAAAAGTGCAATAAGTAATCCTAAAACTATTACAACCTCGGAGCAGATACATAATAGGATAAAATACGGAAAGTAAATCTAACTTATTACAATAAAACAGTGTGACCTATACATTTTTATCTAAGAATTAAAATAGAAAGAAAAGAAAATATGAGAAAACAATTTGAAAAAAATGAAATATTTTAGTGTTTTAGAAAATAATTTTAAGTGATAAAAGTAATTAATAAAACCTAAATCTCTAATTAATTTTAATATTAAAAAAAATTTAATTAATTTAATTAATTTATTAGTAAAAATAAAAGATAAAATTTATTAATTAAAATAGAAACCCTAATCCTAGTTTATTTGTATTAAAAAAATTAGGTTAATTGATTGTTTTTAAAAATAATTATTAGGATTTAATTATAATTAGGATTAATTAAAATAAAAAAGAAAAGGAAAAGATTAGAAAATAAATAAGGTAAAAAAATAGTATGGGGTGGGTGTTGAACCCACGCCCTCAAGGTTCACAGCCTGCACTCCTTGCCACTGCGCCAGCGCGCTGTTGGTGTTAGGAAATAGAACATGCTCATATATTTGAAACATGTGCAATAAGCTGGAAAATAACAAAAATAAAGTGAGAACGCAGGGATCGAACCCACGCCCTTTCCTTCATCGTGCACGCCTTTCACCAATTGATCCATGTTTCCAATCTGTCGTAATAATAAAACTAAATAATTATATAATAAAGCAAAACCAGTGAACTGGAGAGGCGTCGGAGCCCTAGTTCCGGTCGTCTTCTCCGGGTAGGTGTTTCATGGACCTGCAAAAATAATGTGTGTTAGACAGAAAATCGGACCTTATCCTATTAAATCAACCCTTGTGAATCCAATGGTGGTGTTATTTTTGACTAATTCGACATGTACAAGGAGATACGATGAAAATAGTGCAAATCGGTTCAATAATGGTGAGGGGTTATCCTGGCATCATGGGCCTCATGCAAGGGATTAAACTTGCACTAATTTGTCTCAGGAACACATTGCAAACGTTAGTTCAAGTCAAAGCATCATGAAAATTAAAATACGAAATTCACAAAACATGTAAAAAAAGGTGATACATGGAATGCAGGTTTTAGGCCTCTTTGATCATCAAGAATGATCCAAGCTTACTTTATGATATCTCAGGAATCGATTTAAATGATTGCTTAGCCTTGAGGATGGCTGGAAATTGGATTTCGAATTTTCCCTAGTTTTTAACAAATGTTGAGATTTTGAGAGTGTTCTTGAGAACCTTTTTTCGTGTATCTCGTTGTCTGAATGTGAAGGGTATATATAGATGGAGGGATTAGGTTAAGACATGTGCTTGGACTTTATACAACACATGTCTTTGATTTGTTTTAGAAATAGATTGAATATGACAAAACCAAGGAGATTTGGTTGGAAAAATAGTATGCACGGTTTTTATCTTGGTCTTGGGCCTCCAAAATAACCAATTCACAAGCCTTTTACGTCTTACATATCTATCTAATATTTATTTGATTTAATTTTGAATTTAAATGAATAAAAATGAAAAAAATAAATGAAATAAAAATTAAAACAATGCATGCATGGACTTAGAGGTCTTCTAAGGTGTTATGAACGTGTTTAGACCTTAAAAGATAGGTCCATTAGCCCAAAAGTCAAGTTTGCTTCAAATTGAATTTCATGTATTTTCTCAAAATTGCCCAACTTGCACAAATCATATCTCACTCAATTTTCATCATATGAAGATGATCTTTTACTTTTTGGAAACCTCAAGATGTCTCCTACAACTTTCATGTTGGTCATTTTCCACTTGAAGATTTAACTTGATGTAAATTGCTTTGACAAAAAGTGTCTTTTTGTTGACTTTTAAAATGACCTGTAATGCTTTGGCTCATATCTCTCAAATGAAGCATTTTTTGACCTTGAGCTTAGAGAGACAAAGTTGTAGAGAATTGAATTTGCTTCAAAATGGGATTTGGTTGAGAATTTTTTGATGAAGTATGTAAAAGTTATGCTTGGTCAAAGTTCAGTTGACTTCTCCTAAAGAAAACCCTAATTTAGTAACTTTTGACTTTTGATGAATCTTGAAGTTTCTTGATGAATCATGATCAACCCTTGATCAAATGATGAATATGAGTTAAAAATATTGATATTGACCAAAAATATTGAAGTTTGACTGTAAATTAGTCAAAGTTGACTTTTTATCCAATACAGTTGATTGTCAATCATCTGGTTAATTGACTGGGCATATGAGAAACCATGAAGTCCATTTTAGGCATTAGAAGTCCAATTTTATTTGAGGAAACCAAAACCCTAATTGTAGGTCACGGCTTATGAGGAGGATTCATCTGATCATTCTTTGAGTAATCTTGAGAAATTGAGACCTTCATGAGCATGAGGAGATATCTTGAACCAATTTTTCTTGAAAAATGGGAGGGAAAATTTTGGGGTACAACACGGGGAATCTGATCATGTATGCCCCTACATCAAGTGTTTTTTTGAAATTAAGTTAATTGAACCCATATACATTTAACTCCCCAGTAGGAACATGATTATTGCCAATTTCTCAAGAATTATCATTCTCGATCCCTCTTTAACCCTACATGATGTTTTATATATTCCCTAGTTTCGATTCGGCCTTATTTCTATATCTAAATCATGTCACAATTATCACTATCACATTTCTTTCTCACATAAATCATGTCATATCAGGATGTGTCTACAAAGAAGACGATTGGTAAAGTGGTCCAACATAGGAATATATATATTCTACACAAGGACACTTACACATACCATGTTCACTCTTTTACTTGTAATATTTATAGTTTGAATAATGATGCTTCTATTAATTTGGATATATGGTACCACAAATTGGGTCATCCTTCTAATGAGGTGTTACAACACATGGCTAATTCCTTTACTGATATCATATATCATAAAAATTTGTTATGTCATGCTTTCCATTTAGCTAAACAATGTAGACAACATTTTCCTACAAGTAATTATGTTACTTCTGCTTGTTTAGATTTATTACATATGGAAAATTAGGGTCCTATTGTTGCGTATTCATGAGATGGTTATCAATATTTTCTCACTATTGTGGATGACTTTACTAGATACACTAGGACTTTCTTAATTCACAAAAAATCTAAAACTAGGACTGATATTCATAATTTTGTTGCTTACTGTCAAACCCAATCTCCCAAAATTAAAACTATTAGGACTGATAATGGTAGTGAATTCCTCATGCCCTCTTTTTATGCCTCCTTAGGAATACTTCATCAAAGAATTTGTGTAGAAACCCCCCAACAAAATTCCACTATTGAAAGAAAACATAGGCACCTTTTTAATGTCACTAGATACATTTATTCATGTCAACTTACCTAAATTCTTATGGTCTTTTTCCTTATGCCATGTGTTCTGGACTGCCCCAACAGCTTGACTGAGCCCGATCTAAGACATTTCCTTTGGTACATCCCGTAAGACCATGACCCGAATTTCCCGCTACCTATCGGAAAATGTCAGCAATTTTCCCTCTCGAACCAGCACTGGCCCAAGATGATCAACGAACACCCTCTCGGCCTGCCCGACATTAACGTTGTGCATGCCACCAAGAACCGACTAGAGAGATACTCGTAACTGACCCCCTCCTTGGGACCAACAACTAGTTACGAGCATATATGTCCGGTTTGACCAAGTCTTGGAAGTTACCTGATTTCACGGACCCGCATATCCAGACGCGAAATCATGAACCAATGGCCACGTACCAGGAACATTATATATACCCTCACACTTGTGAGGGCCAGGTATTGAATATTCACTATTCACCACCTAATACTTTGCTTGTATCTCCTTGTTCCCACTCTTACTTGATCGTCGGAGTGCCTTGCAGGTACAACCCCATTTTTCTCCTCGACTTCATAGCCCACTGCAGATCATCTTTCAGCCACTTCTCAGGTTCTGATCATCTGGTAAAGATCAGTGGCACTGTCTGTGGGAAACTACTCTCCCCATCTTTATTTCCTCGAAACTGAAGATCAAAGAAACTTTTTCAAGATTCCTATCACTAATCATGGCCGACCATGATGATCTTCATATGCCCGGAAAGACCATTCTTTCCCCTGCTCGTAAAAGCGACGGAAGTTAGGAACATCCTCACCTCGAGGACAACCTGGGTTTCCGAGACGGACATACCACGTCTCCAGATTCAACAGACGCTCGACGCAGTGATGGCTGATTCTTGGATAAGGGACACCCCAAGAATTCCACTAAGGAACTTCCTGAGATCATGCAACCAGTTCCCATCCCTCTCAACACCGACCCGACCATGGTAGCGCTGCTCGCTGCTATCAATCAGACCAACACCCTCATCCTACAACAAAATCAAAGGATAGGGTCCTGGGAGAACAGACGATCAAGATCTCCTCCTCGGAGAACCCGGCGATTAAACTCCTCCAATATATCGCCACCCAGGCGTGGCCCGCCACCCAGAAAGGAGAAGCGCGACGTTTCTTTCTTCAAGAAACTCAACCGAACACCTCCTTCCAGAGATCAAGACTCCCCTTCATTCAAGAAGAGGAAAGACAACAGGAAAATCGATTGTGCTCGGCTGCCTTCGCCCGAGCCAAAGCAGAAACGGAGGAGCCTCTCCCCCCGATGAGACTGTGACGACCGACGGGGGAGAAACTATCACTCTCCTTCTCTGTCTCCCGCTGATAGTAAGGATGACGAGACCTGTGGCCCACTATCGAGGGAGATCACTAAGGCCCCACTCCATTTTGGCCTGGAGAAGCCGCCTCCATTGGGGACCTATGACAGAACAATAGACCCTGACTAGAATATCGAGAACATTGACGCTCTCCTCGACTAGCGAGGGGTAAGGGGAGCCATCAAATGCAAACTCTTCCCAACCACTCTCAGGAAGGGGGTGATGTCGTGGTACAAGAGCCTCCCCGACAAATGCATCACCTCATGGAAGCAACTCGAGAGTATATTTTTGAGGCATTTCACCGCCTCTCGTCGACACCCGAAATCAGAAGCTACGCTCTAAGCAGTTATACAGGGCAGGGACGAGTCTATGCGGGTATATATTGAACGCTTCAACAAGGAAGTGGTCCAAGTCTCAACGATAAAGAATATGAAGAAGTACCTTTTCGAGCGCGGGCTCCGTCCCCACAATGACTTTTCCAAAGTTGTAGGCATTGAGACACCGGCCACGCTCGACTCCCTCCTCCTCAAGTCCCATGCATACATACAGTACGAGAAGAAGGAATAAGCCAACAGCGCCAAGGAATCAATGCACAGAGAGAGTGCCAAGTCCTCAAAGAATGACGAGCCCTCGACATCCCGTCGAGGAGAGAAGAAACGAGAGGATAAGTCCCATGATTCCAAAGATTGCAAGGGGCTAGCTTGTTGTTTCCACGACTACACCCCTCTGACAACCTCAAGGGAGCGTATTCTCTCTGAATGTACCAATTCTGAGTTCAAGCAAGCCAGAGTATGCTTTCCCTGACAAACATCATCCAAGTCAGGAACCGACAAGAGTAAATATTGCAGGTTCCACAAGAGTCACAGGCACAATACATAGGATTGCAATTATCTCAAGGATGCAATCGAAATACTGATCAGAGATGGGCACCTCAAGCAGTATAAAAATAAGGAGGGTGTATGTGACAAAACACCAGAAACCAAAAATGTCGAGGAAGGGAAGAAATCCCCCGACCTCGACGCCATTTCGATCTCCATGAGCATCTCACAGCCGGAAGATTTCTATTATCTGGACATGGAGAATGTCCCCATGTACTTCTCTTTCCATAGTCCTTGGGAATCCTTCCCCACAACCATGGTCATCTTCGATGGAGGATTCAACAGACATATAGTTGGGTCGGTGAAGAGGAGATTCGACCAACTCAACAAATCCAACTCAGATATGGACGCCACACTCGATAAATTCTGAGGAGGCTCTCATCCCCTCACCTTCTATAGGGAAGAATTATCGAGCAGGGCCCCAAATTCAAGCATCCCACTACTCCTGAGAGCTCGCATGGCTAATTTTGATGTGCGTCGTATTCTGGTCGACCAAGGCAGTTTGGTGGACATCATGTACGCCCAGCTATTCACCACCTTGCAGTTGAACGAGAGCCACCTAACCCCTTACGTGGGATCTGATCTCAAGGGCTTCAATGGAGCCAGCACGAAACCCTGGGGATATGTAGAGTTGATCGTCACATTCGGGAGAGGGGTAACGACCAGAGCCATCAAGACCCAAGTCTTGGTGGTAGATTTCCCGTCTCTCTACCAATGCATCTTCGGGAGACCCACTCTCGCCAAACTCATCGCGTTCCCTTCTACCTTGCATCTCAAGATGAAGTACTACACCGTCGAAGGCTTGGTCGCCACCCTCCACGGGGATATCCAAGCAGCCAGAAGGTGTTTCGAAGCTTCAGCCAAGGGCCTCAGTTCCACCAGCGTTCAACCTCGAACAAGCATTGGAGCCATACTAGCCTTCAGCTCTGAGGAATTCAAGCCTCTGCCGAGGGTTGATACCATCGACCTCAACAGTTGCTTCTCCAAGGAAGAACGTGTTGAGCAAAGAAGGAAAGGAAAGGCGCCTATGGTCGAAGAGGAAGGATCGACCTCCTCTGCTGATTGCAATGAACTCTCAAGTCACGCACGGACCATTCCAGACAGCAACTTCAAGCTAGTTCCCCTTACAGAAGACCCCACCAGAGGAGTAAAGATCGGAGCAGACCTCCCCAACTTGGAAAAAAGGCAACTCAAAGCTTGCCTAAGGGAGAATGCTGATATGTTCACCTAGAGTGCAGCTGAGATGCCTGGTTTAGATCCAGAGATTGCATTCCATCAATTGACTATGGATCCTTCCGTCAAAGCGGTCGTGCAGCACAGAAGAAAGTAGTCTTCCGAGAAAGCAAAGGCAGCAGAACTAGCTGTAAAAGACCTCTTAAAGGCACATTTTATTTCTGAAGCCCAGTACACAACCTGGCTCTCAAATTTAGTTCTTGTGAAAAAATATAATGGAAAATGACACATGTGTATTGATTATACTGATCTCAATTAGGCTTGCCCGAAAGATGCTTATCCCCTCCCCAATATTGACAAACTGGTCGACAATTCAGCCGATTTTAAATTGATATCATTCATGGATGCATACTCTGGTTATAACCATATCCCCATGGCAAAAACGGACAAAAAATACACCACTTTCATGACTGAGTCGGGAAACTATTACTACAATGTAATGCCCTTCGGCCTGAAAAATGCGAGCGCTACATATCAGCATATGATGAACAAAGTCTTTTGCAACGAGATAGGCGACATGCTAGAAGTCTATATGGACGACATGATCATCAAGTCAACCGAAGAGCTCGACCATGCCTCCCACTTAAAGAAAGTATTCGAGCAAGCTCGACAATGTTGGATGCGTTTCAACCCAGAAAAATGTACCTTCGGTATACGGGCAGGAAAGTTCCTCGGATTCTATCTGACGGAACGAGGCATTGAGGAAAATCCCGACAAATGTCGAGCATTTTCTAAATTTCTGACGCCCACCTTAAAAAAGTCCATCCAGATCTTGAATGTCATGATCACTTCTCTCTCTCGATTTATGGCAAAGTCTTCCCAGCACGCGCCTCCCTTGTTCAAACTCATGCGCAAGGAATCCACCTTCGAGTTAACGCCCGAATGCGAACAAGCCCTCACTCATTTGAAACAAGAAATGTTGCATCCACCCATCCTCTTTTGGCCTGATAAATATGAGTTCCTCTACCTCTATCTGGTCGTCGCCTTCGAGGCAATAAGCGTGACATTGATAAGAGAAACTCCATAAGGGAAAAGGCCAATTTATTTCACGAGCAAGGCCCTGCAAGCCCCAGAAGCAAGATATCGACAAATAAAAAAGTTAGATCTATCCCTTGTGTTGTACCTCAAAATTTTCCCTCCCTTTTTACTCAACACATTCCTATTGAGGTCCCCAACTTGCCCAAGGATGACCAAGAATTGACCAGACAAATTCTCCTCCTAAGGCAATAAACCTCTAAATAGTGTTTCAATTTTCATCAAGATGTGTGAGCTCCAATAGTCTCAAATGTTTTCCATGGTCCTAATATGTCTTCAAGATTGTCCGTGACAAATTTCATGCCTTGCACTACAAGTTTGCTCAGTCAACTGCCCAAATGCTTGAAAATCAACTATACTAGGTCAAAAGTCAATTGTGGCCCATATACAGTCAAACTTTAAGATTGTTTGTTAACATCAACATTTTTAAGTGATATCCATCATTTGATAAAGGGTTGATCATGATTCCTCAAGAAATACTCCTAATTCATCAAAAGTCAAAAATTTCTAATTAGGGTTTCTATAGGAAAAGTCAACCAAACTTTGACCAGGCATAACTTTCTCATACTTTATCATAAATTTTTCCACAAAAGCTCATTTTGAAGAGAATCCAATTCCTTACAACTTCTCTTCATCCCTCAAGTTCAAGAAATGCCCCAGTTAAAAGATACAAGCTCAGACATTATGGGTCATTTCAAAAAGTCAACAAAAACACCTTTTGGGTCAAAGCTTAGTACATGAACATGGAAGATCCAATTGAGACGAAACCAAAAGGGTTGCTTAGAGGACATCCTAAGCTCTCTAAAAAGTCAAAGAACACCCTCATAGGGTTAAAATTTAGAGAGATATGCTTTGCTAAGGTTGACCAATTTTGAAGAAGTGCATGAAGAAAATATTGATCAATCTTGGTTTTCTTCCAACATGGCCCATAACTTCTAAGCTCAAGTACACGCCCTCCTTTTGTTAATTTAATTTATTTTTAATTAAATCTTTAAAATTCAATTTTAATTAAAATAAAATGCAAAGAGAGACTTAAAGGCGTGTGGGCTTGATATCCAATTCTCTTAAAAGCCAAGACAACTCATGCAAGGCTGTAACATGACAAGAGAATCGTGCAAGGCCATGAAAAAGGAAAAAATATTCAAAAAATGGAAAGTTTGGAAACATTTTAAAACACCATAATTCCATTGGATTTGTGCCATATTTGTTACCCTAATCTTGTCTCACATATAAGCACAAGCATTCCAGACCACAGACACACGCGCAGCTGCCTCAAAAAGAATCCTAGCAAAGTTCAAAAATTCCAAAGAAAGGTGGAAGTTTGTACCATACAATCCAGCAGTTTCTAGGCCAAACAAACTGCATCATTCACTCTATGAGTCCCTCAGGAGGTCATCCAAATCATTCATAAGGCGTGCAACACTCTAGAAGGCCATACCTGCGCATCACCGGACTTTGGTAAAGCTTGGCTTCGAAACCTTTCAAATACATGATATAAATTAATTTTTGTTCCATATTCATGTTATTATCATTGCTTATGAGCATTCTAACATGTTTCATGTAAGGTATAGGGCCAGAATCTCTAACCACCATTGTTAGGGTTTTGAAACATTAGAGTTTCGTTTTTAGGGTTAGAGACACTTTCAGGCTAATTTAAGGCCAGAATCGGATTTAGGGCTCGATTTTATGTAGGATAGGACCTTTAACTCTTCACAAATCTCACGCTTTTGCAGGTTTGGGAAATTGAATCTCCCGGAGAGGATGACCAGAGATCCACTCTGGCGTCGCTGACTAGTTTGACTCTGTTTGGAGCATGTGTGGCATTTTGATATAATTTGATTCGCTTGTTTGCATTGCTAGCGTGCGTGCTTTGTTGACTAGGATATAGCATTGATTTCCCTTTATAATATTTTTGTGTTATTATGATAATGAATTAACGAGAAACGCAGTTGGCAAGGCAAGCAAGCATATGAGGGAACGGACCTGGGCTCGAATCCCAGGTCCAACGTTCTTGCATTTTTTCTATTGTGTTTCAGGCGGATTCCTTGTGGTGCATGGCCAAATACACATCATATATCTCCAGATCCCAGCCATTGGATCTTAGTGAATCCAACGCTCCTAGAGCATTTCCCCATGATGGATCTCCAAAAAATCAAGAACATTGGATAATGCGCAGGTCATTGGGCTGGCACATCTGGGCCTAACAATTTCCACATCTGGGCCTAACAATTTCCATATTACACCCCCCCCCCCCCCCTCAATGCTTCACTATATCAGGCCCATTTTTCTTTTTGTTTTAATTTCTTTATTTTAATTATTTTATATATTTTTAAATTCATTTTTATTTTTATCATAAAATCAACAAAAATCAGAAGAAAAAAACAGACTTAGGGTTTTCCATAATTAAAGTTAATTTTTATAAGTTAATTTAATTTAATTATTTTAATCTTTTTCTTTAAATTAAAATTAATTAGAAATTAGGTTAAAAATTTCAAATCTTTTCTCAATAAAATACCAAAAATATTTTTCTAAATCAATTAGATTTTTTAGGTTTTTCAATATTCGCGCGTTTATTATTCTCAATTTTATTATTCTTTTCAATTATTGTATATGTACACAGTTTGTAATAGCTTTTAACTTAGGGTTTATTTACTGTTTTTATCCCCAAAGTTTTGGTTATGTATCCCCCTCCCCGAAGCCATGTAATAGCGTAGGATATTTCTGTTTGCTTTATCGTTTTTACTACTGTTAATTGCTTAAATTAATAGGATTGGATGAAAAAGACTAAAAGAAAACGATTAGATAACCCTAAATGCACAAGATAAATGAACTGAATCAATACACTTGCACATGCTCACCCCTAGGGTATCTCCCACTTTGGTTGCCTTCGAAAACTGTCACAATTCTTGAAACTTGAGAATTTTTAGTGGTTGTCCTTTAGCTCAAGAGATCACAAGTCCCTCGATGACCCTTTCGATGCCGCCTCAATTAAAAAGTGATCTTAAAACTTTAAAACAATTACTAAAAGTTCTTGCCCGGTTGCCTTAGTCACCGTAAATGTCCCTTCGATAGTTCCTCAACATCCAGCGATAGGGATACCTACTCACTAATAGTAGGATAGCGCTATCTAAAGAAAAGGAGGAAAAGAACACCTTTTTCGAGTAGGTAGATAACTGTTAGGTACTTGCTCAAAAATAACCTTTTTCACTCCACACATTCAAAACATTTTCAAAAACGCTTTATCAACACTCTTGAGGATTAATACAAGAGTTATCATAAAGCAAACAAACTTTTCAAAACACACAAACACGAAAGCAATTTTCAAAAATGAGCAAGTATCTAAGAGCCCGTGGAAAACTACGGATGGAAAGGGTGCTAACACCTTCCCTTTCCATAATCTACCCCCCTTACTCAGAAAATCTCGAAAAAAAAGGTATTTTTCTGTTCTTTTCACCCTTTCCTTTGTTGGATAAAATAAAATTCGGTGGCGACTCTTGCTTACCGCGACATTTGCGAATACAAAATGCAAAACTAGTATAACAGTCGGTTCTGCCACCGTATCACAGAACCGGCGACTCTGCTGGGAAAATTTTAAAAAGTGGGGTTTACCTTAGGGTCTAGTTCATTTCTAAATTGCTTTCCTTGTTTGTTTTGATTGCTTTACTTTTAAAGGTTTGCTTGGGATACTATAGATCCTATACCCAGATCTGCAGCATCTTTTTAGGTAAACGGCAATAGATCGTGGAGACTGTACGGTATAGACCGATATGGTTGAAGTGATAGATGTGTTGGTGTGACACTTTGGTTGGTACTGGTATCCCTTGTGTTGAATCGAGGAGAATATGGGGCTGCCACGTGGTGTCATGAAGCACTAACTAACCTTAGAACCTTACTTGAACAAACTTGGCCATTAGAAAGTAGTGAGATAGCCGGCCTCGGTCTAAAGCTGGGAATCGGTTGATACTCGATACTACGCTCATTGAGATCGGACTTTCGGGATGTTTCGACCGCAAGAAAAGATTGCTAAGCTGAAATAATACCGATAAAGAAAGATCAGTGATATTGAGATTCCTTAGAACCCGGTTACTATTTCTGAGACAGGTTGAACCAACTGAACATTCAAGAGGGTACTTACCTTAAACCTCATGCAAGCCTTTGAACCTAAGGTCTATTGTGTGATTTACTTGTGTTTATCTGTAATTTAAGCATAATCATGACATCATAAACATAATAACATCCATTTTTCATTTCACTAACCATTTGAAGGAACAAGGGAATTTATCTTTGTTCTGTTTTGCAGATCATGGCTTCCGCTCGTAGAAACACTATCTGAATCAGCTTTGTGAGAATACCTCTCCAACTTAAAGAGCTAGTATTAAGGGTTCTGGAAACTTCTTCGTTCACCAAAAAATTTCGTCGACTTCTCAACGTAGTTACCTCGGGCTTTGATGAGAAGATAATGAGTGTATTCTTTCAGTTCTTTGACCCTAAGCACCAATACTCCTCCTTTCCGGACTATCAGCTGGTACCCACCATGGAAGAATTCTCTCATTTATTGGGCATACCTATTTTGGATCAGTTGCCTTTCACCGGTTTGGAAGTAGCTCCAAAGTCGGAGTTCATTGCAGTAGATTTGCATCTGAAACGGTCAGACATTGTATCCAACTGGGAAACAAGAAACGGAGTTAAGGGTTTTCTAGCCAAGTTCCTAATAGAGAAGGCTTAGTTGTTTTGGGATGATCTGGACTTCCAGGATTTTGAGGCGGTCATGTCCCTTCTAATCTATGGGATAGTATTGTTCCCTAATCTATACTTACTCATATATGTGAATTCTATCAAGATCTTCCTCTCTCGCAACCCTATGCCCACTTTTTTCAGAGACATCTTGCATACTTTCCACACTCGTACCACGAAGAAAAGAGGGATTCTTATGTGTTGTGTGTCATTGCTGTCAAGGTGGTTTATTTCTCACCTCCCTAAATCAATACTGAAGAATGAATAAGATTTGGGTTGGTCGTAAAGGATAATGTCACTTTCTCTAGCGGATATTCTCTAGTATTCTTGATCTATAGGAGATATTTCTGTTATTCACCGCTGCAGGGAATTCCCTAATGTCCCACTACTTGGCATTAGGGGAGGCATAACTTATAATCCTTCTCTGGCTCTGTGACAATTTGGTTATGCTCGAAGGAATGGTCCTCACGAGATGCTTATCCAGGGCATTGTGTTTAACTATGAGGATGATGTTCAAGGGTTTCGCCAAAGGTTCATACGAGCTTGGGGCATGGTGAACAGATTTGATACCAAGACTTTGGGGCCAAAGACTTCCATCTCTATGGAACCTTATCTCCAATGGGTACGAGCTCGTGCTCAGAACCTTGTGATGCCATATATAGCCATATTACCAGTGATTGTGGAGCCCATTACCGAAGTGGATTTTCCTTATACGGTTCTCCATCCTGACATGCCCACTGATCTTGAAGAGCTACAGAGATCCTGGATTCAGCTGAAGAAAGAGCGGGATACATTTAGAGATCATTTATATACCCATGAGAGGAAAGTGTTGGAGCTCACGAAGAACTTCACGAAGAAAAAGGTCTTAATGTCTATCTCGGCACGAAGAGGAAGCGCCCATGGGAAACCTGATTTCTTAGTTTTTAGAATCTTTCAATTGTAAGCCTAAAAGGCAATTGTATTTTGAATTCTACTAATAAAATCTTTGTTTCATTTTGGATCACAAATTTAAATTTCCCAAAGTCCTTGAAAAAATTGCATACGCATATCATACATGTCATTGCATAAACAGGTTTCAAAGCAGTGTTCTTATCTTCTTCGTTGTTTATTTCAGCAAGTAAAGAAATTGCTCTTGAACAAAACATCAAGGATCTCCAAGCACAAAACGCTCAGTTCCAGCAAATGTTCGTGGCTCTAGCTAAAAGGCAAGAAGATCTGAAATCTCTCATACTGAAGGACAAAAAGAAGAAAGCAAAGAAGCTGGCTGTTGTAGTGAATTTGGGGAGGAGGATCAGAGGACCAGTGCAGCGAGCTTTAGAACTAGCAACTTCTCCAAAAGAAGGGGACACTCAGGAAGGGGAGACAAGAAAGGAAGACCTCAGCCTGAAGGGATCTGATAATGAATCTGATTATAATGAGGAGCAGTATCCTCCTGCTGATGATAAATACAAGCAGTTGGAGGATCGTCTGAATGTAATAGAAATCCAGAGGGTACCTGTGCTGGATTTTGAAGAGTTGGGTTTAGTTTTCTGGGGTTGTTATCACGCAGAAGTTTAAGGTTCTGGTGTTTGCTAAGTACGATGGGGTCTCATGTCCCAAGATGCATCTCCAATGTTATGTGAGGAAGATTCAGCTTTACACCACTGACATGGATTTGTGGGTCCACTTCTTCCAAGTAAGTCTATCCGGGACTCAGCTAGAGTGGTTTTATCAGTTGGACGGAACCAATATTTGTAACTAGAAAGACCTGGTTGCTACTTTCTATAAGCAGTACCAATGTAATTCAGACCTTGCTCCGACTCGTACACAACTCCAAAGTATGTCTATGGGTTCTAGCGAGGGTTTTAAAGACTATGCCCATAAGTGGAGAGACCTAGCAGGAAGAGTCCAACCCCCTATGTCTGATAGGAAGTTGGTGGACATGTTTTGGGTACTCTATCTGGTCCATTTTTTAACCATCTAATTGGAAGCTCCTCGGCTGGTTTTACTGATCTGATCTTAACTGGAGAAAGAGTGGAAGCTGGGATTAAGAGCCGTAATATTCAAAAGGATACCTCTTCAAGTGAATGAAAGAGACCTTTCAGGGGAAAGAAAGAGGTCAGGGCTACTTACAGTCAAAGAAATCAGGGAAGAACCAAACTTCGTCCAATGGTAGGGGGTGTAATGATATCCAAGCCTTCAGCTACTCAACAGCGGAACAATCAGCCCAGAGCAGAAAGGCCTATTAGACAAATTACCCAGATCAATATGACCTTGTCTCAAGTTTTACCACACTTACTGAAATCCAATCTGGTAACTTTGAAGGAAACTCCCAAAAATCCCAACACTGCATCTCCTCACTATAATCCAAAGGCTCAATGTGCCTACCATTCTAAAAATCCAGGCCATGATACAAACGACTGCTGGGCTTTGAAGAACAAGGTGTAGGATCTGATCGAGGCAAAGGAGATTGAATTTGATGCTCCAGAGACTCATAATGTTATAACTGCACCCATGCCCAAGCACGGCCATGGTGTTAATGTTGTTGACGATGATATGTCTGTTGCTTTCGTTGGGTAACTTGTTACTCCTCTCATGACTGTTAAAAGGAATCTATTGCAAGTCGGTTTATTTCTGGGCTACGGTGAAGGTTGCCACTTATGTTTATCTCTACCAACTGTTTGCTATTTGTTGAAAGAATGTGTTCAGCTCCTAATGGATGATAAAGAGATTCTATTTGAGAAGACTCCTGTCACAAGTGTTCCATGTAAAGACATTTCTATTATAACCATTTCCGCCAATCCTCCCAGGGTCTCCACCAAAAGACCTGTCAGAATTACATCTGCTCCAAAGTTGGCTCCCCTGATCATCATTATGCCAGGGCCAATACCATATTCCTCGGATAAAGTTGTTCCCTGGAATTATGGGGCTGACGTCTATTACCATGGCGTCAAGCAAGACCTATTGGCTGATGAAGACAAAGTTACTGAAAGTACTGATCCTGACGTCGGCAATATCATTGGGACCAGTAAAATAATAAGAAGCAGAAAAGTGTTCTCTCCCAATATCTCTCCTCATAAAGCCGTTACTACTCGTGTGATTAGCCCTGTTGCCACCCCTGTCACCGAGTCAGCCGAGACTCGGGGTAAAGAGATATTTGTTGAGCCTGTCCAGACAAGGCGCATTCAGAATCCATTCCTGAGGTTTCTAAGAAGGAAATAGAAGAAATCCTGAAAATAATTAAAAAGAGCGACTACAATATAGTTGAATAATTGGGGCAGACTCCTTCCAAGATCTCAATGATAGCCCTATTGTTGTGCTTCGAAGCCCATGAAAAGGCTTTGGTAAAATTCCTCAAGATAGATCATGTGCCATAAGAAACCTCCGCTGATCAATTCGAAGATTGTGTGGCTAGTGTGACCGTTGATAATGGACTGGGTTTTTCTGATGTTGATTTAACACCCAGAGGAAGAAAACACAATGGTGCGCTGCATGTCTCCATCGATTGCAGGGTCACTATTTTGGCCCATGTTTTAGTAGATGTCGGTTCATCATTGAATGTTCTGCCCAAGAAGGCTCTTGATAGATTAGATCCTGAAGGTTTGACTCTAAAGCCTAGTAAGATTGTGGTGAGGGCTTTCGATGGTTCAAAAAGAATGGTACACGGGGAGGTGGACATCCCTATTAAAGTTGGTTCCTAAACCTTTGGATCCACCTTCTACTGGTGGATATCTGACCATCTTATTCTTGTTTTTTGGGACGCCCTTGGATCCATGGGGTTGGAGCTGTTACTTCCACTCTGCATCAGATGTTGAAGTATCCATTGAAGGGAAAGATTGTCACAGTATGTGGTGAGGAGGAGTACATGGTAAGCCACCTAAACTCTTTCAGGTGTGTTGAAATGGACAGCGAGTTCATCGAGACCCCTTGTCATAACTTTGAAGAGGTGCCTCAGACCTTGGTTGCAACTGAGACTATTACCAGTGTGCCTAAGATCACCAGACCTCCATTGAAGATGGATTCTCTCAAGGATGCCAGAGCAGTAATTGAAGAAGGTGGGTGTACCATTTGGGGCCAACTCCCTTACATTCCATACAAATCTGATAAGTTTGGTTTGGGTTTCACTTCAGGGGCTCAAAGGGTTGTTCGTCGTGCTCGTGCCGGAGGACCTCCCCTATGCATCAGCAATCATGGGATCAACGCTTTAGAAGACAGTGAAGGTGACTGTGACATGGACAGCTGGATCTTCCCTACTACCAATGGTTGACCCAGTAATTGGACGGCTAAAGACTGTGTGCCGATTACTTTTATTCATGAGTAATTGTCTTTCTTGTTTTCAGATATGTAATAATTAAACAATATAAACTTTATGGCCTTGTGTCTTACCCGGGGTACAATGGTTTATTTATGAGGGTTATCATTTTTCAATCTCATATGTCATTAATAAAGCATTGGACGTTTTTGCATACAAATTTTACGCTCTTTGTTTTTCTTTTTCTGCCTTTACTTTATCAATGCAGCTATGCTCTTACACACACTCACATATCAAATTGTAGATCCATATCCACTCTGGATCCCATTGATAACCGTTCTACTATTGCCTGTTACAACAGGAAGAAAGAGCTATACAACCCCATGAAGAGCCAGTTGAAACAGTGAATTTAGGTACTGAAGAGGATAGAAAAGAAGTCAAGATAGGTGTCGCTCTGGAGCATAGTGTCAAGAACCGTTTAATATAGATGTTACATGATTATGTGGAGACCTTTGCCTGGTCATACAAAGACATGCCAGGACTTGATATTGATATTGTGGTTCATCGCCTGCTGACAAAAGATGACTTCCCTCCAGTAAAACAGAAGGTTCGTCGTATGCGCCCTGAAATGTCAGAGAAGATCAAAGCCGAAGTTATGAAGCAGTTCAATGTTGGGTTCTCAGCCATCACATCCTATCCATAATGGGTTGCCAATATAGTGCCGGTACCTAAGAAAGACGGTAAGGTACATATGTGTGTAGACTATAGAGACTTGAACAGGGAAAGCCCCAAAGATGACTTTCTGCTTCCCCACATTGATGTTCTGGTTGACAACACTGCACAACATAAGATCTTTTCCTTCATGGACGGTTTCTCTGGTTAAAATCAGATCAAAATGGCACCCGAAGACATGGAGAAGACAACCTTCGTCACACAGTTGGGCACTTTCTGCTACAAGGTTATTCCCTTTGGGTTGAAGAATGCTGGGGCAACCTATCAGTGCGCCATGGTAGCTCTATTTCATGACATGATCCATCACGAGATAGAGGTCTATGTCGATGATATGATAGTCAGGTCTCAAACTGAAGAAGAGGACCTTGATCACTTGCAAAAGTTGTTTGATAGGCTGAAGACATATAAGTTGAGGTTGAATTCAAACAAGTGCACCTTTGGGGTAAGGTCTAGTAAACTCCTAGGTTTCATTGTCAGTGACAAGGGTATTCAAGTAGACCCTGCAAAGGTAAAATCTATACAAGAGATGTCGGCTCCTCGCACTGAGAAGGAAGTTATAGGTTTCTTGGGACGCCTAAATTACATTGCCAAGTTCATTTCCCATCTAACTACTACTTGTGAGCCAATCTTTAAACTCCTGAAGAAAGATCAAGTGTTAAAGTGGAATGATGAATGCCAAACTGCATTTGACAGAATCAAAGAATAACTTCAAGAGTCTCCAATTTTAATGCCTATGATTGAAGGAAGACCTTTGATAATGTACTTAACAGTATTAGATAATTCAATGGGGTGTGTGTTGAGGCAACATGACGAGTCTGGTCGAAAAAATCATGCAATATACTACCTTAGCAAAAAGTTTACTGACTGTGAAACAAGATACTCACTGCTCAAGAAAACTTGATGCGCTTTGGCATGGGCTGCTCGCCGACTAAGATAATATATGTTGACTCACACTACCTTGTTGATATCTAATATGGACCCTATTAAATACATCTTTGAGAAGCCCGCTCTCTCCAGAAGAATAGCAAGATGACAGATGATCCTGACCGAATATGATATCCAGTACGCAACCCAGAAAGCAATCAATGGGAGTGTACTAGCTGATCATTTTGGCTCATCAGGCTGTGGATGACTACCAATCCATGAATTTTGAGTTCCCGGATGAGAACATCATGCTAGTAACTGATTGTGAAGAACCTGGACTGGATGAGGGACCTGAAAAAGGATCCCGATGGACTATGGTTTTTAACGGGGCTTCCAACACACTTGGCAATGGCATTGGCGTTGTAATCATCTCTCCTGAAGGTTGTCATACTCCCTTCACTGCCCGATTATATTTCAACTTCACCAACAACATGGTTGAGTATGAAGCATGTATCATGGGTCTTAAAGTTATAATTGATCTAAGGATCAAGTTCTTAAGTATGTTCGGAGACTCGGCTTTGGTAATCAGCCAGATCAAAGGAGAATGGGACACGAAGTATCCTAATCTGATCCCATACAAGGAGCATGTGCTGACATTAATCCCATACTTTGAAGAAATTTCTTTTGAGCATTTTCCACAAGAGGAAAATTAATTAGCGGACGCACAAGCCACTATGTCATCCATGTTCAAGGTCAGGTGGGATAATGAGGCTCCTCAGATCACTATTGAGAGAAGGGATGAACCAGCATACTGTCATGAGATTGATACTGAAGAAGTAGTGGACAAACCTTGGTTCCATGAAGTCAAAAGATATCTCGAAGGCCAAGAGTATCCTGAAGGAACTTCAGTCAATGATAAGAAGTTCCTAAGAAGGTTCTCTTCCAAATTATTTCTCAGTAACGGGATCCTCTTTGCTTCGGTGTGTAGACAAGAATGAAGCGGAAAAGATTATGGTTGATTTACAAGAAGGTACCTTTGGCACCCATTCTAGTGGACACACTATGGCTAAAAAGATCCTACGGGCAGGTTACTATTGGTCCACTATGGAAGCAGACTGTTATCAACATGCGTGGACTTGTCACAAGTGCCAGATTTATGCTGATAAGGTGCACATACCTCTGGTTCCTCTAAACGTCTTGGCTTCTCCATGGTCGTTTTCAATGTGGGGCATCGACATGATTGGATAAATCAGCCCTACCGCTTCCAACGGGCATTTCTTCATCCTTGTTTCCATTGATTACTTCACGAAATGGGTTGAGGATACCTCTTTTACTACTGCTACCAAGAATGTTATGGCGCGGTTCATCAAGCATAACCTTATATGTTGATATGGTATCCCCGAAAGAATCATTACAGATAATGGTGCAAATCTCAACAACACTATGATCAACAAACTCTATAAGCAATTCAAGATCCAGCATCATAACTCTTCTCCTTATCGGCCGAAGATGAATGGCGTTGTAGAGGCTGCTAATAAGAACATTAAGAAGATCATCCAAAAGATGACGGTGACATATAAAGACTGGCATGAGATGTTACCATTTGCTCTTCATGGTTACCGCACCATAGTACGCACATCAACAGGGGCAACTCCTTTCTCTTTGGTATACGGTATGGAGGTTGTCCTACCTATTGAGGTCTAAATCCCTTCTTTTAGAATCATGAAGGATACATGCTTGAACTAAGATGAATGGATCTAGACCCGACTTGACCAACTGAACCTGATTAATGAGAAAAGGCTTGCGGTTGTCTATCATGGTCAGATGTACCAAAAGCGTATGATTAAGGCTTTTAACAAGAAGGTCAGACATCAGGCGCATCATACTTCCACAAGGTGATCCCAGGGGCAAATGGACTCCCACATACAAAGGGCTATTTGTGATCAAGAACATATTTTCTGGTGGAGCCATGATCTTAACCAATATGGACGGTGACGACCTTCCTCGCCCTGTGAATGCGGACATAGTTAAAAGATACTACGCATGAATAAAGACCCTCTAGGTTTACTGGCTTAGGAAAAAATAAGGGCATCCTGGCGAACCAAAAGGGTTCGGGCAAAAATTAGGGATAAAATACAAAAAAAATTGTACACCCGGCAACTCAAAAACCTAAAAAGACGGCTTGGGCAAAAAAGGGTATCCCGGTGGACTGAAAACCTGAAAGGAGGTCCAGGAAAAATTTAGGGATTTAAAAGCGTATAACTATGTCCCGTTGGATCACTTTGCAACCAGACTTCAGTATCAACTATCAAGTCCAAACGGTACCAATTAATCCAGTCAACTTCGGACAAGTAGCAAAGTGATGAGACACTCAAGGACATAAGGGCAATAGCAGAATTGAAACTCAATGGGATTATTATACATAATTGTTTTCTCTTTGTACAGTGTTTCGTATAGTTTTCATTTTCACGATGGCATTCTCCTACTAGAATATCAGTCTCTTTGTACAAAAAAACGCCTGTTATATGCAAATTTCTTCAAGTCAATACAAATCACTTCTTTGAAAGTATAAAACTTTTTGTTTTCTATTTTTCTGTTTTGTTTTGCAAAAACGTCCAGTGATTATTTTTGGCATATTCATTTTAATATGATTACTGTTAACAAATACTTTCATAAAAAAAAAAGACAGTTGCTAATGACTTTAAGAAATGGGACAATGCCTAAAAAGCAACTTGTAGTCCCCACAATTACTTTCTCCAACAGGTATAAGGGCAGAGACATCCTGATGTGAAGTCACTGTCGTATCCTCAACATACGTCCTGGAATTACCTTCTCTAGCAAAGTTCCCTCAGAGAGGTTAAATCAATGTTCCCCAGCTGAGTTTTACAAATCTCAATTAGTTTATAAATCCATATCCCCGGTAGAGTTTATTTCTCTATATGTGGAAGTTCATCCCCCAACAGAGTTTATTTCTCTACATTGGTAAGATCTTCCAACAGAGCATCATCTCCCTGGCGGAACATTCTCAAGCAGAAGTCAAATATCCCCGGCAGAGTATCCCCGAATGGAAAGAGGAAATCCCTGACAAATTATCTCCATTCATCATTCCCAGCAGAAATGAAAGAACCACTTGCCTCATCTACCAAAAAGCAGTCTGGGATTCAGCTTCCCAGTTGAAACAACGCGGTCGGAACCTGTCATCTGGATGTAATGAAACATCAATGAAGTCGCCACCGAACGTCTTTTATCCCGCCGAAAGGGAAAGGTAAACATCGAGAAAACCTGAAAAGGGAGAGATCACGGTCTTTCGACCGAGAGATCGGGTAAGGGAGTCTGTTACGCGAGGGGAAGGTATTAGCACCCCACACACCCGTAGCACTCTACGGTATCCACTCTTGTTGTCTAATCTAATGGGTGTGGTCAAATCCTATGTTTATGGCTTACAACTGAAAAGGGAATGCATGCGAAAGGAAAAAAAGAAAATAATGTAGGGAAAATAAAAAAAATGTTATACTCGATTGGGCCCTACCGCAATGCCAACGTATCCCTTTAAGGAATCAGAGCAGCCGTAGTTCGGCTTACGTGTTTTGGTTGGTTTGTGGTTTTTAGTTAAGACAACAAAAACAGACAAGATGGTAAAACATTGAATGAAACAACAAACAAATGAGGTGATTAAACATCGACTAAATAATAACAAAGTAACATGTTAAAGATAGCGAAACATCAAATGATAAAAACGGATGACAAAACATCACAATTAGCAATGATATTGAGGACAAAAGCAGGATAACAAACAGATGCGATGGTGAAACATCAGCTTCAAACAAATGTGCGATTGCGAAACATCGACTAAGATATAACATTGCAAAGAAGGTGAAACATCGATAAAACAGATGACGAAACATCACACCTAACAATGATATTGAGAATCAAAGCAGGATAACAAACATGTGTGATAGCGAAACATCGGCTTCAAACAAATGTGCGATGGAGAAACACCGGCTGAAGGTAGTAAAATATCATGGCGAAGATGGAAAAACATCAATAAAACAGATGACGAAACATCACACCTAAAAATTATTGAGAATCAAAGTAGGATAACAAACATGTGCGATGGCGAAACATCGGCTTCAAACAAATGTGCGATGGCGAAGCATCGGCTAAAGGTAGTAAAATATCATGGCAAAGATGGCGAAACATCAATAAAACAGATGACGAAACATCACACCTAACAATGATATTGAGAATCAAAGTAGGATAATAAACATGTGTGATGGCGAAACATCGGCTTCAAACAAATGTGTGATGGCAAAACATCGGTGTTGTACCCCAAAATTTTTCCTCCCATTTTTCACAAGAAATCACAACCCTAGGGTTTTCTCAAGATTGGCTCAGGAATCAATCAGACATATTTTTCTTTGGCAGTAGATCAAGAATTAGGGTTTCTCTCGCATTTCTCAGAAGAAACTGAATTCTCAGAAATTCAATTAACTGTCACATGTTTTCACACTTTTTCAAGTTTACTGGTTGTTCTCAAGGTCTGTTCATCTGGGACAAGAAATGGGAGTTGAGACTGTCATTTGGAATATTCAGGTTTTATCTGATCCAGGTTGACCAGATAATATGCGTCTGTTAAGACATCTGCTTGTTAATGGAATGAAACGTTTACTTGTTTATTGGAATACACAGTGCGTATTATGATTGGAATACTGTTGCAAGGTTACGAGATTGCAGAGTTATTGGATTACTTAAAGTTTAAGTTATCTGTATTGAAATTATTGGAATGCAGTTTCAGTTATTTTAAATCAGGAATCTTAAATAATCAGTGAAGACTTGAAGAAAGAATTGCAAGTTATTGACAGTAATGGATTCTTTTTGGATATCAGATGATCTCATAAAAGCTTTCTTCATTTATTTCAAATGTTGTTACAAAAAAATAATTTATTATTCAGATGCTTTAAGTTCTACAACTTATAGTTATTGAAAAATAAATTATTACAACGAATGGAAAATCTCTCTAAGTTACAAATCTAAGCCTAAGCTTCCATTGCTCTCGTGCTCGCCACAAAGTCTTCTACTTCCTCTGCTTTGTCATCACCCAAGTTGTGCTCACATGAAAGAAAAAAAAACAAAGAAAAGAGGATTAGTACAGTTAATTAAATAGAATTTTCAAACAAAAAAAGAAAGGAAATTTTTCATCATTAAAGTTTGCCGTTTGGAATCAGAGTGCTATTTTTCATCACGTTTTTATTTTCCTCTTTGCAAATCACAAGAAGATTTCTCTTCTTGGTTCACAAAGAGAAAAATAAAAAAAATGCAAAAGAAGAGTGCAAAAGAAAATTTGTTCAAATGCAAACATAGGCCAAACTGTCAAGCAACTAAGGCAAACAGGCGCCAAACTATACTAAGCATAGCAACTAAGGCAAACAACATTGCAGCAAGTTACAAAGGCAAACTAAAATTGCAGCAAACCAAACTGGATGCAAGCAAATTAAACTGAATGCAGTTCAAACAATGTAGCAGGCAGAAAGTATAAATGCAGACATGCAGCAGGCCAAAAGTACAAAGCAAGAGGGTAAACCAAATAACAAGCAAAAAGGCTTGTCATAGCCTATCATCATTTTCCAGGATTTAGGCAAACTTTTCAGAAAAGTGGAAAAGCAAAACTGCTTTATCATTGAGAGAGAAAGAGAGAAAAGATATCACCTTTTTGGTGAGAGTGTGCAGTTTGGCTAAAGATCTGTCACAAGAAAGGATATAAGACCATAAAACAGCACAAGGTCAAGGAGAGAACATTTTGGTCAAAAACTTGCAGAACAAAAACTGCATAACAGTTTCAAGCTACACAAATCACACAACCTACATAACCATTGTCAAAACCTGGTAGCAGTTCAAAAGGCCAACCAACTGTAACAAACAGAAAAACCTGCACAACTCTCCAGCCTGCTAACCAAAACCACAAAAACCTGTGTAACAGCAAGAACAACAACCACAAAAGCCTGTTAACAGCAACCTGCACAAGCTTACCAACTTGTGCAAACATTGCACAAACCAGAAAAAAGCATATCAGTTTCAAACAACCTCAAAACCTGCACAATTAAATAGAAAATCCCAAGAAACTGCATATCAGTTTCAAACAACTCCAAAACCTGGTAGCATTTCAAAAAGCCTCCTAACTCAAACATCACAGAAAACTTGTACAAAACTACCAATCTTCAAACACACAGTCCAAACCTGCAGTTCCCAACAAAACAAGTTTGCCAAAAACAACCAAACAACATAACCATTGCAAAAACCTGCAGATCTCAAACTACAACAAAACTTCCAAAACCTGCAGTTCCAAAAAACTTATACCACAGTTTCCAAAATGTAAAAAAAACGGCCTAACAATCAAAACCACAAAAGCCAACAAGCCTGCCCATTCAGAACATTCAAGAGGACAGAGTTTCAGAGCAATCATCCAACAACAACTACCAATAATCAAAACAAGTTCAAATCAGCTTAATCATCATCAACAAATTTAAACCATCAAAGTTTCAGAAAACAAATATCAAAGTTTCAGCAATAAGCATCATCATCCACTAACATCAACAACAGAGTTTCAGAAAACTTTATCATCATTCAAATTCAAAGAGAGAGGAAAGAGGCAACAGAGTTTCAGAAAGCTACAATCATCATCAACATTCAAGTTCAAGAGAGAGGAAAGAGGTAACAAGGTTTCAGAACAATTATCATCATTAACAAAAACAATCAACAACAATAATAAAGTTTCAGAAAGTATCATCATCAAAGGAAAGAAATCACCAGAAGCGCGCTTGGCCATCATCTTCTCCTTGCACCTCTAGCCACCAAGGAACGCCGCCAGCTCAAATCTCTTTCCTCTCCATTTTTTCAGAAAATCCCCCAAGGTATGTTTCTTCTCAAACCCTTTTCTGCACCTCAATAAGCCATACAATACAATAGATTAATAAAACTGTAAAATCAAACAAGCTTAAACGACGAAAATGCTAAATCAAAAAGAGACGAACCATACCATTTTACAACAAAGCCATGGATCGTTAGGAAGAGTTTAGAGAGTGAGGAATACCGCTCCGGCGGCTTAGGTGGGAGGAAGATCAGAGTGCTTGAGGCTGAGAAAGATGAAGAGAAAATGAAGACAAGTGGCGCCGCTGTGAGTACAAGGAACAAACCCTAATTGTTCCACAAACCCTAATCAGTTGTTACAAACTTATGCATTGGGCCATCCAAATCAAAGCCCACGCGAATTGCTACCCTACCCCCTCCATTCTGACTTTTTTTGTTTTCTTTTATTTTTGTTTTGGGCCTAACCTCAAACTTTCAAACCCTAAGGCCCATTTTTACTTGTTTTTATTTTTGATTCAACTTAATTTATTTTATTTCTTTGTGTTAAAATAATATACTAACAATTATTTCTAAAAACTTCATTTTTTTTGTAAAATAAATTAGATTTTTTTTAATTAGTTTTATTTAAATCATTTCCTTTTTATTATTACACATAATGAAAATACTAAACAAAACAAAACTTTTAAATTTATTTAATTAGATTACTTCCTTTAAGCTTTTTTTATTATTTAATAAAAAAACACATACAAAGAATAATAATAATTTTTAATCTTTTTAGAATAGATTTTATTTATCTCTTTTTAATAAATACATGCATTTCATAATTTATTGATTTTCTTTATTTCATAATTTGTTATAGCTTTACATTGAATTGCGACAATTCAATTTGGCTGTAAGACTTGATATTTGGACATTGTTATTCTTGTGAGACTCATCCCCATTTGTAATAATTGTACCCCCATCCTCGGATACTTTTGTAATAGCTTAGACTTTTTAATTTCCGCAATTTATTGCTTTCTATATACTGTATAGTAATTAGGTGTGTATGGCAAGATTCAAAAATCAATCGCTAGATGACCTAATCCAAGAATAAACAACTTGAAATCAATACACTTCTCATACGTGCACCTATAGGGTAACCTCGCTTGTTGCCTCAGAAACACAATCATCTCCCTCGAATACGCGACACTCTAGCAAATGACCCTTCGATAAACAAAGATCATAGTCCCTCGATGACCCTCGATGTTGCCTTCAAGTTGCTTTCAATGATTGTATACGAAGACCCGCGCCTGTCCCGTTTAACATCCAAATACAAGGTTATTTACCAAATGCAATGGTAAAACAACACTGTCAAAAGGGTTAAAAATGTGTAGGAAAGATCTTTGAGTAAAATAGGGTAGACAACTCTTAGTTACTTGATCAAAGCTTTCAAAAACATCCTTGCTATTTTCAAACACACCTCACAGCACAAATTCAAAACGTTTCCCAAAAACAAACTTTCAAACATTGAAATACCTTTTCAAAAGACAAACACCTTTGTATATATTCAAACAAGAATCATTACAAAGGTTTCCTAGACAAGGCCTCTTTTTTAAAGCATTTTCTAAAAACCACACACAAAGCACCATTTCAAACAATTGAAAAGCATAAGCAAGTGATCTAAATAAGTAACTAAGAGCCCATGGAAAACCATGGATGAAAAGGGTGTTTGCACCTTCCCTTTTCATAATCTACTCCCCGAACCCAAGAAAACATCTCAAAGGTATTTCCTGTGCTTTTTGACCTTTCCTTTGGATAAAATAAAAAGTCGGTGGCGACTCTTGCTAAACCGCACAATTGCGAACACAAACACAAAACCTCAAGTCAGTTCTCCCACCGTATCACAATCGGCAAACCATGTTTTAAAAACAAAGCCAAGAGGCGCACAAACAAATAGGATTGGTTTGTATCTTTTACCTTGAAGATGGGTTTGAGTTTAGTAGAGGTGTCTTATGATTTGCCAAGAAAATAGATTTGTTTTAAGGTGAAAATGCAAAGGAAAAGGAAACAACTAAGGGAGACTAGCCTAGCACTATCCTTAGTGTTATCAAATAATGGTTGACCCTAAGGTTGAGGATAAAGGAGGATCCTACCCTATGCTAGCATACATGGACTCCTACCTTAATTAACATGTCAAAGGAAGTTTAACAGAGTTATCCTATAGGGAACATGCAATGAGAGCGAAGTCGTGATCTCAATTTCTAAATTGAGTAACTCATCAATTAATAAGTAAAGAAGAAAAAGCAATAAACATCCTATAGGGTACATGCAATGAGAGCGAAGTCGTGATCTCAATTTCTAAATTGAGTGACTCATCGATCAATAAGTAAAGAAGAAAAAGCAATAAACATCCTATAGGGTACATGCAATGAGAGCGAAGTCGTGATCTCAATTTCTAAATTGAGTGACTCATCGATCAACAGCAAACATAACACATGCATCAGATAAAAACCAGAGTGCCTCCTGACATATATCAGCAACAGAGGTCCCATCATGTAATCAGAGAACTATTGAAAATGAAAATGGAAGAAAGGAGATAGTGCAATACCAAACGGATAAATATCCGTAGCAGCTGAGCAAGAATAAAAGAAACCCAGAGAACTTTAAGCAAGCTGGCATCAGTAGACAAATCAAGTCAGAAGTTACGCCATAAGGATGTAAGTAATGAGATTATCAGATATGCACAGATCCCATGGGCAATGTGCAACATTCACAATCAAATGTATATGTCCTGCATGGAATATAAAACATGCCAAATACAATAGCAGTGCCAATATAATAAGTTGTGTTTCACAAATAAAGTGAAACACAAAAGCCTCAAGCCAAAAGTGGAAACTTTCTCAAAGTACCTCGCACATTCAACAACCAAGTTAGTATTCCATAAGGTGAATGATGACTCACATAAGGGATGGATTCAACATGATAAAGTGAGCACAAAATGATAACAATTATAAGATATAAGACATGATGGCCAAGAGGAAACAGGCACATGCACAATTAGGTCAAAAGAAACAGAGGAATGTTGCTCCTTTCTATCACCATGTTGAATTGACAATTGAATATCAATCAAGGATCATGGGAGCTTGGAAAGAATACAATTAAAGGTCATGGAGTTCAGGGACAAACACATTTCATACATGCACAATTAATTCAATCACAACTTCATGAGCACAATAGAAGATGAAACCTACATAATGCACTAGAAGGTTCAAACATTCAAACATGAGGCATTCAAATGAATTGGTTTGAGTTAACATGGACAATCAGAATCAAAATGATCATTAGGTTCCCAATTATAAGCCTCACTCAAGTTCATTGGCCATCAAACAAATTGCAACAAGATATGCAAACATCAATTGGGTACCTTCACTTCAAAAATACACCAAAAATAGAAACAAGGGTCCATTGTTCAAGTCAAAAATATCTTAACATCTTTAAAGTATTTAGAAGTCAGAAAGAAAGCCTTATGTTCATGAATGCTTGAGGATGGGATCAAATGAGGCCCAATGTTCCAAGCTAGTTGGCAAAACTACCAATCTAGACAAGTTTTTAAAATAATTTATGGAAACAATGTCAAACCAAGTCAAACAATTCAAGAAAAATGGTTTTCAAATCTCCAACACATTCATGAACCATAATCAAGACCTGAGTTCCAATAAAAATCCAAGGCACAAAGGTTTTGAACATGAAACTTGCACCATAAGCAACAAAACCCTAAATTTTGACTTTTAATCCTAAATATTAATTAAATAGGATCAAAACTCAAACAAGTCAAACCAAGGTCATACCAATCACCAAGAAACCCTAAAAGTCAGAAAATATATTTTTTCACATTTTTTTGAATTAAGGAAGAGTCAAAAATGAAATTAAATTCAAACAATTATTCAATTAACAAATATTCACATATCAAAATAATATTTAAATCAAAAAGTCAGAAAAATGCCCAACAAAAATTATATTCAAATATTAGAACTAAAAACACACATCCCTGATTTTTCATGGAATTTTTTAATTAAAGGAAATACTAAAATAAAAAATAAACAAACAATTAATAATTGAATTATTATTTAAGGGAAAAAATGCAAAACCTAGCCAAAAATCATGAAAAGGTCAAAATAAAAATATATTCAGATTCTATGATTAAAAACAAGCTTACATGATTTTTTTTGAATTTTTTTGGATTAAGGGAAATATTAAAATAAAAATCAAACAAACAAATATTATAAATAACCTTTGAAATTAAATTTTAAATCAAAAATAAAGAAAATGATAAACCAAAGTCAGAATCAATTTTTCCATTATTTTGTGAGTCTAAACATTCTTTTGTGGAATTTTTTAGATCAAAGAAATATTAAAATAAAAATAAACTTTGAACAATCAATTAATTAAACTTATGAATTTTTTTTAACCAATCAAAACATTTTTAAAAAAATCCAAAAAAATATGGTAAATTCTAGAAAATAATATTGGCTTATAGTAATTTTTCCATGATTTTTGAAAGTGCTTTGATCAGTAAATAAAATCAAACAAAATGCCAAATAAAACAAATAATTCAAATAAGCCAAAAATTCAAACGGATCAATGAGAAAGCGCAACCACATCATCTTCAACCTTTGCACAACTCAAAAACGCGCGCAACTCTCAGTTTTAGGGCTCATGTTCAGATCAGCATAACATACTTAATTTCACATCATTTTTTATGAAATCAAGGGCAAATTAAAGCTAGCATTTCATACTTCACATTGTAATTTGAATCAAATCGAAACATCAACCACATTGTTCACAATCAAGTCAGGAATATGAACAAAATCATTCTGAATCGCGAGTTTCAGGGTACTCAATCATGCATAATTCACCAAATCAAACACTATAAAGCTTCAGAATCATTCTAACAACATCAATGAACACAACTCTAAGCTCAAACACCTCAATAAACATGCACATCTCAGAAATTGAAGTTTAGAATTATTACCTCAAGGCGAAAAGTGTTCTACTATCTCCTTCACTCCAGATGCGAACAAATGGTGCTGGCTTGATCTACTCCCTTTACTGAAGCTGAATCCACAAGAATTTTGAAGAAAACACCAAGGAATTGAGAGAATCAAATCAAGTTGCAGAAGGAGAGGGTAAAGCTCAGATCTGGAATTCTTGCAAATGGCGCGTCCTCCTCGTGAAATGAGGCTTACAGTGCACTATATAGTGTGAGTAGAGAAGGTTAGAAAAGGAATTTGGTCTTCCAAGTTGTCCAAGGGCTTGATTGGAAATTTTTGGCAAAAATGAAGTGTGCACAGAATTAGCTATTTTGCTCGTGCATTCTTTGGCTTCCTATGCACTTTGTGGGCCAAATTACTTCAGAAGATCATGCTTAGAATCTTGGCCCTTAATTCCATCTGATCAGAAAGTGTTGGAGTTTTTGTAATTTTGGGCAAGTTTTGTAATTTTTTCATTCAAGCAAACACCAAGGTCCATGGAACACGAAATGGATGATATTATGGGCCTTAGAAAGTCACAAATAGGTCATGGGCTGGATTAGGAACAAAGAGAATGGCTGATACTTGAGTTTTCATGAATTGGCCATTTTGCATATTTGTCAAATTTCAATAAAATGCTTCAAAATTCCAAAGCCTATAACTTGCTCATGCTTTTGAATTTTGACACAAATGAGAACAATTTGGAAAGGTATTGAAAAGCTCTACAAACCCTTAGTTTAGAGTTTTTGCAAATTAATCAATTAAGGTCCTCAAAATTTGGCTTGAAATTCATTAATTTTGGAAAATGACCCATAATTTTGTGACTTCAAGAGACCATAACTCTTGATTCCTTGCCAATTTGGACATGATACCAAAAGTAGGTGAAAGACCATTATCTTAGCTTTCCAAGCATATTTCATTTGCATTTTCTTGATCAAGGGTGAATAAAATATGAATTTTTGAAATTAAGTCCTTATTTTCCAAAATTAGAAACTTTTAGGGTTTCTTCAAGAACAAGTGTCAAACCAAACCTCAATCTCTTTGATCCAATGACCAAAATGGACTTGAAATATGAAAAGTACATCCTTTAATTGATGGTTGGCCAAAAATTCCCTTGGTCAACCTTGACTTTGACTAATTTTGACCAAAATGACCATTTTGCCCCTTTGAATCAATTGATCCACTTCCCTTCAAAATTGATGATCAAAACTTAAAACATGATCTTCCAAACATAAAGAGGCCATATGCAAAGTTTCACTTCAAAATTCTCAAGAAATCCTGATAAAAACCCAAACCCTAGTTTTGGTCAACACCTCAAGAGACTGATGAATCATCTTCAAGACTTTAAATCCCTTGGACATCCTGGCCAATTTCTTGTACAAAGACTTTTCAAATACCAATGAGATGTTGTAGCTTCCAAATCAAGACTTGTATAATGACTAATAGCCTTGCTTAAACAAAACCCTAATTTTCCTGGTGAATCAAAGGGGTGATTCCCTTTTATAATCAAACACAAACTCCAATCCTCTGGGAATCCAAAGAGATGAATATAGCATCTTGAGATATACAATAACTTTGGAGTTTCAAAGATTCAGAGGTTTAGATGATAAGATTCTACTTGAGCAATTTGTCAATGCAATCAACCTTCAAAGCTTAAGGGAAACTTGATAACCAAAGTACTTTGATCCTATCACAATGTATGAATGCAATGTAATATGATGTTCATGATGAAACATAAGCCTAAATCAAGAGGGTAAATTTTGGGGTGCAACAGTTGCCCCTATTCAAATATCTTCAACATGATAAGTGAGAAAAGTGACAACTTTCGAGCGTTCGGGGTTGAAGATGATTGAATACAAAAGAAAACGAAAATTTACACTCTTGAAGAAGAAAGAAACAGAAACAAAAAACTCCCAAGACATACGTCAGAATGGAGCTGTAACACAGGCTGAAACAGAACAAAACAAAGAAGAGTAGACGCAACTAAACTTCTGGAAAAAAGTTCCAGGGAAAAACTGGGCTTCAAAAAGGGTGAGATAAAACTCAAACCACATAGTATAGGCGAAGCTAAGCTCTGGAAAAGAAAACGTACGCGGGTGAGGAGGTGAAACTCTGAGCTCGACCCAAAGCAAAAGTGGCTAGAGTGCGTGATTCTAGGAGCACTTGCTAATCTCAACTAAGATAGACAGTATGAAGGAACTGACAGAATTCCAGAAATGAGAAACAAAAGCGAGACGAAACTCGACTCAAAAACCAGTTAGACGAAACTAAACTAGATGAGTACCAGGACGAAACTAGATTTCATGCATGGGTAGCGAGGCGAAACTCGACCCATAGCAAAATGATGAGAGTGCATGTTTCTCAGAGCACCTGCTGGTCTCAGGTCAATGGATAAATAGTGACAAAAACTGATAGAAGAATCCAAGGAACAAAAGAGACTGATTTCAAACCAGGGACGCAGTACGAACACTGCACTCGGTAAATGAACACCGCCAAAGGGTCCAAGGTATGAAAGCAAAAACCGAGATGAAACTCGACTCAATAACTAGTTAGGTGAAACTGAACTAGATGAGTACCAGGACAAAACTGGATTTCATGCACAGGCGACGAGGAGAAACTCGACCCAAAACAAGGAGATTAGGGCGTACACCTAAAAACCTGCTGAAAGCGAATATCAGGACGAAACTGGTATTCGAAAGGTGCATCAATAGACATCGGAATGAACTGGAGAGGGTAGTGAAGACTAAACTCGAGAAGACCGCGCCAGGGCGAAAATGAACTATAGTCAAAAGTAGACACTTAAACAAACAAATGATTGACGCCAAAAGGATATTGGTATGGGGGAAAACTGAGACAATAAGGACGAAGACCTCGCTGCGGATTTGATCCAAAGTATTAGCAAAATCACTGGGGGTGACGGAGACAAAATGGCTAATGTTTCGATGCATGTTTGAATTCTTTTTATATAGCGCAAAGCTCCATATAATGGAAATGCTACGCGTTTTGGTAGATGCAATGTAATAATGCATGTTTAAAAGTTCACTGGGGAACGGCCAACTGAGAAACCAATAACCAAGAAGTCAGAATCTGAACAGACTTGCAAAAATAAATTTCAAAATCCAAAGGAGAGGAAAAAATATGGGGATCCACTAGAGAGGGAACCTCGAAGAGATGAAGCCTCACGGAGAATAACAAACAGGTAACCAGTAGAAACGGGCCACAAACATTGAGGGGGGGGCTACAAAAATAAATTGCAAACTCCTAGAGAAGATCAGATCGACATTGTAGCTTCTGACGCAAGAGGTGAAAACCTTTGTTGGGGAAGCAAAACTCTGCTGAGGAGACGGGACTTCACCGGGGATACAGAACTCTGTTGAATACTTTCTTGCTAGAGAGAGATTCCTGGAATGCAACCAATGAACAGGTCATGCAGATAATCACACAGTAACGACCTTACCGGGGAATAAGAGAAGATCTTTAACATAAGGATGCCCCGGTCAACAGATCGGCTGGGAAATGAGAGGTCAAAGCGAGGGATCTCCGTTGGCAATTCTGTCGGGGAGACGAAACTTCTTCAGAATGTGAGTTCCTACTTAAACGACTCCACTGGGGATGGATGACATATCCAAACTTGAAGTCTTAGAATGAAGCTTTTTGAAAGAAAATCCCTGGGGCAAAACTTTGTTGCGGAAACGAAACTTCACTGGGGATAAGAAACTTCACAGGGGATAAGAAACTTCATAGGGGATAAGAAGAGCCCTAATCATACATGGGCTCTGTCCAAATAGAAGAAAACCAAAAATTCCCCTCTTGACAATCATTAAGCTCTTTACAGGTGTTCAATGTGTAAACTCTTTTTTTGATGTTAAACAACTATTTTGCATACAGAAAGATGTTTATTTTGGGAATGACAGACCTGATGCGATGATTATTTAAGCCCTGAAATTAAAACCTTAACAAAGTGTCGCATCTCTGTTGTGAATGAATCACTAACTAGAGTGCATAAATTTAAAAAAAAAATTCTTTTTAAAAAACGAGTCAAGATACGGGTGATAAGATACCAACATGAATATGCAGCGCATATTTGGGAGTTTAGGAAACGTTATCCTGTTATAGTATGCTTTCGAGTTAAACCCTAGTTTCAGTTAGGACTTTTAGAGGTTGTAACGTGGCCTTGTTCGAGGTTCTTTTGAAAAAAAGGTTTTTCAAGGCTCAAGTTATTTGGTGCCCACCCCCTTCGTGATATTCTCTTGTCCTAAGTTCAGCTGACTTATCACAAGCGTTCACCTTTCAAAAGGATTTATAATGATTGAGCGATCACGACAAATTCTTCAACATGATTATCACTTAACTTTTGCTGCTTTGGTTTTTGATATTGTCGTTCCTCTTCTTTTGATGAAAATTTTATTTGAACAATCTCTCTCTTTTTTTTCGGCCTTTTAGACTCTCTTTTCCCTAACTTCTGCCTGGACAAAAATCTTTTCAATTTTGGGAGTCCAACGGGATGCCCTAACTTTTGCCTAAGCGACTTGTTTTCAAGTTTTGACTTAGCGGGGCTTTTTGTTTCTTTATTATTCACACCTTCTACTTTGAACAAGTCAACATGACTTTAGGTCTTTGAACCTTTTCTTTCTTTTTCTCTTTTCTTTTTTTCTGAAGAAAACAAACGCCTCCTTCCTTGGTCGGCGAGGGATAGCCATTATTGTATCGATTCGATCTCGACCTCAGGACCTTGTGAGGAAATGAACATCATGGTTTAGACACGCATTTCCCCCTTTTTTTCATGATGTGAAAGATAAAATATGGTGATCCTCAGATGGGACATTCCTTCTGAAATTTGAATGCTTGGTCAAATTAACTGAACATCTACCCTGCCCCTGGTTAAAAAAATAAGGCTTTTTTTTAACGGAAAAGAAACTCCTACTTCGAAGGCTCATAGGGGTTAACGAGGGTCTAACTCCCTTATATCTCTGGTGTTTGGGGATTGAAACAATGCATGTACATCGTCAACGGGGTTCTACTCCAAAGCATACCACTACAGTCATTGTTTTTAGCTAAACTCCTTTCTCCAAACTCTTGGCTAAGCAAAAGAATTGGCACGGTTGGTATCAAAATGCCCGAAAAATCGAGTAAATAGTGATACAGGATGGTTTAAGTAAAATGAAACAATTTTTTTTTCAAGGAAAAAATATTCAACGCATCAAAACTGGCATTCGGCTATAAACAAAATCCTATATGCAGACAATGCTAAAACAGTCAATCAAGATAACACATGAAAGTGCGGCAAAGGAACGTAATAAAAGTCATTACGGGGAAGAAGATATCTCCAACTAGGTTCGCCGAACTCGCCGACCTGCCGTAATCTTGATATTACCTTGACCCATGACCTTTACCAACATCATGGAGCTGTGAAACAAGAAGGGCAAGGCATCTACCAGCAAAGTGAAAGAGAAATCCATCAAATATAGAACCAAACATGCCCCTTGCACAGTGGTAGTTGTGTTTGTTATCCGCATTTCAAGCGATCAACTAACCATGATCTAGATTACCAATCTCGCGTAAGGCCCACGAAGTTTATATGCACATGCTTATCAAAAATATTGGACGTTTTTGCAAACAAAATAGTAAAAAGGGAGAAAAGAAACGTATACGTATACTTGAAAGAAGATATTCTATTGATTTTGAGAAATCAGCCTGTGAAAAAGGCATTTACATTTGGAAGCAAGTAATTACAAAATCAAAACAAACAAGTGTTTACAAATGGCAATGTGAATGTGAATATCCATCAAGTCCCGACTCTGCTATGACTCTTATGACTCTCATCTTCCTGCTTTCAGACAGATCATTCTTGGATTAGCCTCGAGCTTATGCCAGGTGAAGGAACGAAGGAAAGAGGCAAAGGATCTCATGCCGAGCGTAGTCATTTGATTTAAGTCCCTAACTTTTGCATGAATCGCCCTTTCGGGTTTTCGATTCACCAGGACACCCTCTTTTTTCCTAAACCGCCCTTTCGGGTTTTCAGTTTAGCGGGTTTTTGTTATTTTTTATGCAAAGTATATTTTAACTATGTCAGCATTTACAGGGAGAGGGAAGTACTCTCCATCCATAGTCGTGAGCATCATCGCTCCTCCAGAGAAAACTTTTCTGACCACGAAAGGACCTTTATAAGTCGGAGCCCACTTGCCCCTGGGATCTCCCTGGGGGAGAATTATCCTTTTTAACACAAGGTCACCTGGCTTGTAACACTGAGGCCGTACCCTCTTATCAAAATCTTTCCTCATCCTTTGCTGATATACCTGACCGTGACATACAGCCGTCAACCTCTTCTCGTCAATAAGTTCCAACTGATCCAGCCGATTTTGTACCCATTCACTTTTATCTAACTCAACATCCCTCATGATCCTAAGAGAAGGAATCTCAACTTCTACTGGCAATACTTCTTCCATGTCGTAAACCAATGAAAATGGGGTTGCCCCAGTCAAAGTACGCACCGTGGTACGATAACCATGCGAAGCAAAAGGAAGCATCTCATGCCAATCTTTATAGGTTATCACCATCTTCTGCATAATTTTCTTGATATTTTTATTGGCGACTTCGACAGCGCCATTCATCTTTGGTCTATATTGGGAAGAATTATGATGCTTGATTTTGAAGGACTCACAAAGCTCCTTCATCATTTTATTGTTAAAATTAGACCCATTATCGGTAATGATCTTTTCAGGCACTCCGTAGTGACATATAATATTGTGCTTAATGAACCGAGTTACCACCTTCTTGGTGACATTGGCATAAGATGCAGCTTCGACCCATTTTGTAAAATAGTCAATGGCAACCAAAATGAAACGGTGCCCGTTGGACGCAGTTAGTTCAATCTTGCCGATCATATCAATTCCCCACATTGTAAATGGCCAAGGGGAGGTCAAGACATTCAAAGGTACTGGCGGCACATGCACCTTGTCAGCATAGACTTGACATTTGTGGCAAACCCACGCATGATTGTAACAGTCAATCTCCATGGTGGACCAGTAATAACCTGCTCGCAAGATCTTTTTAGCCATGGTATACCCGTTAGAATGGGTCCCGAAATCACCTTCATGTACCTCCTCAATGATTCTAGCTGCTTCTTTCTTGTCAACACACCTGAGCAGTAGATCATCATGATGCCTTCTGTACAACACACCACTACTGAGAAAGAACTTGGCCAAAAATCTTCTCAAGAACTTCTTATCAGTGACGGATGCCTTTTCAAGATACTCTTGTGTTTCAAGATATTGCTTAACATCATAAAACCAAGGGTTACCATCTGGTTCCAAACTGGCCTCAAAACAGAAAGCTGGCTCACTCAAACTTCTGATAGTAATGGAAGGTGCCTCATTAGCCCACTTAACCTTGAACATGGAGGACAAAGTTGCCAGTACATCAGCTAGATTGTTTTCTTCTCTGGGAATGTGCTCAAACGTGATCCCTTCGAAGTACAAAATCAGTTTCATAACATGCTCCCGATAGGGAATTAGGTTCTGATGGCGAGTCTCCCAATCTCCATTAATCTGACTGATAACAAGATTGGAATCCCCGTAGACTTTCAAAAATTTGATGCGCAGGTCGATCGTTGCTTCAATGCTATAAATGCAAGCCTCATACTCGGCCATGTTGTTAGTGCAATCGAAACAAATACGAGCAGTGAAAGGAATATGGTATCCTTCATGGGAAGTGATAATAGCTCCGATGTCGTTACCCATGGCATTAGAGGCACCATCAAAAACAAGCGTCCAACATGATCCTGGCTCGGGTCCTTCGTCTGGGTCTGGCATATTACAATCCCAAATATACACAATTTCCTCATCTGGAAAATCAAACTTCATCGGTTCATAATCGTTCATGGGTTGATGAGCAAGATGGTCGACCAGTACACTACCCTTAATTGCTTTTTGAGTAGTGTATTGGATATCAAATTTGGTGAGTATCATCTGCCAACGGGCTACCCTGCCTGTAAGAGCTGGCTTCTCTAAAATGTACTTGATTGGATCCATTTTGGATATCAAGTAGGTGGTGTGAGTTAACATGTATTGCCTCAAACGTTTGGCGGCCCAGGAAAGCGCGCAACAAGTCTTTTCCAACAATGAGTATCTCGACTCGCATTCCGTAAACTTCTTACTCAAGTAGTAAATAGCCTGCTCTTTCTTCCCTGTTTCGTCATGCTGACCGAGGACACAACCCATTGAGCTCTCCAACACAGTTAGATACATGATTAGTGGCCTTCCTTCCACTGGCGGCATGAGTATCGGAGGTTCTTGCAAATAATCTTTTATTTTGTCAAAGGCCTTCTGACAATCCACATTCCATGTCACTGTCTTACTTTTCTTTAACAACTTGAACAAAGGTTCACAGGTGGCTGTGAGATGAGAAATAAATCTGGAAATGTAGTTTAACCTTCCCAAGAAACCACGTACTTCCTTCTCTGTCCTTGGCTCAGGCATTTCCTGTATCGCTTTTACCTTGGCCAGGTCTACCTCGATACCTTTTTCACTTACAATAAAACCCAACAGCTTGCCGGATCTCACCCCGAAGGTGCACTTATTCGGATTCAACCTCAGCAAGAACTGCCTCAGCCTCTCGAACAATTTTTCCAGATGAACAAGATGTTCCTCTTCCGTGTCAGACTTAGCAATCATATTGTCTACATATACCTCAATCTCTTTGTGAATCAAGTCATGACAGAGAGTGACCATGGCACGCTGATATGTTGCCCCGACATTTTTCAAACCAAACGGCATCACTTTATAGCAGAAGGTTCCCCAAGGCGTGATGAATGTCGTCTTCTCCATATCCTCCGAAGCCATCTTAATTTGATTGTAACCCGAAAAGCCATCCATGAACGAGAACACTTTAGAATGAGCGGTATTATCGACCAACACATCAATATGCGGGAGAGGGAAATCATCTTTAGGGTTGGCCCTGTTCAAGTCCCTATAATCCACACACATCCTGACTTTACCATCCTTCTTGGGCACAGGCACAATATTTGCAATCCATGGTGAATAATTGACGACCTTTAAGAAATTCGTGTCCAACTGCTTCTGGACTTCCTCTTTGATCTTCTTGGACATCTCAGGATGAGTTCTTCGGAGCTTTTGCTTGACAAGGGAACAACCTTCTTTAAGCGGTAATCGATGCACCACTATGTCTGTATCTAACCCAGGCATATCCTCATAAGACCAAGTGAAGATATCAGAATACTCATGGAGTAGCTCAATCAATATGACCTTTATACTTTCTTTGAGATCTTCCCCTATCTTGACTTCTCTTCTTACTTCTTCTGTGCCAATATTCACCACCTCAATCGAATCCTGATTCGGCTGGATAACCTTTTCCTCTTGTTTTAACAATCTTTCTAATTCCTCAAGAAGACCACAATCCTCATATGCTTCTTCTTCAGCTTGATAAATAGGAGTATCAAAGTCATAATGAGCCATAGCAGAGTCGTTATCAATATGATCGGTGGTGGAAGTGCATCTGCAAGAATGACATTTTGGCGTTTTTTAGTCACAGTGTGTGAAAAGAGAAACATTGCCATTTAAATAATAAAAAGAAAGAAATGGAGCAAAATTTTGAATGCAAAAACGTCCTTTATTTCATGATAAACTTGAAAATAAACATGGTGGTCCTATAAATGATCCACTACGCCTTGGGCAGAGTGTAGGAATTATGATATGATAATAGAAGAAACAAGAAAATTACTCCTCAGCGCTCGAAACTTAGATAACATCCACAGAAGTCCAATTGTTGAGTGTCTGGCCTGGAATACTCGGACGAATCCAATCTTCGATATTGTAGCCATCAGCCTTATCGTCGCCAACTGCGTTGACGTGTCCTTCTTGAGTAGCACAAGGGCGGGAAAACCTCACAGGAGTAGATAAACTAGATGCTCTGGGAGATGCACTTTGCTGACCCAGGCTAAATCCAAGACCAAATTTATCAAACTTTGGGGTAACGTCCAGCACCTGACCCCATCCTTTAGGGTTACCATTTTCCACCACATCTCTCGCATCCTTGAGAGAAGACATAACGGTTTCAGGTTTCCTTTTCTGCTCTGAAGGAGGAAAGTTGACAGCATGAACTGTCTCAAATGCCTGAAATGGAGTTTCATGAATCTCGCCTTCAAATTCAACATAGCGGAATGATGTCAAATGACTCACGATGTACTCTTCCTCGCCGCACACGGTTATCACCTTTCCTTCTGCAGGATACTTGAGTTTCTGATGAAGAGTAGAAGTGACTGCCCCTGCTTTATGAATCCACGGCCTCCCCAACAAACAACAGTATGCTGGCTGTATATCCATCACAAAAAAAGTGGCCATGAAGGTGCGAGGACCTACCTTGATTGGTAACTCCACCTCCCCAAATACTGACCTTCGAGACCCATCAAATGCCTTCACCATCAAATCACTAGGGCGCAACTCCAGTCCAGAATAATTAATCTTCATCAATGCTGACTTGGGCAATACATTTAAAGACGATCTGGTATCTACCAAAACCCTGGATAAAGTAGTGCCCCTGCACTCCATTGAAATATGCAATGCTTTGTTAAGGTCTGGCCCCTCCGGAGGAAGATCAAAATCTGTGAAGCCCAAACCATTTCCGGCAGATATGTTAGCATAAACATTCTCAAACTGATTGATTGTTATCTCATGTGGCACGAACGCATTCTTTAACAACTTCATCAAAGCATTTATATGAGGTTCTGAATAAATCAATAGAGACAAGATAGACATCTTAGAAGGAGTATGGCTCAGATGATCAATTATGCTATAATCACTCTTTCTGATAATTCGCATTAACTCTTCAACCTCATCAGGAGCTGGAGAAGCTTCTGGTATCGGAACTGGTTGAGTCACATTGGCTGGCGTAACCCTGGGATTACCAATCGGTACCTGTTGTCTTCCTTTTTCTCTTGCGGAAGTATCTTCCGCATCTTGCATATTGGAAGGACCAAATACTCTCCCGCTTCTAGTCATTCGACCCACACCAAAAAAGTTATGGACTTCCCCTTCATCACCTTCAGCATGTTCTTCCTTAGACAAACGAGCCTTAACCTCCTGCTTTACCCCATGGTAATAAACACCGGCACCGTAATGCCACAGGACCGCCTTCTCACTGGTATACGGCATGGGACCAGGTATCGTAATCATCAAAGGAGGTGCCCTTGATGGGGCAGGAATATGCGCAGGGGTGTAAGGAATAGATATTACAGCAACATCCTCTTCGGTGACCTTACGGTAGCTCGGTTTTCTATCGAACTGCAGGGAACCCTCATTTATCATCAACTGGATACCGGCTTTTAAATCATCACAACCCTTTGGTTGCTCTCTACACTTGGCACACTCTGAAGTACAACCTGGGAAAATAGAATTGTTAAGCAAATACCTCTTAACATAGATCAACGGAGTAGTTACTTGTTCCACATTCATGATCAAACTCAACACTTCACTGTTACCATCAATCATATTAACAACACCCCCTTTATGCCTCGGCATTGGGTTCTGAGTAACATTCGGACCAGCTACCGGGGTAAACTCGATTGCCTTAGCATCCAATAAGTCTTGTATTTTTCACTTCAACGCAAAACAATTATCCGTAGAATGGCCAACCCCGCCTGGATGAAATTCACATCTAGCGTTAGCATCATAGTTAATAGGGAGTCTTGGGGGTGGTGTTGGCATATTTCTCAAACTGATCAACTTTAAATCAAGCAGGTGGTGGAGCGCTTCAGTAAGAGTTACTGGCAAGGGATCGAATTTCCTTGGCTGTCTCTGCTGTTGGTTATTATACTGACGGGGAGCATCTTGTTGTCTTTGTTGTTGAGGCACTGTATTCGGTCTCTGCTACGGAGGAGCATTAACAGGAATAGAAACAGCATTAATCTGTTGGTGCTGACGATCAACTCTTCTTCCTCTATGAGAGTAAACTACGCTTGCGTCACCTTCCCTTTTCTTAGGGTAAGTGTTGAATGGTTTCTTACTGCCCCCTGATGAGCCACTGGAACCTCCAATCTGAATTTTTCCCAATTTCAAACCTACTTCAATTCTTTCACCAGCCATAACCAAGTCTGCAAATCCTGCCGAAGTACTTCCTATCATGTGCTCATAGAATAGCCCTTGCAGGGTACTCATAAACATATCAATGATTTCTCTCTCCATGAGTGGAGGTTGAACCCTCGCAACCAACTCACGCCACTTTTGAGCGTATTCCTTGAAAGATTCTTTTGGTCCCTGCGACATATTCTGTAACTGAGTGCAATTAGGCGTCATATCCACATTGTACTGATAATGTTTGACAAAAGCCTGAGCAAGATCATTCCAGCAACGAATATGAGTTTTCTCCAACTTCATGTACCACTCTAGGGATGCCCCAGACAGGCTATCCTGGAAAAAATGAATCAAAAGCCTTTGATCATCAGTATGCACTGACATCTTTCAGAAATAAGCAGTGGCATGAGTAATAGGACATGATGTTCCGTTGTACTTTTCAAATGTTGGAGGCTTGAACTTCGGAGGAACTTTCACCCCAGACACCAACCCGAGATCATTAGCATCCATACCAAGGACTCCTTGCCCTTCCACAGCCTTCAAACGCTCTTCCAATAAACGATACTTCATATCCTCAATCTGAACCCCCGGCTCTGAACGCCGCACAGAAAACTGATCTTCATCCTAGTCAAAGTCATAATCCTGTTCATGATAATTCCTTACACCTCCTTGATTGACTCTTCTGTTCCCCACAAGACGGGGTCCAGGAGAAGGAGGAAACTGCCCTACGTTGCGCACGAAAGGGTTTTCCGGCATCCCGTGAAAATTTCCAGCAGGCTGATCTTGCACATCCCTCACTCCTACAGAAATGTCCTGATAGAGCCCTTGATTTCCACCATCCCCTGGATAGCGGTGCTGGTTGTTGACAATGGCAGCCAGTTCCTCCTGTTGGCGATTCACATTGGTGATGACCTCCATGAACTGAGTCATCTGTGTAGCCATTTGGGCCCTCATTTCAGCAAGTTCAGCTTGAACCTGTTCCATCTGTCTTGGCAAATTGTTTCTGGTGGAATACCGATGAGTAGTCGTCTTGAATTCTGAATAAGAAAAGCAGCGGAATAAGAAAACCGTCTTGAGATAACCTGTAATGTTATGAAATACATGACGTGCATGATATGTTTGTCATCTCCAGGTATTCAAGAGCCCTTTTATTCATCAGTCACGGCGTGCGACCATACAATTAAAAGAGAAAGGACAATAAGATGAACACTTCAATTTTTTACAAACAAAAGAAATGATGTTCGGGTGACTTCGGAAAATTAAGAGTATAATGGTAAACAACTAAATACATGTCTTAACAATAAATCAAAAAGAACTGAATAATAGCAAAAATCAAATGGTCCCTTCCAACAATTTTGGGGGTGACCAAATACTCCAAAAGTAAATAACAGAACTAAATCTCCGGAACTAAACATGCTTCAAGATGTTGACAGTATTCTTCAAGCCTGGCTTTCTCCTTCAAAAGTTGAGATGCCGCCTGTTGTACCCCAAAATTTGCCCTCCCATATTTCTCAAAAAAAACATTTCAAGAAAAATTCACAAGTCCAACCTGGCGCGTCATATTCAGGTATTCTTTCGCCAAGATATCTCTGATAACATATTCTCAAATTCAGGTTCGGCTCAAGAGTCAATTCTTTAAAGAAGGTATCCGAATGTGTGAGTTTTCTTGAAGAAATATAGTGAAAAAGTGTGCTGAAAGTGCAGTTTTTACGCGCTAAAAAATTCACAACTTGAAGATCGTGACTCGTTTTGAACCCGTTCCGGTGGCCAAAATTCCGTCTTGACATTATCTACGTTTTCATTTCTCACGGCTGGAAGCCAATTTCGATCAGAAGGTCTTCAAAAATGTGGATTTATCAAGTATTTTCGTGCAGAAATTTGTGACAGAAGTTTATTTGCGTCATGTTCAGAAAATCATAACTTGGTCGATTTTCATCATATCGAGCTGGTTCCGGCGCCAAAATTTCAAAAATTGAGTTGGCTACATTTTCACAGGAGGTATCGAGTTCGAACGGTGTTCAAAAGGCCTACGTTTTTTGCTCAGAGTGCGTGACACGCTGAAAATCCTGAATGCTGAATATTATTTCATCTGGGCCGAAACTTCGAAAATTCATAACTCGGTCAATTTTTATCGGATTGGGCTCATATTTTTACACAAGGTCCCTGACTCATAGATCTACAACTTTGCTTCAAAAGTCGAGACCAAATTATGCACCGATCAATACCAGTTTTTTATTGAAGAACGTGTCAGAGTCGACACTGAAGCCCAAAATAAGTTTGTCTGAGCTGAAACTTCAAAAATTCATAACTAATTCACCGTTTATCCGATTGAGTCGATTTTCGGACAGGAGTTAGTTCTCGATGCCGACTACATTTTGTTTTCACATTTCAACTTCAAAAAATGCACTTAAGTCCCTGCGATTTAGCCTGGAAAGTGACGAATTCAAGTGAATATTGGAGGCCCAATTGCACATTCAAAGCCCATTTGCTTTACCCTAATTTCCATTATATAATCACCTTCTTTTCACACAAACCAGGAGAAGAGAAAAGGAGAGAAAAAAACCTTGCCACAACACTGTTGGAATATCAAACTCTTTCAAGAACCCTAAAACCTTGAAATCCTTATTACAAATCTCTCTCTCACTACAAACAAAGCCATCTCGGTTACAAACCAACACCTCACTACTTCTCCAGTAAGGATAAGGCTGGCTTGATCTCCATGATCCTAATTTTCCAGTAAGGCATAAAAGCATCCAGGTCACTAATTTTCCAGTAAGGGTAAGATTGATTTGATCTCCATGATCAAAAGGGTATAATCATTCATACATGCCATATTGTGCCTAAACATTAAATTTCTTTATATATTGGCTTTATTTGCATTTTATGATTTTATTTAATGTGTTTGTGAGATTCAACACTGCAGATTTAGACAGGATCCCATGCAGGTTCATTAAGGAACGTTGAGGCCAAAAGCCAAATGGCCAAAAGCCAAAAGCCAAATGGCCAAAGTAGAACATTTTATGCATGACACCAATACATGGCGAGGCAGACATTAAACCAGACATTAAGGAACGTTGAAGCCAGAACACAAATGGCCAAAAGCCAAAACGCAAATGGCCAAAAGCCAAAAGCCAAATGGCCAAAGTAGAACAACTTATGTATGATGAGGCCAGAACACAAATGGCCAAACCACTCCAATTCACCTCCAAAAAGGGGACAGAAACCCCCAAGGTATTGTATTTTCTTTCTTTTCCTTATTTTATTTATTTCAATTATTTCTTTTTTTTAATTAATTCCTTTAATTTAACTTATTTTCATAAAATATAAAAAAATAGTAAAAAAACAGAAAAGTCATAAAAATCAAAATATACTTATTTAATTAATATTTTTTGTAAATAAATTTCACTAATAATTAATTATTTATTTTTATAAATCAAAATTGCATGTAAATAATTAGATTAATTTTAGGTTTAATTTTAACATGTTTTTCTTAATAAATAAAAAAATTAGAATTAGGATTAATATTTTAATTTCATTTAATTCTCATAAAAAACCATAAATACAAAAAACCTCAAAAATAATTTCTTTTTTTATTTTAATTTAATTAATTTGCTCAATATAATTTAATTTCATTAAAAAGGGTCCAACGCCCTCGCTTTCAATTTCAATTCAATTCGCGCATCTTTATTCCTTCTTTTAAATATTTATGTAATTCTCCCAAAGCCATGTAACTCGGACATTTTATATTTCTCGCACTTTTAATTCTTTTAACTTCTTTATTTTCTGTCAAATCGGGTCCTGGTTTAATTTTGGCGATGTGGACCCGCGCCTTTTGTAATAGCTTAGAATTTACTTTTCTCGCAACCTTTTAACTGTTAATCAAAAGCATGAAAGAATGTATGGACAAAATAAAAACGAACGCGTAGAACACCAATAACATGACAAGATAAATGCAAATGAAAACAACACATGAATCGCACACACCACCCCTAGGGTACGCCTCACTGTTGCCTTGCCTCGAAAGGTGATCGTCGAGTAGAGGATGTCTTAGTAAGTCCTCATGATCCGGGAACCTGGCATGAGGGTAGCTTCTAAGGTGTCTTCCTATTGCTCTGGTGATCACCATGTCCCGAACCTCGAATTGACCCGAACACCTCCAACGGTGGTGCTACCTACCTCTCAATGGTGGGATGGCACTACTTTAAAGGACATTTACACAGACGAATTCCTTAGGGTAGGTAGACGACTTTAGATACTTGCTCTAATTTCAAAGACAAATCAAAAATACTTTTCACACCGACACCTTTTCAAAAAGCTTTCGAAAGCAAATTTTCAAACACTCTTGAGGACCGATACAAGAGTCGAACTGGAATTTTCAAAGAAACTTTTTAAAACCCACAATTGAAAAGCAAACAAACCATTTTGAAAACACAACTGAGCAAGTACCTAAGAGCCCATGGATAACCATGGATAGAAAGGGTGCTAACACCTTCCCTTTCTATAAATCTACCTCCCGAACCGAGAGCAATCTCTATAAGGAATTTTTCTGTGCTTTTGTCCTTTCCATTTGGAGAAAATAAAAGACGGTGGCGACTCTTGCTTCCGCGACATTTCGCGAACCAGCGTTAAACAGTCAGTTCCAGATCCACTGATCACACCACCATTTTACTTTCTTGGAACCGATCTTCTGCGGCACGCTTCTGGGCTACTTCCTTCTTAAGCTGAGCATCTTTGTCTTTGAGCTGTTTTTCTAAGTTCTAAATCTTCTTCATGTAGCTATTTTCAGATTCCTGAAGCTTCCGACACTTGTGTTGGGTCTCACTCAACTCTTCTTCTATTTCAGCATGAGATCTCTTCCTAAAACTGGTTGCATCAGAAGTTTCCCCTCGAGCTTCTTTGAGTTTGCGAGCTAAGTCGGCCCGTTCTTGATCTGCCCAATAAAGTTTCATCCCCGCCTCACGGTCTTTTGCACAAAGCTGAATGTTCTCAACATGAACCTGGGTGAACATCTCGGTTGATACCGTGTTACTTAGAACAGCAGGAGGTTGCTCATATAGAGGAGCCGACCTTGCAAATGGTAACCGTAAGATCTTAACCCTAGCTTTAACCCACTCCAGGTAAGGAACCCTAGCAATAGGAACCTTCTTGCCCAAAGTAGTTCTATCCTTCTTGTGAATTCGCTTCCAAGCACTTGTCACTCTTTTTATCATCACAGGATCACTTTCTCTAGCGAAATACATTGATTCAGACACCTCCTCAACCTTTGGCGGTCCATCCATTGCATATCCCAATTGACGATAAGCAAGCACAGGATTATAGTTGATACACCCCTTAGTCCCTATGAGGGGAACATTAGGGAAATCTTCGCAACTAGTGACAACACTTCGTATTTCCCCCATGTCATAATTCCACCGGATATCAAATGAAGTAAGGTTGACAAGCCTTGATGACCATCGGAGAGAATGCCTGGTATCCACAAAAGGGCCACTTACTTGTAGATGTAACTTAAGCCATTGATACAACATCGAATGACATAAACTTACATTACCACTTTTTCCCTGCCTGGAATGAATGGTATAAAGAGTATCTGCCAAGAGTGTCGGTATCGGGTTCTTGCTTCTGAAAACACAAATAGCCGCCGAATCCACAAAATTTCTCTTGTGAGAGAAGAGGACGATGTCGTATATTATGAGAGAAAACAGAGAGCTGAAGTCATTCCAATTCCCTTTCTTTGCCCAGTCTTCAGCTTCCTTCACTAGAAAGTCCAAATAAAACCCTGTAGTACCCTCACTGGACTTCCAATTGTCTTTCACCTCTTTCCAACTCAAATGAAGAATTTCGGCAATAACTTCGAACTTCGGATTTTCCGGCACTTGGACAAAAGGAACTTCATCGGACAGCTTGATATTAAGTAGGTACGCGTACTCTTCTAGGGTGGGAAGCAGTTGATAATCTTGAAAAGTAAAACACCGTAATTCCTTGTCATAGAACTGGAAGAGGGTGATCAAAGCCATTGGGTCAACTGGAGTGTTAAGGACTAGTAACAAATTGCCATAATTTTTGTTGAAATTATTCAGAACATCACCCTTCAGATAAGAACTCAACCTCTTCAACTCGGCCATATCAATGGTAGGAATCTGATAAGAGAAAGTATGTATGGTGAGCTCTTTAACATGAACTGAATCAAACTCAACTGGAGGGAGGCCAGCCATTTCTGATAGAAAGAAGACTCTTGAATGTCCCTGGAAAATGACATGCGCACGCTAGTTTTTTTTTTACATTATTATTTATTTTTTTTAGAAATAAATATGCTATGATGCAACATGACAGGATCAAAGTTTCACACTGGATCACGGTTGGACCATTACAGAACAGCACCACTCAAGATCAAAAGAGAATCCCGAAGCTTCAAAATTAACATGGGAACCTGAGTCACCTTCACAACACAAAGTCACCAACAGTACATGTACCTGTAAGAAAAGTTTTCCTGCCCCTCTCACGGGTGTAGTCTAGGTCAAGGTGAGGTTAAAAGCCAAATCAGAGTACGAGAGCTCGAATGTCGGTATCATCATACGATAACACCTATCTGAACTACCTCTGAAGTCATGGGTCTCATGGTCAGGTCTACAAAGCATCTGCCTCGTAGCTGCCATGGCCATTCTATTCCTAGTTCCTATGGAATTCACTCATAGCCTAGGTATGAGGCCTTTTACCTCATGGAACAACCCACCCACCAAGAAAACCAGAATCCAAATAGTCCAGCCAAATCCAGTATGAAGAAAGTAAAGCGCACATAGGATGCAATGCAAATAGATAAATATGCAAAGCGGTAAAAATAAACACCCAAAAAGAAAACAAACAAGAGCTAGAATCGACTCCGAGATGGACCAAAAAAAGGTCAACCTGTCCCCAGTGAAGTCGCCAGCTGAAACAACGCGGTCGGAACCTATCATCTGGATGTAATGAAACATCAATAAAGTCACAATCGAACGTCTTTTATCCCGCCGAAAGGGAAAGGTAAACATCGAGAAAACCTGAAAAGGGAGAGATCACGGTCTTTCGACCGAGAGATCAGGTAAGGGAGTCTGTTACGTGAGGGGAAGGTATTAGCACCCCACACGCCCGTAGTACTCTACGGTATCCACTCTTGTTGTCTAATCTAATGGATGTGGTCAAATCCTATGTCTATGGCTTACAACTGAAAAGGGAATGCATGCAAAAGGAAAAAAAGAAAATAATGTAGGGAAAATAAAAAAAATGTTATGCTCGATTGGGCCCTACCCCAATGCCTACTTATCCCTTTTAAGGAATCAGAGCAGTCGTAGTTCGGCTTACGTGTTTTGGTTGGTTTGTGTTTTTTATTTAAGACAACAAAAACAGACAAGATGGTAAAACATTGAATGAAACAACAAACAAATGAGGTGATCAAACATCGACTAAATAATAACAAAGTAACATGTTAAAGATGGCGAAACATCAAATAATAAAAACGGATGACAAAACATCACACCTAGCAATGATATTGAGAACCAAAGCAGGATAACAAATAGATGTGATGGCGAAACATCGGCTTCAAACAAATGTGTGAAGGCGAAACATCGACTAAGAGATAACATTGCAAAGATGGTGAAACATCGATAAAACAGATGACGAAACATCACACCTTACAATGATATTGAGAATCAAAACAGGATAACAAACATGTGCGATAGCGAAACATCGGCTTTAAACAAATGTGGGATGGCGAAACATCGGATGAAGGTAGTAAAATACCATGGCGAAGATGGTGAAACATCAATAAAACAGATGACGAAACATCACACATAACAATGATATTGAGAATCAAAGTAGGATAACAAACATGTGCGATGGCGAAACATCGGCTTCAAACAAATGTGCGATGGCGAAGCATCGGCTAAAGGTAGTAAAATATATGGCAAAGATGGCGAAACATCAATAAAACAGATGATGAAACATCACACCTAACAATGATATTGAGAATCAAAGTAGGATAACAAACATGTGCGATGGTGAAACATCGGCTTCAAACAAATGTGCGATGGCGAAACATTGGCAAACCAAGTTTTAAAAACAAAGCCAAGAGGCGCACAAACAAATAGGATTGGTTTGTATCTTTTACCTTGAAGATGGGTTTGAGTTTAGTAAAGGTGTCTTATGATTTGCCAAGAAAACAGATTTGTTTTAAGGTGCAAAATGAAAAGGAAAAGGAAATAACTAAGGGAGACTAGCCTAGCACTATCCCTAGTGTTATCAAATAATGGTTGACCCTAAGGTTGAGGATAAAGGAGGATCCTACCCTATGCTAGCATACATGGACTCCTACCTTAATTAACATGTCAAAGGAAGTTTAACAGAGTTATCCTATAGGGAACATGCAATGAGAGCGAAGTCGTGATCTCAATTTCTAAATTGAGTGACTCATCGATCAATAAGTAAAGAAGAAAAAGCAATAAACATCCTATAGGGTACATGCAATGAGAGCGAAGTCGTGATCTCAATATCTAAATTGAGTGACTCATCGATCAATAAGTAAAGAAGAAAAAGCAATAAAAACATATAGGGTACATGCAATGAGAGCGAAGTCGTGATCTCAATTTCTAAATTAAGTGACTCATCGATCAACAGCAAACACAACACATGCATCAGATAAAAACCAGAGGGCCTCCTGACATAAATCAGCAACAGAGGTCCCATCATGCAATCAGAGAACTATGAAAAATGAAAATGGAAGAAAGGAGATAGTGAAATACCAAATGGATAAATATCCGTAGCAACTGAGCAACAATAAAAGAAACCCAGAGAACCTCAAGCAAGTTGGCATTAGTAGACAAATCAAGTCAGAAATTACGCCATAAGGATGTAAGTAATGAGATTATCAGATATGCACAGATCCCATGGGCAATATGCAACATTCACAATCAAATGTATATGTCCTGCATAGAATATAAAACATGCCAAATACAATAGCAGTGTCAATATAATAAGTTGTGTTTCACAAATAAAGTGAAACACAAAAGCCTCAAGTCAAAAGTGAAAACTTTCTCAAAGTACCTCTCACATTCAACAACCAAGTTAGTATTCCATAAGGTGAATGATGAATCACATAAGGGATGGATGCAACATGATAAAGTGAGCACAACATGATAACAATTATCAGATATAAGACATGATGAACAAGAGGAAACAGGCACATGCACAATTAGGTCAAAAGAAACAGAGGAATGTTGCTCCTTGCTATCACCATGTTGAATTGAAAATTGAATATCAATCAAGGATCATGGGAGCTTGGAAAGAATACAATTAAAGGTCATGGAGGTCAGGGGCAAACATATTTCATACATGCACAATTAATTCAATCACAACTTCATGAGCACAATAGAAGATGAAACCTACATAATGCACTAGAAGGTTCAAACATTCAAACATGAGGCATTCAAATGAATTGGTTTGAGTTAACATGGATAATCAGAATCAAAATGATCATTAGGCTCCCAATTATAAGCCTCACTCAAGTTCATTGGCCATCAAACAAATTTCAACAAGATATGCAAACATCAATTGGGTACCTTCACTTAAAAAATACACCAAAAATAGAAACAAGGGTCCATTGTTCAAGTCAAAAATATCTTAACATCTTTAAAGTATTTAGAAGTCAGAAAGCAAGCCTTATGTTCATGAATGCTTGAGGATGGGATCAAATGAGGCCCAATGTTCCAAGCTAGTTGGCAAAACTACCAATCTAGACAAGTTTTTAAAATAATTTATGGAAACAATGTCAAACCAAGTCAAACAATTCAAGAAAAATGGTTTTCAAATACCCAACACATTCATGAACCATAATCAAGACCGGAATTCCAATAAAAATCCAAGGCACAAAGGTTTTGAGCATGAAACTTGCACCATAAGCAACAAAACCCTAAATTTTGACTTTTAATCCTAAATATTAATTAAATAGGATCAAAACTCAAACAAATTAAACCAAGGTCATACCAATCACCAAGAAACCCTAAATGTCAGAAAATATATTTTTTTCACATTTTTTTGAATTAAGGAAGAGTCAAAAATGAAATTAAATTCAAACAATTATTCAATTAACAAATATTCACATATCAAAATAATATTTAAATCAAAAATTCATAAAAATGCCCAAAAAAAATTATATTCAAATATTAGAACTAAAAACACACATCCCTGATTTTTTATGGAATTTTTGAATTAAAGTAAATAATAAAATAAAAAATAAACAAACAATTAATAATTGAATTATTATTTAAGGGCAAAAATGCAAACCCTAGCCAAAAATCATGAAAAGGTCAAAATAAAAATATATTCAAATTCTATGATTAAAAACAAGCTTACATGATTTTTTTTGAATTTTTTTGGATTAAGGGAAATATTAAAATAAAAATCAAACAAACAAATATTATAAATAACCTTTGAAATTAAATTTTAAATCAAAAATGAAGAAAATGATAAACCAAAGTCAGAATCAATTTTTCCATTATTTTGTGAGTCTAAACATTCTTTTGTGGAATTTTTTAGATCAAAGAAATATTAAAATTAAAATAAACTTTGAACAATCAATTAATTAAACTTATGAATTTTTTTTAACCAATCAAAACATTTTTAAAAAAATCCAAAAAAATACGGCAAATTCTATAAAATAATATTGGCTTATAGTAATTTTTCCATGATTTTTGAAAGTGTTTTGATCAATAAATAAAATTAAACAAAATGCCAAATAAAACAAATAATTCAAATAAGTCAAAAATTCAAACGGACCAATGAGAAAGCGCCACCACATCATCTTCAACCTTTGCACAACTCAAAAACGCGTGCAACTCTTAGTTTTAGGCTCATGTTCACATCAGCATAACATACTCAATTTCACATCATTTTTTATGAAATCAAGGGCAAATTAAAGCTAGCATTTCATACTTCAGATTGTAATTTGAATCAAATCGAAACATCAACCACATTGTTCACAATCAAGTCAGGAATATGAGTAAAATCATTCTGAATCGTGAGTTTCAGGGTACTCAATCATGCATAATTCACCAAATCAAACACTATAAAGCTTCAGAATCATTCTAACAACATCAATGAACATGAATCCAAGCTCAAACACCTCAATAAACATGCACATCTCAGAAATTGAAGTTTAGAATTATTACCTCAAGGCAAAAATTGTCCTACTGTCTCCTTCACTCCAGATGCGAACAAATGGTGCTGGCTTGATCTACTCCCTTTACTGAAGCTGAATCCACAAGAATTTTGAAGAAAACACCTAGGAATTGAGAGAATCGAATCAAGTTGCAAAAGGAGAGGGTAAAGATCAGATCCGGAATTCTTGCAAATGGCGTGTCCTCCTCGTGAAATGAGGCTTATAGTGCACTATATAGTGTGAGTAGAGAAGGTTAGAAAAGGAATTTGGTCTTCCAAGTTATCCAAGGGCTTGATTGGAATTTTTTGGCAAAAATGAAGTGTGCACAGAATTAACTATTTTTCTCGTGCATTCTTTGGCTTCCTATGCACTTTATGGGCCAAATTACTTCAGAAGATCATGCTTAGAATCTTGGCCCTTAATTCCATCTGATCAGAAAGTGTTGGAGTTTTTGGAATTTTGGGCAAGTTTTGTATTTTTTTCATTCAAGCAAACACCAAGGTCCATGGAACACAAAATGGCTGATATTATGGGCCTTAGAAAGTCACAAATAGGTCATGGGATGGATTAGGAACAAAGAAAATGGATGATACTTGAGTTTTCATGAATTGGCCATTTTGCATATTTGTCAAATTTCAATAAAATGCTTCAAAGTTTCAAAGCCCATAACTTGCTCATGCTTTTGAATTTTGACACAAATAATCATAATTTGGAAAGGTATTGAAAATATCTACAAACAATTAGTTTAGAGTTTTTCCAAATTAATCCATTAAGGTCCTCAAAATTTGGCTTGAAATTCATTAATTTTGGAAAATGACCCATAATTTTGTGACTTCAAGAGACCATAACTCTTGATTTCTTGCCAATTTGTAAATGAGACCAAAAGGAGGTGAAAGACCATTCTCTTAGCTTTCTAAGCATATTTCATTTGCATTTTCTTGATCAAGGGTGAATAAAATATGAATTTTTTAAATTAAGTCCTTATTTTCCAAAATTAGAAACTTTTAGGGTTTCTTCAAGAACAAGTGTCAAACCAAACCTCAATCTCTTTGATCCAATGACCAAAATGGACTTGAAATATGAAAATTACATCCTTTAATTGATGGTCGGCCAAAAATTCCCTTGGTCAACCTTGACTTTGACTAATTTTGACCAAAATGACCATTTTGCCCCTTTGAATCAATTGATCCACTTCCCTTCAAAATTGATGATCAAAACTTAAAACATATGATCTTCCAAACATAAAGAGGCCATATGCAAAGTTTCACTTCAAAATTCTCAAGAAATCCTGATAAAAACCCAAACCCTAGTTTTGGTCAACACCTCAAGAGACTGATGAATCATCTTCAAGACTTTAAATCCCCTGGACATCCTGGCCAATTTCTTGTACAAAGACTTTTCAAATACCAATGAGATGTTGTAGCTTCCAAATCAAGACTTGTACATTGACCAATAGCCTTGCTTAAACAAAACCCTAATTTGCCTGGTGAATCAAAGGGGTGATTCCCTTTTATAATCAAACACAAACTCCAATCCTCTGGGAATCCAAAGAGATGAATAAAGCATCTTGAGATATACAATAACTTTGGAGTTTCAAAGATTCAGAGGTTTAGATGATAAGATTCTACTTGAGAAATTTGTCAATGCAATCAACCTTCAAAGCTTGAGGAAAACTTGATAACCAAAGTACTTTGATTCTATCACAATGTATGAATGCAATGCAATATGATGTTCATGATGAAACATAAGCCTAAATAAAGAGGGTAAATTTTGGGGTGCAACACCAGTACTCTCCAATAGCAGTCAAGGATTTATTTTCCCAGACTAGGAAAATTTGCAACAGCATTCCGTGTTCATACATCATGGCATGCGCATACATATTGCATACAGCACAATCTCATTTATTTTGAGAACATCATTACACAATGCATTTCATACATCATGACATTGCATATAACTAACTCTTTACCTTTTCATAAAAGATCAATCGACAAACATCACAAACTACTTATATGACCTGAGTGTCTTTTCAAAGGTTACCTCTGACGAAGGGTTATTCCAGCATTTCTTCAGAAGATCATATTCCAGACCCCTGCTGGTTCAGTTTAAATCGACCAATGATTTTATTATGATTCATTTCTAGTAGACCTCTGCTAGTTCAGTTAAATCGACCCTAATATTTTTTTGATTCTTTCCCAGTTAAAGACAATTAAAGACCCCTATTGGTTCAGTTTAAATCGATCAACGATTTATTTTGATTTTTTTCCGGTAGACACTTTCTCTGGTTCAGTTAAATCGACCCTAAGATTTCTATGATTCTATTCTAGTTAAATATAATTCAAGACCTCTGCTAGTTCAGTTTAAATCGACCAATGATTTTATTCTGATTCTTTTCTGGTAGGCACTTTCTCTTGTTCAGTTAAATCGACCCTAAGATTTCTCTGATTCTATTCCAGTTGAAGATAGTACAATACCTTTGCTGGTTCAGTTTAAATCGACCAATCATTTATCTTGATTCTTTTCTGGTAGATACTTTCTCTGGTTCAATTAAATCGACCCTAAGATTTTCTAATTCTTATCCAGTTAAAGATGTTGTAAAGCCTGGAGTCCAACTAGATAGAAGTTTATTTTGTTAATTACTATGAAGCCTGGACCCAACCAGATGATAGTATAACCTATGACACTGAATCCTGGACCCGACCAGATGACGGTATACCTCAGATTCAAGTTGAAGCCTGGACTCGACCAGATAACAGCTTAATTTCTTCAAATCACTGAAGCCTGGATACTGTTAGAACAAAGTTTGAATCTACTACCCTATGTTTAAGTTTTGATGATAACAAAATGAAAAGATATGTTATTTATATGATTCATGTATGAACTATTTGCTACCTAAAAATATTACGTTCTGCCTTGCAGAAACTCTGATAGGTATCAGCAAGAGCACACTTAATCAGCATCAGAATATTGGTTCTTGACATCAGCATCAGAAGTTGTTATATCAGAATACCAGAATCAGAAGATCAACTCACGTGTATGCTGAAGCTTGATGAACAGAACTGCGCTCAACACTCTGATAAATAAAACAATTGTTCATCAGCAGTTAAGCAGAGTCAGAATGAGCCAAGCCAGAACATGCATTAAGTAAGCAACGGTACTGTGCATTGAAAGCGTATTATTACCAACGGCCTCATTCCAGACAAGATCTGCTTGATAAGGAAAGTTTGTTATTAGCATTGAATCAAGAATATTGCTCCAACGTTCAACAATCTCAGTGCTATATAAACAAGACTATGAAGATTGAATTGGCTAATGCTCTCCAACATTCTACACGCCTAAAAGCTAATCATAATCTTCCTTCTCTCAGTTTGCTAAACGCTACATATCTCCTTACTCAATCATTGTTTAGCAATCTAGTTTCATAAGCTTAAGTTGTGTATACATCACAGTTGTGATACAGTTTTGTAGAAAACATTCACACACCTAGATTTATCTTCTTTGTAAGAAAGTGTTTCCTTGACAAACCGGGTTGTGGTTTGCATCAAGAAGGCTTTAGCAGTTGTTAAAGCAGTTTGTAATATTCAGTTGAATATAGTGGATTAAGACCTCGTTGGAGAGAGGCGAAATCACCTTGACGGGTGGACTGGAGTAGTTTGAGATCAAACGAACCAGGATAAAAATATCTTGTTCATTGCATTGATTTTCAGTTTTATAATTCAACCCCCCCCCCCCCCTTCTTGTGTTTTTCACTTCTTCAATTGGCATCAGAGCGCCTGGTTCTGAGCTAAAACACTTAACCGTGTCAGTACAAGATCCAGCATCAGAAAAACACAATGGCAGGAAACTATTTTCACACCAGCAATGACAACCATGAGGACAGAGACAGATTCAGCGGCAAACCTCCAGTCTTTGATGGAGAAAACTTTGATTACTGGAAAGACAGAATTGAAAGCTTCTTTCTGGCACATGATGCTGATCTGTGGGATATGGTGACAGATGGATACACGCACCCTGTGAATGCAAGCGGTCAGAAGATTGATAGAAAAACAATGATTGATCAACAAAAGCGTGACTTCAAGAATCACCACAAGGCCAGAACCATTCTTCTCAGCGCCATCTCCTATACTGAATATGAAAAGATCTCCAACAGAGACACAGCAAAGAACATTTTTGACTCACTCAGAATGACGCATGAGGGCAACGTCCAGGTCAAAGAAACTAAAGCTCTGGCGCTCATTCAGAAGTATGAGGCGTTCAAAATGGAAGAATTTGAATCCATTGAAACAATGTTCTCAAGATTCCAGATTCTGGTAGCTGGTCTCAAGGTTCTGGACAAAGGATACTCTACTGCTGACCATGTCAAGAAAATCATCAGAAGTTTACCCAAGCAGTGGAGACCAATGGTTACAGCTCTGAAGCTAGCAAAAGATCTCAACAAAATCACTCTGGAGGAACTTATCAGCTCCCTCAGAAGTTATGAGATAGAGCTAGAAGCTGATGAGCCTCAGAAGCAAGGTAAGCCTTTAGCATTAAAATCTAACAAAAAATCTGAGTCTAAAGTTTTGCAGGCAGTTGAAGAAACATCTGATGGATCCTCATCAGAAGAAGACGAACTCTCCCTCCTCTCCAGAAGAGTAAATCAACTGTGGAAGCAGAGGCAAAGGAAGTTCAGGAATCCCAGAAGATCTGATCAGAACGAGTCCACTTCCAGATACAGAAGGACAGATTCTTCCTCTGGATACAGAAGATCTGAAGGCTCCTCAAGTAGCAAAAATCCAAACACCAAGGACATCATCTGCTATGAGTGCAGTGAGCAAGGACACTACAAGAGTGACTGCCCAAAGCTTCAGAGGGAAAAGCCCAAAAAGAAGTTTGGAAGAGAAAAGAAGAAAAGTCTCATGGCTACATGGGATGACTCTGACTCGTCTGAAGCTGACTCAGAATCAGATGATGAGAGGGCAAACATAGCTCTCATGGCTAACATCTCAGAAGATAGTGAAGCTTCTGAATCAGACTCAGAATCAGATACTGAAGAGGTATTTCCTAACTTTGCTGTTAATTTTACCAAGGCTGAACTTGCTGAAAGCCTTAATGAAATTCTGGAAAGGTATCAGCAAATTAGAGTTAAATTCAGAGACCTGAAAAGGAATCTTGAATATGACTCTAATAAGACTGAGAGTCTCAAATTGGAGAATTCTGAGCTGAGAAATAAGATTTCAAAATTAGAAAATACTTTACAAAACTCTCAGAAGGAACCAATTTCTGAAACTCCCAGCAACGCTGATGAGATCATCAAGGAGTATGATCACAGTTTCCAGAAGTTCCTTGCTAAAAGCATAGATAGAAGCAAAATGGCTTCAATGATCTATGGAGTTAGCAGAAACGGCAGGAAAGGAATAGGATACCAAGGTAAGGTTCCTACACCAAAGAATGTCATGGACTTAACCATTAAACACACTCCTCTGAATTCACATTTTGTGTATCGTCACACACATGATATTAAATACACTAGCAGTAAGTACTCTGTGAAACCAAAATTCAACCAGAGTTTTGGTAAAACTAACAAATCAGGACCCAAGAAAATCTGGGTACCTAAGGATAAAATAATACATGTTGCAGATATCTTTAGCAGCAAGTCAGAAACACCAGTCATGGTACCTGGACTCTGGCTGCTCGCGACACATGACGGGAAGAAGGCATATGTTCTAAAGCCTGGAACTTAAGCCTGGAGGCCACGTTGGCTTTGGAGGCAATCAGAGGGGAAAGATAATTGGCTCTGGAACTGTAGGTAATGGAAATCTTCCCTCTATTAATAATGTTCTGCTAGTAGATGGATTAATGCATAATCTGTTATCCATAAGTCAATTAAGTGATAACAGTTATGATATAATCTTTAATCAAAAATCATGTAAAGCTGTTAGTCAGAAAGATGGGACTATCCTGTTTAATGGTAAGAGGAAAAACAACATTTACAAAATAAAACTTTCTGAACTAAAAAGTCAGAATGTAAAGTGCCTTATGTCTGTTAACAACGAGCAGTGGATCTGGCACAGAAGATTGGGGCATGTTAGTATGAGAAGAATATCTCAGATTAACAAACTCAATCTGGTCAGAGGACTTCCTAATTTGAAGTTCAATTCAGATGCTCTGTGTGAAGCATGTCAGAAAGGCAAGTTTGCAAAACCTTATTTTAAATCTAAAAATGTTGTTTCTACCTCTAAGCCATTAGAACTTCTGCACATTGACTTATTTGGACCAGTTAAAACTGCTTCAGTCAGTGGCAATAAGTATGGGTTAGTAATCGCAGATGACTATAGCAGATGGACATGGGTAAAGTTCTTAAGACACAAGGACGAGTCACACTCTGTGTTTGTTACCTTCTGTAACCAAGTTCAGAATGAAAAGGATCTTAGAATCGTTAAAGTCAGAAGTGATCATGGTGGAGAATTTGAAAACAAATATTTTGAGTCATTCTTTAATGACAGGGGCATTCTGCATGATTTCTCTTGTCCTAGAACTCCCCAACAAAATGGAGTTGTAGAACGAAAGAACAGAACATTGCAAGAAATGGCCAGAACCATGATCAATGAGACAAACGTTGCTAAGATCTTCTGGGCAGAGGCAATAAACACAGCGTGCTACATTCAGAATAGAATCTCAATAAGACCTATTCTGGAAAAGACTCCATATGAACTGTGGAAGAACAGAAAGCCCAACATTTCATATTTTCATCCATTTGGATGTACCTGTTTTATGTTAAATACAAAGAATTATTTGAACAAGTTTGACTCTAAAGCACAGAAGTGTATTATGTTAGGATACTCTGAACGCTCAAGAGGGTACAGAGTATACAATATAGAAACACAGATTGTGGAAGAATCAATCAGTGTTCGTTTTGATGATAAGCTTGACTCTGAAAAGTCAAAGCAGAATGAAGTTTTTGCAGGTATGGAAATTGAATTTACAGGTTCTGAAGACAAGTCATCAGAAGCTCTCAACACAGACACTCCTTCAACGTCTGAAAGGAGCACTGCTAGCAATCCTACAACAGCTGCTGATCAACCTCAGAAGAGATTACCCAAAAGCAGCTTGGATCACCCAGAAGAGACTATCTTAGGAAGAAAGGAAGATCCAATCAGAACAAGAGCAAGCTTCAGAAACTCTGAAGAAACACTCATGGGACTTGTGTCTCTGATTGAAACTTCTTCTATTGATGAAGCACTTCTGGATAATGACTGGATTCTGGCAATGCAAGAAGAGCTGAATCAATTCACCAGAAATGACGTATGGGATCTTGTTCCCAGACCAAAAGGATTCAACATCATTGGAACAAGGTGGGTGTTCAGAAACAAGCTAAATGAACAAGGTGAAGTCATCAGAAACAAGGCACGACTGGTTGCACAAGGTTATAGTCACCAAGAGGGGATAGACTATACAGAAACCTTTGCTCCATTCGCTAGGTTAGAATCTATCAGACTTTTAATTTCATTTGCTGTTAATAGAGGCATCACTTTGTATCAGATGGATGTCAAAAGTGCATTCTTAAATGGTTATATAGAAGAAGAGGTTTATGTACACCAACCCCCTGGTTTTGAAAATACAAAACATCCAGAACATGTTTTCAAACTAAAGAAGTCACTATATGGTCTAAAACAAGCTCCCAGAGCTTGGTATGAAAGGCTAAGTAACTTTCTGTTAGAAAATGAATTCACCAGAGGGAAGGTGGACACTACCTTATTCTGTAAATCAGTTAAGAATGACATCTTAGTCTGTCAAATTTACGTTGATGATATTATTTTTGGTTCTACTAATCCTTCTCTTGGAAGAAAATTTGCTAAGTGTATGCAGGAAGAATTTGAGATGAGCCTCATGGGGGAGCTGAAATTCTTTCTAGGAATTCAGATCAATCAAACTCCAGAGGGAACTTACATTCATCAGAGCAAATACATCAGAGATCTTCTGAAGAAATTTGACCTCTCAGAATGTAAGCCATCAAAGATTCCAATGCATCCCACGTGCATTCTGGAAAGAGAAGAGGTAAGCAAAAATGTAGAACAGAAAGTCTACAGAGGTATGATTGGTTCTCTCCTTTATCTGACTGCTTCAAGACTTGATATATTATTCATCGTTTGTATTTGTGCTAGATTCCAATCAGATCCTAGAGAATCTCACTTAACAGCTGTTAAGCGAATTTTGAAGTATCTGAAAGGTACTACTAATCTGGGTTTGTTTTATAGAAAATCTAGTGATTACAGTTTAGTAGGCTACTGCGATGCTGACTTTGCTGGAGACAGAGTGGAGCGTAAAAGTACTTCTGGAAGCTTCCAGTTTCTGGGAGAAAATCTGATCTCTTGGTCCAGCAAAAGGCAATCAACAATTGCGCTATCAACAGCAGAAGCTGAGTACATAGCAGCAGCAGGATGTAGCACACAAATGCTCTGGATGAAAAGTCAGCTTGAAGACTTCCAGATTTTTGAGAGTAACATTCCTATACTCTGTGATAATACTTCTGCTATTTTCTTAAGTAAGAATCCTATTTTACATTCTAGAGCTAAGCATATAGAAATAAAACATCACTTCATTAGGGACTATATTCAGAAAGGAATTTTGAATTTAAAATTTATAGATACAGACCATCAATGGGCTGATATCTTCACTAAACCCCTTTCTGAAGATAGGTTCAATTTCATTCTGAAACATCTCAGCATGAAAATCTGCCCAGAGTGAAAATGTTTTAATTCCATATATTTATCTTCAGAATGTATTTGTTTTACTGTGAACTTCTGATCAATCTCTTTTCAGAAAGATAGAACATGCAGATTGTATCAGATGCAAGTCTAAAGATCTGAGAGTCTAAGCTCAAAGACAGACGTGCTGATCACTACATCAAACAAGTGTCATCCAATCATCAGCAAATCTCTGAAGCAGAACGCGTGCACGCTTCTGAGAAGGCAAAATACTGATTGCGTGCATTGAGACACATGTCTGGTAACCGTTTTTAAGTATCTTTCTCAAATCCCTCAAAATCAGCAAGCATTAAATGAAAGTAATCATGTTTTTAAAACGTAATCATGATTTTATTTCTCTTTCTTAAAAACATTTACTCTTTCAAAATATTATGAACCCTATTTAAACACGTTAACCTATCATTTTAATCTTTTACAGTTTCTCACTATTTCTCAAGCATTCTCTGCATTTTTCTGTGTTCATCTCTCTCAAACTCTTTTTTCTCAGTTTTTCTCAAAATCCCTAAGTGTGAACATGGCAACCTCCAGCAGTGCTTCTGCAGGTTCTCAGAAGAAAGCATCATCTGAACAGTATCAAGTGCCATTCAGAACACTCCTCACTCCTGTGAAGAATCTTGAAGTGTTATCTGAATTGATCATTGATTTTGGAAGCCGGAAGGAAAACGGTTTTGATTTAACAGAAGAAGTTAGGGCACAGAAATGGGAAAGGTATTTTGACAGGTTGGTTGGACCAACATTCCCTATGTTAGTCAAGGAGTTCTGGATTCATGCGACGGCTTCAACGCATCAAGTCACCTCCTACATTATGGGGAAGAAGATTGTGATCACTGAGGATCACATAGCAAGGTTAATTGGTTATAGTGGCGGTGGCGTCCGCTGTATTGATATGGCTGAGAGATGTGCTGACGTAGGCGTCATAGCAGAAAGGATTTTCACCCATGGGGTGCCCAGTAGCAAGATCAAAGATCTGAAGGATCATCACAGAGTTTGGGCGAAGATAATTCTGGGGTGTTTTAACCATAGGAAGCCAACTAGTTCCCCTGATTACATAAATGTAGACCAGCAGTTTTTGATCTACTTTATCAATCAGAAGGTAAAAATCAACTTGGCTCATCTTCTGTTTAACCGCCTCAGAACAAGCATGGAGGAAACCAGGGAAGAAGAAAGAACAAAGAGGGATTGGATACCCTTTGGAAGGTTGATATCAGATATTCTGACTGAGAATAGGCTGATAGAGCATCTGATAGAAGCTCAAGAGTTAAGCACCATTGAACCAACGGTTGGGAAGCCTCTAAACGCCAAGAACTTGAAGAAAATGAAGTTGATAGAGAATATCAAAAAGGAACCCAGCGTTACTCCTATTGCTGATATCACCAGCAGAAGAGTCCCACTGAGTGACTTTCCTTTATTTTCTGAGATAGAATCCAAGCCAGTGGTAGTTCTCAGATATCTGGACGCGTGCAAAGCTGATGGTACAGATCCCAATTTGAAGATCAAAGATCTGCACCAACCTCAACCAGAAGTGACTCTGAAGAAGACGAAGAAAAGGAAGGCACCTTCAGAAGGATCATCCCAGCAGACACCCAAGAAAAGAGGTAATTTATCTGCTACTTCTGTTTTAAATTCTTCTACTATTCCAGCATCAATTCCACCTCCAACCTCTCATAGAATCTCAATCCCCATCCCAACAATAGATGAAACTGAACCAGAAGATGACCCTTCTGAGGCACTTCAACTCAGAAGACCCCGAACCAAACATCCCAAACCAACAATATCAACAACATCAGCAATTGACAAAGTGATGTCTGACATTGATCAACACACTTATGATCACTCCTCCATCAATCCAAACTCTGAACCACAAATTGTCCCTTCTCCACAACCAGAACAACAGCAATCTGCTGAAGAACCAGAACAACAACAACCTCTCTCATCCATTCCAGAAGAACCTCTTATCCCTGAACAACCAGAAATTCCAACAACTTCTCCACAACCAGCAATTCCGCCTCCCTCTCCTCAACCAGAAATTCATCCACCATCACCTCAACCTGAGTTTCATCACTCTGAAACTCCAACTCCTCCACCTTCTGAACCTCATTCACCTCAACCATCACCTCTGAAAATCCAGCTGCCATGTGGAACAACAGTCACAATGGCCCAGCTGCCATCCTCACCAGAATCTACACCACCAAATACTCCCAAAACACCAAACAGTCCAATCATTATCTCTGATTCTCCCACTCCATCTCCAAAACAAACAGCTCCCAAGCAAACCACCGAAAACCCCAGCAGGACCTTCATAGACTTAACAATCCTTGACCGTCTTGCTGATCTGAAACATAAAATAGCCATTCCAAAACCAAAACAACCAGATGTTGGCTCTGGTATTATGAATTTTGAAACAGGTTTGCAGCAGTGGATTGCTTCTCTGAAGCAAGTCTATCCTGGAATAATTGACCCAGCTGCCTCTGACCAGCTCTGGTCACAATTCAGAATTTGGGTACGTGCTGAAGCCCTCAAGTTGCAGGATATCAACTATGAGCAGGCACAACAGAACTTCAGCAAGCTGCTGAAGGAAGTTGAAAGTCAGCTGCCACAGGAAGATGTGCTCCCTCTGGATAGTGAGCCATGGTCTGAGAAACAGCTAGCTTCAAAGGTACAACCAGAAGAAGACAAGACCATTCAAGCTGAAGCAAGTCAAGCAGAAGATGTTGCAGAAAGCTCTCAGAAGCTCCCTGCTTCTGATGTTTCTCAAGCTGTCTTGGACAGGCAGACTCTGGAAGAGCTGAAGCTGAATGACATGCGTCTGCAGCAAAGGATGGATGAAAATGACCAGAAGATGAAAGAAAGGATGGATGTGCAGGATAGCAAGATAGACACAGTTGTCAGCATGGTACACAAGCAGAATGAGACTGCTGATCAGATCAAAGCCATGCTGGAGAACCTGTTCACACGCCTTCCTCCCCAACCTTAGTTTTCCATTCATGTCATTTTCATGTTTTCTTTGATTATCTGTTGTATTGTTTTATTTGATTCTGAACCTTTAATATGACAAGTTTTTCTGCCTTAAATGTTTTAGCACATCACTTACACTTTTTGATTGCTGACAAAAAGGGGGAGAACAAGAATGATATTTTAAACAATAACGGATTACTAAGACAGAAATTCTCGAACATTCTAACTCTGATATACTTGAATATGTTTTCTGTTTTGCTTAAGTCTACAAGTACAAGAAAGCTCCATGATACTCTGAAGACTAAAGCTCTGATACTCTGACCCAAAGCAAAGCTCTGACAAGAAAAGCTCTGATACGCTAATCTGAAGCTCTGCTCTGATATGCTGATCTAAAGCCTCTGATAGTCAAAACTCTGAGAATCTGATGTTCAAAGAAAGGCAATAAAAAAATCTGATCCTGAAGAACTCTTGGAATTAGAAAGGGAAGCAATAAACTCAGGGGGAGTATCTCTCAACTCTTATCCCTTATCTTTGATAACCTCTTACTCTGATACATCTTATCATTCAGTTATCTCTGATGCCTTTTCATGTTATTTTCAATTAAAAAATATCTAGTTTTTGTCATCATCAAAAAGGGGGAGATTGTTAGAACAAAGTTTGAATCTACTACCCTATGTTTAAGTTTTGATGATAACAAAATGAAAAGATATGTTATTTATATGATTCATGTATGAACTATTTGCTACCTAAAAATATTACGTTCTGCCTTGCAGAAACTCTGATAGGTATCAGCAAGAGCATACTTAATCAGCATCAGAATATTGGTTCTTGACATCAGCATCAGAAGTTGATATATCAGAATACCAGAATCAGAAGATAAACTCACGTGTATGCTGAAGCTTGATGAACAGAACTGCGCTCAACACTCTGATAAATAAAACAACAGTTCATCAGCAGTTAAGCAGAGTCAAAATGAGCCAAGCCAGAACATGCATTAAGTAAGCAACGGTACTGTGCATTGAAAGCGTATTATTACCAACGGCCTCATTCCAGACAAGATCTGCTTGATAAGGAAAGTTTGTTATTAGCATTGAATCAAGAATATTGCTCCAACGTTCAACAATCTCAGTGCTATATAAACAAGACTATGAAGATTGAATTGGCTAATGCTCTCCAACATTCTACACGCCTAAAAGCTAATCATAATCTTCCTTCTCTCAGTTTTCTAAACGCTACATATCTCCTTACTCAATCATTGTTTAGCAATCTAGTTTCATAAGCTTAAGTTGTGTATACATCACAGTTGTGATACAGTTTTGTAGAAAACATTCACACACCTAGATTTATCTTCTTTGTAAGAAAGTGTTTCCTTGACAAACCGGGTTGTGGTTTGCATCAAGAAGGCTTTAGCAGTTGTTAAAGCAGTTTGTAATATTCAGTTGAATATAGTGGATTAAGACCACGTTGGAGAGAGGCGAAATCACCTTGACGGGTGGACTGGAGTAGTTTGAGATCAAACGAACTAGGATAAAAATATCTTGTTCATTGCATTGATTTTTAGTTTTACAATTCAACCCCCCCCCCCCCCCCCCCTCTTCTTGTGTTTTTCACTTCTTCAGATACGACCAGATAACAGTTCAATATCTACAATTACTGCGAAGCCTGGAACTGACCAGATAACAGTTAATTTCATATTCCTCAATAGGTCGCTGTGAAGCCTGGAATACGACCAGATAGCAGTCAGCCTTATTATCCTCAGCAAGTCATTGTAAAGCTTGGATCCCGACTAAATAACAGCTTACTTTCGTCTCTTCAGTCAAGAGATAACTCCCCAGTAGAGTAATGGACAAGTGAAGCTCCTAGACTCTATTTCCTGAAACAGAGACCAACATTCCTCAACGGAGTCCTCCTCAACGACAAGAACAGGAATCCCCATAAAGGAATCTCTCATAAAATCAGCATGTTCTCTAAATGGCATCTTTAAGCCCATATCCGATGGCTCTTCGTCATTTTCTCTGGATGGCATCTCTAAGCCCATCTCTGAAAACTCTCTGTCATTTTTTCCAAATGGCATCTGTAAGCCCATTATCGATATATTCACCCAACAGTGTTACTTTAGACGAGTACAAATTTCTGGGCACTCTAGTGTTCAATCATCTTCCACCTTCAGATCATGAAAGGAAGACAAGCTAATCTAAATCTTTAGGTTTAAGAGGATTGAAAAGGGGAAGATGTTGTACCCCAAAATTTCCCCTCCATTTTTACTCAACACATGCCCATTGAGATCCCCAACTTGCCCAAGGATGACCAAGAATTGACCAGACAAATTCTCCTCCCAAGGCAATAAACCTCTAACTAGGGTTTCAATTTTTATGAAGATGTGTGAGCTCCAATGGTCTCAAATGTTTTCCATGGTCCTAATATTTCTTCAAGATTGTCCATGAAAATTTTCATGCCTTGCATTACAAGTTTGCTCGGTCAACTTCCCAAATGCTTGAAAATCATTTGTACTAGGTCAAAAGTCAATTGTGGCCCATATACAGTCAAACTTCAAGATTTTTTATCAACATCAACATTTTGAAGTTATGTCCATCATTTGATCAAGGGTTGATCATGATTCCTCAAGAAATGCTCCTAATTCATCAAAAGTCAAAAATTGTTAATTAGGGTTTCTATAGGAAAAGTCAACCAAACTTTGACTAGACATAACTTTCTCATACTTTTTTAGAAATTTTTCCACAAAATCTCATTTTGAAGAGAATCTAATTCTCTACAACTTCTCTTCATCCCTCAAGTTTAATAAATGCCCCAGTTAAAAGATACAAGCGCAGACATTATGGGTCCTTTCAAAAAGTCAACAAAAACACCTTTTGGGTCAAAGCTTGGTACATGAACATGGAAGATCCAATTGAGATGAAACCAAAAGGGTTGCTTAGTGGACATCCTAAGCTCTTTAAAAAGTCCAAGAACACGCTCATAGGGTTTAAATTGAGAGAGATATGCTTTGCTAAGGTTGACCAATTTTGAAGAAGTGCATGAAGAAAATATTGACCAATCTTGGTTTTCTTCCAAATGGGCCTTGGTTTTAATGATCTGAACTTATTCCTAACATGGCCCATGACTTCAAAGCTCAAGTACACGCACTCCTTTTGTTTATTTAATTTATTTTGAATTAAATCTTTAAAATTCAATTTTAATTAAAATAAAATGCAAAGAGAGACTTAAAGGCGTATGGGCTTGATATCTAAGTCTCTTAAAAGCCAAGACAACTCATGCAAGGCTGTAACATGACAAGAGAATCGTGCAAGGCCATGAAAAAGGAAAAAATCTTCAAAAATGGAAATTTTGGAAACATTTTGAAACACCATAATTCCATTGGATTTGTTCCATATTTGTTACCCTAATCTTGTCTCACATATAAGCATAAGCATTCCGGACCACAGACACATGCGCAGCTTCCTCAAAAAGAACCCTAGCAAAGTTTAAAAATTCCAAAGAAAGGTGGAAGTTTGTACCATACAATCCAGCGATTTCCAGGCCAAACAAACTGCATCGTTCACTCTCTAAGGCCCTCAGGACGTCATCCATATCATCCATAAGGCGTGCAACACTCTAGAAGGCCATACCCGCACATCACCGGACTTTGGTAAATCTTGGCTTCGAAACCTTTCAAATACATGATATAAATTAGTTTATGTTCCATATTCATGTTATTGTCATTGCTTATGAGCATTCTAACGTGTTTCATGTAAGGTACAGGGCCAGAATCTCTAACCGCCATTGTTAGGGTTTTGAAATGTGAGAGTTTTGTTTTCAGGGTTAGTGACACTTTCAGGCCAATTTAAGGCCAGAATCGGATTCAGGGCTCGATTTTGTGTAGGATGGGACCTTTAACTCTTCGCAAATCTCACGCTTTTGCAGGTTTGGGAATTTGAGTCTCCCGAAGAGGATGACCGGAGATCCACTCAGGTGTCGCTGACTCGTTTGACTCCGTTTGGAGAATGCGTGGCATTTTGATATAATTTGATTGGCTCGTTTGCATTGCTGGCGCGCGTTTTGTTGACTAGGATATAGTATTGATTTCCCTTTATAATATTTTTGTGTTATTATGATAATGAATTAAAAAGCAGCACAGTTGGCAAGGCAAGCAAGCATATGAGGGAAGGGACTTGGGTTCGAATCCCAGGTCCAACGTTCTTGCATTTTTTTCTATTGTATTTCAGGCAGATTCCGTATGGTGCATGGCAAAATACGCATCATACATCTCCAGATCCCAGCCATTGGATCTTAGTGAATCCAAATCCAACGCTCCTGGAGCGTTTCCCCAGGATGGATCTCCAAAAAATCAAGAACATTGGATCATGCGCAGGTCATTGGGCTGGCACATCTGGGCCTAACAATTTCTAGATCACACCCCCTTAATGCTTCACTATATCAGGCCCATTTTTCTTTTTGTTTTAATTTCTTTATTTTAATTTTTTTATATATTTTTAAGTTCATTTTTATTTTTATCATAAAATCAACAAAAATCACAAAAAAAAAACAGACTTAGGGTTTTTCATAATTAAAGTTAATTTTTGTAAATTAATTTAATTTAATTATTTTAATCTTTTTCTTTAAATTAAAATTAATTAGAAATTAGGTTAAAAATTTCAAATCTTTTCTCAATAAAATACCAAAAATATTTTTTTAAATCAATTAGATTTTTTAGGTTTTTCAACTTGTTCCTGTTTCAATATTCGCGCGTTTATTATTCTCCATTTTATTATTCTTTTCAATTATTGTATATGTACACAGTTTGTAATAGCTTTTAACTTAGGGTTTATTTACTGTTTTTATCCCCAAAGTATTGGTTATGTATCCCCCTCCCCGAAGCCCTGTAATAGCATAGGATATTTCTATTTGCTTTATCGTTTTTACTACTATTAATTGCTTAGATTAATAGGATTACATGAAAAATACTGAAAAGAAAACGATTAGATAACCCTAAATGTGCAAGATAAATGAACTGAATCAATACACTTGCACCTGCTCACCCCTAGGGTATCTCCCACTTTGGTTGCCTTCAAAAACGGTCACAATTCTCAAAACGTGAGAATTTTTAGTGGTTATCCTTTAGCTTAAGAGATCACAAGTCCCTCGATGACCCTTTCGATGCCGCCTCGGTTAAAAAGTGATCTTAGAACTTTAGGATAATTACTAAGAGTTCTTTCCCAGTTGCCTAAGTGACTGTAAACGTCCCTTCAATAGTCTCTCAACGTCCAACAATAGGTCTACCTACTCACTAATAGTAGGATAGTGCTATCTAAAGGAAAGGAGGAAAAGAACACCTTTTTCGAGTAGGTAGATAACTGAGGTACTTGCTCAAAAATAACCTTTTTCACTCCATACATTCAAAACATTTTCAAAAACGCTTTATCAACACTCTTGAGGACTGATACAAGAGTTATCATAAAGCAAACAAACTTTTCAAAACACACAAACACGAAAGCAATTTTCAAAAATGAGCAAGTATCTAAGAGCCCGTGGAAAACCACGGATGGAAAGGGTGCTAACACCTTCCCTTTCCATAATCTACCCCCTTACTCGGAAAATCTCGAAAAAATGTCTTTTTCTGTTCTTTTCCCCCTTTCCTTTGTTGGATAAAAGAAAAGTCGGTGCCGACTCTTACTTACCACGACATTTGTGAATAAAAAATGCAAAACCAGTATAACAGTCGGTTCTGCCACCGTATCACACCTTATTAACGCAGCGAGGATACTCATACACTACTTCCTGGCCCACACCATAGTGGTCTGGACAGATCAACCAATAAAACAGTTGCTCTGAAGACCAGACATGGCCGGCAGAATGTTGAAATGGTCCTTGGAGATCTCTGAATTTGATATCCAATACGAGAGCATGAAAGCCCTTAAGGCTCAGGCCTTGGCTGACTTCATAGCTGAAATAACCTCGCCTGTATATCCCGATGGATTGAGTCGCTGAACGATCTTTATCGACGGTGCCTCCAGTTCTACCGGAAGCGGCGCGAGCATCATACTGGAAAACAAGGAAGGGACCCTAATCAAAGTCTCCCTCATCCTATCTTTTACAACCTCCAACAATCAGGCCGAATACAAGGCATTCCTTACAGGTTTATGATTGGACGAAGATCTGGGAGCCAAGAAAGTGAAAATCTTTACCGACTCTCAGTTGGTCGCCTCTTAAGTCTGAGGCGAATATCAGGTTAAAAACGACCAACTCGCCGAATATTGGGCCATGGTCCAGGAGAGGAAAAGGACATTTAAATTTGTGGACATACAACATGTTCCCTGCGAGCATAACGCCCGCGCAGATATCTTGTCTAAGTTGGCGAGCATGAAGAGAAAAGGAGGGAATAAATCGGTGATACAGGAAATACTTCCCTGACCAAGCACCCAAAAGCCATGTTCTGCCTTAGAAGTGTTCGCCATTAGGGACAACAATTGTTGGATGACCCCCATACACGACTATCTCACTAAGGGAAAACTCCCCGACGACCCGAAAGAAGTGGCCGTTGTCAGGCGGAGATCTTGCTCCTATGTTTTGGTCGAAGGCAAAATTTACAGAAGATAATTTTCCATTCCACTTCTAAAATGCGTCAACTGAAGCGGGGCAGAGCGCGTCTTACTCGAAATCCACGAGGGCATCAGTGGCCAACATCTAGGCGGGAGATCCCTCGCGAGAAAAGCCTTGCGGGCAGGATATTACTGGCCCACCATGCAGCATGATGCGAAAGAGCACGTGAAGAAATGCGATAAATTCCAGTGACACGGGGACATACATTTAGCTCATCCTAACGACCTTAAATCTATCTCCTCTCCCTGGCCCTTCGCCTGGTGGGGACTGGATCTTCTCGGTCCATTTATGGTCGGAACCAATCAGAACAAATACCTAATGGTAGCGGTCGACTACTTCACCAAATGAATAGAAGCCTAAGCTTTGGCCAAAATCATTGCCCAAAACGTCCTTTGCTTCTATAAAAGAAATATCCTCGCTCGCTTTGGCATCCCACAAGCGATAGTCACCGACAACGGGACCCAGTTCATGGACCACACCTTTTAATAATTCATCGTCAAACTGGGCACCACCCAACACTTCACCTTTATCGAGCATCCCCAGACAAATGGTTAAGCCGAGTCTACGAACAGAGTAATACTCAGGGGCCTTAAGCGAAGGTTGGATGAAACCAAGTGATGGTTTGATCAGCTACATAGTGTGCTCTGCGGATACCGAACAACTGCATATTCATCCACCGGGGAGACTCCTTTCCGACTATCTTACGAGACAGAGGCCTTCATTCCCGTAGAGATCGAGGAACCTTCTAGACAAACCGAGGCACCTCCCAAGGAGGAGATGAACGACGCCGCCCTCCTTAAATAACCGAATCTAGTGGAAGATATCAGAACAGGAGCGGCCCTATGAGAGGCCTCGCTCAAACAGTAAAATAGCCATGCGCTACGACGCCAAGGTCATATAACGAGAGTTTGAGGTCAGAAGCCTTGTCTTAAAGAGAAATTACAAAGAATTTCACAAAGGCAAGCTCGCAGCAAACTGGGAAGGTCCTTATCGCGTCTACGCAAAAACGGGGACTGGAGCGTATTACTTGGAAAACTTACAAGGGGAATAGCTCGTTCGATCATGGAACGTTGAAAAGCTAAAACAATACTACAGTTAAAGACACTGATCAGTTGGCGAGTTTGGTCAACAAAGACAAACTCACCCAGGCCCAACCACGCGTGCATGCCTAGGAACAAGCATAACACCTAATATATTCAGAGGGGGGCGAGGCTCCACTCTATTGACGAGTGCACCTTCAGCCCAATATGGATAACTTCACCGGGCTCCATAATCCTTGTGCCACGATAGTAGAATTCCTGACTCGCAACGGGAAGTTCACGCCGCCGAACCCGGGCCCCTCGAAACAAGACCTGAGTTCCGGCCCTCACCCGGTATTCACCCTGGCCGTTTGATTAGTTTCCCTACACTGACAAACATACCAAACGAGAAAATCCCCGCTATAAACTCTTAGCGAAGTAAAAAAATGTTCTAAGCGGGCTAGTTTGTCAATAAATATGCAAAAAACACAAGTTAAATATTCATAGCAAACGACCATTAGTCGAAATTTAAATAAAACTACCACTTGGGCTGATAATGTGCGAATATTATATAAACGAGAAATAGCCCAGAAATACAAATACAACGAATACGGTATGCAGGCCGAAATAAACATAAAACAATCATCCTTCCGCTTCCCCTTCAATAATGGGCGGCAGTTGGGCGGGACCCCCCGGTCGGCTGAGTGACAATATCCTTGAGATAATCAAGGACCAGAATTTGACCAACAGCTACATAATAATTGACCCTCATTTTTGAGGTGTTAAGCTCAACACCGGGGTTTAACACACACATCTGATTCACGGCATTTTTGAAGCTCCCCTCAGAAGCAGCCTGAGCATCATCCATGACCAGCTGAAAACGAGAAACTAGCTCGGCCGAGTCTTCAGATCCTTAGTATCCTCTGGCTCGTCTTCATCGGGCATAACCTCGGCCGTTATGGTCACCACCTTTCCCTCAAGGTCCTTCTTCTCGAGCAAGAGAACCATGCGTTCCTCGGAGAGCCTCCCCGATTCTTCCTCAAACACCTTCAGGGTCTTATCTTTCTCGACCAAGGCCTTCTCGCTCGTAGCCATCTTGGCCCGAAGTTTCTTCATCTCTTCCTCCTGGGAGGAACTTCCCTCAGTGTAAGAAACCTTCATCTCCAAGATCCGCATCAAACCGACAGCATCTTGCGCCAGCATCCCCCTCTTCTCCGAGCAGCCCATTCCCTCGAGATGGAGAGATTCGACTTGTGGAAGACGGAGAGATGCACCCTCAAAAAAAGACTTCTCCATCTAGCAGGGAGGCAGGTCGTACGTTCCTTTCCCTTTTTCCCCGGTTAGGTCGAAACTCCCCTCGGCCCGCGGCTTCTTCGCCTTCGAGGGAACAGCGGCAGAAGAGAGAGAGAGAGAGAGAGAGAGAGAGAGAGAGAGAGAGAGAGAGAGAGAGAGAGAGAGAGAGAGAGAGAGAGAGAGAGAGAGAGAGAGAGAGAGAGAGAGAGAGAGAGAGAGAGAGAGAGAGAGAGAGAGAGAGAGGGGAGAGAGAGAGAGAGAGAAACTGTGGCCTGAGTCGAGGATGAGTCGCCTGACCCCGAGGAAGGAGCTGGCCCCGAACCAGTCTGCGTATCTTTTAGGGCCCTCCTCGCTTTGGCGGCAAGAGTCTTAGCCAAGCACTCCAGAGCATGATTCATGATTTCTGCAAAATAAACAAAAAGAAACATAGTCAGTAAACGAGGAGTCAAACAAATGACGACCACTTACTACTATTAGAAACATATATATATATATATATATATATATATATATATATATATATATATATATATATATATATATATATATATATATATATATATATATATATACCCAATTATCTAACGGGGTCCTCGCTTCTGAGGAGCTCTTTGATGTTTATGAGGCCTGGATCGTATACGGGCTCCCCGTTTTTATCCAACATAGGCCTACCTCCCCGACTAACTCCCTGGACCTGAGGGATCCGATCCATAAATGCGGTTAGAACAGCGAAGCTCTCTAGATCCTCGTCTCTGAGCTCCCCCTCTCTCCAAACATAGGATCCCAGTTCGCTATCAAAATGCTTCCTCGTCCATTGGAACGGGAACTTATAAACCAACTTTGCAATGGGCTCTCCCAGCTCATTCAGTCGGGGAGTACCGTCCTTGTTTAGCGAAGTCGTGGTCCTAAAGACATTCAACATCTCCTTGGTCAATGAAGGCTACACCAAAATGTATTTATCTTTGAAGTGGCAAACAGACTCCAAATAGGCTTTAAATAGCTTCCTGTTGCCTTGTTTCAAGGAAACTCATCTCCATTTTCCGTCGACCTTGCTCCTATGAAGGTGGAAGTAGTAGAAGAATAAGGGAATGGTGGCCCCTATCTTCAGATGGCCGCAAACTATTTTGAACGCTCGCATAAACGCGATGTCGTTCAGATGCAATTGGGAGGGAGCCACGCGTAAATGCCTGAATACGACCACCTCGAATTCAGAGAAGGGGAGGCGAAGACCTATCTCTCGAAATACGATGTCATACATTGGGATTCGTCTCCTATCGTATTTCGAGCAGATTTTTCTCTCCTTCCCAAGGATGTATAATGACCATTCCTCTTGGGGCCCCTTCTCGTGAGTGTATACGTCTGTAAAGACATCATCCAAGTACTCATAAAAATAAGACGGTCAGTCCCAAGGGTCGCTCGTAACCTAATCCTGAGGCTCCTCCTTGTTCCCAGGAAGAAATAGACAACCCTAGTTGGCAGAAGTCATCTCCATGTCGCCTTCCCCCGTTTGCTGGTCCATTTGATTCTGCACATCCCCGAAAATTTCCAAGATGCTCGACGAGCTGCTTGTCTCGTCTGAGGAACTCCCGGAAGACTGTGTAGATTCGCTCAAAATATCCACCCGAGCATTGTCAGCCATAGCACCTAAAAAGCAGAGGAAAAAGATGATCTCGACATCAATTCTTGAACCACCCTTCCACCGCTAAACAAGAGAAAGGGTGTTGGGAAACAAAGATTGTATCCCCGACCAGAACCCTCACTAAGGTGTATCAACGAGAAGGAGTTGTAGAAAAATCCATAAGCCCTAATGAGCCGTCTACGATGCACCATGAGGGCCCCAAGGAGACCTCACGGCGGCTCCAGCGATTCTAAACTACAGAAACATCATCTACCGCCAATACTCTCCAACGGCATCCTCGCAAACGGAGCCCTAAATCCTAACTGCATACATCTCTAGAAAGTAAGAAGCGAAAATACAAACTACTGAAAGCGATCAACAAGGGAGGATTGGAAACTTACCAGTTAATAGAAGAAGAAAGGATGGAACTAAGCATCTGCGAGCGGAAAAACTCAATGAACAACGATGACCAACAGTCGAGCTAATACGAGCAGTCGAGAGAGAAGATGAAAAATACTAAACGCCTTATTCCTCTTTTATTTATAGCTGAAATAATCTGCACATATGAGACACGCGCCTGGAGAACCCTAGGGTCGTCATCATTACACCCTAGCCCTAGGTCATCATTGCGCCACTTCTCTAGCACGCTCCCCAAAACATGCTACCTCTCCAAATTCAAAGGTCCTAACGACCAACTCCTCGTCTCCCTGCAAGCAAGGCATAACGGTCAACACTCATTTCCCCGTAAGACACGCCCCCTTCCGCGAGTAGATGTTAAAGTCATTACTCCTGCACCCAGAAGCAACGACTTGGGGGGCTACTATTCGGGACTGTCCCGACAGCTTGACTTGGCCTGGTCTAAGACATTCCCTTTGGTACAGCCAGTACGACCATGACCTGGATTGCCCGCTATCTATCGGGCATTGTCAGCCATTTGCCCTCTCAAACCAGCACTGGCCCAGGATGATCAACAAACACCCTTTCGGCCTGCCTGACATCAACGTCGTGCAAGCCACCAGGAACCGACCAGAGAGATGCACGTAACTGACCCCCTCCTCAGGACCAACAGCTAGTTACGAGCACATCTACCCGGTTTGACCCAGTCCTGGCAGTTACCTGATTTCACTGACCCGCATATCCAGGCGCGAAATCAGGAACCAATGGCCACATGCCAGGGGCATTATATATACCCTCACACTTGTGAGGGCCAGGTATCAAATATTCACTATTCACCACCTAATACTTTGCTTGTATGTCCTTGTTCCCACTCTTACTTGAACATCAGAGTGCCTTACAAGTACAACCCCTTTTCCTCCTCGACTTCACAACCCAACTACAGATTATCTTCTGGCCACTTCTCAAGTTCTGATAAACCGGTAAAGATCTCCATGTTACATATCTCATTAATAGACTATGATGTCCCACCATAAACAACAACACACCCTATGAGCTCATATTCAAGGAACCTACTACCTTTACACATCTCGATTTTTTTGGGTGTTTAACCTATGCCAACACCATTACTAGACATAGAGATAAACTTAATCATAGGGCCACTAAATGTGTTTTTCTAGGTTATCCTAATGGGATTAAAGGATATTTGCTATTTGATCTTAACACTAGGGCCACTCTTGTTTCCAGGGAATATGTTTTCTATGAAGACACCTTTCCCTGTACCAATCTACCATCAACACATGAATAAAACACTGACAATGATCACTCAGCTATACCCTTTATATTTGACATCCTCATCCATCCCTCCTACCACTGTTAATCCAACATTTGAAACTTTAAATTCCAACCTCCATACATCACCAACTTCACCCCCATATCTAGCCCCATAAACACACCCTTTAATGCCTCACCTTCACCTTCCCATGACTTGTCCCCTGACTCATCTTCTCCCCATGATATAGACAACAACAATGATTTCGTCATTTGTAAATCCACTAGAAATAAGACTGCACCTACATATTTAAAAGATTTTGTTTGCAATGTTATACATTCTCATATCCCACATGATATTTCCAAATATGTGTCCTATCATAACATTTCTCCTACATATTATTCCTTTATCTCTGCTATTACTACTGTCTACGTTCCTACTTCCTTTAAGCAAATCAGCATTAATGCTCATTGGGTCAAAAAATGGACACTGAAATCCAAGCACTTATAGCCAATAAAACATGGATTTGCACATCTCTACCTTCAGTTAAGAAGGATATAGGTTTCAAGTGGGTTTATAATACTAAGTTTCATAATGATGGATCCAGTGAACGATAAAATCTAGGTTAGTTTCTCAAGGATTTATGTAAGTTACAGGTATTGATTTTTTTCACACATTCTCTCTGGTTGCTAAACTGACCACTGTAAGACTCATTCTAGCCTTAGCTTCTTCATTAAAATTACACTTGTTTCAAATCGATGTTCACAATGCGTTTTTACACGGTGATTTGGATGAAGTGTGTGTGGATTTACCCAAGGGAATTACACCTTTTTATCTCAATCAAGTATGCAAACTATTGAAATTCATTTATGGTTTAAAGAAATCGAGTTGACAATGGTTTGACAAACTTTCTATTGTTCTCCTTGCTAATGGTTTTAAATAATGTCATGTTGACCACCCATTGGTTATTAATCAAGAGCATGGTATTCTCACTGTTATACTGATTTATGTTGATGGTATTGTTCTTGCAGGTAACAAATTAACCATCATCAATAAAGTTAAAGCCAAATTGCTGCAGCACTTTCACATCAAGGATCTTGGACCTTTAAAGTACTTTCTTGGCTTAGAGGTAGAAATGACCAGTTCAGGGATCAACCTTTTTCAGCGTAAATACGCTCTCGACATCCTCTTTAATGCTGGTCTTTCAGGCTGTAAACCTGCTACAACTTCAATGACTCATGACAGAAGATTCACCATCAGTGCAAGAACACCTCTAAAGGATCCCACTCCATATTTCCACCTTGTTGGATAATTAACCTACTTACTCAACACTTGCTCAGACATGTCCTACTTCGTTCAACAACTCAGTCAACACATGAGTCACCCCACCAACCTGAATCATCAAGCTGCCATTCGCGTTCTCCGTTACCTCAAAAATTCACCAGCTCAAGGACTCCTTTTTCCTTCTACTTAACCATTACAGTTAAAATCCTTTTTCGAATCCGACTGGGCAACTTGTTCTGATACTCACAGGTCAATCACAGGAAGTATATACTTGGGAGACTCTTTGATCCCGTGCAAATCAAAGAAGCAACCAATTTTTTCACAAAGCTCCACCAAAGCCGAATATCATGCCATGTCATCCACTATTTACGAGCTTCAATTGTTAACCAACATCTTAAAGGCATTACAGGTTCCCTCCATTGAACCATCACTTCCTTACTGTGACAACACTTTCGCCCACCATATTACCATAAATTCTTCGTTTCATGAACGGACTAAACATATTGACTTAGACTGCCATATTGTTCATGAGAAACTACAGCTTGGGTTATTCCATCTCATTCCAATTGCTTCCTCTCAACAGGCTATAGACATCTTTACCAAGCCCTTAGATCTTTAACCTTTCAATGTTAACTTGTATAAGCTTGGTGTTCACTCTGTTTACCCTCAAGCTTATGGGGGCTATTTGATACATAAAAATATCTTCTTTATTTGGGCTTGGGTTAATATACTATGTATTTAGTTTTCTAGGCCCAACAGTCAATAGATAAGACACTTGGTCCTCTTGTAAACATTACATTTAGATAATAATATTTTCATTTTCCAATGGGCTCTTTACATGTCATTCATGTATTACTTTCAGAAATATAGATAATCAGGTAAGAATGGCCACAAAGAAACCCAGACACATTCAACAACTCTTAGAAAACACATACCTCCCTAAAAACCTGTAAAATCAAGGCATAGAACCGCAGATAAATTTTAATAAGGCCATCAAAACATTAAAAGTCAATATTGGTCAGAAAATTCATGAATTAAAAATTCAGAAAGGTAGATAGAAACACAACTTAATTTCATAGATTGTCTAAAATTAATAGCATAAAGAAGAAAATGATGATGATTAAAGAAATGGAGATAATTCATACTAAATCTAACGACACTGAACAACACATTCTAAAATACTTTGAACACATTATCAAGTTCTCCTTTTTTAGGAGTAAAAAAATGAAAAAAGATTTATCTCCGGTCATATGCTTTGAATAGTCGATATTAAGGTATCACGTGATGTTCGATATTGTAACACATTCCTGCATTAAAAACTCGTATTTTAACTTTAGGTATCCAAATCATTTTGGATCCTTCAATGTTAGTGTGATAAACATTTTTTCTAAATTTTTCATTAGGATCATAACTACATAATTAAGATTAAGCAAATATGTTTATCATTTTACATTCATGGTATTCTCAACAACAAATGTTATATCTTCATCAGAATCTGAATATTTTTTCTTCCTCGACTTTGAGAGCTAGGTTTTTCTTCTTATTGTCACCTTATTCATATTCAACAAGCCTCTTCAGCTCCATCTCGTGTTCTTACAAATTTCCAAACAAAGTAGCCAAATATATGGAAGTCAAGTCCCTAGAAATCGCATTGACTTTTTGTTACCAACTGCAGTTTAGGCATCTAAAGACTTTTATAACTAAATCCTCATTTTAAAATACTTTACCCAAAGTTTTATTTGATTCATAATGAGTATGAATTATTTTTTCATATTTTCTTCAGGTTTCATTCTAAAGAGATTGTACTAATGGGTCAATGTGTTCATCCTAACCCTTATTATCTTAGTTGTACCTTTATAGGTAAATAGAAGGGGGTCATACATTTCTTTTGCAATCTCGCAGTGAGAAACACACAAAAGTACATCAATACCTAGAGCGGTAGTGATAATAGTTTTAGCTTACAAATTGCGCCACACTTTTTCCTTTTCTTCTTTGGTCCAAATTTCTCTATCTTTATTTTTCAGAAAACTATTAACTTCATATGTGGGAATAAAAAGACTATTTTTCAGTCTTCCAAATATCATAATGCATCCCCTCTATGAAGATTCCCATATTCTCTTTCCTTAAAGCATATCCTTCTCCATTAAAGGATGAGGACATGTTTAGTGAATCATTTGAAGTCCCTCCTACATACTAGGATGATTAGTCTTATAAAAAAGAGTTAGGATCTAATGTCACTTGTTGACCAAGTGACTCCAAACACAATAGGGGAAGGTGGATTGTGATATTCAAAATTAGAGATTAATTTATAAAAACTTTGATTTTTGAAATCGTCAATATTAGTATATATACATAAACAAAAAATATAAACAGAAAAAAAGCAACAGAAAGATAGAAAGAATAAGAAAAAGAAGAAAGATACATGGCAAAAGAAAATAAACACCAAAAAATAAATAGAGAAAGGATTGAAAGATTTCACCAGAGATTTATATAAGTTTAACCTAACCACTGGATCTAATCTTGTTCTCAAGATTTTTCTCTTGAGGGTTCCACTAAAATCAAACTTGAACTTTTAAAAAATAAGCCCACAACAAACCTTCAATAATACTTGGAGCTTTTACACAAGATCGATCAACCCATAAACCTTCTAACAACAAATATAGGTTTTTCACATGCTTAGCTAAGAACCTTCACCCAAGCTTTTTTCAAGTTTAGCTTACAACCTTTAAATATTTTACAAAGATATTACACAAGAGAATTCATTTTTGAATAAAATACATTAAGCACAACACCAATACAACACAACTCTTAAACAAACTTTTCAGTTTTTAATTACTACGACAACTCCAGTGAAAAATTAGAAAGAAAGAGTGTAGAAAATAGTATATAGGTACTTCATAATCGATCTCATATTGGTCTGGATTGTTTTTAAGAAGTTTAATAATAAAAGAAGAGGTTTTAATAGTATTTTATGTGAGTGAGTGTGTGTGTGTGTGTGTGTGTGTGTGTGTGTGTGTGTGTGTGTGTGTGTGTGTGTGTGTGTGTGTGTGTGTGTGTGTGTGATTTCCTTAGCACCTCAAGGCTTATTCTTGTGCCTTTTACGATAAAATGAATAATCTAAGGTTCTAAGCGCAAGAACGGACAAGCTTTCATACTTTCTCACTTTCACAACTTTAAGACTTCATGTTCCTCCACTTGATTCAACACTCGATTAACACTATAATTTGAACTTGAATCATATGACTGATGAGACTTGAGATATCTTCTTCTTCATCAGATTCCATCATCAAAAACTACTAGATAATTGCAATCACTCCCCATTGGACAATTGTCAGAAGAACTCTTGAAGAGAGCTATCAACATCCAAAAGTTGTTTGACTTATGGATTTATAGTCTACTTGAAAGTCGTTATTAGTTGTCATCATCAAAACCAACTGATGGTTATACTTGAACATTACATAGATCTATAAAGCTTATATTCAGCTAGGCTACCTATCATAGTCAATGGAAAAGTCACTGGTTTTTTCCATTGCACTAGAGGGATGGGTTAGAGAAGCCTTATCTTGACTCTTTTATTCTGCATACTTGAAGATGTAACTAGTCATACTATAACATTAGATCTTTAATGTAATAAAATAAAAGCTATCACGCTAACCATGGAGACATAGATCCTCACTCATGTGTGTTGAAAAATGGCTCCAAACACGAGAAGGAGATGAATTGTGGTATTTGTCTTTAAAAACTTCTTTCAAAATGTTAATTTTAAGTTAATTGATTTTAATAAAAGGGGTAGAAGCAAAGACTTAGGAAACAGAAAAATAAAAGACATAATTTAAAGAGATAGAGATAGATAGACTGCGCCAGAGATTATATTGGTTTGGTCTGAAACCATGCGCCCTAATTAAGTCTCTAAGAGTTTCATCTTAAGATTTCCACTATCAACAACTTGAGCTTTTACACAGGTTTAGCCCAAAAAACTTCCTTAAACCAAGATTTTTATAGGTTTATCTTGTAACCTCCAAGTCAATTACAAATACATCAGAAAAATAAGCTCTTGGATAAATGAATTAAGCACAACAACAAAATTACATAACTCTCAAAGTAAGCTTTTCATTCTCTCAATATTAAGATAATGTGAAGTGAATAAAAAAAATTTAGAAAGAGAATGAGTGAGATATAATATTTGAGGTTAACGAAAGAAATCGATTCCAACTAAGGAGAGGATTTAGACACTAAACAACTAGTTATATGCTTGATTTTTTGTGATCTTGGACATAAATTGGTTTACTCAACACATCAGGGGTGAAGTGCTTTCTTTTAATTTTTCTTGTTATAACGGAGCACCGTCAAGAACAAACCAAAACTATGAGAAAGATTGAGTTTATTGAACAAAAACAAGAAACCATATTAGTTTTTATGAAAGAGAGAGAATAAGGAAGAAGAAGAAGAAGAAGAAGAAGAAAATCAGGATTGGTTATAACTGTTTTACTATTAAAATTCTCAGTTAGAGTTCAAATATTACAAGTGAATAAAAACAATTAATGCTCACTCAACAACTTGAGAGAAAAAGTCTATTTATAGGCTACTAAGAAAACTTTAGTAACAAGCTAATTAAACAATTGGGCTAATAGACTGGCCCAATTTGACATGCTAACAACATAGCACATTTTGATTGTTGCATGCTTGAACGTACTTCGACTACAACATGCAATACTTCAACATTGGCATGTGAATAGACTTCGACTGTATGCTTAACCTTTGTTAAACCAGGAAGCTACCCTTATTGAGACTAGAGTTAGATCTAAATTACCCAAAATATTCACCTTGCAACAAACTCTACAACATTAAGGGAACAAACTAGCTTTTTTCTTGCAGCTTTATCAACTTGATATAGTGGAAAAAGTTGCAGCTTGGCAATGTCTTGGTGATCATATCAGCAGCATTATCTTCAGTCGAAATCTTCGGCACTTGGACTTCTCCATGCTCAATCATTTCTTTAACGAAATGCAGCCTCACATTGATGTGCTTGGTTTGCTCATGATAGGTTAATTCTTCGACAGGCGTATTACCCTTTGGTTGTCACATTTAACAATGATAGCTCAACCTTGAATTTTTAGCTCCTTAGCAAAACCTTCAAACCATAATGCTTTTTTCATAACTTTTGTGAGGGAAATATATTTTGCTTTAATGGTTGATATGGAAACAACCTTCTGAAGTATTGCTTTCCATCTAATTGTTGTGCCAAACATAGTGAACATGTATCCAGAAATAGATTTCATGGCCATACAACATGCATAATCAGAGTCGACATATCCTTCAGTTTCTACTTTACTATTATCCTCACAGGCTCCACCATAAATCAGGACTCTATTCAGAGACTCATTTATGTACCTTAGAACCCACTTCAATGCTTGCCAGTGTTCCTTCCCAAAATTGGCCATATACCTGCTTACAAGGCTCACTCTGTAGGCTATGTCTGACCATGTACAGACCATAGCATACATCAAAGAACCTACTATAATAGCATATGGAATGTTATTCATATAGGTTATTTCATCTTCAGTACTCAGACTTTAGGTTATTTAGCTTGAATTGAGGATTCTTTGGTGTCACAACAGGCTTTGAATTCAACATAGCAGACCTATCGAGAATATTTTGTAGGTATGTCTCTTGAGATAAGAATAATATCAACTTCTTTCTATCTCTCTGGATGTTAATCCCAAGGATTCTGGTGGTAATACTAAGATCCTTCATCTCGAACTCCTGTTCGAGTTCAACCTTTACCCTTAATACTTCTTCGACACTGTTGCTGGCTATGAGGATATCATCCACATAAAGCAACAAAATCACAAGTGAACTTCTCGATCGAAATCTAAAGTAAACATAGTGGTCGAATTAAATTCTAGTGAAACCTATGTGTGTCATGAACTTGTTGAATCTCCTATTCCATTGTCGAGAAGATTGTTTCAGGCCATACAAAGACATATTCAGTTTGAACACATAATCCTCTATGTCCTTTTCTTCATACTCTTCAGGTTTCTTCATGAGGATTGTTTCATCTAGATCATCATACAATAAAGAAGTCTTCACATCCGTCTATTCACGTTCTAGGTCAAACTTTGCTACCATAGCAACCAACATTCAAATGGACATGTGCTTCACAACGGGAGATAACACATCATTAAAGTCAACTTCTTATTTCTAAGTGAACCCCATAGAAACCAAGATTTCCTTGTATCTCTTCTACGTCACTCCTTTGATTCCTTCTTTAACTTTGAAAAACCACTTACAGCTGACTAACCTTTGCTCCTACGAGTTTCTCAATCAGCTCCCAAGTGTCGTTATCATGAAGAGACTTCATATCATAATCTATGGCCTTTAGCCATTCAGTCTTGTCTCGACTCCTTAAAACTTCCTTATAGTGTCTAGGTTCTTCATCTAGAAACTCACTTGCAGAGATTAAGGAATAAGCTATGAGATCTGCATAACCAAGTCTTTGAGGTGGCTTGATGACTCTTCTCGACCTGTCTCTGGCTAGAAAGTAATCATCAACAGTTTCCTCAATATCTTTAGCATCTCGTGCTTCTTCCTAGACTTCATCTAGATTATTAAATTCAACATCAATATGCTCCATCTCAACAGGAATCTCTTCTTTGAAGATTTCTGCATTTTGACCAACACCATAAGTTTTCTTAAATGCCATTTCTGCTTCATTAAAAACTACATCATGACTTGTGATACACCTTTTGTGACATGGTTCTAGGCACCACAAACTATAGGCTTTTAATCCATCTGGATACCCCATGAACATGCATATCAGAGCTCTAGGTTCGACCTTGTCTTTCCTAATGTGAGTATATGCTACACAGCCAAATACTCTAAGTTTATCGAGATATGATGGATAACCCGACCAAACTTCTTCAGGTGTCTTCATCCCTAAGGAAGTTGAGAGACACCTATTATCAGGTACGTTGTAGTCACAGTAGTCTCAGCCTAAAACACCTTCTTCAATCCAGCATTAACCAACATGCATCTAACTATTTCCAAGACTGTTCAATTGAACATCTTAGTCATGCCATTTGGCTAAGGATTACATACAATAGTCTTATGCCTTGTAACACCAGACATAGCATAATAATTTTTGAAAGCTTCATTGTAGAACTCAAGGACATTATCGAGTCTCAACCTCTTAACCTTCTTTCCCGTCTGATTTTCAATCAGAGTCTTCTGACTTTTGAAATTCTCAAAATTTTCATCCTTATTCTTCTGGATAAATACCCAAAACTTTCTAGAATAATCATCAAGTATGGATAGAAAATACCTTGCACCTGAATGTGAAGGACACCTTGCATACCCCCAAAGATCAGCATTGGTGTAATCATGGGATCCATGTGTTCTTTGTTTCATAGGTTGTTATTTTTTTGTTTTAACTTTATTTGTATTTCTCTCTAATTATTCTACTCTCTTTTAGTTACCAAACCAATTATTTTAGGAAATGCATTGCCACATAATTTTTAAAGATACATTTCCGAAATAAATTTAGTCACATAAAAAATTGATGAATTGTGTGTGCATGGGTGCGTCCGGAGATGTATTTCCAGAACCTGAGAAGCATTTTTAGATTTTTCATAGGGTTATTTTACACCTCATAGGGTGAGATATGTACAATGGCCTAGAAAAATACATAAAACATTTGAAAAGGGAGGATTAGGACATATCAACAAAACAACTTAATGAAGTACTAATTATTCACCTGAGCTAGAAGATGATAGCATCCCATGATTTTGGCTTGAATTAACAAGGTTGTATATATCACCAGAGATAAACCTAGAAACTACAACATAGATCTTTAATTTGGTCAGGAATCAAACCTCTCTACAACAGAGTAATGGATAAAACTAGATGGATAATTGGCACAAGAGAGAACATAAATTATTGGAATAATAACGGTTTGGGACAACCACTTAGTGATATGTTAAATTTACCTAATTAAGCAAGATAAATACTCAAAACTAAAGTTAGCGACATGATTGGAGAAGGTAATTGGAAAATTTCACAAGTCATCACAAATCAATTTTATAACATTACTTCTTAAATCTAACAAATACACTCCAAAGAGGCATTTAGACGACAAGTGTAACACCCCAATTCTACCCCAATTGATAAATATAATAATCAGAGTTACATAATTCACAGCCAAACAAGGATGTTATAATTACAACTTAAAACCATTGCATTCAACATGGATACATAACACTTTTAAGTCTTCAGCTGAACCAACAATAAATTAATCCTTTAAACCAACAAACTGAACAACTACGTAGTGGAATCATAATAACATCTTTGACCAACATTAAAGCAACTTCAAAATAGCAAGTACTTAATAACAATCAACTTAAAGTTCAAAAACTAAAATAACAATAACTAAAATAACAATAACTAAAAGCAACAAGCGTTCATCCCCCCGAGTGTTACGTATCAGAGCAATGACACTGACTCGAACTACTGAAGGTATATCGCCTTCACTATGGGTTACCTGCACGTTACCAACATGGGGTAACATTCAAACATAAGGGGTGAGATATCGAACAATATAATAGAATGTATGATAAATATTACATTAGAATTAGTTCATACATATTCACTACATCTCAAGTTTTAACATCATAAGCATAATCAAATCAACTGCACAACAACTCAGAATGAAATACCAAATGCAACTCATCTTTATGAAAATGCATGTGGTACCAATGGAGCAGAACTCGCATCTTAAAAATCTGCCAATAAATAGAGGCATCAACAATGCATAAGCCTTCTTTGCAGTTTGTCAATCCAGACCATCACAGAGTATGCAAATGTATATGACTCAATGAATGCACTATCACATACTCACAACAATCATCATCCATCATAAGGCATAAGCCCACATCACCATTATTACCAATAAATAGAGGTAATTCATCATCTTTTAAAATTCCCTACAACTTCGCATTACCAACAAGAATTCACACTGACAATCACCACAACACAACAACTCAACATAATTCGACATTGGCCATAAGCCTAACAATTCAATACCACCTGTAATTCATATTTTTCATCCAAGTATTCAACACACCATATTGACTAAAATATACAACAAACATTCCATATAACTATTCGGATGAATTAATTATACCGGATTAATAATTATCTGCTAAAGTTACTACTTTTTCTTATGTGTACTACTATTATCAAACCCACACGGCTACTGTTAGTTCATACTATTCCTATTATTTCATTACTTTGCTAATTTAATAAACTTGCTACTAATTTATCTCTACTGTTAGTATATATATTAGTTACTAATGCCTTTGCTATTTTAATACCAACTCTGTTATTTACTAACTCTGTTCTTTTAATAAATTTTCTACTGAAACTTAATTAAATAAAATTAGTTTTTATTATTCTTATTTTTATAAAAATAATAAGTATATATAAATATACTACCCTTAATTAATAGAAAACCATGCCCCTCAGCATACTTTTTGTGCCCCCAGGCACGCATCTGTGCCCCTAGGCATGCATCTGTGCCACTCGTCACAACATGGTGTGCCTAACGGCACACCTCTCCCCTCACTCACCATGTGCCGCTCGGCACATTCACACACACACACATGGCGTGCCGCTCGGCACCCTTTGTAATGCCCGTTAATTTGATTAATTATTTAATTATATTATATTTTGGATTATTTGTGATGTTGCGAGGTGTTAAGAATTATTGGTAAAAGTTGTTAGATTATTATCAATTAATTAATTAGTTGATTAATAATAATTCTTATGTTGGGATTAATGAAATATTATAGTATTAATTTATTAGAAATAAGAATAGAATTAGTTGGTCTTAATTATATGGTTGTATGAAGTAAGAGTGAGGTGTAACATTTAGGCCCAATTGGATTTAATTGGATTAATAGAAAAATAGTATATTATTATTAGAAAATTAGAGGAGAAAGAGAGTATAGTGTTATCAGGAAAATAAGAAGAAGAAGAAGAAGAAGAAGAAGAAGAGAAAGAGGAATATGGTTTTGAGAAGAGAAGAAGAACAAGAGGAAGTTGCTACTAGTGCCAAATTCCTAGAAATTCCATTGAAGTTTCTTAGAGTTGCATTCAATCCAAGGTAATGGTGGGATTTTTGATCTATAATTGGGTATATGATAAATGATATGTGGAGTTGGTTATATGAAATTATCGTGTGTGATTTTGTGTGAGAGGTTGTTGTTTTGTTGCTACGGCAATATTGTGTTTCTTGATAAAGTTGTAGAAATTCAATTGATAACTCTATGGTTCGAGAATTATTTTATGTTGATGTTGGTGTATTCGTGGTAATTGATGTATATTGATAGCAATGACAACTGGATGTTTGATTGTGTATTATTTCATGAAGTTTGTGTCTTTGCAATTGAAACAAATGGGTTTTCGTACGGCACTTTATAGAATTCGTAAAACTATTTTTCACATGGTGCAATCGATTGCAGCAGAAGAGCAATCGATTGTACTGCTTAAAAATTGGGATTTTTGCTTCTGTTTCAGTAAGAAATCAATTGCAGCAGAAGATCAATCAATTGCACTGCTTAAAAACGTGATTTTTGGCCTCTGGAACAAGGTGCAATCGATTTTCATGTTAGTGCGATCGATTGCTTACTGTTTGAGAGTATTTTTGAAAACTTGAAAACTCCATAACTTTTGAACCGTAACTCTGTTTGATGCGCCGTTTGAAGCATTGGAAAGCTAATGCGATGAAATATATTTATAAGGAGTAAAATGAAGGATAATAAGTATAATTCTAGTACCCAAGTTAGGATAGAGTTAGTTTTCCCGCATTGAATCGCCATGATGTTTTGTGGTGATGAAGTATGATGATGACATGATGATCTTATGATAATGCTTGGTTCATAATAATAATATCAATGATAATAATGATGTAGTATTATAGTATAAAAATTTGTAGAAAGTTTTGTAATTAGAAATAAGAATTTAGATAAGTAATTAACCAGTATAGTCGAGAATTGTCCAAATAATTATGGGCAATATTATGTTGTAGGCATATGGTTGTTGACATGTTGTTATGATATTGTTGTTGTGACATACTAAGTTATAGGATTATGCCAACGTTGTGTTAATTGTCGTTGTTGAAATATCAAGTTGTAGGCTTATGGTCAAAGTTGAATTATGTTGAGTTGTTGTGTTGTTGTGATTTTCACTGTGAATTCTTGTTGATAATGTGAAGTTGTAGAGAACTTTAGATGATGATGAATTACCTCTATTTACTAGTAACAATGGTAATGTAGGCTCATGCCTTATGATGAATGATGATTTTTTGTTAATCACGTTGATGACGTTGTAGGCATATGGCCAGTGAAGTAGTGATATAATTGTATGCCTTATGAAGTGCTTAATTATGTTGTTGCATGTGTTGTACATTCATACATTTGCATTTGTGAAGGCCTGTATTGGAGGATTTTGTGAAGGCCTGTATTGGCGGATTCTGTGAAGGCATGTATTGGCAAAATGATTTGTGAAGAAGGCTTATGCCTTGTGCCTCGAGATTAGTGGCAAATGTTTTTAAGTTGGGAGTTATGCTCCAATGGTACCACATGCATGTGCATTGTGATTGAGTCGCATTTGATGTTGCATCTTGAGTCATGGTGAAGATAGATTTGTTGTTGCTTTGTGTTGTTGACTTATTGTGACAGGTATCATCTAAAGGTTGTGACTTATTTGTTATGTCGTGTTGATGTTTTGTTGAGATTAAAGATATTTGAAAGTTGTGAAGTGGTGATTTTATATGAATTGATTCTGATATATTAATTACCATACATTCAATTATATAGTTCGATATCTCACCCCTTCTGTTTAAGTGTTGCCCTCTGTTGGTAACGTGCAGGTGATCAAGAAGAATAGTCGTTACCATCGTCAGTATCGAGTTGGTGGCATCGCTCTGATACGTAGCATTCTGGGGGGAGGGGGATGAACACTTGATGTTTAGTTGTTGATTATTATTTCTATTGCTGAATCTTTAAGTTGTTTACATGAAGTAACTGTTGTTTTGAAGTTGTTTTAGTTGAATAAAGATGTTAAGTAAATTGAAGTTGAATTTGTATATTCCGCTGCTTATCAATAAAAAGTTGTTTGATTTTAAAGAATAAATCAGGTTGTTGTCGGTTCATCAGAATTAAGTGTTATGTATTTATTTTATATGCGATTAAATGAAGTTAGATTTCAAGTTGAAAAAATGTATCATCCTATTTATTTTTAACTATGATTTTATTATTATCCGCCGGGTAGGAACGGGGTGTTACAATAGTGGTATCAGAGCAGGTCGGTCTGTCTGGCCAAGTTGTCTAATGTTGTTTATTCCTTAGTGCGTGACAAGTGTGTGAAACATTGTCGGTGCTTATTGTTTTTCTAATCAAGTTGTATGAAGGAGTTGGGTTGAAGATAAGTGGGGGAGAAGCTTTGCTTCTCGGATATGTTTCCGTTGTAAGATTTTATTTGTGTATGCTGCTGATGGCGACAGTGCAAGTGTTGTTGAGTGTTGGTGTCTCATCGATAAAATCGAATAAGAAGGAAATTGTGGAAGTATTTGTAACCTCATTGGAAATTATTGGATTATGGTGCGTTAGGTGACTTGAGTACAAGTTCTAAAGGAATACTATTATAGTTCGATAACGATGGTTTATACTTCATTATGGTTGTCGGCTATCTATTGACAAATTGAGGAACTGATCACCCTTAATCTCATGTTAATAGTAGACGATACCGTGTTGGATGGTGTAGACTTGTCTTGCTACCTTAATGGTGTGTAAAGTGATTGATTTTATATCGTGAAGATAGTTGCTCACCAGGTTGTGTGAATTAATAGAGGAGTGGCTAAGAAAGAGTTGAGAGGTGTTGAACAAGTCGGAGTGGCAAGTTATATGCGAGCTAACATCTCAAAGTGAAAGATTGAGAATATCAAGTGAACAATGGTTTTATGGTGGATGTTGAGGAAAGTCTGAAACTGGAATGAGACTTGTAAACTGTATAGTTGGTAGAAACTTTAATGAGGACGGTGACTTAAGATGGATTATCAGAGTTGGGCAGCTGAAGTGTATGTGGCGCAGTTATTATGAGTATACAACTCTACATGCTTGATTTGGTGGATTATTGACATAGGGATGATGTGCCAGGGTACTATGTTTGTTAGTAAATTATTTCAGATCTTATAAGAAGATTGTTGTGGATTGTTGGTTGATGGTGAGTTATGGGTATGCTTGCTGAGTTATACAGTTAAGTTGATGTTGCAATGATTTCGTTATCGCTATTGAGATGTTATTGTTGATTTCCATAAGAAATGATACTCCATAACGTGACGGAGTTGATTATGTTGTTTGTGTGGATATCACTATAAGAGTGATACGAAGATATGAGTAGATTTGTTGATATTTTGTTGATAATTGACATATGGAGATGAAATTGTGTATGTGTTTTGATGTTGAAAAGAGTGTTAAGAGGATATTGCAATGATATATATCCAAGTATAAGTGTGTCATAGTTGTTGCTACTTTAAATGTTGATATGTCAGATTATGGTAGAGTAGTTGAGATGCTAGTACTGATTATGTCGAGAAGTGTTGAATGATTAGCATGTGAGTAATCGATTTGAATCATGTTGAGTTATTAAGTTATCAGGAAAGTAATGGCCGAAGTGTTGCCACACGCGACTTAGAAATCAATGAGTTGGATGCAAAACTCGTACTAAGAGTGGTAGTATCGAATAGATTTTCGAGGACAAAAATATTCTAAGTGGGAGAGAGTTGTAACGCCCGTTAATTTGATTAATTATTTAATTAAATTATATTTTGGATTATTTGTGATGTTGCGAGGTGTTAAGAATTATTGGTAAAAGTTGTTGGATTATTATCAATTAATTAATTAGTTGATTAATAATAATTCTTATGTTGGGATTAATGAAATATTATAGTATTAATTTATTAGAAATAAGAATAGAATTAGTTGGGCTTAATTATATGGTTGTATGAAGTAAGAGTGGGGTGTAACATTTAGGTACAATTGGATTTAGTTGGACTAATAGAATAATATTATATTATTATTAGAAAATTAGAGGAGAAAGGGAGTATAGTGTTATCAGGAAAAGAAAAAGAAGAGAAAGAGGAATAGGGTTTTCAGAGGAGAAGAAGAACAAGAGGAAGTTGCTACTAGTGCCAAATTCCCAGAAATTCTATTGAAGTTTCTTAGAGTTGCATTCAATCCAAGGTAAGGGTGGGATTCTTGCTCTATAATTGGGTATATGATAAATGATATGTGGGGTTGGTTATATGAAATTATCGTATGTGATTTTGTGTGAGAGGTTGTTGTTTTGTTGCTACGGCAATGTTGTGTTTCCTGATAAAGTTGCAGAAATTCAATTGATGACTATGTGGTTGGAGAATTATTTTATGTTGATGTTGGTGTATTTGTGGTAATTGATGTATGTTAATAGCAATGATAATTGGATGTTTGATTGTGTATTATTTCATGAAGTTTGTGTCTTTGGAATTGAAACAAATGGGTTTTCGTACTGCACTTTACAGAATTCGTAAAATTGTTTTTCACAGGGTGCAATCGATTACAGCAGAAGAGCAACTGATTGCACTGCTTAAAATTTGAGATTTTTGCTTCTGTTTCAGTAAGAAATCGATTGCAGAAGAAGAGCAATCGATTGCACTGCTTAAAAACGTGATTTTTGGTCTCTGGAACAAGGTGCAATCGATTTGCATGTTAGTGCGATCGATTGCTTACTGTTTGAGAGTATTTTTGAAAACTTGAAAACTCCATAACTTTTGAACTGTAACTCCGTTTGATGCGCCGTTTAAAGCATTGGAAAGCTAATGCGATGAAATATATTTATAAGGAGTAAAATGAAGGATAATAAGTATAATTCTAGTACCCAAGTTAGTATAGAGTTAGCTTTCCCGTGTTGAATCGCCATGATGTTTTGTGGTGATGAAGTATGATGATGACATGACAATCTTATGATAATGCTTGGTTCATAATAATAATATCAATGATAATGATGATGTAGTATTATAGTATAAAAATTTGTAGAAGTTTTGTAATTAGAAATAAGAATTTAGATAAGTAATTGACCAGTATAGTCGAGAATTTCCCGAATAATTATGGGCAATATTATGTTGTAGGCCTATGGCTAATGTCGAATGGTTGTTAACATGTTGTTGTGATATTGTTGTTGTGACATACTAAGTTTTAGGATTATGCCAACGTTGTGTTAATTTTCGTTGTTGAAATATCAAGTTGTAGGCTTATGGCCAAAGTTGAATTATGTTGAGTTGTTGTGTTGTTGTGATTTTCACTGTGAATTCTTGTTGATAATGTGAAGTTGTAGAGAACTTTAGATGATGATGAATTACCTCTATTTACTGGTAACAATGGTAATGTAGGCTTATGCCTTATGATGAATAATGAATTGTTGTTAATTACGTTGATGACGTTGTAGGCATATGGCCAGTGAAGTAGTGATATAACTGTATGCCTCGTGAAGTGTTTAATGATGTTGTTGCATGTGTTGTACATTCATACATTTGCATTTGTGAAGGCCTGTATTGGCGGATTTTGTGAAGGCCAGTATTGGCGGATTTTGTGAAGGCATGTATTGGCAAAATGATTTGTGAAGAAGGCTTATGCCTTGTGCCTCGAGATTACTGGCAAATGTTTTTAAGTTGAGAGTTATACTCCAATGGTACCACATGCATGTGCATTGTAATTGAGTCGCATTTGATGTTGCACCTTGAGTCATGGTGAAGATAGATTTGTTGTTGCTTTATGTTGTTGACTTGTTGTGACAGGTATCATCTAAAGGTTATGAATTAGTTGTTATGTCGTGTTGATGTTTTGTTGAGATTAAAGATGTTTGAAAGTTGTGAAGTAGTGATTTTATATGAATTGGTTCTGATATATTAATTACCATACATTCAATTATATAGTTCGATATCTCACCCCTTCTGTTTGAGTGTTTCCCTCTGTTGGTAACGTGCAGGTGATCAAGAAGAATAGTTGTTACCCTCGTCAGTATCAAGTCGGTGTCATCGCTCTGATACGTAGCATTCTGGGGGGGAGGGGGATGAACGCTTGATGTTTAGTTGTTGATTATTATTTCTATTGTTGAATCTTTAAGTTGTTTACATGAAGTAACTGTTGTTTTGAAGTTGTTTTAGTTGAATAAAGATGTTAAGTAAATTGAAGTTGAATTTGTATACTCCGCTGCTTATCAATAAAAAAGTTGTTTGATTTTAAAGAATAAATCAGGTTGTTATCGGTTCATCTGAATTAAGTGTTATGTATCTGTTTTATATGCGATTAAATTAAGTTTGATTTCAAGTTGAAAAAATGTAGCATCCTATTTATGTTGAGCTCTGATTTTATTATTATTCGTCGGGTAGGAATGGGGTGTTAGACCCTTTCCCTGTGTGGCGCCACTTTTCGAGTGCCTCTTGGCACACTTCTTCCAGTATCCGTTTTCTACGTAATTTTCCAGAAAATTCTTAATACCAGTCTCATATACCAACACTTTGAGTACTACAACATCAATTTTCACAGAGACAATTTATCACCGAAACAACAATCCAAACACATGAAATTAACAGCAACACTTTCAACACAGTTAACAGGATTTAACAACAATCTTTCTTTTTATACAACCCAATCCCACGTATCATTTATCAGACAACCTGTTATGGAGTCAGAACCCCGCCCTTATCTTGGATTGAAGGTTGCTCTACGATTTTCCGATCGAATCCCGGTTCGCCTCTTCTCCTTATTCCTCTTCTTTGCAACTTCTCCTTCTTCTGTAACTCCTACAATCAATCTCCAATTCTTAATTTTAATTAACCTAATTTCTATTATTACTAAACTTAATAATAATAATTTGTTGGACCTAATTCTCACACCCCCTTAACACAACATACCACTAAAATTAGTCCAATCACTAATACCAATAATTCCAACATTTATTATTATTAATCAACTAATTAATTAATTAATAACAATCTAACAACTTATACACACGATTTTCAATATTTCACAACTTCAACAAATAATCCAAAAATAATTTAATTAAATAATTAATTAAATTAATGGGCGTTACAACTTTCCCCACTTAGAATATTTTCGTCCTCGAAAATTTACCTCATTCAAACAACTCAGGATAGGAGTCTTGCATCTTGCTTTCCAACTCACAAGTCATGCTTTCTCCGGCAGCTCCTAGCCAGACTACTTTCACCAAAGAAATTTCCTTGCCTCTTAGAGTCTTCATTTCATGATCCGCGATCCGTACAGGCATCGTCTCCACAGTAAGGTTATCCCGTACTTGTACATCATCCATATGAATCACATGAGATGGATCAGAAGTATACTTCCGGAGTTGTGACACATGAAACACATCATGCAAATTTGAAAGGTTAGGCGGTAAGGCCACTCTATAAGAAAAATTCCCAACTCTTTCTGAAATCTGATACGGACCAATAAAACGAGAAGTGAGCTTCTTAGACTTCAATGCTCGCCCAACACCAGTTACAGGTGTAACTCTCAAAAACACATGGTCACCTGCTTGAAATTATAAGTCCTTATTTTTCTTGTCATGATAACTCTTCTGTCTACTTTTGGAAGCTTTCATCTTTTTTCGAATTAACTTCACCTTCTCAGTAGTCTCACGAACAAGTCCAGGTCCAAGCATTACACTTTCTCCAAATTTAAGCCAACACAAAGGAGTTCTACATCTCCGACCATACAACTCCTCAAAAGGTGCCATCCCAATACTAGAATGGTAATTGTTATTATAAGTGAACTCTATCAACGGAAGATAAGTATCCCACGAACCTCCCTGGTCAAGAACACATGCTCTCAACAAATCCTCCAACGATTGAATAGTCATTTCTGTCTAACCATCTGTATGAGGATGATACGCCAAACTCAACCTCAACTTAGAACCAAACTCTTCTTGCAAACTCTTCCAAAAATCAGAAGTAAACCTCGGATCTCTATCTGACACAATGCACAAAGGAATACCATGCAACTTCACAATTACACTAGTGTAAATATCATCCAACTTCGACACTGGAAAACTTATGTTAATAGGAATAAAATGAGACGACTTTGTAAGCCTATCAACAATCACCAAAACCGAATCATGTCCTCTTAGAGTATTAGTTAATCCCGTCACAAAGTCCATTAAAATGATATCCCATTTCCATACTAGAACTTCTAATGGTCGCATCAATCGTTCAGGCTTCTGATGTTCAACTTTCAACTTCTAACAAGTTAAACATGCATACACAAACCGAGCCACATCACTCTTCATCCCAGGCCACCAAAACAAATTATTCAAATTCTGATACATTTTGTGGCTCCTGGATGAATACTCAGCTTGCTTCTATGACTTTCCTCAAGAATCACTTTCTTTATCTCTGCATCATCAGGAATACAAATTCGATTACAGAATCTTAACAAACCTTGCGCATCTAACTTGAAATCACCATTCCCAGACTGATCGATTCCAACCATCAAATCTACCAGTTTCATATCCAACTTCTGAGCTTCTTTGATACTCTCCAGAAATTCATTATTAATCTTTAACATTCCCAACATAATACTTCGCGGTGTCACCTCGCAAACTAAGCTCATATCTCTGAACTGTTCAATTAAATCCAACTCCTTAACCATCATTGCTGACATATGTAAAGTCTTTCGACTTAACGCATCAGCCACCACATTCACTTTTCCTGGATGATTATTCAAACCGAAATCATAATCCTTTAACAACTCCAACCATCTTAGTTGTGTCATATATTAAATTCCTTCTGATTAAATAAATACTTTAAACTCTTATGTTCGCTAAATACTTCAAATCTAGAACCATAAAGATAATGTCTCCAAATCTTCAACATAAAAACAACTGCAGTAAGCTCTAAATAATGCGTCGGATAGTTCTTCTCATGCATCCTCAACTACTGCCTTGACGCATAAGCAACTACCTTATCATTCTTCATAAGCACGCCTCTTAAACCCATCTTAGAAGCATCATAATATACTACAAAAGGTTCTCCTGGATTAGGTAACGTCAAAATCGGAGCCGACGTCAATCTTTTCTTTAATTCTGCAAAAATTTCTTTACATTGAACGTCCCATACATAAGCTCTACCTTTACAAGTCAACTTAGTCAACGGAAGTTCCAACTTAGAAAAACCTTCGATAAACCTTCTATTATAACCAGCTAATCCCAAAAAGCTTCTAATCTCGGTAGCCGACTTTGGAGTTTCCCACTGCAACACAGCATCTACTTTAGATGGATCTACAGTAATGCCACTACCCGAGATCACATGACCAAGAAAACTAACCTCCTTTAACCAAAATTCACACTTGGACAACTTTGCATACAACTTCTTCTCTTACAAAACTTGCAATACTATTCTTAAGTGTTTTGCATGCTCTTCTTCCGACTTAGAGTAAATCAAAATGTCATAAATGAACACCACTACAAATCGATCCAAATAAGTATGAAATATACGGTTCATGTATTCCATGAATACTCCTGACACGTTGGTGACACCGAAAGGCAACACCGAATACTCATAATGTCCATAATGCATTATGAAATCCGTCTTCTGGATATCTTTATCCTTCACTTTAATCTGATGATATCCTGACCTCAAATCAATCTTACTAAACACGCGAGCACCCACCAATTGATTCATCAAGTCATCTATTATTGGAAGTGGATACTTGTTCTTAATCATCACTTTATTCAATTGTCTATAATCAACACAAAGTCTCATACTTCCATCTTTCTTATTTACTAGCAACATTGGAGCTCCCCACGGCGATACACTTGGTCTTACAAACTTCTTTTCAAGCAACTCTTCCAATTGCTTCTTTAATTCCGATAATTCAGATGCAGGCATCAGGTACGGTGCCATAGACACAGGTCTGGTACCAGGTACAAGATCAATAGCAAATTTGACTTCTCTCTCTGGCGGTACATCAGAAATTTCATCAGGGAAAACTTCAGGAAATTCACGCACCACCTGTAATTCCTCAATATAGCGTGAGTCTCAACAGATAGCGGTTCCATCAACGAGAGCATATGAGCCTCTTCTTGCATCAACTTCCTCAAATGTCTAGCAGACAACAAACCAGCTTCCTCTTCTTCAGAAGTAGAAAACCTCACAGACTTGTTATAACAGTTAATATGAACATAGTTATGCTCTAACAAGTTCATACCCATAATCACATTCATCCCTCTCAAAGGCAAACAAACCAAATCAACAGCAAAGTCTCTGCCGAAAATCGACAAAGGACACTTTAAAAACACAAAAGAAGTAGTCACCGACCCCTTGGCTGAAGTGTCGACGACCATCTCTCCATTCATAGAAGACAACATAAGACCCAATCTTTCAACACAATCAGTAGCAATAAAGCAATGAGTAGCACCGGTATCAATAATAGTAATTAAAGGAGTACTACTAATGAAACATGTACCTCTGATGAGTTTGTCCTCATTAATTGTATGACTCTCAGCCAAAGAGAACACTTTTCCACTAGTTTGCGCCTTCTTCGGTTTCTGGCACTGACCACCAATGTGTCCTTCTTCACCACAGTTGAAGCAAATTACCTCCTTATGCTTTCACTCAGATACAACATGTCCATTCTTACCACAACTGAAACACCTCTTTACCTCAACAGTACACACATTACTCTTATGCCCAAGTTTTTCACATTTGAAACAAACCACACCAGCAGGAGCATCCCTCCCCCCCCCCCCCCACTAGTCCTCTAACCCTGAGCAGTTTTTTGTTTACCTTTACCAGCTGGGGCATCATAAGGCTTACCACGATTCTGTTGGTGCTTACCCCTCTTCTCACTGATAATATTGTAATGAGCATTATTATCCCCTTCATAAATTCTACAACCATCAATCAAGTCAGCAAAGACACGAATCTTATGGTATCCAACTGCCTTCTTGATCTCTGGGCGCAATCTGTTCTCAAACTTGATGCACTTTGAAAACTCAGCATTTGCCTCGCTATAGTGCAGATAAAACTTATCCAACTCAGCAAACTTTGCAGCATACTCAACAACCGACATACTCCCTTACTTCAGCTCAAGAAACTCAATTTCTTTCTTACCACGAAAGTCTTCAGGAAAATACTTCCTCGGAAATTCCCTACGGAACACAATCCAAGTGACATTTTCACCTGCAGCTTACAACCTCTGACACGTCTCTAGCCACCAGTCATCAGCTTCGACTGCTAGCATATTAGTACCATATCAAACCTTCTGCGTTGGAGTGCATTCCATCACACGGAAGATTCTCTCAATCTCTTTCAACCAATCCAATGCTCCGTCAGGGTCATACTTACCCTTGAAGGTAGGCGGATTTTCCCTCTGAAAAGTTGCCAAACTATGAGATCCAGCATTCTCGTCAGCGTTCGGTTGATTCTCCATAGCATGCGCCATTGCTTCTAAAGCAGCAACAATTGCAGCATCATTCCTTCCAGCCATCTCAACTTATCACTACAACATCAACAACAGTTAGAACTCGAATTAACAATACTCGGTTGTTAAACAAAACTACGACTCGACAAATTGGTCGGACATACCTACTTGCTCTAATACCAACTTGTAACACCCCAATTCTACCCCAATTGATAAATATAATAATCAGAGTTACATAATTCACAGCCAAACCAGGATGCTATAATTACAACTTAAAACCATTTCATTCAACATGGATACATAACACTTTTAAGTCTTCGGCTGAACAAACAATAAATTAATCCTTTAAACCAACAAATTGAACAATTACGCAACGTAATCATAATAAAATCTCTGTCCAACATTAAAGCAACTTAAAAATAGCAAGTACTTAATAATAATCAACTTAAAATTCAACAACTAAAATAACAATAATTAAAAGCAACAAGCGTTCATCCCCCCGAGTGTTACATATCAGAGCAATGACACTGACTCAAACTACTGAAGGTATACCGCCTTCACTCTGGGTTACCTGCATGTTACCAACATCGGGTAACATTCAAACAGAAGGGGTAAGATATCGAGCAATATAATATAATGTATGATAAATATTACATTAGAATCAGTTCGTACATATTCACTACTTCTCAAGTTTTAACATCATAAGCATAATCAAATCAACCGCACAACGACTCAGAATGCAATACCGAATGCAACTCATCTTTATGCAAATGCATGTGGTACTAATGGAGCAGAACTCTCATCTTAAAAATCTGTCAATAAATAGAGGCGTCAACAAGGCATAACCCTTCTTCGCAGTTTGCCGATCCAGACCATCACAGAGTATGCAAATGTATATGACTCAATGAATGCACTATCACATACTCACAACAATCATTATTCATCACAAGGCATAAGCCCATGTCACCATTATTACCAGTAAATAGAGGTAATTCATCATCTTTTAAAATTTCCTACAACTTCGCATTACCAACAAGAACTCACAGTGACAATCACCACAACACAACAACTCAACATAATTCGACATTGGCCATAAGCCTAACAATTCAATACCACCTGCAATTCATATTTTTCATATGAGTATTCAACACACCATATCGACTAAATTATACAAAAAATGTTCCATATAATTATTCGGACGATCCAACTATATCGGCTTAATAATTATCTGCTAAAATTACTACTTTTTCTTCTCTGTACTACTATTATCAAACCCACACGGCTACTTCTAGTTCATGTTATTCCTATTATTTCATTACTCTGCTAATTTAATATATCACCTACTAATTTATCTCTATTGTTAATATATATATATATATATTAGTTACTAATGTCTCTGCTATTTTAATACCAACTCTGTTATTTACTAACTCTGCTCTTTTAATAAATTTGCTACTGAAACTTAATTAAATTAAAGTAGTTTTTATTATTCTTATTTTTATGAAAAGAATAAGTATATATAAATATACTACCCTTAATTAATAGAAAACCATGCCCCTCAGCACATTTTTTATTCCCCTAGGCACGCATTTGTGTGCCCCTAGGCACACATCTGTGCCCCTCGTCATAACATGGTATGCCTAATGGCACACCTCTCCCCTCTCTTACCATGTGCCACTCGGCACATTCACACACACACAGGGTGCCGCTCCGCACCCTTTCCCTGTCGGGTGCCACTTTTCGAGTGCCTCTTGGCGCACTTCTTCCAGTACCCATTTTCTACGTAATTTTTCAGAAAATTCTTAATACTAGTCTCATATACCAACACTTTGAGTACTACAACATCAATTTTCACATAGACAATTTGTCACCGAAACAACAATTCAAATACATGAAATTAACAGCAACACTTTCAACACAGTTAATAGGATTTAACAGTAATCTTTCTTTTTATACAACCCAATCCCACGTATCATTTATCAGACAACCCGTTATAGAGTTAGAACCCCAGCCTTACCTTGGATTGAAGGTCGCTCTACAATTTTCCAATCGAATCTCGATTCGCCTCTTCTCTTTATTCCTCTTCTTTGCAACTTCTCCTTCTTCTGTAACTCCTACGATCAATCTCCAATTCTTAATTCTAATTAACCTAATTTCTATTATTACTAAGCTTAATAATAATAATCTATTGGGCCTAATTCTCACACTCTCTTAACACAACATACCACCAAAATTAGCCCAATCACTAATACCAATAATTCCAATATTTATTATTATTAATCAACTAATTAATTAATTAATAATAATCTAACAACTTATAACCATGATTTTCAATATTTCACAACTTCAACAAATAATCCAAAAATAATTTAATTAAATCAATGGGTGTTACAACAAGCTGGTGTAGGTTTACTCTAGAAATTGGCAATTAACAGTCAAGGATTGGGTGTAAGTGTGAGTGGTTAATTCTCACACTGCCTATGAATTGGTAGAATGTTAAATTTATAAGAGAGAGAATCCATTCACCTAACACCTTAAGGTTTTGGGTTGAGACATGACGTCTCCCTCTCTTGTGGTTCTGGAGCCTTTATTTTGTTGGTGCTCTCAACTTCCCCAGACTTTCTAACAAGTGGTATTATGAGTCTTGGTTTGGTGGAGTATAAGTTTTTATAGTATGCTTTATGGTTACAATTTTCTCTGATCTTCCACATCAGAAAAGAAATTGTATACTTTGTGTTGGTTGGGGGGGGGGGGGGAATTTGTTGTAGAAAAGGTTTTGGCTACAATTTCAAGTTTTTCAAATGCAATGAAGATTGACCTAGTTAAATTTGATGGAGGAATCAATTTTGGCTTGTGAAAATTAAAGTCAAATATGTTTTGATATAATTAGGATTACACAAGGAATTGAGAGGAAACATTTCTAACATGGACAATGAGAAGTGGGAGAAACTAGATTTGAGAATTTTGAGTACAATCAGTGTGTCTTTGGCCAAGAACATTCTTGTGAATGTTCTTGGTACATCATCATTCAAAGAACTTTGGAATAAACTTGAAGGACTATATCAAGTAAAGGATATATCAAATTGGTTGTTGTTGGAGGATCAGTTTAATAACTTGTGTATGGATGAAAGTACAAAAGTATCTGATCATTTAAGTATTCTAAATGGTATAATTTCTAAATTAGAAATTATTGGAGTCAAGATTGAAGATGAAGATAAATCCTTGAGACTCATATGGTCTCTTCCATATTCCTATGATCATATTAAACATGTTTTGATATATGAGAAGAAAACTTTGGGTTTTGAAGAAGTTTATAGTAAAACTATTTCTAAAGAAAGAAGAATGAAGAGTGAGGATAATACTTTTTCAAATACAGTGTTGGTTGCTAAAGGAATGCCTTATGTGGGAAAAAAAACAATGAAACAAGTGTGAGATGTTCGAAATCTGAAAATATTGGACATATAAAGTATAAGTGTCCTGATGGGACAGCGTTAGAGAAATGAACTGAGTCAAATGCTAGCAATGTCTCCCTCGTTGTGGGAGGTGATAATCTTCACTAAAAATTGATAAGTGTGTCTTCATAACATTTGTGATGTCATAGAAAATGATGATTTATTGCTAACGGATAAACACATGAGAATTTATGTAAAGTGTGTTGTGAGATTAATGATAGCAATGTCTCCCTCGTTGTGGAAGGTGATGATCTTCTCTAAAAATTAATAAGTGTGTCATCATAACATTTGCGATGTCATGGAAAAGGACAAGCTATTGCTAGAAGATAAACACATGGGCATTGATGTAAAGTGTGTTGTGAGATTATATCAATGGTTGAAGAGCTTCCTATCAACATGAAAGTTGCACCGTAAAGTTTAAACTAGGTTTTCGACATGTGAAAATTCTTGAAGTGGTTTAGCTTCAAGTAAAGTATACTCTTCTTTAGGTGGAGTATAATAATTTTTAAAAATTATGATTGTCGGTAAAGACAATGTTGAAATTTGGAGTGGTGTAGCTTCAAATAATTATACTCTTTATGGTGGAGTATGATTGTCGGTAAAGACAATTAAGTTTATGTATTATTTTCAATTAAGGTGTAGATTATTGGGGTTGGTTAAAAATAGACATGTTGAAGAAGTATCACATTGCTTAGTTTTGTGATATACATGAATCAAATTCTTCAAAGTTCCATATCGCTTAGTTCTGTGAAGGAAGAGGGAGTCCAATATTATATATAGGATTAAAGTTCTTCGTTCTAAGATGTACCAGTCAAAAGCCCTTTAAACTTGTATTTGACTATTTATATTATCTATAATACTCTTGTGTTAAAGGGTTGTGAAGGGTAGTTAAATATTTGCTTTGTAGAGTACAGATGTATTGGGGTCTTTGAGTGGTTGAGGATAGTATATGTGTTGTAACAATTTTCTTTGAGTGGTTGAGGATAGTATATGTGTTGTAACAATTTTCACATGTGTTATTCTCTGGTTGTCATTTGACAACGGCCGTGGTTTTTTCTTCGGTTTTAGAATTTTCACGTTAACCTCTTGTGTTTTTATTGTGTTCCTCCTTTTTCTTTATGCTTTATTTCTTCCTAACAAGTGGGGAGAAAAAAGTGGATTCTAGTGTGGATCAAGGCTAGTGATGTGGGTGACTCACACTTGTGGGAGAGATTGTAGAGTTTCAAGTGTAAAAGTGTTAAAAGTTCCATATCGACTAAGAATGAAAAAAATGTTGGATTTATAAGAGAGGTGGCTCATACCTCCATTGACTTAAGGTTTTGGATGGATATGTGGTGTCAAGGTCTCTTAAAACCGTGAACGTTTGACACATTAACAATTTCCGATCTCGCTCATCGGACTTCCCCAATAGTGATATTAGAGTCGTGGTTTTGCTTAATATGGGAGCGGGAGATAGATCTAGTGTTGGATCCTGTTATAGAATGTGAAAAAGTCACACTTATGAGAAATAATGTTGGGTGCAAGTGTGAGTGGTTAAAGTCTCAGATTGTCTATGAATAGGTGAAATATTAAATTTATAAGAGATGACTCATTTTTCTAACACCTTAAAATTTTGGGTTGAGATGTGACATCTCTCTCTTGTGGCTCTGAAACATTAATTTCGTTAATACTACCGACTTTTCCACACTCCCCTGGCAATGGATACATACAAATACCTTTGGAGCCTATAAAACAATAGATTGGACAAAATTCATTTGGTAGAATTTCACCCCCACCATCCCCATCTTGCATTATTTGGAGAGTCATCCATGGAAAACCCCCATGTGACGAAACAATTTAAGGAAAATGCATGGTATCATGTCTCGATTTGTGGCACAAGCCCAGACATCTACACACTTTTTTTTTATTCATTGCCCCTTTGTAGTGAGAATTTGGAAGAAAGTCATGTTTCAACCTTGTCAAAATCGCCTCAAGATTTTATTTATCTCCACAACTTATGGTGGCTCCCTAAGGCTAGATATGATTACTGCAATACACAATATATAGATAGATAATTCGCACCGGGTCAGTTTGTTTTGCTATTTTTTTTTTAATTATTTTTATAGTTTAACAATTGTGTAAAAAAATTATAAAAAATTTTTTAATAAAAACTTCAAATGAAAATTTAATTTGAATAATTACTTTTAAAGTATTATTTTAAATATTTCATCTTTTTATTAAAAATAAATAAATATCAAAATTTTAATAAAAATTACTTAATTTTGAATCTATTTTAAATAGATTTTTATAAAAATCTTTTATGAAATACAATGTTTTTTAAAAATTAAGGTTTTGATTATAGTTTAATTTTTAATAATGTGTATTTATGTTACATGATATCAAAATTAGTGTTTTAATTTTATATATATATATATATATATATATATATATATATATATATATATATATATATATATATATATATATATATATATATATATATATATATATATATATATATATATATATATATATATATATATATATATATATATATATATATATATATATAAATTTATAATATTTTAAAAAATAATTTTGTAAAATCTATTTTCAAAAATAAATAAAAAAATCATTTTTTAAAGTTGAAACAAAGTGATCCATAGATAGCTCGTGATTATATTTGATTAAATAGCTCAAAGACAAGCTTGCATGTTGAGTAGCATTCTAGGACACATCAAAATTTTCTCTTCACTCTCAAAAGGTTGGATTGCAAGCCACAAGCGAGAATTCATGATACTGGACAACCTTCATAATGATTGATGAATGTGCCAAAAATATTAACACTTAATAGATTGATCGGATAAATTTATGTTTAATGGATAGATTTTCTAAAAGATTTTTTAATGGACTGTTATCCGATTAATAATGGGAATTTCTTATCTTATTTTATAGGGTTGAAAAATATTCTATGGAATTGCGTAAATGTTCATGCGTAATCAGAATACATATATGAAGGTGAATTGAAAAACCTCGCCTCCTGTGAGAGGACGATGAAGTAGATGTAGAAACAGGAATACTGGAGGATGTAGACGCATCTGGCACAACATGTCCAGAGGCAGAAAGATCCTGTGATATCTGACTCTTTTTCCTCCGCACAGAAGTATGTTGTACAAGTCTGTCGTGTCTCAATCTAGGTGGTCTCTCAGTCATTACTCTTGTAGAAGAAAGAAACAAACGTTAATAATAAGACTCGGATTCAAAAAATGGAAAAACGCAGACAGACTATAACTGAATATACAATTCTGATTTTTTATATAAACGTTGAACAAAATCGAAAATGCATATCCATTACAACCTGCAACTTTACAACTTCGTCAATGACGAAGCTCACCCACAATGGCCTCAACAAAACGGTCATTGATCATAAAAAAGACATACCTAACATGTTTCTTATGACTCCTAACATTGCAAACACTAAAAAAAAAAACTTGAATTTACTACCTTAAAACACAAGTTGTAGGTGAAATTACATAAACTTCAAAAAAAAAACTCCAAAACAACTTACAAATGATGATTTTTCTTGCTTAAATATGCTTGAACACTGAAGTGCAAGTGATGTTTGACGATTTTTGATGAACTTTTCGCGAAATAGATTGATTTTGATACAATAGGGTTTGAGAGGGTTGGATTTTTGTGTTTGTATTTCTTTTCAAACTATTTCTGAAAATGAGAAAGCGGAAGAGACAGTGCGCGTTTAAGTGTCAACACGACTCTAAAATACAATTACGATTCCAAGCGTAAATGCATTTCTGGTTCTCATCTACTTGTTAGCTTGAATTTCTCAGTCTTAAAAATTGTATGCATTTGAAACGCTTCCAGAAATACAGTTAGTAGTTGTATTTCCAATTAGCTTTCAATTAATACATAGGATCTCGTCCACCAAAATCTAGATTTTAGTGCATACCAGAAATACATTTCCCTTTTCCATTGACATTTTAATATTTTCGCGTGGTACACTAGAAAACTATTGAATGGGTTAAGAAATCCCCTTAATAAATTATATTTTTATCCAAATCCACTCATTTTACCAGCATAAGTGGATTTTAGAATCTAAAGTTCCACTTTAGCACTTTAGAACAAACCCAATTTCTAGAAGACTATACATTGTACACGATGCTAGTGCTGAACAAAAACAGTACAAATACTCAAATATCATGTGATTATCTCCTATTCACAGTAAAACTAAAATATCACCAGTAAAACTCAATACATCCGACAACTTAATATATAGAATATATGTAAATGAAAACCAGATAATTGTAATGTAATATAGGCACGTGCATCATCCAGACAACAAAATTTGACAATACTGTGACAGGTAGAGTCAAGAAGTACAATCCAAATACAAAATTTTACGGTACCAAGTGTGCATCAGTAGCTATTGCTACTGAGCAATGAATCCCTTGGATAATAAATAACTATCAAACTCAATTCAAACATTTTGAAAAGAAAAAAACACCATGGAGCATCTTAATTACCATTGTACCTACAGTTTCCACAGCTTAAAGCTTCTAATCTGAAGGTTTTGATATAAAAAAATTCAAAGCCAGAGGTTTAAACTAAAAAGTATGATCTCAGGAACAAAGTAATAAATCCACATTAGATAGGTAATCATCTCCAAGCAGACAAACTATCCGGTAAACAAATTTTACATCCCTTTAAACCAGCAGAGCACATTTTCCCTTCCTGAAAACATTTAAAGAGGCAAGTTCATTCACTGACATGAAGGTTGTGAAACCATGGATTCTCCAACCACAGGTTTGTTGATGCAAGGGGTTTTGACAATAGCATACAATGCTTTATTTTCTTCTACGCTTACTTCTTTTTCTATCACTTTCATCAGAACTTGCCGAGTCAGACTCTGACTCAGAACTGGATCCCGAATCTGATGAACCGGAGCTTGCAGATTCCTTATCTGAGTCAGAATCCAGAACTTGCTTCTGTTGTTGCATGATCAGACGTGGCATATTTTTCAAATACTCACGTAGATTCTCAGTAAGACCACCAAGTCCAATGGATGTGAAGAAGTTAATGCAGAATCGTGTGTTTTTAGGATTATCTTTGGGAAATATGGATTCAAAAGAGTCCTGCATTGTTGGATCATTTAACCGCTCATTTAACAACCGAATGCCAAGATGCTCTGACAATTCCTGTAGCGTTGAAAAATGAAATCAATATCTTCCATACAGAGAGACATGAATAAATCATCAGTACAGTACAGTACATCGCACAGATTATATACAAGAGCAAATAGAATAAGTTACCCACAAGTAACAACCTTGCATAAGATATAAATATCTATAAAGCATGCTGCAAGAAGGGTTGAAAATGTTAAGGGCACAAGGCCTGATGAAGATATCACATCATGTTTTTCACATCCATCATGGATCACCACCAATATCTCATGCAATGTGCAAAAAAACACCATCTTGGTGAAGAACAACTAATATCCTAACTACTATGGCAGTGTGACAAATTGCATTGTGGCTGCTATAGCATATGATAGAGGAAAGAAACCAAATCACTTTAATTTTCTAATAAACACAAACTAAATCTTAGACATTCACAAGCCGGTTTTACCGGTGAACAAGAGGATGAGGATGAGGTGCTATTCAGTGTTGGCTTGCACTGAGTAACACGGCTAGAAAACAATGGCCTGCTAAAAGACCATGGATCTGCTTGAACAGGCACGCAAGATACATAACAGCAGGCAAACAAAGGAACCTAGCCAAAAAAACCATAGACCTGCTTGAATAGGCACGCAAGATACATAACGGCAGGCACAAAGGAACCTAGCCAAAAAAATAATCAATGGGGTGAAGTTGGGGAAAATGTGGAAATGGGTTTTCATTAAAGGGCTATATTATCTTAGTGTCCTGAATCTAAAAAAGTACTTCGGATGCAAAATGAACAGACAATCACAATACTTCCTAGAGATAAGGGTGAGAAGGCAAAACTCGGTTTTTAAACTTGTGTCTGCAGGGCAGAAGCTGCCATCAGTGCAGTGGCGACATTTCATACTGTAAACAGCCTCAATAGCAGCCTCGATATGCTAAACAGAAAAACATGTTGCCATGGAAAACCAGTGGCAGTAATTACTTGGCTGCAATATATTTGGCTGCCCTAGAGCAACACTACAGTGTAAACTTGATCTAGTGCACTTGTCTTAAATAACATATTGTCATCTAGATTGCTTATTTTATAATTATACTAATCTTAAATAACATATTGTCATCTAGATTGCTTATTCTATAATTATACTAATCTTAAATAACAAGATAGTAGCAGCTGAATCTTATAGCATGCATAGAATTTGGTCTAGGGTGTTTTTGAAGAGGAGTATTAACGCAAAAGCTGGAACTTCTGCCATGCGACTAGGATCTCAGAAGTTCAGAAATCAGCCTCTGCAGAATGTATGGTGAGGCTGCCTATAACAAATCCATGTTATTGTTACAAAGAGCAATTATGGAAGTGCTATGGCAGTATGACAGCACAGTTACAGATTCAAAATCCCTATATCACATTTTAAGCAGTCTAGAAAATATGTGTTTAAAACTGGGAAAACTTGAAGTGATAATGCAACGGAAGTACAAAAAAGTTGAATATTTGAATTTGATTCAAGTACCTGGAAGAGAATCTTAATAAATATACGTGAAGAAGAAGTTGTGTCCTCTTCAGTCAAGCGAATGTATGATAAGACGTGCCAAGGCAGAGCAAATGTCCCAAGCAAATGAGCAAAAAATTTTGCCACATTTCGCAGTTTGTTTGTTTCAAGTCGATGGATCATGGAATATTGTTGCACAAAGCATGTCTCAAAATTTTCTTGATGCACTTTGTTAATCATGCAGAATCGCTGGCCCAGAAGACCGTAATATCGGAGGTAAGTTCTTTCTTGGCTGCAACATTCCAAAAGCATAATGCACAATTCCATCTGCATCAATGACACAATTTATTTAAATAACCTTTTGGCAAGTAGATATAGTGTTAGCAACAGAACAATAAATTTCCAGCGAATATTCATTAAATGCTTACCTCTTGACCTGGCTCGAGATGGATTTTGAGAAGCTTATGACCAGCTTCCTCAAAATCTACACTAGACATGATTGTTAGATAGATAGTCCTCCGCAGATTAACAAGATTGGTTTCTGTTTCATCTTTTATCTGCATACTTTCCTCGTTCTCTTCATCAGATTCATCATCTTCATCTGATTCAGCATCCGAGCCTTCATCATCTCCCTCTGATTCCTCTTCCTCACCCAGCAGGGATTTCTTCAACTCTTCATAACGTTTTTCATTCTCCATATAATTGGGGTCAGGTTTGAATATATCTGAGAGAATAGAACAGAAAACAAACAAATCACAATGAAATATGAACACAAGTTAATATAAGTATATAAATAAAAACTTAAAAAAAGAATATGTACCGAGGGAAGTCTCGGCATTGATTTCCTCATCCAAGGAAACTTCATGAGTTAACTGATCTTCCTGCTCCACGAGGTCTAATTCAGGCCGAACAGCTGGATAGCCCTGTAAAATGCAATACAATAATCATCAAACATTTCAATTTCAAATTATGCCTATAAAATGCTTTAAAAAATAGTTGATATTCAATGTCACTGTTAATGTGTTGTTTATGTCCCAAACACTAGAATAGTGTACCTGAAACTTTGCCCTTCTTATTGCAAATAAGCCTTCAATCAGAAATTGAACACGTTTGTCGATTTCTCCTTCATGAAGAATTCCCCGGAAACGCTCAAAGATGCCTACAAAATCATAAATTTAAGGTAGGATTCATTAGTGTGATAAATACTTAAAATAAAGACCAGGGGTCATGCTAATCATATATACAAAAGCTAAGCACATTATAAGTCTATAACTGGGGCTGGCTTACATGGATTAAACAACACCATGATGTTCTATCAAAACCGTGAGTCTATAACCATATAGTTAAGGGAATACTCACCATGAAGTCCTCTAGGTGAGAGATCCTGCAGTATTGAACCACATTCTGTGACAAAACCAACAGCTACTTCAACACTGTCATCGGTTGGCTTCTCGAGCAAAACCGTGAGCAGCTCTAGCGCAATGATCTCATGAGCCACTTGCTGATTCACCAGATGTGCTACAAACTTAACAGCAGCAAGTAATTGAGGCTACAAATGACAATAAAAAAACCAATTAGAAACCAAATAAAAAAACCAATTAGAAACCAAATAAAAGTAAAATTGGTACAATAACATTGATCTCAGTAAAGGAAAACACATCAGGGTGCTTAATTAGACACACACATACCTTGTCATTCCGCTTATACGCTCTTTTTAGCTGCAGAACAATCCTTCTAAGCAAAAGATCCCCAACTTCAGGAAATTTAGTGTTGACAACAGCAACCAATGCGGAAAACACATCGGTAAACCCAGGAGATGCCATCTGAGACTTCATACAAGACCTACAGAAGAGCCCTCTTCCCCGAATCAAGTTCTCAGCAAACAATTCCGGAATTATATTCTTAATGTTGGCAGCATTGACCTTGTTTACCAGCCCATTTATACTCTTTCTTAGAGCATCCCAAGTCAGGCGTTGATACTCAGGACTACTTTTATCATCAACTTCTTTCATCATCCTTGCTAACTTAAAAGGTGGAATGTAAACACCGCCACTTTTCCCTAACTTAGATGCATCCCCATTGAGTTCCGGTATCACCGCATGTTCTTCCTCTTTCTTCCTACTCTCTTCTCTCGCATTGTCACCATTCTTTTCAACTCGTTGGCCCCTCTCCCCATTCCTCCTTCTATCCTCGTCACCGCGCCGATCCCTCTCCTTCTCATGATCGCCGTCCCTATCAACCCTATGCCTCCTTTCCCTATCCCAATTCCGCTTCCTATCATGCTCCTCGTCTGAATCATTCTCGTACCGACTCCGACGACCTCTCTCCCTCTCCTTTTCATTACCATTATCCCTATCAACTCTATGCCTCCTTTCCCTATCCCTAATTCTCTTCCCATCATCTGAATCCTCTTTGTACCTACGACGGCTATCCTTCTCTTTCTCATTACCAGCCTCTCTATGTCTCCTAACCCTATCCTTATCCCTAATCCTCTTCCTGTCATCTTCGTGCTCAAAATCCAAATCTCCACCACGATCTTTCTCTCTGCGGCGATGCCGGTCTTCCTCGTCACTCCCACGGCGGTCACCACGTTTTCTACCTTCTTCTTTCTCTTCCCGATGTCTGACAAACTGCCCTTCTTCCTCTGACGACACTTCTACCTGACGTTCACTTCTTCGTTCGTCCCCTTCACCCTTCATCTCTAGGGTTTTGGGTATACACGAAAACACAGAATTAAAGGAGAAAGAAAATCCTGTAACTGTGAAAACTATGGCTTACCGAGACTCCGTGCGGCTGCGCTGTTGAAGAAAGATTCACTGGGAAGTGCAGAAAAGAGAGCGGAGAGAGATTTAGGGATTTTATTCAAAAAGGCTGAAAATAAATTAAATCAATTGAACATAATTTAAACAAATTAAACTTAAACAGAAAAAGGAGTATGCCACTAAAATACAGTATATTTTACACTACATCTACCGTATAAGAAAATAAGATCTTTGGACAATACCCTTTTATCCTTATTTTTGATTGGCCCAAACATTGTTTCTTGAGTGATAAAAATGTTTTTTTATATATGATCGAAAATCATTTATTGTTATGTAGGCAAAAAGAAAAAGTGTGCTACTAAATAACCTAAATTTTGCTTCTACTTATGTCAATTGTTCAAATTCGGCACAGGTTCCAAATCACTTATTTGCTGTTGTTGACTGGGATTTTTGACAAGGATCAAAATTCAACCAAAAGAAAAGGATCAAAAGGGTTCTATTAGAAAAGATGATTTATGTGACATGATTACTTATGTAGTCGAGCTAAGACTTAGAGAGATTCTACAAAGTATTTGACTATTGATGCAGTCGATCTGGAGAGATTCCACAAGTAAGCAATTGGGTCTGAAAACAGGAGCAGTCGAACAAGGAGGACTTCATAAGTCATTGGGCCTAGAAACATCAAAAGGCCCCAAAGATCCATCGAGCAAGTGAAACGTTTTGGAGGGAAACTTGGAGAACGTGGGTTCGAGAGTACGAAAGGAGAACGTGGATTCGAGAGTACGAATGGAGAACGTGGGATCACGGAGAGGAGTTACAAGATACATGTGGCGTACGAAGAAGTGAATTTCGCTATAAAGTAGTTATTTTGGTGTATTATAAATAAAGCACTTAATGCATAGTGTTAGGAGTTCAAACTTTCACATTCTTATATGCTAGTCACTCAGAGTACCCAAACTAATGAGCGAAATGAGTCAAGTTAGATAAATGTACGTTTGAATCAACTTATTTTCAACTATTTTGATGTTATGTCATTTACGTTTACAATTTAAACGCCATTTGTTTTATTTTACAAGCATTGCTTTATTGCTTATAAACTCGTTTGGCACTATTCAAACGAATCCTTTTGAACATACTTTGTGAAAACACTTGAAAACTGAAGCACTGTACTGAGATTCCCTGGTTGATTTTTCCAGTAAACTGTTTGTAAGAGACCAGTATTGTTTACCAAAACCAGAGGTAAACAAATTGGCACGCCGAGTGGGACAGTGCTAATAATTTTGTATGTGTGTTTTATTTTACAAAGTTTCTTGTAGTTTAGTTTGTGTGTATGAATTTAAGAAGTGGTAGACATTTGTCAAAGTCTAAAATGTCACGCTCTGACACGAACACTGCACATACACAAATTTCTACACAAAATGTGGATGTCATACCTGTGAGTTCCATAACTCAAAGCGCGACAGTTTTATCTTCTGTGAGGTCGACCCCTGATTATGGTTTAGTGACAACAATCACGACGACAGAACCTAGGCATAGGGTATCAATATTTGACCCAAATCGACCACTCTTTCCAGGGGTCTAGAGTCATCATTTATCCCTTAGCAATACGATATGCCTTATTCCATGATGGTTGGGTTATAGTCGAACTCATTCATGTAAACAAAAAACGCAGTGGCCACTGGAAACCAAGGCAGTTATGGCCCAAGTGGTCGACCAGGTGGTGTTGGTTACATCCCTCAGTCGACGCCATCTTTAAATACTACTTCTGTTATGGCTTTAAGGAAACAGATGGATGAGAGTAATTTAGAGTTAGTAAATGTCTTAACTCGGCAAATGGGAGTTGCCCTCAATCCTGTAGTTGATCGAATAGGCAGATTGATCGACTCATTAGGGGTCCAACAAAACTCAGACGCGCCACATGCCGTTAAGAGTTTTTGAAGAACTAGAGGGAGGCAACAATGAGCATCATTTTAGACCTCGAAGGGTGGAAGTACCCACTTATGAAGAGGAAGAATTCGTTGAACAATATGAACATAGGCCAGTCGTAGTTAGAAGGAACCAAGATGTTGATCGAGTGTTAAGAAATGTCATTGTTGGGCGTAACAACATATTGAATGTAGTAGAAGAAGTATTAACATGATTTGGGGTAAATGTTGACCTTTGGAGGCCTAATTATTCATCTCCCTTACCTAATTATATTCGACAAGAAGAATTACCTAGGGGGTGTAAGGTACCTAAGTTTACCAAGTTTGTTGGTGATGCTAGTGAGTCGACCATTTAACACATTGCTAGGTATGAAAAGAAGTTGGCGATATCGCCAATGATGAGGGTTTAAAATTAAGATATTTTCCTAATTCATTAACCAAAAATGATTTTACTTGGTTTACAATATTGACCCCAAATTCTATACGCACTTGGGAACAACTTGAGAGCATATTTCAAGAGCAGTTTTATGCTGGTTGTGATGCGGTGGGAGAACTGACTTAAGGTTTTGCATTTGTATTCGTAAATGTTGCGGTTAGCAAGAGTCGCCACCGACTTTTCTTTTATCCAAAAGGAAAGGTAAAAAAGCACAGGAAAGACCTTTGAGATGTTTTCTTGAGTTCGGGGGGTAGATTATGAAAAGAGAAGGTGCTAGCACCCTTTTCATCCATGGTTTTCCATGGGCTCTTAGTTACTTGTTTAGATCACTTGCTTTGCTTTGTTTTGTTTGAAATGGTGATTTATGTGGTTTTGAAAGTATTTTGTAAAAGAGGCCACTGTTTAGGCAATCTTTGTAATGATTCTCGTTCGTAAGAATGTATACAAAGATGTTTGTCTTTTGAAAAATGTTTCAATGTTTTGTAAGATGTTTTGAAATGTGTGTGTGTTTGTTTTTGAAAATAGCAATGATTGTTTTGAAATGTAACAAGTAACTAGAAGCTATCTACCTACTCAAATGTCTTTCTTGTGCATTTTTATTCCTTTGACATTGTTGATTTACCATTGATTTGGTAAACAACCCTATCTTTGGATGTAAACGGGACGGGCGTGGGTCATCGTATGACCATGATAGCAATGTTGCCAAGTATCTTAGCATGTTTGAGGGACCAAGATCATCTTTGTTTAGGCAACCTTTTGATAGCGTCATCGAGGGACTATGATCTTATTTTGTTTTGTTTTGCCAAGATACTTCGCGTGCGTAACATGGCCATTTTTATTTAGGCAACCAAGTGGGAGAAACCCTAAGGGTGCTTGTGTGCAATGTGTGTCATTTTCATGCTTTTGTCTTGCATTAGGTTTTTTCTATTTGTTTTGTTTTTGTTCTTGTCATGCAAACCCTAGTTTACTAAACATGGTATATGAAAGCAATAAATTGCGTAAAATAAACTAAGCTATTACAACAATTATTATGGGAGGGGGGATACAAGTTTTTGAATGGGGATATTGCACAAATATAAACCTAAAAATACTATTACAATCCAATCGAATATTGTGCGCATTAAATAAATATATAAATATTAAAATGCAATGCAAATGTATTTATGTAAAAAATATTTTGTATTTGTTTAATGTATGAGAAAATAATTTATTTAAACCCTAGAAATAAGAGAAAAATTATTATTATATTTGGGAAGGGATGAAACCCTAATTTTTTTATTAAAAGAAAATAAAGTTTTCCTAATATTATTTTATCCATTTTTGTATAAGAAAAATAATACATAATATTATATATAAATATTAAAAAAAATTAAGTATGTGTAGAAAATAATATTTTATGTGTATAAATAATATAATAAAAATAGTAAGTATTATTAAATGTATTTACAAATTTATTTAAGAAAATAAAATCTATTATCCTAATAAATTATTTTTTTATGCAAAAAATAATGAAAAAAATAAAATAAAATTGCAAAAATAAAGAAATTATTTTTTATGATTTTTTAATGTTCAGAAAAAAATAATTAAAAGCAATAAATATAAAAATATGAGAAAATATGAAAAATATAACAAAATAAGTTAGGGGGTGCAAATATCAAGGCAGGGGGTGTGAATAACAAAAGCAACAAGCCCAAGGCGCCAAAGGCCCATAACTTCATCCCTGTCCTCCAGCTTCTTCCTTGCGCGCGTTTTTCCTTCAAATCTGTAACTTGCTAATGCTTGCATAAAAACAAAAACTTATAACATGAAACTTGTGGTATTTAATCTCACGATTTCAACCATATAAAATTTGTAACCTAACTCTCAAAGATCAGAGAGAATTTTGGGATCCCCAATTCGTGACCTAAAAATTTCATGAACTTCAAGCTTCAAATTCTCACAGCATAGTTAATATAAATGAAAAGTATGCATATGTACAGCTTCACCATGTTATGGACTACATTTTTTCTTCACAAATCGTGGCTTGAGGATGCTTATTCAGAGAGATAGAGTTTTGAAAAATACCTCCTTCAGTTGGATTTGAGTAGAGCAATGTAGGGACTTTAATGGAGGCCTAAGGATTGTGTGAGCTTCCTTGAACTTCCTTCAAGCTATTCCAATGCCTAGCTTGCTTTGTGGATGGCCAGAAGTCTCTGCAAAAGTCAAGCTGCAAGCTCCAAGTTTGAAAATGGCAATGGATGAAACAAGGATTACAAATGCAGGATGAATGCTTGGACTGCTTTGGTATGATGTGTATGAAGTGTTTCAAATGTTAAAATGTAAAACGCACGAGCCAAAAATGAAATGGCTATGATTCTGCAGCAACTGTGTGTTTTGGCAGAAAAAAGGAGTTTTTGAGTTTGAATGAGTTTCAGATGTCAAGCAATCGTGTTTTGCGTTGCACAATGTTTGTATATTTGTATAGGAATGATACAAAGTCCACTCCTTACTAGCTGCACAAGTTTTTGACCTTTTGCACTCTTTCTTGCTTTTTAAGTAAAGTGACAAGACCAATGCTAACATGCTTGTCCTTGCTTGCTTGTGACCTGAAATGAACTTGTAAAATATGCTTGAGACCTATAGAACTTGCTTGCATCAAAGAAACAGGTCCAAGGCTTAAGATTGATAAAGTTACAAAAGTTGGACTTTATGAAAATGGCAATGTGAACTTTTGACCAAAAATGGAATTATCTCTTGTACAAATCTCCAAAAGCAAAGATAATTCCTTTAACTTCTGAGTTTGAATTTAATTATGGAGTGTAGAATGAGTTTAGGACCTGTAAAGCAAGATTCAAGCATTAAAGATCTGATTTGCAACTTGATACTTTATGAAAATGGCATGAACAAAAGTGATAAAATGCCAACTTCTCCTCTTCGATTCTCCCTAACCAAAAATGATCTTGGAGAGTTCTTGGACATTTTGGAAAGCTTGTCATGTGCTCTATAATCCATCTTTGAAATGTATTTTGATATACCTCTTGGAACTAGGTGAAAAATGTCCATGAAGTTGGGTCAAAAACCTGCCTAATTAGGGCAAAATTTCACCAAGTTAAGAAGTTCATGGACCTATATTCACAAATTCATAACTTGAGATCCAAGCATATTTTGGGAAAAGTTTGTGAAGCAAAGTTGTATATTTCATAGAGGACTACAACTTTCATGTTGGAAGTTTTCTTTTAATCAAAATGCATCATGGTGATAAAGTGGTGGAAAGTTGGGGAAAAATAAGAAAATTTTCACACTTAGAAAAATTCTAAGTTATGCAAAATTTCAAATTCAAAACCCTAATTTGCAATTTTTAGTTTCTTGGTGAACAAGTTTCATATTTTCACATATCTTGATGAATTATGACCCTTGGCACTTGATTTTGACCAAAAAGTCAAAGTTTGACTTTTCGGTGTACAGTTGACTTTTGATCAGTTAACTACAAAATTCATTTGTCAATCCAATGAACTTGAGATCTTTTAAACCATGTAATTAGGTCAAGACGATTCCATTGAACCCTTGAAATCATATTTGAACTCAATTGGTCATTGGCTAGGTTAAAAATCAGAAATTTCCCTTTCTCAATCAAACCCCTAATTTTGACCATTTTGCCCTTTTGATGATTTGATCAAATTTCTTGAGGAGTTGTGATCCAAACTTGATCAAATGGTACACATGAGTCTAAAATGTTGATGGGGATCAAAAATTATGAAGTTTGACAGTAAATTGGCCATGGTTGACTTTTTCCCCAATACAGTTGATTTCTAGGTCAACTGTCCAATTGATTGATCAAAAATGTGATTCAAGAATTGAAACTTAACATGAGCAATCTTAGGGGTCCAATATGATGTATGAAAGTCAAATGAAGCATTGGTGGTCCAAAAATCCTTGTGCAAACTCAAACCTTAATTTTGGGTGATGAGTGCAAGATGAGATGTTTTGAGCTGACCAAACCCTAATCATGTCTTGAGTCCAAGAGGTCTTGTGAGAAAAGTCTTGATAAATGAGAGGGAAAATTTTGGGGTACAACAGCTGCCCCTGTTCAATCTTCTTGAACCTGAAGAGTTAGATTGGCGAGTCTTGTCGTTCGTGACTCAAAGGTAAAAGATGATTGGACACTAGAGTGCCCATAAATTTGCACTCGACAAAATGTAGTTGAGAGAATGAGCTTAAAGATGCCATTTGAAGAGGTGATGGAATCTTGTAGGATATGGGCCTAAAGATGCCATCCAAGAATTTTTGTTGAATTGTAAGTTGTAAGTCGAAAGATTAAGTATCAGAATGGTGTCCGCGTCTAGAACGTATCTGAGATGTATCTGGAGACTTAAGATCTGAATGAGAAACAGAATAGCATCCGTGTCTAGAGCGTATCCGTACTGTATCAATAGTGTGAAATTTGAATTTGAATAAGTATCAGAATGGCATCCATATCTGGAGCATATCTGAATTGTATCTGATAGTTGAAATCTGGATGAGTAACAGAATGACTTCCATGTCTGGAGTGTATCTGAACTGTATCTGACAGCTGAATCTGAATGAGTAACAGAATGACCTCCGTGTATGGAGCGTATCTGAACTGTATCTGACAGCTGAATCTGAATGAGTAACGGAATAACTTCCGTGTCTGGAGTGTATCTGGACTGTATCTTGAGTTGAGATCTGAATGAGTAATAGAATGACTTCTGCGTCTGGAGTGTATCTATATTGTATCTGAAGTTGAGATCTGAACGAGTAATAGAATAACTTCTGCATCTGGAGTGTATCTATACTGTATCTGAAATCTTTGAACATTGTCGATGGTAGCTGTTAATCTTATCCTGAAAAAGGTAAAATGTTAGCCGAAACACAAAGTTATGTTGCATGAAATGTATGATGCAATATATGTGTTCAGTCAATGTTTATGATATATGGATGTAATGTATGCGCATTTAAGCTAATTTGTTGTATTGCTGAGGAAAATAAATCCTTGACTGTTGTCGGGGACAATAAATCCTTGATTGCTGAGGATAAGAAATCCTTGGCGACTTCTCTGGGGATATAGGGATCCTTCATGTCTTGAAGTTAGAGTATTGACAAAAATTCTGTTACGAGCAATGTCGTATACTGCTTGAGTAATCTTCTTGGAGAATCCAGAGAATTTTGATGACTTCTACTAGGGATTACACAATGGGAATCCTTGTTCTGCTGGGGAATAAAGAAAACTCTGATGACTTCTACGGGGAATTAATAAAGAGAACCTTCAATCTGTTGGGGAGCAATGAAAACTATGTGGGGAAGAAAAACTTATTCCTGTTTGGAAAAAGTTTAGGAGTTTCGATCATCTGCCACTCTACTAGGGAATTATCCTAGGTTGGGGAGAGACAAAAGTTAACTGTTATCCGGTAGATTTTCAGGCTTCAAGATAACTTGCTGGGGAATTTAGAGAAACTGGATGGTTTCCGCTGGGGATTGATAGTTAGAAGTTTTGGCTCCGCTGGGGATCTTGATGATGTACTGTAGGGATTGCTCATGGAATAACCTAAAGACGTTTTCCTATTCTTTCAACATGTCAGTAATTGTTCTTTTCCACTTTGTTTATTTGTAAACAGTAATTATGTTCAAATGCATATGTTCATTAATGAATCATTGGACGTTTTTGCAAATAAAACACAAGTGTAAAGAAAAAAGGCAAATAGTTTTCTGTACTTTGAAAGAGATATCTTTGTATTTACTTTGAATAAGTATTTTGTACAAAGGAGACAGACATCCTAGTAAGAGGATGGTGTTATAAAAGTAAGAAAAATTTATACAAAGAAATATAGTTATATGTGTAATAATCCCATGGGGTTCCCATTCTGCTATAGCCTTCGTATCTCTGAATATCTTGTCCATTCGTTGCTTCGTCCGAAGATGATTGAGTTGATCAGAAGCTCAGAGTTTGTCAGTGAAGAGATTATCCTTAAAGTGATCCGACGAGACATAGTCATACGCTTTAATTCCCTAACTTTTTTCCTGGACCGCCCTTTCGGGTTTTCAGTCCACCGGGAAACCCTTTTTTTCCCAAGTCGCCCTTTCGGGTTTTCAACTTGCCGGGTGTACAGATTTTTTTATATTTTATCCCTAATTTTTGCCCGAACCTTTTTGGTTCGCCAGGATGCCCTTGTTTTGCCTAGGTGTGTCAACCTAGCGGGTCTCTTATGCGTAGTATCTTTTGACTATGTCTGCGTTCGCAGGGTGTGGCAGGTCGTCACCGTCCATGGTGGTTAAGATCATTGCCCCGCCAGAAAAGGTGTTCTTGATTACAAATGGTCCTTCATAGGTAGGAGTCCATTTGCCCCTGGGATCACTTTATGGCAAGATGATGCGCTTGATCACTAGATCCCCAACTTGATATACCTGGCATCTGACTTTCTTGTTGAAAGCCTTGATCATCCGTTTTTGATACGTCTGACCATGGCAAATAGCAGTAAGTCTCTTTTCGTTAATTAAGTTCAATTGATCAAGTCGAGTTTGAATACAATCGTCTTCACTCAAACCTGCATCCTTCATGATTCTCAAGGAGGGGATCTGAACCTCGATAGGTAAAACAGCCTCCATGTAATAAACCAAAGAATAGGGTGTTGCCCCAGTTGATGTGCGAGCCGTGGTATGGTACCCGTGGAGAGCAAACGGTAGCATCTCATGCCAGTCCTTGTAGGTGACTGTCATCTTCTGTATGATCTTTTTGATATTTTTGTTAGCAACTTCGACTACACCATTCATCTTTGACCGATAGGGGGATGAATTGTGATGTTGAATCTTGAACTGCTCGCACAGGGCGGTGATCATAGTATTGTTAAGGTTTGTACCGTTATCAGTGATGATCCTTTTGGGATATCGTACCGGCAAATAAGATTCTGCTTGATGAAGCGGGCCACAACATTCTTAGTTACTTCGACCCACTTGGTGAAATAGTCAATGGCCACTAGAATGAAGCGGTGTCCATTGGAGGCTGTAGGCTTGATCTCCCCAATCATGTCGATTCCCCACATAGCGAAGGGCCAAGGAGCTGTTAAGACATTTAGAGGAACAGGAGGCACGTGCACCTTATCCGCATAGATTTGACACTTGTGACAGGTCCGGGAGTGTTGATAGCAATCTGCTTCCATGGTAGACCAGTAATAGCATGCCCATAGGATTTTCTTCGCCATCGTATGCCCGCTAGAGTGAGTGCCAAAGGTACCTTCATGCAATTCAGCCATGATCTTTTCAGCTTCAATCTTGTCCACACAACGGAGCAGAATAGAATCATGATTGCGTTTGTACAGGATGCCATTACTTAGGAAGAACTTAGCTGAGAATCTCCTTAAGAACTTTTTGTCATTAACTGAAGCTCCTTCCGGATATTCTTGAACCTCGAGATACCTTTTGACTTCATGAAACCATGGATGGTCCACTACTTCTTCGGTATTAATCTCGTGACAATGTGTTGGTTCGTCCATCCGTTCAATGGAGATTTGGGGAGCCTCGTTATCTCAATTAAGTTTAAACATATATGACATTGTAGCTAGAGCATATGCTAGCTGATTTTCTTCTCGCAGAAAATGCTCGAAGGTAATCTGCTCGAAATGTGGTAGCAATGTCAAAACATGTTCTTTGTAAGGGATGGGGTTTGGATGTTTAGTGTCCCACTCTCCTTTGATCTGACTGATGACCAAAGCTGAGTCCCCAAACACATCCAAAGATTTGATTCCCAAGTCTATGGCAGCCTTAAGACCAAAGATGCATGCCTCGTACTCTGCCATGTTGTTCGTACGGTTGAAGCAAAGTCTGGCAGTGAAAGGAGTATGGCATTCTTCTGGAGATATGAGCATAATGCCGATACCATTACCAAGTGCATTGGATGCCCCATCAAAGTACAGGGTCCATCAGGATCCTTGTTCAGGTCCGTCATATGGTCTGATCTCTTCTCAGTTGTCTACTGTCATGATGTCTTCGTCGGGGAAGTCAAACTTCATGGACTGGTAATCTTCTACAGCTTGATGAGCCAGATGATCAGCTAGTACGCTGCCCTTTATAAATTTTTGGGTCGTGTACTGTATGTTGTATTCTGTTAGGATCATCTGCCATCTAGCTATCCTCCCAGACAGAGCAGGCTTCTCAAAGATGTACTTTATCGGATCCATCTTAGATATCAGCAAAGTGGTATGAGTAAACATATATTGTCTTAGCCGGCGAGCAGCCCATACCAGAGCGCAACAAGTTTTCTCGAGCAGTGAATATCTAGTTTCACAGTCGGTAAACATTTTGCTCAGGTAATAAATAGCAGGCTCTTTTCAGCCAGACTCGTCATGCTGCCCCAGTACGCACCCCATTGAATTCTCTAAGACGGTCAGATATATGATTAGCGGTCTTCCTTCGACGGGTGGCATCAAGACAGGAGGCTCTAGTAAATACTCCTTGATTTTATTGAAAGCAATCTGACATTCATCATTCCACTTGACTACTTGATCTTTCTTTAACAACTTGAAGATTGGTTCACAAGTAGATGTTAGGTGAGAAATGAATCTGGCAATGTAGTTTAGGCGTCCCAAAAAACCTCTGACTTCCTTCTCAGTGCGAGGAGCAGGCATTTCTTGTATAGCTTTGACTTTGGCAGGATCAACCTCGATGCCTTTGTTGCTGACAATGAAACCTAAGAGTTTACCGGACCGGACTCCGAATGTGCACTTGTTTGGGTTCAATCTTAGTTTGTACTCCTTCAATCTGACAAACAACTTTTGCAAGTGATCAAAGTGTTCTTCTTCAGTTTGTGATCGGGCTATCATGTCATCTACGTAGACCTCTATCTCATGATGTATCATATCATGAAACAAAGCTACCATGGCATGTTGATAGGTTGCCCCGACATTCTTCAGTCCGAATGGCATCACTTTGTAGCAGAACATACCCCAATGTGTAACAAACGTAGTTTTCTCCATGTCCTCAGGTGCCATTTTGATCTGGTTATAGCCTGAGAATTCGTCCATGAAAGAAAATACTTTGTGTTGGGCTGTATTGTCGACCAGGATGTCGATGTGTGGAAGTGGAAAATCATCTTTAGGGTTGGCCCTGTTTAAATCTATATAATCCACGCACATATGTACTTTGCCGTCCTTTTTAGGCACGGGCACAATGTTAGCCACCCATTGAGGATAAGAAGTAACAGCCAGAAATCCAGCATTGAACTGTTTCATAACTTCTGCTTTGATCTTCTCTGACATGTCAGGTCTCATACGGAGGACCTTTTGTTTCACTGGTGGACAGTCTTCTCTTGTGAGTAGGCGATGTACTACGATGTCTGTATCGAGTCCCGACATGTCTTTGTATGACCAGGCAAAGATCTCAACATAATCATGCAATAGCTGAGTTAGGTGCTCCTTGACACTCGACTCTAGATTGGCACCCACTTTGATTTCCTTTTTATCTTCCTCAGTACCCAAGTTGATTGTATCCAACAGCTCCTCATGAGGCTGAATTGCTCTTTCCTCTTATTGTAATAGTCTGGCCAATTCCCCTGGCACCTCACAATCTTCCTCATCTTTGTATTCGGCTTGGTAGATCAGATCTTCAGAGTCACTGAAGGCTATAGCAGTATCGTTACCCATGGGATCTGGAATGGAAGGGTACCTACATTTGTGAGTGTGGGTGTGTGTAAGGGTATAGCCATTTTAAAACAATAAAATGTAAAAGAAAGGCAATGAGCATAAAAAGTTTATATGTGAAAAAGCGTCCATGATTCATTGAATGACATATGTAGATGAAATAAAAACCATTACAAATGAACCATTGTGCCTCGGGTAAGACACAAGGTTTTTAAAGTGCGAATTGTTTGTGAATTATTACAGTCCAACAGAAATGTAAAAGGTAAATTACTGAGATATGAAAGTTATCGGAACAAAGTCTCTGGCTTCCCAGTTGCAAAGTCCTCCGCTGACAGTAGGAAATATCCAATCTTCCAAGTTGCCCTCCTCTTTATTGTCCTCCATTGCATTGATGCTTTGGTTGGTAATCTTCATAGGTGACCCCCCAGCACGGGCACGACGCACAGCCTTCTGACCAATCGAAGTAAATCCCAAGCCAAACTTGTCTGATTTGTACGGAATGTCTGGAAGCTGACCCCAGATTGTGCATCCTCCTTCTTCTACTACTGCCCTTGCATCCTTTAGAGATGACATCTGAGGTGGAGGTCTTGTGATCTTAGGAGTTGAGGATACCATCTTGGTTGTCGCTACTTCTGGAGAGACTTCTTCAAAATGTTGGAAAGGGGTCTCTATGAACTCTCCATCTAACTCCACATAACGGAAGGAATTCAGATGACTAATCATATACTCCTCCTCCCCATGGACAATTATGATCTTCCCTTGGACGGGGTACTTTAGCATCTGATGCAAGGTGGAGGTGACGGCACCGGCATTGTGGATCCAGGGGCATCCCAAGAGACAGGAATAAGAAGGACGGATGTCCATTACATAGAAGGTTGAGTTGAAGACTTGAGTTCCCACCTTGATTGGGATGTCCACCTCCCCATGGACCATCCTCTTCGAACCATCAAAAGCTCTCACCACTATATTGCTTGGTTTTAAAGTCAGCCCTTCACAATCCAACCTATCAAGGGCTTTCTTCGGCAAGACGTTCAAGGATGATCCAATATCAACCAAGACATGAGCTAGGGTTGTTCCTCTTCACTCCACTGAGACATGTAATGCATCGTTGTGTTTTCTTCCTCGGGGTGTTAAGTTAGCATCAGAGAAACCCATACCATTATCAGTTGTTAGACTGGCCACACAGTCTTGGAACTGGTCAGCAGACGTCTCTTGCGGCACGTGAGTTGTCTTTAGAAATTTTACCTAAGCTTTGGCATGTGCTTCAGAGCACAACAGCAGGGCTAGCATAGAGATATTAGAAGGGGTCTGCGCCAATTGTTCAACCACATCATAATCACTTTTCTTAATTATCCTCAGGATTTCTTCCATCTCCTTCTTGGATGTTTCAGGAATAGCTAGTGATTGAGCCTTCGTCTGGACATGCTCCTCTTGAACGTTCTTTCCTTTATTCTCAGCAGTGGAAGCATGGATAGGAATTGTATTGTCTTTATTGGCAGGTACACTTGCAGGTACAATCACTGATGTAGAGGTAATCCTCAGAACGGCCACGGGTCCAAAGACTGTTGTTGGAAGAGAAATCTCTGGAGAGAAGATCCTACCACTGCGTGTGATCTTGCTAGTTCCAACAATATTGCTAATGTCGGAACTATCCTCCTCGGAGCTTTTTTCTTCGGCAGTCAGTTCAATCTATTTAATACCATGGTAGTAGATTTCTCCACCATAATTCCATGGTACTGTTTTATCTGATTTGTATAGGGAAGGCCCGAGCATTGTAATCTTAAGTGGAGCAGTCTTCGGAGCAGGTGTAATCCTAATGGGTCTTTTATGGGCCCTGGAAGGATTGACGTAGATGGTTATAATAGAAACTTCTTTCACTAGAACGGGTGAAATAAGAGCTTTCACAAACAAAATTTCTTGGTTATCAATCAGTTGTTGGATTCCTTTCTTCAACAGAGGGCAGTCAAATGATGGGGACATGCAAACATGGCAGTCTTTGTCATAACCTGAGAAGATGCCATCTCTCAACAAATTCAACTTGATGGTCAGGAGCGGAGTTAACAGTTCATCCACGGTAGCAACAAACAGATCTTCTTCAATAGGTTGGCATTGTGACCATGCCTCGGCATCGGAGCGGAAATAACATTTGGTTTCTTAGGCTCTTCAAACTCAACTTCTTTCGCGTCTATCAGGTCTTGAATCTTGTTCTTCAGAGCCCAACAGTTGTTGGTGTCGTGCCCTGGACTTTCATAATGGTACGCGCATTTGGAGTTAGGATGGTAATACGGAGAAGCAGTATTAGGATTTTTTGGTGCCTCTTTCAAAGTGGCCAGATTCAACTTCAAGAGATGTGGTAGAACTTGAGCTGGAGTCATGTTAATCTTGGTAAACTGCCGAACTGGCCTTTCTACCCTTTGCTGATTAGTTCTCGGCTAGTCTGATGCAGGCGTCGGAATCATAATGGCCCCCACTGTTGGTCGGCGCTTGGTTCTTCCCTGATTTCTCTGTGAATAGACATCAGATACTTCCTTTCTTCCTGTGAAGGGCTTTTTCACAGCAGTTGAGGCAGACGCGTCCTTCTGAATTTTCCCATTTCTTATACCAGCCTCCACCCTTTCGCCGGTTAAAATCAACTCGGTAAACCCTGCAGAGTAACTTCCAATCAGATGATTAAAGAAAGGACCTGATAGAGTTCCCAGTAACATATCCACCAACTCCCTCTCAGATAGAGGAGGTTGCACCCTTCCGGCTAGGTCCCTCCACTTTTGTGCGTAGTCTTTAAAGCCCTAATTAGAAGCCATAGCCATACTTTGTAGCTGATTACGGGTCGGAGCCAAGTCGGCATTGTATTGATACTGTTTATAGAAAGCTGCTGCCAAGTCTTCCCAATTGTGAACATCTGCCCTTTCCAACTGGTAGAACCAATCAAGCTGCATTCCTGATAAACTATCCTGAAAAAGGTGGACCCACAAGTCTTTGTCAGCAGAATGTGGTTTAATTTTCCTGACATACGATCTGAGGTGCATTTGAGGGCAAGACACCCCATCATACTTGGAAAATAGTGGCACTTTAAACTTTGGAGGGATTACAATTCCTGACACCAGCCCTAACTCCTCAAAATCTAGCCCCGGTACTCTCTGGATTTCCATAGCAGTTAGACGCTCTTCTAGGTGTTTGTATTTGTCATCGGCCGGAGGGTATTGTTGTTCAGAGTAGTCCTCTTCTTCCTCTTCTTCTGCTTCAAAATCTGATGGTACTGCCATTTCTTTTCCTTTTCTTTCCCCCTCTTCAGATGTTGTTGGGAATTCCAAGGTCCTTCTGGTTTGTCCCTGAAATCTTCTGCCCATGATAACCACACCAGCTGGCTTCTTCTTCTTTTTCTCTTTTTCTTTTTCTAGCAAAGTCTTCAGCTCCTCCTGCCCCTTGGCTAAGGTCATGAGCAACTGTTAAAATTGTGAGTTCTGAGCTTGCAAATCTTTAACCGTTTGTTCAAGATCCATCTTGCTGAAATAAATAGCAGAGAGATGAGGAAACTTGGTGTGAATACCTGTTTATGTTTATGATGAATGATATGTATTCATGCAATGCTTTCAAGGATTCAGAAATTCAAATTTGTTTTAAACAAAAAAGAAACACACGTCATATTAATAAAAATAGAATTTGAGTACATCAATGCCCCTTGAGCAAAATAATACAAAATTCTAAGGTAAAAAGACGTTGCGCATCCTCTTTGGTGCAATGTAGGTGTTGAGAGTCTGCTCTTCATGAAGTAGCCGAGTGAGTTCCAAAACCTTCTTCTCGCTTGCATAGAATTGGGCTTCAAAAGTATCACGCTCTCCCTTGAGTTGTATCCAACTCCTTTGTAGGTCTTCGAGTGATGTTGGCATGTCAGGATGTAGGATGGTGTATGGAACCTCTCCTTCCTTAACATGCTCTATAATCACTGGGAGAATGGAGGGATAAGGCATCAAAAGACTTTGGGCGCGGGTTCGTACCCACTTGAGGTAAGGCTCGAGAGGGATGGAATTCTTGTGTCCCAGAGTCTTTCTATCCACCTTATTGGGCATCCTCCAAGCTCGGATGAATCTCTGACAGAGTCCTTGATCGTCGTTGTCGTAGTCGAAAACCAATCCTTGAATCAGCATGTCATGTGGGCCATCTCTTCGGGCATAACCAAACTGTCTTAGAGCCAAGCAAGGGTTGTAGGTGATGCCTCCCCTAATGCCAAGTAGAGGGACATTAGGGAATTCCCCACAACGGTCAACAATAATGACATTCTCTTTGGATCGAGAACACCAATGAATATTTGAATGGTTAAGTGTCATTAACCTTTGTGACCACCTCAAACCTTGCTCATTCTTCAAGACTGATTGGGGAAGATGAGAAATAAACCATCTTTCCAGGAGAGGAGTGCAACACATGAGAACACCTATTTTCCTCATTGTACGAGTGTGAAAAGAGTGGAGGATATCCCCAAGCAATGTAGGCACCGGGTTGCGAGTCATGAAGATTTTGACAGCCCTCACATCTATGAGTTGGTCAGGATTAGGGAACAAGACCATCCCATATATGAGAAGAGCTACAATCTCCTCAAAAGCTTGCAAGTCTAGGGAATTCCAACAACTTTGGGCTTTCTCAAACAAAAACTTTGCCAAGAAGCCTTTGACACCACTTATAGTTTCCCAATGAGTTATGACATCAGATGAGTGCAAGTGCAGGGCTTGAGCAATCTCTTCTGGCTTTGGATCTCTTTCCGTACTGTTGAAGGGTAGTTGATTGAGAATAGGAATCCTCAGAAGTTGAGAGAATTCTTTCAAAGTGGGCACAAGTTGATAGTCAGGAAATGTGAAGCAATGATGCAAAGGGTCAAAGAATTGGAAGAGAACTTTCAGCATATCCTCCTCTATGTTGGAAGTGACCAAGTTGAGTAGACGACCATGTCTCTCGGTGAATGGAGAATTCTCAAGAATCCTTGAAGCTAGCTCCTTGAGTTGTGGGGGAATTCTTACAAGATTGACTTGGATAGTTTTCCTGCGAAGTGAATCCATAACCTGCAAAATAGGAACAAAGATGAATTTCTAAAATCCTTGAAATGGTTAGTGGATGCATATAATGCTCATGATGTCCATGATGTTATGCACAAGTATATATGTACAAGCAAATCACACAAGTTCTTAGTTTAGGCTTGCATGGGGTTTCATAGGTAAGTACCCTCTTGAAGTTTAGTTGGCTCAACCTGTCCTAGTAAAAGTAACCGGGTTCTAAGGAGCTCAATATCACTGGATTGTTTCCTTGTTCATTGTTTCAATTCAAGCCTTTTTACTGGCGACCGAAATATTCCAAGGAACCAACTCTCAATGAGTGTAGTATCGAGTATCTACCAACTTCGGACTGCACCAAAGTCGGTCATCTCACTACATCCTAAAAGGCCAAGTTGGTCAAGTAAAGGTTCTAGAAGTTCATTAGTGCTTCATGACATCACTCAGCGGCCCCGTATTCTCTTTGATTGACTCAAAGGCTACCGGTACCCACAAATATGTTGCACTAACATAGCTATTGCTTAGACCATGTCGGTATACCCTGCACAGTTTCCACAATGTATTGCTATTTACCTATAATGTTTCCCAAATCCGGGTGGAGGATTCAAACCCAAACAATAGAACCAAAATGTAAAGCAAACAAGTCAAACAAGGTAAGCATGTAGATGTGATCTAAAACCCTAAGGTAACCCCACTTTTATAATATTCCCCAGCAGAGTCGCCAGATCTGTGATGCGGTGGGAGAACTGACTTGAGGTTTTGCGTTTGTGTTTGCAAATGTTGTGGTTAGCAAGAGTCGCCACCGACTTTTATTTTATCCAAAAGGAAAGCTAAAAAAGCACAGGAAAGACCTTTGAGATGTTTTCTTGAGTTCGGGGGGTAGATTATGAAAAGGGAAGGTGCTAGCACCCTTTTCATCCATGGTTTTCCATGGGCTCTTAGTTACTTGTTTAGATCACTTGCTTTGCTTTGTTTGAAATGGTGTTTTGTATGGTTTTGAAAGTATTTTGTAAAAGAGGCCATCGTTTAGGCAATCTTTGTAATGATTCTCGTTCGTAAGAATGTATACAAAGATGTTTGTCTTTTGAAAAATGTTTCAATGTTTTGTAAGATGTTTTGAAATGTGTGTGTGTTTGTTTTTGAAAATAGCAAGGATTGTTTTGAAATGTAACAAGTAACTAGAAGCTATCTACCTACTCAAATGTCTTTCTTGTGCATTTTTATTCCTTTGACCTTGTTGATTTACCATTGATTTGGTAAACAACCCTATCTTTGGATGTAAACGGGACGGGCGTGGGTCATCGTATGACCATGATAGCAATGTTGCCAAGTATCTTAGCATGTTTGAGGGACCAAGATCGTCTTTGTTTAGGCAACCTTTTGATAGCGTCATCGAGGGACTATGATCTTATTTTGTTTTGTTTTGCCAAGATACTTCGCGTACGTAACATGGCCATTTTTATTTAGGCAACCAAGTGGGAGAAACCCTAAGGGTGCTTGTGTGAAATGTGTGTCATTTTCATGCTTTTGTCTTGCATTAGGTTTTTTCTATTTGTTTTGTTTTTGTTCTTGTCACGCAAACCCTAGTTTACTAAACATGGTATATGAAAGCAATAAATTGCGTAAAATAAACTAAGCTATTACAACAATTATTATGGGAGAGGGGATACAAGTTTTTGAATGGGGATATTGCACAAATATAAACCTAAAAATACTATTACAACCCAATCGAATATTGTGCGCATTAAATAAATATACAAATATTAAAATGCAATGCAAATGTATTTATGTAAAAAATGTTTTGTATTTGTTTAATGTATGAGAAAATAATTTATTTAAACCCTAGAAATAAGAGAAAAAATATTATTATTTTTGGGAAGGGATGAAACCCTAATTTTTTGATTAAAAGAAAATAAAGTTTTCCTAATATTATTTTGTCCATTTTTGTATAAGAAAAATAATACATAATATTATATATAAATATTTAAAAAAAATTAAGTATGTGTAGAAAATAATATTTTATGTGTATAAATAATATAATAAAAATATTAAGTATTATTAAATGTATTTACAAATTTATTTAAGAAAATAAAATCTATTATCCTAATAAACTATTTTTTTTATGCAAAAAATAATGAAAAAAATAAAATAAAATTGCAAAAATAAAGAAATTATTTTTTATGATTTTTTAATGTTCAGAAAAAAATAATTAAAAGTAATAAATATAAAAATATGAGAAAATATGAAAAATATAACAAAATAAGTCAGGGGGTGCAAATATCAAGTCAGGGGGTGTGAATAACAAAAGCAACAAGCCTAAGGCACCAAAGGCCCAGAACTTCATCCCTGTCCTCCAGCTTCTTCCTTGCGCGCGTTTTTCCTTCAAATCTGTAACTTGCTAATGCTTGCATAAAAACAAAAACTTATAACATGAAACTTGTGGCATTTAATCTCACGATTTCAACCATATAAAATTTGTAACCTAACTCTCAAAGATCAGAGAGAATTTTGGGATCCCCAATTCGTGACCTAAAAATTTCATGAACTTCAAGCTTCAAATTCTCACAACATAGTTAATATAAATGAAAAGTATACATATGTACAGCTTCACCATGTTATGGACTACATTTTTTCTTCACAAATCGTGGCTTGAAGATGCTTATTCAGAGAGATAGAGTTTTGAAAAATACCTCCTTCAGTTGCATTTGAGTAGAGCAATGTAGGGACTTTAATGGAGGCCTGAGGATTGTGTGAGCTTCCTTGAACTTCCTTCAAGCTATTCCAATGCCTAGCTTGCTTTGTGGATGGCCAGAAATCTCTGTACAAGTCAAGCTGCAAGCTCCAAGTTTGAAAATGGCAATGGCTGAAACAAGGCTTACAAATGCATGATGAATGCTTGGACTGCTTTGGTATGATGTGTATGAAGTGTTTCAAATGTTAAAATGCAAAACGCACGAGCCAAAAATGAAATGGCTATGATTCTGCAGCAACTGTGTGTTTTGGAAGAAAAAAGGAGTTTTTGAGTTTAAGTGAGTTTCAGATGTCAAGCAATCATGTTTTGTGTTGCACAATGTTTGTATATTTGTATAGGAATGATACAAAGTCCACTCCTTACTAGCTGCACAAGTTTTTGACCTTTTGCACTCTTTCTTGCTTTTTAAGTAAAGTGACAAGACCAATGCTAACATGCTTGTCTTTGCTTGCTTATGACCTGAAATGAACTTTTACAATATGCTTGAGACCCGTAGAACTTTCTTGCATCAAAGAAACAGGTCCAAGGCTCAAGATTGATAAAGTTACAAAAGTTGGACTTTATGAAAATGGCAATGTGAACTTTTGGCCAAAAATGGAATTATCTCTTGTACAAAGCTCCAAAAGAAAAGATAATGCCTTTAACTTCTGAGTTTGCATTTAATTATGGAGTGCAGAATGAGTTTAAGACCTTTAATGCAAGATTCAAGCATCAAAGATCTGATTTGCAACTTGATACTTTGTGAAAATGGCATGAACAAAAGTGATAAAATGCCAACTTCTCCTCTTCGATTCTCCCTAACCAAAAATGATCTTGGAGACTTATTGGAAATTTTGGAAAGCTTGTCATTCTCTCTATAATCCATATTTGAAATGCATTTTGAGATACATCTTGGAACTAGGTGAAAAATGTCCATGAAGTTGGGTCAAAAACCTGCCTAAATTAGGGCAAAATTTCACTAAGTTAAGAAGTTCATGGACCTATATTCACAAATTCATAACTTGAGATCCAAGCATCTTTTGGGAAATGTTTGTGAAGAAAAGTTGTATATTTCATGGAGGAACTTTCATGTTGGAAGTTTTCTTTGAATCAAAATGCATCATGGTGAAAAAGTGGTGGAAAGTTGGGAAAAAAATAAAAAAAATTTCACACTTAGAAAAATTCTAAGTTATGAAAATTTTCAAATTCAAAACCCTAATTTGCAATTTTGAGTTTCTTTGTGAACAAGTTTCATATTTTGACATATCTTGATGAATTATGACCCTTGGCACTTGATTTTGACCAAAAAGTCAAAGTTTGACTTTTCGGTGTACAGTTGACTTTTGATCAGTTGACTACAAAATTCATCTGTCAATCCAATGAACTTGAGATCTTTTAAACCATGTAATTAGGTCAAGATGATTCCATTAAACCCTTGAAATCATATTTGAACTCAATTGGTCATTGGCTAGGTTAAAAATCAGAAATTTCCCTTTCTCAATCAAACCCCTAATTTTGACCATTTTGCCCTTTTTGATGATTTGATCAAATTTCTTGAGGAGTTGTGATCCAAACTTGATCAAATGGTACACATGAGTCTAAAATGTTGATGGGGATCAAAAATTATGAAGTTTGACTGTAAATTGGTCATGGTTGACTTTTTCCCCAATACAGCGGATTTCGAGGTCAACTGTCCAATTGACTGATCAAAAATGTGATTCAAGGTTTGAAACTTAACATGAGCAATCTTAGGGGTCCAAGATGATGTATGAAAGTCTAATGAAGCATTGGTGGTCCAAAAATTCTTGTGCAAACTCAAACCCTAATTTTGGATGATCAGTGCAAGATGAGATGTCTTGAGCTGACCAAACCCTAATCCTATCTTGAGTCCAAGAGGTCTTGTGAGAAAAGTCTTGATAAATGAGAGGGAAAATTTTGGGGTACAATGCTGGTCATCCTAAGATAAGTTTGAAAGAGTTATCCTCAATCAAGAGGAGGTCGTCTGAGTCAATGGAGGCTTATTTGAATAGGTTTAGGGTCCTAAATTCTAGATGTTTTACTAGAGTTCCTGAACATGAGCTGGTCGAAATGGCCACTCGGGGTTTAGATTATTCTATTAGGAAGAAGTTTGATCCTCGATTTATTATAGATATGTCTCAACTAGATGATAAGGTTCAATATGTTGAACGTTTGAAAGTAGAGAAAGCTAGAGTTTAAAATGATCAAAGAAAAGGCAAAGTGGCCTATGTAGACACAGAATATTGTTCTATAGAATCTGAAGACAAATGCATAGAAGAAGGAGAAGTTAACGTGGCTGAATTAAAAGTCGGACCTCCATATGCATGTAAACCTATAAGACCGTCAAAAGAAAAAATGGTTGAAGAACCAAAAAGTGATAGATCTAATACTAAAACATATACTTTTGATGTGTCAAACTGTGATAAAATATTTGATGTTTTAGTTTCAGATGGTCAGATTATAGTGCCTACAGGCAGTAAAAATCCACCATTAGAGCAGAAACAAAAAATAGGTTTCTGCAAGTATCATAATTTTTGGGTCATAATACTTCTCAATGTTTTCTCTCCAGGGATTTGATTCAGAAGGCTTTGAAAGATGGTCGATTGAAATTTGGTGAAAATCCAAAAATCTCCATGAAGGTTGACTCAGACCTTTTACATGTTGCTGATGTACACTTTGTCGAACTATTGGAGGTACTGATGATCGAGGCTATTGATGGTCTCGAAGGAGAACAAGCCAATGTTATCGACTTAATGGCAACATTGACACTCAAATTACTGACAGTTTTAAGAATAAACAAGTTGTGACTACTAATTCAATGGCAGCAATGGCAGTCGAGACTACTGAAGGTCTCAAAAGTGGAAATGGAAATTTGTCTAAGCCATATGAAGTGATGGTAGTTGATATTGCTGAAGAGCCTGAGGGTAGTTAGGGCGGTAAGGAAAAAATGGATTGCAAAACCAAGAATGAGGAATTGTCTGAAGAAACAGTTGCTGAATTGATGAAGGTTGTGTTCCCTAAACCTGAGGAGGAATTGGTGGATTTTTTGAATAGATGCAAGTTGAGTAATTATAGGTCTATGTTATACCCAAATTGTAACATGGTCTATGATGAAAATGCTGCAAAGAAAATTGAGGCACTGAAGAAGAAACACCCTCAAGAGAAAAATCCAAAGGTGGTGTTCGACCATGCGAATGGGCCATACAAAGTCTAAGTGCCTCAAGGAAAATCTAAGTTTCCATATCAAATGACCTTTATGCCACCAACTGATGCTCCTAACAATAATTAGGTTCGTCCTTTCTATCCAAGGGGGGCAAACCAAAATTGGAAGGTAGTGAAGAAAGGTTCAGGTTCGAGCCATAAGTGGGAAATGATGGAGAAGGGATCAAGTTATTCTCAATTTGCTAAAGTTGGGATCACCTTAAAGAAGTATCATGTTCCTCTCACATAAAAAGGGAAGAATCCCATGTCAAAGACTCAATGGAGAAGGTTTTAAAGAAACAAAAAAGCTGCAAGAGAAACAGCGTCAAAAGTTGCTCCAGTGAAAGATGAGAGCGATCAGAAGGAAAGGCATTATCGACCAGCAAAAGAGAGGTTATTGATGCCGGTTGTAAGTGTGCCGCCAATAAAATATGAATACCCTTATGACAATATGGACGATGAATTGTCTGATGACTTTGACAATAGCTCAGAAGATGGCTTGATTATTCACTGTAATATTGTGTCGGTCCTGCCTAATGAGTATAATTTTATGTCAGAAGCGTCTAGGGACGAAGAAGAAGACATATGCAAAGAATCTGCGAGCCAAAAACCTTTATGCTACTGCGTCATGAATAATGGGGTAGTGGAAGAACAACATACAATGTTTGAGAAGCCTATATATGATATGATGTACCATCTCAAGCCTTTGTTTATAAGGGTTAAAGTTGATGGTTTCTCTATGAACAAAGTGTTCGTTGATGGTGGTGCTGCTGTGAACTTGATGCCACACTCATTGCTGAAAAGGATTAGAAAGTTCGACACAGACCTCAAACCACATAATATGGTTTTGTCTAACTATGAAGGAAAAATAAGTCACGTACTAGGTGTGATTCAAGTGAATTTGTCAGTTGGCTCGACTTCAAGGCCAACATTGTTTATAGTGATTGCGTCTAAAGCAAACTATACTTTGTTGTTAGGGCGTGAGTGGATACATGTCATTGGGGAAGTACCATCAACTTTGTATCAACGCTTATCCATATGGCGTCAATATGTGATTGTGGAGAATATTGAGGCATACCAAAGTTATTATACTGTTGATGTGAATATGGTAAATAGGAAGAATTTTGACAAAGCATTAACTAACATACCTCTATATGATCCCGAAGATGCAGTATTTAAGTCACATCCTGATGCAATCAAGTTTCTAACCTTACACCCACACTCTTTCCTGAGTAGCTATTTCAAACTTTCGCTTAAGTTTATTAAAAGGTTTGAGGTGATTATTAGACCGATGCATAAAAGGATTAAACGAAATGGAATAATGTTTGGATAGTATTTTTGGAAGAGGTTTGGAAAGAGTGTTAGAATTAGATGGTTGAGAAAGTGGGACTTTAGTGGAAGTATCCGAAGAAGTGTCTTCAGACGGCTTTTCATTTTTGGTTGGTGATTAGGAATCAGAAAAGACAGCTTCTGAATCTAATGGATCAATTTAGACTGTTCCAAGTATAGACACAGACGAACTAATTGAAAGGGTTGTTTGAAGGAATAGGGAAGGTGATGAAATCATGAACGCAAACTAGAGTAAAGAGTTGTCAGAGGCTTCAATACAGGAAGATGTTCTAACTACTTGGACAGATTTTCGAGGCTTCTTCTTAGAATATGAAGTCTTTGATTTCTTTACAGGTTTAAAGGCAACATCATAAAAAAAATTCTTAGAAAGCTTCCTTTTCTTCTTCTTGTCAGCAGAAGCAGAAGAATCAGTTAAAAAGACAGTCTTGGGTTTCACCATGGAAGGATGAATTTAAGAAAATCTTGCCGAGTTAAACGCTAGAAAGTCATTGACAGGAATTTTCTGTAGGCAATAGCCTTCTCATCTATGACTTTGGGGGACTTGATCACTTCAGGTATTAGTGACATATCCACTAGATTTTCTCCATTGAAGGATTTACTAACTGTGAAGAAAGGTTCACATTGTAGATTCAGAGAGTCCACAACCTTACTCTTAATTAGAATGTTCATAATTTCTTCCAAAATGAATTTGAGTCATTTTCTCTTGTTTTCATCTCTAGAAATTCTGATTAACTGAAGAAGATGCCAGAAGATAATGGTAGATAAATTCACCTTCTCTTTTTGAGTCAAATGGTGTAGCAAGAATTTGTGATCACAAGTGATAGCGATTGTTTTGTTAGTAGAGCTTAAGTGAAAGACGCAATTAGAAACAATTATAAACCAAACCCGAAGGTTATCAAAGAGGTGATTTGGTAGTATCAAATCTTTTCCATCTTTGAAGAGAAAGGGAGTAGTCTTTGTGATAATTTCTACAAAGGCTCGGCCATCACTCTTTTGCATAGAGAAGAGAATGTCATAACATCTAATACTAGTACCACTGTGTTAGAGTAGATTAGTAATGTCATCTTCAAGAATGTAAATCTTCCGCCCCATAAATTTTGAACAGATAGCTTTACAATCCATCACAGAGGCATGAAACCAGAAATCCTTAACCAGTTCAGGATAAACGGGCCCTTTTAGGCAATCAAAGAAGGTTTCCCAACCTTGAACCATTACATCTTTAGTGAGATCAAACCCATTTTCAGCAAGATTTTCAAAATCCACTATGTTACGATGGGAGAACTGACTTTTGGTTTTTCATTTTATCGCAAATGTTACGGATAGCAAGATTCGCCACCGACTTTTCTTTTATCCAATAAAGTAAAGGGTGAAAGTAACAGGAAAGACCTTTGAGAATTTTCTGAGTTCGGGGGGTAGGTTATGAAAAGGGAAGGTATTAGCACCCTTTTCATCTATAGTTATCTACGGCTCTTATTCGCTAGCTCACTTTTGAAAATGCTTTGTGAATGTGTAAGTTTGAAAATATTTTGAAAATGCCTAAGTTCGGAAAACTTTATAATGATTCTCGTATCGTTGAGAATGCATTCAAAATGTTTATTTTGAAAATATTTTAGAAAATAAGTGTTTTGTGTGAAAAAAAAATTTCGTTTGTGAGCATGCGACTACGAGCTATCTACCTACTCAAAAGTCTTTCGCGTTATTTTCCTCTTCCTTTAGATAGTGTTGTCCCGCCATTAGTTAGTAGGAAGCCCTATCATTGGATGTTTGAGGGATAAACGCGGGTCATCGTACAGTCATAAAGGCAAATCGTGGAGCGCTTTGGCAATTTGCCGTAAGGGACTAAGATCGTTTAGCGAGGCAGCATCAAGGGGTCATCGAGGGACTACGATCTTTTAACCGAGGGTCTTTGCTAAAGCGTCTCGCATTCAAGGGACATGACTGTATTTTCCGAAGGCAACAAGTGAGGTCATCTTAGAGGTGCGTATGTGAATAGTGTTTTGATTTCAGTTAATTTGTCTTGGATTTATGGTTATCAAGCGTTTTCTTTTAGCCTCTGCCATACAATTTTATTAAACTATCAGTAATAAGGAAAGCAGTAAATTGCGAAAAAAATAAATCTAAACTATTACAGAGCTTCGGGAAGGGGGTTACCAACCATAAAAATTGGGGAACAAACAGTAAACCCTAATTTATCTATTACAACCTTTAGCAGTTACATAATTTGGGAAAAAGACTAATGCGAAAATAAAGCACGTGAAGCGGTAAAACGAGAAACGGGAAAAGAAATTGTTTTTTTTTTTATGAAAAATAAATATTTGTGATTAAGCTAAAAAAACTAATTAACTTTACTTAATTAAGAAAAAATTGATTAATTTAAAACTAGAAAACCTAATTAATTAATTAAATAACTAATTAAACTAAATCATTTTATTTAATAAAATTAATAAAATAATTAATAATATTAAATAAAACTTTATCAATTTAATTATTTATTTAAAATATTTTTTTGTGTTTTTTTTTATAAAAATAATAGTTAAACAAAATAATGCAAAATGATATTTTTAAAAAAGTAAATGGGCCTGTTGTAGAAGGAAATTGTGGGGTATGAGAACAGAAATTGCTGGGGCCTAAGAGATAAGGCCCAGTGTCTGTGTTGGATCTAGTGAGGGTGGTTCCTTGGGGTGCATCATTGGGAGACCATCAGCAGTGTTGGATCTGGACCCTTTGAGATCTGAAGGTCATGGCATAAGGATGTATGGTGAATGCACTGACCTGCTTGCACTGAATCTGTGAACAAGAAAACATAAAAACAAAATATACCAGGGGCAGAGCTCAAACCTGTGCCCTGGTATACCAATGCCTTTGTGAACTTGCTTCTACCGTTGGGACGGCTGTTACATTCGTTCCTATAACCAAACAATAAAAATAAAAATGAAGCAAAATACTAATGGTCAGAGAGGCGTCGGAGCCCAAACTCTGGTCATCTTCTTTGGCAACCTGCAAAATGTGAAACACGTAGAAATCTGTTTTTAAAGTTCTAAAACATCGTGTCCCCCCTAATTCGCCCCTCTTGGATTCGAACCTGGCCTTATTTTTGGATAAAAATCCCTGGATCGTGTGTTTCGAACCAGATTACACTGATTGGAGAAAGAAATGGTGTTTTCAATCCTGCGTGCATGGGACCATATTGGTGATCTAAACTTGTTCAGACAAAGCTCAAGATCACGTTAGAAACATCAAATTGATTTAAAATATAGTAAGAATAAAGATATGAATTTCAAAAAAACATGGAAATGGCAAGGCTATGATATGCGTTTTCATGTGTGCAGGATCATCATGATCGATCCATACCTGCCCTTTGATGTTCCAGGAAGGGAATAGGATTGAGACTTTGGGACGATAAGGCCTGTAACACTAGTTTTGAAACCTAGGGTTCTTTGAAGAATTTTGAGAATTTGGTAAGCTTTACTTGAGGCAGCAACTCTTGTGTTTTGCTTCTGACTTGTTGTGCTTAAATAGAGGGAGGAAGTGAGGGTGAATAAGTATGGAAGGAAACAATGCATTCATGGCTTATGAGACAAAAATCAAACAGCTTTAAAAGCTTACAATTTTGAGAACTTCTTGCCCTTTTGAGCTTCACACAATTTTTTGCATATTCTCCATATATTCTTGGGCCTCTAGCTGATCAAGAAACCCATCATGTGCCTTGGCCCAATGATCCTCCATTTTATTTGATTTATTTTATGTTTATTTGAATAAAAACAAAATAAATATAAATAAAATAATAATAAAACATAAGGCAAGATATGAGTGAGCTTATGAGGCTTCCATATGGTCATGGACATGTTTTAATTCCAAAACTTAGGCCCAATAATTCAAAATTTCAAATTTGCTCACTTGAAATTTTATGCATTTCTCTAAAATTGGCCAACATGTGCAACTCATAAATTGCTCAATTTTCATCTTTTGAAGGTGATCTTGGACTTTTTGGAAAGATCAATATGTACTATAAAATTTCTATTTTGATAATTTTTGCATTTGGAGACTTTATCTTGTTGTAAGTTGCCTTGACAAAAAGTGTCTTTTTGTTGACTTTTGAAATGACATGTAATGTATTAACTCATATCTTTCAAATTAAGCACTTTTTTGACTTGAGCATACAATACAAATTTGTAGAGAATTGAATTTCCTTCAAAATAGGCTTTGGTTGGGGAAAAGTTGATGAAGCATATGAAAGTTATGCTTGGTCAAAGCTCAGTTGACTTCTCCTAAGGAAACCCTAATTCGACAACTTTTGAATTTTGATGATTTGAGGGCTTTCCTTAAGGAATCATGATCAACCCTTGATAAAATGATGAATATCACTTCAAAATGTTGATGTTGACTAAAAATCTTGAAGTTTGACTATACCATAGTTGACCTTTTACCCAATATAGTTGATTTTCAATCATCTGAGCCATTGACTAAGCAAACTTGTGATGCAAGACTTGAAACTTGACATGAGCAATATTGAAGACCTGTGATGAACCATGAAAATAATTTGAGACCTTTTCAATCCAAAATTCCTTGAGAAACTCAAAACCCTAGTTGTAAACCCTTTGCTTAGGAGGAGGTTTGACTGGTCAACCCTTGAGTAGCCTTGAGTACTTGAGACCTTTGGAAGAATGTTTTGAAGAAAATAGGAGGGCAAATTTTGGGGTACAACAGCTGCCCCTGTTCAATCTTCTTAATTCTGAAGAGTTAGATTGGCATGTCTACCATTCGCGACTTGAAGGTGGAGGATGATTGAACACTTAAGTGCCCAAATATTTGCACTCGTCAGTGCACCAAGTAGCACTGTTGGTTGATTATACCAGGAATGGGCTTAAAGATGCCATTTAGAGAGGTGATAGACAGTCACCAGAGATGGGCTTATAGATGCCTTCCAAAGTAACAGTTGATAGAAAATAGACTAAGTCTACGCCCGACTTTGTCTTAGAAGATGTATTTGGAGTGAGTCTATGCCCGACTTGGTCCAAAAGGATAATCAGAATATATCTATGCTCGATTTAATTTGAGCCAGAAGATTTTTACACATGTCTTCAATTGGAAGAAGTATCAAAATAAATCTACACTCGATTTAATCTGAGCCAGAAGATGTTTACGCCCGTCTTCAACTGGAAGAAGTATCAGAATAAATCTATGCTCGATTTAATCTGAGCCAGAAGATGTCTATGCCTGACTTCAACTGGAAGAAGTATCAGAATAAATCTATGCTCGATTTAATCTGATCCAGAAGATGTCTACGCCCGTCTTCAACTGGAAGAAGTATCAAAATAAATCTACGCTCAATTTAATTTGAGCCAGAAGATGTCTATGCCCGACTTCAACTAGAAAATATGATGGAAAGAGTCTACGCCCGACTTTTCTAAAGGAGTATCAAAATAAATCTACGCTCGATTTAATCTGAGCCAGAATTAATCTACACCCGACTTTAACTGGAAGAAGTATCAAAATAAATCTACGCTCGATTTAATCTGATCCAAAAGATGTCTACGCCTGACTTCAACTAGAAAATATAATGGAAAGAGTCTACACCTGACTTTTCCTAAGGAGTATCAGAATAAATTTACGCTCGATTTAATTTGAGCCTGAAGATGCCTACGCCCGACTTCGACTAGAAAATATGATGGAAAGAGTCTATGTCTGACTTTTCCGAAGTAGTATCAAAATAAATCTACGCTCGATTTAATCTGATCCAGAAGATGTCTACGCTCGATTTAATCTGATCCAGAAGATGTCTACACCTGATTTTAACTAGAAGAAGTATTAAAATAAAGCTATGCTCGATTTAATCTGAGCCAGAAGATATCTACGCCTGATTTCAATTGGAAGAAGTATCAGAATAAACCTATGCTCGATTTAATCTGAGTTGGAAGATGTCTACGCCCGACTTGAACTAGAAAATATGCCTCTTTGAGAATGACCCTCTGAGGAAATTTCATAAGTCGCCATTTGTCAGATGTAGCCTTTGAGAAGACTGTCTGGTCATATAAGTAATTGATGATGTTCGTATGTTGATTGATCTTTCTTGAAAAGATACAGAGTTAGTTGTATGCAATATCATGATGTATGAAATGCATTGTGTAATGATATTCTCAAAATAAATGAGAGCATGTTATATTCATTTTGTATGCATATGCTATGCTGTTCGTAAATGATGTATGGATGTGAGATGTTGTTGAAGTGTATTTGCAAACCCATGCAGCATCTTTATCTGGGAAAGTAAATTCCTGATTGTTGCTGGGGAAGAAGAGTAGGTGTATCTTTTATGGGTATTCCTGCTTTCTGCTTGAGGAAACTCCGTTGGGGAGTGTTGATTCCTGTTTGGGTAGAAGAGTCCAAGAACATCGGTTGTTCATTGCTCTACTAGGAGTTTAGTTCTTATATACCATGTTTGGGGATGAAAGAGATGGATAAGCTTTTGAGGTACTGTCTAACCGAGTTTCTGATATGGATACCGACTCGTCTGGAGGGAATGAGGTTGAACGATATTTGATCCAGTTTCAGACTTAGTAGCAACACTCTAAGGATAGCAACCCGGACTGCCCCTTGCTGGAGGCAGGAATCTTGCCGGTAATTTGTGGTAGAAACAGACTCAAGCTGGGGAGACTGTAATCTGTTGGGGAAATAAACCCTTTTGGGGAAATAAATCATGTTGGGGAAATAAACCATGTTGACGGAGAAATACTCTGCTGAGGAAACACCCTTGCTGAGGAAATAAGATCTATTGGAGAAAAGAAATTTGCAGGGGTTTATACAGTTTTGGAGGAATAAACTCAGCTGGGGAAGAGGATTTCCATAAACTGTACTGATTGGGACTCCGTAGGTGGGTGATATTTCCAGGAAAAAGATCATATTCCTTTATCCGCTAGGGTGATTGGCTGGTGAGTATGATAAGACTTCTCTGTGGGGATAATCTAGTGAGGATTTTTCTATGGGGATATGTAGACGACTTAAACATTATCCCAACTCCTAGAGTCTTGAGTAACTGCTTATTCTTGTTTTTATGCATATATTTGTTAATGGTTAATCATATTCATATGCATATGTTCATTCAATTTTAGTCATTGGACGTTTTTGCAAACAAAACAGAAAAAGGTAAAACAAAAAGTTTGAAACTTGAAATTCGTATTTCTATTGATAGTTTGCCCATAAATAGACGATTTTATATAGAGAGACATAAATCCTAGTAAGAGGAAATTGTCATGAAATGAAAAGAGTACAAAGTGAAAACAAGATAATAGCTATGCGGGAATAATCTCATTGGGTTCCAACTCTGTTATTGCCCCTATGTCTTCAAGCATCTCATCTTTCGATATCGGAAGAAAGTAATTGAATTGATCTGTACCTTTTAAACTTGATGTTGGTAATAAAGCTTGTTGTAAGTGATCCAACAGGACATAGTCATACACTTTAATCCCTAACTTTTGCCTGGACCGCCCTGCCGAGTTTTTAGTCCACCAGGATACCCTTTCTTGCCTAAGCCGCCTTTTCAGGTTTTCGACTTGTCGGGTGTACAATCTTTTATATATATCCCTAATTTTTGCCCAGACCCTTTTGGTTTGTCGGGATGCCCGTATTTTTGCCTAGGCCAGTCAACCTAGCGGGTCGTTTTCATGCGTAGTATCTTTTGACTATGTATGCATTCACAGGGTGCGGAAAATCTCTGCCGTCCATAGTGGTCAGTATCATAGCACTGCCATAAAATATCTTCTTAACTATAAATGGTCCTGCGGTAGAATGATGCACTTTATTACCAAGTCACCAGCCTGATATACCTGATGCTTAATTTTCTTGTTGAATGCCTAATCACACACTTCTGATACATATGACTGTGGCTGACAGCTGCGAGTCTCTTCTCGTCAATCAAATTCAACTTGTCTAGCATGGTCTGAATCCACTCATCTTCGTCTAAGTGTGCATATTTCATAATTATCAGAGAGGGAATCTAAACTTTGACAGGTAGGACATCTTCCATACCATAGACATGAGAGAATGGGGTTGCCCCAGTTGATGTTCGAGCTGAAGTGCAACAGCCATGAGGAGCAAACGGTAACATCTCGTGCCAGTCTTTATAAGTTACCACCATCTTTTGTATAATCTTCTTAACATTCTTGTTGGCGGCTTCCACTTCTTCATTCATCTTTGGTCGATACGGAGAAGAGTTGTGGTGCTTGATCTTGAACTGTGTGCAGAGTTTAATGATCATATTGTTATTGAGTTTAGTACCGTTGTCTGCGATAATCCTTTCGAGGATGCCATACCGACAAATTAGGTCATGTTTGATGAATCGGGCGACCATATTCTTTGTAACAGAGGCGAACGAGGATGCTTCAAACCACTTTATAAAGTAATCAACGGCGACGAGGATGAAGCGATGTCCATTAGAGGCAGTAGGTTTAATCTCTCCAATCATATCAATGCCCCACATTGAAAATGGTGAAGGAGCAGTCAAAACATTTAGAGGAACCATAGGCACATGAACTTTATCAGCATAGATTTGACATTTATGATAAGTTCTCGAGTGGTGGTGACAATCAGTTTCCATAGTTGACCGATAGTAACCCACTCTCAAAATCTTTTTAGTCGTAGTATGCCCACTAGAGTGAGTACCAAACATACCTTCTTGCATAATTTCTTCTACTTCCTTCTTGTCCATACAATAAAGCATAGTTGAATCATGATTACGTTTGTATAAAATTCCATTGCTCAAGAAGAACTTAGCCGAGAACCTCCATAGGAGTTTCTTGTTATTGATCGATGCCCCTTCAGGGTATTCTTGAGCCTCAATGTGCCTTTTTACTTCATGAAACCAAGGTTTTTCTTCTACTCCATCGATGTCAATTTCATAACAGTGTGTTGGTTCATCTAATCTTTCAATAGTAATTATAGGAGATTCATTGTCCCATCTGACCTTGAACATGGATGACATGGTAGCCAATGCATCGGCCAACTGATTCTCTTATCGTGGGATATGCTCAAAGGTAATTTCCTCGAAGTACGGGATTAAGGTTAACACATGCTCTTTATAAGGAATGATATTTGGGTGCTTTGTATCCCATTCTCCATTAACCTAACTGATTACAAGAGCTGAATCCCCATATACGCTCAAGAACTTGATTCTCAGATCAATAGCAACTTTAATACCTATGATGCATGCTTCGTATTCAACCATATTGTTGGTGCAGTCAAAGCAAAGTCTGGCAGTGAAGGGTGTATGGAAACCCCGAGGAGAGATAATTACGACACCAATTCCGTTGCCAAGTGCGTTGGAAGCTCCATCATAAACCATAGTCCATCGGGATCCTGGCTCAAGTCCTTCATATGGTCCAGGTTCTTCACAATCTATTACTAGCATAATGTTCTCATCCGGGAATTTGAAATTTATAGACTGATAGTCGTCTACAGCTTGATCTACCAAATGATCTTCCAGGACACTTCCTTTGATTGATTTTTGAGTAGTGCATTGGATGTCATATTCTGTCAAGACCATTTGCCATCAGGCTATTCTTCCAGAGAGAGTTGGCTTCTCGAGTATGTACTTGATGGGATCCATTTTAGAAATCAACAAAGTAGTATGGGTTAACATATACTGTCTTAGTCGGCGAGCAGCCCATGCCAAAGAGTAGCAAGTTTTCTTGAGCAGTGAATATCTTGTTTCACAGTCGGTAAACTTTTTGCTAAGGTAGTATATTGCATGCTCTTTTCGACCAGACTCATCATGAAACCCTAGTACACACCCCATTGAGTTCTCTAGTACTGTTAGGTACATGATTAGAGGTCTTCCTTTAACTGGTGGCATCATAATCGGAGGTTCTTGTAAGTACTCCTTAATTTTATCAAAGGTTATCTGACAGTCATCGTTCCACTTTACTACTTGATCTTTCTTCAACAGCTTGAAGATTGGCTCATAAGTAGAATTCAAATGAGAAATGAAACGGGCGATGTAATTCAGTCTTCCTAAGAAACCTCTGACTTGATCATAGGGTTGTTGAGTTTAGTACTGTTGTCTGTGATAATCCTTTCGAGGATGCCATACCGATAGATCAGGTTATGTTTGATGAACCGGGCGACCACATTCTTGGTAACAGGGGCGAACGAGGATGCTTCAACCCACTTTGTAAAGTAATCAATGGAGACGAGGATGAAGCGATGTCCATTAGAGGCAGTAGGTTTAATCTCTCCAATCATATCAATGCCCCACATTGCAAATGGCAAAGGAGCAGTTAAAATATTTAGAGGAACCAGAGGCACATGAACTTTATCAGCATATATTTGGCACTTATGACAAGTTCTCGAGTGGTGGTGACAGTCAGTTTCCATAGTTGACCAATAGTAACCCGCTCTCAAAATCTTTTTAGCCATAGTATGCCCACTGGAGTGAGTACCAAAGATACCTTCTTGTATATCTTGTATAATTTCTTCTGCTTCCTTCTTATCCATACAACAAAGCAGAGTTGAATCATGATTACGTTTGTATAAAATTCTATTGCTCAAGAAGAACTTAGCCGAGAACCTCCGTAGGAATTACTTGTTATTGATCGATGCCCCTTCAGGGTATTCTTGAGCCTCAAGGTACCTTTTTACTTCATGAAACCAAGGTTTTTCTTCTACTCCATCAGTGTCAATTTCATAGTAGTGTGTCGGTTCATCTATTCTTTCAATAGTAATTCTGGGAGCTTCATTGTCCCATCTGACCTTGAACACGGATGGCATGGTAGCCAATGTGTCTGCCAATTGATTCTCTTCTCGCGGGATGTGCTCAAAGGTATTTTCCTTGAAGTACGGGATTAAGGTTAACACATTCTCTTTATAAGGAATGCTATTCGGGTGCTTCGTATCCCATTCTCCCTTAACCTGAATGATTACCAGAGCTGAATCCCCATATACGCTCAAGAACTTGATTCTCAAGTCAATAGCAACCTTAATACCCATGATGCATACTTCGTGTTCAGCCATATTGTTGGTGCAGTCAAAGCAAAGTCTGGCAGTGAAAGGTGAATGGAAACCCCGAGGAGATATAATTACGGAACCAATTCCATTGCCAAGTGCGTTGGAAGCTCCGTAGAAAACCATAGTCCATTAGGATCCTGGCTCAGGTCCTTCATACGGTCCAAGTTCTTCACAATTTGTTACTAGCATAATATTCTCATCCGAGAATTCGAAATTTATAGACTGATAGTCTTCTATAGCTTGATGTGCCAAATGATCTACCAGTACACTTCCTTTGATTTCTTTTTGATTGGTGTACTGGATGTCGTATTCTGTCAAGACCATTTGCCATTGGGATATTCTTTCGGAGAGAGCTAGCTTCTTGAATATGTACTTGATGGGATCCATTTTAAAAATCAACAACGTAGTATGGGTTAACATATACCGTCTTAGTCGGCGAGCAACCCATGCCAAAGGGTAGTAAGTTTTCTCGAGCAGTGAATATCTTGTTTCAAAGTCGGTAAACTTTTTGCTAAGGTAGTATATTGCATGCTCTTTTCGACCAGACTCGTCATGCTGCCCCAGTACACGCCCTAGTGAGTTCTTTAGCACCGTTAGATACATGATTAGAGGTATTCCTTCAACTGGTGGCATCAGAATTGAAGGTTCTTGTAAGTACTCCTTAATTTTATCAAAGGATATCTGACAATCGTTGTTCCACTTTACTACTTGATCTTTCTTCAACAGCTTGAAGATTGGCTCACAAGTAGCAGTCAAATGAGAAATGAAATGGGCGATGTAATTTAGTCGTCCTAAGAAACCTCTGACTTCCTTCTCGGTACAGGGAGTCGGAATTTCTCGAATAACTTTAACTTTTGCAGGACCAACTTCAATAGCTTTACCGCTGACGACGAAACCCAGGATTTTATCGGATCTCACCCCAAAAGTGCACTTGTTCGGATTTAACCTTAGCTTGTACTTCTTCAGTCTTTCAAATAATTTATGCAGATGATCAAGATGCTCTTCTTCAGTCTATGATCTGGCTATCATGTCGTCGATGTAGACCTTTATCTCATGTTGAATCATGTCATGAAATAAGGCTACCATGGCACGCTGATAAGTTGCCCCAGTGTTATTCAACCCAAAATGCATAACCTTGTAACAGAAAGTGCCCCCATTGTGTGACGAAGGTAGTTTTCTCCATGCCTTCAGGCGCCATCTTAATCTGATTATAACCCGAGAAGCCATCTATGAAGTAGAATACCTTATGCTGAGTGGTGTTGTCGACCAAAACATCAATATGTGGAAGTAGGAAGTCATCTTTGGGGCTCGCCCTGTTCAGGTCCCTGTAGTCTATGCACATACGTACCTTTCCGTCTTTCTTTTGTACCGAAACCACATTCGCAACCTATTGAGGATATGATGTCACTGCTAAGAAACCTACATTGAATTGTTTCATAACCTGAACTTTGATCTTTTCTGACATTTCAGGACGCATGCGATGAACCTTCTACTTTATCGGAGCACAACCCTCTTTCATCGGTAGATGGTGAACTACAATATCGGTATCAAGTCCTGGCATGTCTTTGTATGACCAAGCAAAGATATCAACATATTCATGTAACATCTAGATTAACATGTTTTTGATACTGCTCTCTAAGTTGGCGCCGATCTTGACTTCTTTCCTGTCTATCTCATTTCGCATGTTTACAACTTCGACCGGCTCTTCATGTGGTTGGATATCCTTTTCTTCTTGTATTAAGAGTCTGTCAAGTTCTCTAGGTATTTCACAATCTTCCTCACCTTCGTCCTCGACTTGGTAGATCCAATTTTCAAAGTCATAAGCGGCAATAGCAGAATCGTTATCAACGAGATCCAGAGTGGATAAGGATCTGCAATGTAGTGTATGGGTGTGTGTAAGAACACATAGCTTTTTTTGAAAATGCAATAAGTAAAAAAAAACAAGGAGCACAAAATTTGAATGTAAACGTTCAATGTTTTTATTGAATGAACAATGTTTATGAATTATCAACCCTTAATAAATGAACCATTGTGCCCCGGGTAAGACTCAAGGTTTAAAGTCATTATTTATTACATAACCAAAATATTTTAAAAGAAAATAAGATAGAAATAGATATTATTCCTGGATAAAGGAGATAGGGATAATGTCTTTCGCTTTCCAATTATCGAGTCGATTGCTAATGGTAGGGAATATCCAGCTGTCGAAGTCACAATCATTGTCAGCATCTTCTATAGTGTTGACTCTGTTGTTGCCAATAAGGACTGGAGGTCTTCCAGCCCGGGTGCAGTGAACAACCCTTTGGCCTTCTACAGTAAAGCCCAAACCAAACTTGTCAAATTTATAAGGGATATCAGGAAGTTGACCCCAAATAGTACAACCACTTTCTTCTATAGTAGCTTTGACATCTTTCAAGGAAGCCATCTTGTGCAGAATCCTGGTGGTCTTTGGAATGGCAGAAACATCTTTAACAGTAGTGTTGTACCACAAAATTTACCCTCCCATATTCTTCCTGATTTGTCAAGAATCATATTCAAATAGCTCAAGATTACTCAAGAGGGTGCACAGTCCAAATGCCTCCTAAGCCAGTCAAAATTAGGGTTTTGGTTCTCTCAAGGAATTTGAGGTTTTCAATGGCTCAATCAAGTCCCATGGGCCTATATACATTGCCAAGCATCTACATGTCAAGTCTCAAGTCTCACATCATCAAATTGCACAGTCTAAAGCCCTATTTGATTCACAATCAACTGCAGGGGTAAAATGGTCATTTTACAGTCAAAAGTCAAAATTTTTGGTCAACATCTTATTTTGAGTCCACAATCATCATTTGATCAAGTCTTGATCATGATTCCACAAGCATGGCTCAAAAATCATCAAAGATGCAAAAGTTGCTATTTTTGGACAGCTGAAAAGTCAACTGTAACTTGACTAGGGCATAACTTTTTCATGGTTCATCAGAAAAATCCAATCCAATGCTCATTTTGAAGGGGATGACATTTCCTACAACTCATATTCACACTCCAAGTCTAATAAATGCTCTCACAAAAAGTTATCAATTTCTACATTATAGGTCAATTTCAAAAGTCAACAAAAAGGCATTTTAAGTCAAAGACCATAACTTGACATTGGTAAATCCAAATGACATGGGACCAAAGGCATTGGTTAGAGGACTTCAAGACCTTTCCAAAATGTCCAAGAACATGTTCATATGATCAAAATTGAGCAAGATATGCATTGGAGAAGTTGGGAAATTTTCATGAATTTGCAAAAGTCAACTATCCTTAAAACTTCAATTTTTGACAAAAGGGCCCACTTTCTTCCACTTGATTCAGCCTTGCCATGCCACACACGTGTCCCATGATTAATTTCAAGATCAAACATTTTTTTTTCTATTTTATTTAATTTTTATTGATTTAATTCATTTTAAATCCATAATAATTCAAATAAAATCTAAAAATCAATGGAATAGTATCTTTTTGATTCATACAACTTTCATATATCATGTGCTGACCAAACAATTCGTGCTAGGGCTTATGTGTACACAAAATCTTAGATTTGATTCAAATATGGAAAGTTTGTCAATGGAGGAAAGTGTAAACCTAATTCTCTCATATACATGGATTAAGGCCCAGCTGCTGACCTAATTTTATTCCCATATATGCAAGCAAGCCAACCCTAATACTGAACACGTGAAAGCTGCTGCAGAAAACCATATGCAATATTGAAAAAAAGCCAATAAAACTCAAAACTGAATTCCACCTTCCAGGCCCTTTCAAAGCAATTTAAGGATTCTAATACATTGCTAGCATTCCCAGAAGCGTGTAGCAATCAAAAACAAGCCTTAACACTCAAAGAACATGCAAGAACAATGATACGGTTTGCTTGACTTTTCCATAATCGAAACTCACATTTTATGCATCATTAACATGTTCTAATCATCGTTTCACATTGCTTGAACCTTTACAAAGCTAATGGAATTGGTTAATTGCATTATAGTGTACAGGATCGCAGGTTGCCATTGAAGGGTTCTAGGGTTTATGAGTTCTGGAATTATGGCTTTCTTGACCAAGCAAAATTAGGACTAATGATGCCCATGGTTGAAACCGTCTGATCAAGACGAACATACTGGACATATCGCGCCATATTTATATAGCATAGAATTCTAATCGCTATTATTCCTCAAGCTACTTTGTGGGGGTTAAAAACCCCCGCTATTTGATTTATTTTGCAGGTATTCAGGGAGGAAGACGAAGGACGTGGTAACATGCTACTGGTTCGTTCAAATAAAGGGCGCGCGTTTTTCTTTTTTCAGCATATTTGTTGGTTTTCTCATATAATCATTGCTGTTTATTTCATTAACGATTGGAACACGTTGGCTGAGTGGTTGGAGGAAGCGTGCAAAGTGCCTTGGGACCTGGGTTCGATTCCCAGGTCCACCCAATATTTGTTTCCTATTTTTCATCATGTGATCATATGCAAGATTCTCAAAACGTCCCACCATGGACTCCCACATCCCAGGCGCCATGTGTCCTCAAGCATTGATCTAATGGCCAAAAGATGATGAACATCATGATCCTCAGTCAACCATGCGCATAGCTGATTCCAAAAGTCAACAGGGCTTGATTCTTCTTGGGCCTCAGATCGCTAACAAAACCTCCAAAAAAGGGCCCATCACCCCCCTGGTTTTCTTTATTCCTTTTTTCTTTTTTTAATTTCTATTTAATTCTTTTACTAATTATTATTATTATTAGTATTTAATTAATATAAATAATTATTTTTCATAATAAATTCAGAATTAAAAAATGTAAATATTTTTATTATTTTATGAATTAATTTCACTATTAATTATATTTTGTAAATAAATTCTAATTAATTAATTTAGTTGCTTTAATTAGGTTTAATTTTGATTTTTTTACAATAAATAAAATAAACTTAGAATTAGGGTTTTCTTGACTTTTAATTTCTTTTTATTTTTTATTTTCATTAAAACATAAAAAACACAAAAAAAACATTTTTTTTCTTTTAATTAATTAATTAATTAGTTATTAGGTTTAATATTTAATTTAATGCAAAGGACCAAACTTCAATTCTTTTCTTAAAAAGGGTCAAAACCCTAAGACTTTTCTCGATTCAATTTCTATTCGCGCATTATATTATTCTGATTATATTTATGTATCTGTTTCCAAGGATGTAATAGATAATTAGGACTTTTATCGCTTTCTTTATTTTCTCGCATTTATTTTCAAGGGTTATGTTTTTGGCGATGTAAATACCCGACGCCTTGTAATAGCGTAGATTTACCTTTTCTGCACTTTATTTCCCGCAAATTATTAATTATGCATGACAAGATTTGTATGACAAATAAAATCAACTCGTAGCTCACAAATACATGTGCAAAGATAATATGAACTGAATTTAACACACATGCACATGCCACCCTTAGGGTACGCCTCACTTGGTTGCCTCGAGGTGGTCGTCAAGTATAAGGTGTTTTAGAGGTCGCCCTCCTGTCTAAAGATCCAGTTGCCTCGAAACGGTTGCCTCGGATAAAAAGGATCTAGGACATTAGGGTTACCGCTAAGGCGTCCTACTATTGCTTCGGTGACCACACATGTCCCATATAATCGAATTGACCCGAATAACTCCAACGACGGTGCTACCTACTTCTCAATAGTAGGATAGTACTGTCTAAAGGACTTTTACACAACTTAATTCCTTAGAGTAGGTAGATTTCTCCTGGGTACTTTCTCTTTCAAAAAACAAAAAAAACAACTTTTCGCACCTACACTTTCAAAAAGTTTTCAAACAAACACTTCATACACTCTTGAGGACTGATACAAGAGTTACCTAGAAGTTTTCAAAACAAACTTTTTCAAAACCCACAAACACAAGAAAAGCAAACATTTTTAAAAACATAGTGAGCAAGTACCTAAGAGCCCGTGGATAACCACAGATAGAAAGGGTGCTAACACCTTCCCTTTCTATAATCTACCTCCCGAACCGAGAAACATCTCGAAAAGGAATTTTGCTGTGCTTTTGTCCTTTCCTTGTTGGAGAAAATAAAAGACGGTGGCGACTCTTTCTTACCGCGACATTTCGCGAACCAGCTTAAAAAACAGTCAGTTCTATTTCCACCGATCACAGAACTGGCGACTCTGCTGGGGATAAGCTTATAAAAGTGAGGTGTACCTTAGGATTAGACCACTCTTATATTTTCAATTGCTTGATTTGTTTGCTTTAATATTGTGGGCCTGTTTTGGAGTTTCATAGATCCTAACCCGGATCTGGGGAATACCTTTTAGAAGTAGCAACAAACTGTGAGGGAACTGTGCGGGGTATACCGACACGGTTGAAGCAGTTGCTACGTTGATGTGGCACTTTGGTGAGTACCGATAACCCTTGAGTCAAGTCAAGGAGAGTACGGGGCCACCGCGTGGTGTCGTGAAGCATCAACTGACCTTAGGAACCTTACTTGACCATCCTGGCCTCTTTAGGGGTAGTGAGATGACCGACTTTGGTGCAGTCCGAAGTTGGTAGATACTCGATACTACACTCATTGAGGGTTGTTTTCTTGGAATATTTTGATCGCCAGTTCAGTGGCTAAATCAAAACAATGAACATAGAAAACAACCCTATGATATTGAGCTCCTTAGAACCCGGTTACTTTTGATAGGACAGGTTTGAGCCCACCAACTTCAAGAGGGTAGTACCTAAACTTCACGTCGGCCTAAAATCTAAGGGCTCTTTGTGTGACTTGTGTGCCTTCAAACTTGACTACTTGCACATCCTTGTTACCTGACACATGAGTTTCTTGCAGGTGTTGTTTACAGTCCTTAATCTGGGCTCATAATAGGGTTTAATTACATCACTCCACACATAGCATAACATCATACCATCATACCATTGCATACATCCTACATAAGGACTAATCCATTTCAAGGATCTCAAGGGTTTGTGATGCAGGTCATGATGAATCAAATGTCTAGCAAGGGGCAAATGGGATTTATTTTCCTCTAGCCAAGGTTGATAACTTGAGTCAGGGGCTATGACCCACTCGATATGGTGAGCCTTGACTCTTGAAGAAGGACTCTCAACAATATGCAGTGCCTTCCATCAAGCTACAAAATGCAAATTCTAACAATTTTCTTGTCTACCCCACGAGATCCTTGAAAACATTGCATGCATACATACACATCATTGCATAACAGGTACCCTTGTTACAGGTCACTTACCATCTTCGCTGTTTATTTTAGCAATGACCTTCCAACCAGACAACCAGGTTCTTCATGCTCAAGAGACTCAGTTCAGGGAAATCTTCCTAAGCCTATCCAAGGGGCAGGAAGAATTGAGAACGCTTCTCATGGGGAATCTGGTCAAGAACAGTCCAGAAGACAGTAAGGATGAACGGCTGAAACATCTGCAAGCTGAGGTGGATACAATGAGAACCCAGATGCTGGGGCAGATGACTTTCATTCAAGACTTAGCTCAAAGACAAGAAGAGCTCAGGGTTCTCGTCAACCAACTGCTTCGGGATAACCAACTGGGGCAAACATCTAAGGTTGAAGAGCCAGTCATCATTAAATTCCCTTTGAGACAAGAAGACAAGGGAAAAGCTCCTCAACTTGCTTCAGGGTCACAAATTCAGCATCAACCTTACCAGCTTCATCAAGACAGTATGAAGCAAGTCGTCAGGGTTGGAGACCAAACCGATAATCAGCCTCCAAGAAGTCAAAGGTTTTGTTCAATGAATAGACCTCTCCAAGCTGCTACTACTTCACAGGTCCAACAACGACCTCGCCAAGAACAACGGGTTGATCAGAGCGAGCCAAACAAGCCTCCGAGGCCATTTACCAAGCTCAACATGCCGCTGTCCCAAGCTTTGCAACACCTGTTGAAGTTGAATCTGGTGACGTTGATAGGACCTCACCCTAATCCTAAGACTTCTTCACCCAACTATAATCCTGGGGCCAGGTGCGCATACCATTCTAACAGCCCGGGGCATGATACTGACGACTGTTGGAAGTTGAGGTACAAAATCCAAAACCTGATTGATGAAGGAGCAGTGGAATTCACCCAAGATGGTCAGGTCGAGTTCTTCTACTACCCCTAGACGAGAAGACGTTTTGTTCATTGGAAGTTTCAAGTTGTATTTTTCTTTGCTTGTTCAAACATTTGTTCATGTCAAACTCTTTTACTTTATCAATGTATCGCATATGTCTGTTTTGAATCAATATATTCGCATTCGCTATATTCAAACTGCTTTCATTTTTTGATGTCAACTCTCGATTAAATTCTAAGCTTCTTGAGGGAGGATGACGAAAACGATACCACAATCTTTACAATATGCTTTTGAACCGACCCCACTGATGAGGTACAGGCATTGTTTCAAATCCTAAACACTGGAGTTATAAGGAAGATAATCCCTCGTCAACCCCTTCGAGCCAAAGAAGTAGGAGTTTTTTTTTCTTTTCACAAAAAGAAATTAAATCCCTTAATCATAACCTGGGGCAGGGTAGTTCTCTCAGTGATCCAGGTGCACAACGAATGGCATCAAAGAAGTCCTTACAAAACAAAAAGACAGTGATGGTTCCGAATAATCATAAAGACAGGCAGTCATTATCTCAAAATAATAGCCCAATAAGTCAAAACCTATGGAGGAGACTTACAAAAATTAGGGCATCCCGCTGACTGTAACCACAAAGAAACAGTTCAGGCAAAAAATAGGGATAACAAAATCAAAAAAGAAAGAGGTCCTACAAACCCTCAAAGGAATGACTGCCTATTCAAAATAAACTGTCAATATCCGAACCATCATTGGAATATCAGGACAAAGACTCAAACAAGGTCTAACGCATGATCAGCTGAGTTTAGGTTTGAAGAACATCACGAAGAACGGGTGGGTACAAATATAATTTGAGCCTTTATCCTTTGTTTCTTAAACCGTGAACCAGGCCAAGTTATAACCCTTAAAAGTCCTAGCTGAAGCGTGGGTTAGTTCGAAAGCATACTGTTACAAAGGTATCCTGACTCCTTAAGGCTCGCTGTAAAATCTTGAGTTGACATCACATTTTACAAAATTTGATTGTTTTACAGAAAAATGCATTTTCAAAAAACTTCAAGACAGACATAAGCTTTGCATTTTTAATATAACATTGTTTGCATGTGACTTTTTGTTCGAACAGCAGAGAAATTCGCACGAAGAATATCTAATGAACAAAAACACTTCCAACCAAGGGGCACGGCATGATCATGGTCTATCGTCTGGGACAGTTAAGTCAAGATTCAGAGAATCTCTCAAATGCCAAATAGCCTGGGGCAAATCTCCACCTGAGTCACTTGGGGCATTGGGCATGAATTCCAGCGACCAATCCGGTACGATCAAACATCTTCTGGCAGTATGGTAACACAACACTACTGACAGTGACAACTCCCTACATCCTGAGAGTATGGACATAGTCGGAAAAATACTACGCATAATCAAAGACCCGCTAGGTTGACACACCTAGGTAAAAATAAGGGCTTCCCGGCGAACCAAAAGGGTTCGGGCAAAAATAAGGGATGAAAATGAGAAAATCTGTACACTCGGCAAGTCGAAAACCTGAAAAGGCGGCTTGGGCAAAAATGGGTATCCCGATGGACTGAAAACCCGAAAGGGCGGTCCAGGCAAAAGTTAGGGATCACAGCGTACGACTATGTCCCGACACCTCATCACTTGCCTACCAGAAGAAGATTCGTAAATCGGCAGTCATCAAGCACCTCCACATGTACCTTCTCCCACAGAAACTAGGGCAATAAGAATTGTCTAAGCGATCTGGTTGCTCTGTCCACCAAGGTACCAAGGTAAGTTCAGCTGAAGAACATGACCAAGATACCTTCACTCCCCAAGAGTAAGGCAAATCAACAATACTCTCCCCAAGCAGAGTAGGTCTCCCGTCAGCCCTGAAAAGGCACAATATCCCTAGCAAGTCAGCAACACTCTCCCCAAGCAGAGTCAGGCTACTGTCAGCCCTAAGGAAGTTGGGTATCCCCAGAAGATCTCAACATTCCCCAGAGGAGTATACAGATGTTCCTAAGCAAGCATCCCCGACAGTCTTAATATAAGATTGTTCCCCGAAGGAATACCAGACACCCCAGTGGAGCCACTTCCCCAGTACAGTCCAAAAGTTTCCCCAGGAGAGTTGAATCATCCTCCCCCAATAGATTCTGGAAGCTTATCCCCAGTAGATTATGGAAACTGGTCCCCCCGTAGAGTATAAATGCATCTCCTCGGCCATATCCAAAGGTTATTTCCCACCAGAGCTTATAACTGGGTTATCCTTAGCTAATTACCACGGAAGGATCGTCCTCGGCGAAGTTCTTCCTATTCCCCAGCGGAGTCCATCAAGTTCCCCAACATAACTTATCAATGGAATCCCCAGCGGAGTTCTCATCAAAACCTCAGCGAAGTATCTCTCCCCACAGAGTAATTCCCCGCAGAGTAATCGTTTCACCAAGTTTATTCCCCAACGGAGTCATCTTCTCCTACCGGTTTATTCTTGCAACCATCATCCCCAGTGGAAACGAAGAACTCTACTCTTCAAACACCAGCCCAGGATTCGACAAGCTCCCGGCATTCGTCAAGGATTTATTTTCCTAGACGAAAATACATTCATAGACATTTCACATTTCATACATTCTGTTTACATACATGATAAAGTGCATACAACACGATCTCATTTATTTTTGAGAACATCATGACATCATGCATTTCATACATCATGACATTGCATACAACTGATGTTTTGCCTTTTCAGGAAAAAGGTCAATCCAAAAATGATTACTATCAACTGTCGCAGTTCCAGATTCGATACCTGTATCTAGCCAGGGCATATCTGTGAGCGATTTGATTCGACACCTGTATCTAGCCAGGGCATATCTGCATGAAGAGTTTAGAGATTTGATACCTGTATCCAGCCAGGGCATATCTGTAGACGACTAATTCCAGATTCGATACCTGTATCTAGCCAGGGCATATCTGTGAGTAATTGATTGTAGATTCGATACCTGTATCCAGCCAGGGCATATCTGCATGAAGAGTTTAGAGATTCGATACCTGTATCCAGCCAGGGCATATCTGTAGACGACTAATTCCAGATTCGGTACCTGTATCTAGACAAGGCATATCTGTGAGTAATTGATTATAGATTTGATACCTGTATCTAGCCAGGGCATATCTGCATGAAGAGTTTAGAGATTCGATACCTGTATCCAGCCAGGGCATATCTGTAGACGACTAATTCCAGATTCGATACCTGTATCTAGCCAGGGCATATCTGTGAGTAATTGATTGTAGATTCGATACCTGTATCCAGCCAGGGCATGTCTGCATGAAGAGTTTAGAGATTCGATACCTGTATCTAGCCAGGGCATATCTGTGAGTAATTGATTGTAGATTCGATACCTGTATCTAGCCAGGGCATATCTGCATGAAGAGTTTAGAGATTCGATACCTGTATCCAGCCAGGGCATATCTGTAGACGACTAATTCCAGATTCGATACCTGTATCTAGCCAGGGCATGTCTGTGAGTGATTGATTATAGATTCGACACCTGTATCTAGCCAGGGCATATCTGCATGAAGAGTTTAGAGATTCGATACCTGTATCCAGCCAGGGCATATCTATAGACGACTAATTCCAAATTCGATACCTGTATCTAGCCAGGGCATATCTGTGATTAATTGATTGTAGATTCGATACCTGTATCTAGCCATGGCATATCTGCATGAAGAGTTTAGAGATTCGATACCTGTATCCAGCCAGGGCATATCTGTAGACGACTAATTCCAGATTCGATACCTGTATCTAGCCAGGGCATATCTGTGAGTAATTGATTGTAGATTCGATACCTGTATCTAGCCAGTGCATATCTGCATGAAGAGTTTAGAGATTCGATACCTGTATCCAGCCAGGGCATATCTCTAGACGACTAATTCCAGATTCGATACCTGTATCTAGCCAGGGCATATCTGTATGTAATTGATTGTAGATTCTATACCTGTATCCAGCCAGGGCATATCTGCATGAAGAGTTTAAAGATTCGATACCTGTATCCAGCCAGGGCATATCTGTAGACGACCAGTTCCAAATTCGATACCTGTATCTAGCCAGGGCATATCTGTGAGCGATTAATTGTGGATTCGACACCTGTATCTAGCCAGGGCATATCTGCATGATAAGTTTAGAGATTCGATACCTGTATCCAGCCAGGGCATATCTATAGACGACCAGTTCCAGATTCGATACCTGTATCTAGCCAGGGCATATCTGTGAGTGATTAATTGTGGATTCGACACCTGTATCTAGCCAGGGCATATCTGCACGAAGAGTTTAGAGATTCGATACCTGTATCCAGCCAGGGCATATCTATAGACGACCAGTTCCAGATTCGATACCTGTATCTAGCCAGGGCATATCTGCATGAAGAGTTTGAAGATTAACCCCTGTAAAAGGCCAGGAAATTATCTTTCTTTCTCAGGTACGCAAGTTCTCGCTAAGGAATCTCTTACGCGATCGACACCTCCAGATGGCATCTTTAAGCCCATCTCCACAGCTATCCATGGCATCTCCAAATGGCATCTATAAGCCCATTCCCGACGAGGTTCTGTCACATCTCCAGATGGCATCTATAAGCCCATCCACCTACCAACAGTCTCCAAATGGCATCTATAAGCCCATTCCCGACGAGGTTCTGTCACATCTCCAGATGGCATCTATAAGCCCATCCTCCTATCCATCCTATCTCCAAATGGCATCTGTAAGCCCATTCCCGACATCACATTGCTGATATTCTACTATGTGAGTGCAAATTTCTGGGCACTCTAGTGTTCAATCATCTTCCACCCTCGGATCACGAAAGGCACACAAGCCAATCTACATCCTCAGGTCTAAGAAGATTGAACAGGGGCAACTGTTGTACCCCAAAATTTTGCCTCCCATATTCTTCATGATTTGTCAAGAATCATATTCAAATAGCTCAAGATTACTCAAGAGGGTGCACAGTCCAAATGCCTCCTAAGCCAGTCAAAATTAGGGTTTTGGTTCTCTCAAGGAATTTGAGGTTTTCAATGGCTCAATCAAGTCCCATGGGCCTATATACATTGCCAAGCATCTACATGTCAAGTCTCAAGTCTCACAGCATCAAATTGCACAGTCTAAAGCCCTATTTGGTTCACAATCAACTGCAGGGGTAAAATGGTCATTTTACATTCAAAAGTCAAAATTTTTGGTTAACATCTTATTTTGAGTCCACAATCATCATTTGATCAAGTCTTGATCATGATTCCACAAGCATGGCTCAAAAATCATCAAAGATGCAAAAGTTGCTATTTTTGGACAGCTGAAAAGTCAATTGTAACTTGACCAGGGCATAACATTTTCATAGTTCATCAGAAAAATCCCATCCAATGCTCATTTTGAAGGGGATGACATTTCCTACAACTCATCTTCACACTCCAAGTCTAAGAAATGCTCTCACAAAAAGTTATCAATTTCTACATTATAGGTCAATTTCAAAAGTCAACAAAAAGGCATTTTAAGTCAAAGACCACAACTTGAGATTGGTAAACCCAAATTACACGGGACCAAAGGCATTGGTTAGAGGACTTCAAGACCTTTCCAAAATGTCCAAGAACATGTTCATATGATCAAAATTGAGCAAGATATGCATTGGAGAAGTTGGGAAATTTTCATGAATTTGCAAAAGTCAACTATCCTTAAAACTTCAATTTTTGACAAAAGGGCCCACTTTCTTCCACTTGATTCAGCCTTGCCATGCCACACACGTGTCCCATGATTAATTTCAAGATCAAACATTTATTTTTCTATTTTATTTAATTTTTATTGATTTAATTCATTTTAAATCCATAATAATTCAAATAAAATCTAAAAATCAATGGAATAATATCTTTTAGATTCATACAGCTTTCATATATCATGTGCTGACCAAACAATTCGTGCTAGGGCTTATGTGTACACAAAATCTTAGATTTGATTCAAATATGGAAAGTTTATCAATGGAGGAAAGTGTAAACCTAATTCTCTCATATACATGGATTAAGCTCCAGCTGCTGACCTAATTTTATTCCCATATATGCAAGAAGGCCAACCCTAATGCTGAACACGTGAAAGCTGCTGCAGAAAACCATATGCAATATTGAAAAAAAGCCAAGAAAACTCAAAACTGAATTCCACCTTCCAGGCCCTTTCAAAGCAATTTAAGGATTCTAATACATTGCTAGCATTCCCAGAAGCGTGTAGCAATCAAAAACAAGCCTTAACACTCAAAGAACATGCAAGAACAGTGATACGGTTTGCTTGACTTTTCCATAATCGAAACTCACATTTTATGCATCATTAACATGTTCTAGTCATTGTTTCACATTGCTTGAACCTTTACAAAGCTAATGGAATTGGTTAATTGCATTATAGTGTACAGGATCGCAGGTTGCCATTGAAGGGTTCTATGGTTTATGAGTTATGGAATTAGGGCTTTCTTGACCAAGCAAAATTAGGACTAATGATGCCCATGGTTGAAACCGTCTGATCAAGACGAACATACTGGACATGTCGCGCCATATTTATATAGCATAGAATTCTAATCGCTATTATTCCTCAAGCTACTTTGTGGGGGTTAAAAACCCCCGCTATTTGATTTATTTTGCAGGTATTCAGGGAGGAAGACGAAGGACGTGGTAACATGCTACTGGTTCGTTCAAATAAAGGGCGCGCGTTTTTCTTTTTTCAGCATATTTGTTGGTTTTCTCATATAATCATTGCTGTTTATTTCATTAACGATTGGAACACGTTGGCTGAGTGGTTGGAGGAAGCGTGCAAAGTGCCTTGGGACCTGGGTTCGATTCCCAGGTCCACCCAATATTTGTTTCCTATTTTTCATCATGTGATCATATGCAGGATTCTCAAAACGTCCCACCATGGACTCCCACATCCCAGGCGCCATGTGTCCTCAAGCATTGATCTAATGGCCAAAAGATGATGAACATCATGATCCTCAGTCAACCATGCGCATAGCTGATTCCAAAAGTCAACAGGGCTTGATTCTTCTTGGGCCTCAGATCGCTAACAAAACCTCCAAAAAAGGGCCCATCACCCCCCTGGTTTTCTTTATTCCTTTTTTCTTTTTTTAATTTCTATTTAATTCTTTTACTAATTATTATTATTATTAGTATTTAATTAATATAAATAATTATTTTTCATAATAAATTCAGAATTAAAAAATGTAAATATTTTTATTATTTTATGAATTAATTTCACTATTAATTATATTTTGTAAATAAATTCTAATTAATTAATTTAGTTGCTTTAATTAGGTTTAATTTTGATTTTTTTACAATAAATAAAATAAACTTAGAATTAGGGTTTTCTTGACTTTTAATTTCTTTTTATTTTTTATTTTCATTAAAACATAAAAAACACAAAAAAACATTTTTTTTCTTTTAATTAATTAATTAATTAGTTATTAGGTTTAATATTTAATTTAATGCAAAGGACCAAACTTCAATTCTTTTCTCAAAAAGGGTCAAAACCCTAAGACTTTTCTCGATTCAATTTCTATTCGCGCATTATATTATTCTGATTATATTTATGTATATGTTTCCAAGGATGTAATAGATAATTAGGACTTTTATCGCTTTCTTTATTTTCTCGCATTTATTTTCAAGGGTTATGTTTTTGGCGATGTAAATACCCGACGCCTTGTAATAGCGTAGATTTACCTTTTCCGCACTTTATTTCCCGCAAATTATTAATTATGCATGACAAGATTTGTATGAGAAATAAAATCAACTCGTAGCTCACAAATACATGTGCAAAGATAATATGAATTGAATTTGACACACATGCACATGCCACCCTTAGGGTACGCCTCACTTGGTTGCCTCGAGGTGGTCGTCAAGTATAGGGTGTTTTAGAGGTCGCCCTCTTGTCTAAAGATCCAGTTGCCACGAAACGGTTGCCTCAGATAAAAAGGATCTAGGATATTAGGGTTACCGCTAAGGCGTCCTACTATTGCTTCGGTGACCACACATGTCCCATATAATCGAATTGACCCGAATAACTCCAACGACGGTGCTACTTACTTCTCAATAGTAGGATAGTACTATCTAAAGGACTTTTACACAGCTTAATTCCTTAGAGTAGGTAGATTTCTCCTGGGTACTTGCTCTTTCAAAAAACAAAAAAAACAACTTTTCGCACCTACACTTTCAAAAAGTTTTCAAACAAACACTTCATACACTCTTAAGGACTGATACAAGAGTTACCTAGAAGTTTTCAAAACAAACTTTTTCAAAACCCACAAACACAAGAAAAGCAAACATTTTTGAAAACATAGTGAGCAAGTACCTAAGAGCCCGTGGATAACCACAGATGGAAAGGGTGCTAACACCTTCCCTTTCTATAATCTACCTCCCGAACCGAGAAACATCTCAAAAAGGAATTTTGCTGTGCTTTTGTCCTTTCCTTGTTGGAGAACATAAAAGACGGTGGCGACTCTTGCTTACCGCGACATTTCGCAAACCAGCTTAAAAAACAGTCAGTTCTATTTCCACCGATCACAAGTAGCAAGAGAAATCACTTCAAACGTTTGGTAGAGAGTCTCGATGAATTCCCCGTCCATCTCTATGTACCTGAATAAATTCAGGTAGCTGACCATGTACTCCTTTTCTCCACAGACAATAACAACCTTTCCTTTTACAAGATATTTTAATTTCTGGTGCAAGGTGGAGGTAACAGCACCTGCCCCATAGATCTAGGGGCATCCCAATAGACAAGAATAAACTGGCAGGATATCAATTACATAGAAGGTGGACTCAAATATATGTGAACCCACTTTGATCGGGAGGTTCACTTCTCCATGTACCATTCTTTTTGATCCGTCAAAGGCTCGAATTATAATGTTACTAGGTTTCAGCATGACCCCTTCATAATCCAGTCGGTCAAGAGCGTCTTTTGGTAAAACATTCAACGAAGAAACAATATAAATTAACACATGGGCCAACGTAGTGCCCCTGCATTCAATGGAGACATACAAGGCCCTATTATGATCTCTTCTCTGTGGAGTCAAGTCAACATTGGAGAATCCTAATCCTCTATCAATTATTAAACTAGCCACGTAACTTCCAAATTGATCAGTCGAATTTCTTACGGCACGTGAGCAGTCTTCAAGAATTTTACTAAAGCATGTGCATGGGCTTCAGAAGACAGTAGTAAAGATAACATGGAGATTTTGGATGGGGTCTACCCCAACTGTTCAATGATTTTATAATCTCTCTTGCGGATGATCTTCAAAACCTCCTCCAAATCTTGTCCAGAGGTGTCCTCGACTATGATTTCTTTAGGTGCCTCTGTCTGGGCAGGCTCTATCATTGGCTATTTACCTTGTGCCTCGGTAGTTGACTTGGTAACGATAACTCGAACAGGTGTAGCAACATCTTTCAGAGAGATTTTTGGGGAGAAAATCCTCCCGCTTCTAGTAACTTTGTTGGTCCCCGCAATATTGTCAATATTGGGATCAACCTCTTCAGCATCTTCATCAGACAAATCTTGTTTGATTCCATGGTAGTAGACGTAAAATCCATAATTCCATGTGTTGTACCCTAAAATTTGCCCTCTCATTTATCAAGATTTTCTCACAAGATCTCTTTGACTCAAGACTGGATTAGGGTTTGACCAGCTCAAGACCTCTCATCATGTACTGATCACCCAAAATTAGGGTTTGCATTTTCCCAAGTATTTTTGGACTATCAATGCTTCATATGACTTTCAAACATCATTATGGACCCCTAATTTTACTCATGACAAGTTTCAAGCCTTGAACCACATTTTTGATCAGTCAATTGGACAATTGACCTAAAAATCAGCTGTATTAGGGAAAAAGTCAACCATGGCCAAGTTACAGTAAAATTTCATAATTTTTGATCCACATCAACATTTTAGACCCATATATATCATTTGATCAAGTTTGGACCACAATTCCACAAGAAATTTGATCAAATCATCAAAAGGGCAAAATGGTCAAAATTAGGGTTTTGACTGAGAAAGGTTAATTTCTGATTTTTGACCTAGAAAATGACCAATTGATTTGAAGCATGATTTCAAGGGTTCAATTGAATCATTATGAACTAATGACATGGTTCAAAGCATTGCAAATCCATTGGATTGATAGATAAAATTTGCAGTCAACTGATCAAAAGTCAACTGTATACTGAAAAGTCAAACTTTGAATTTTTGGTCAAAATCAAGTGCCAAGGATCACAATTCATCAAAACATGTCAAAATGTGAAACCTGTTCATCAAGAAATCAAAGATTGAAGATTTGGTTTTGAATTTTGAATTTTTCTTAACTCAGAATTTTTTCTAAGTATAGAAAATTTCTTATTTTTTCTCAACTTTAAGCCATTTTTTCACCATGATACAAGATGATTCAAAGAAAGCTCCCAACAAGAAAGTTGTAGATCTCCATGAAAAATACAACTTTGCTTCACACATTTTTCCCTAAAGATGCTTGGATCTCAAGATATAATTTTGTGAGTACATGCCCATGAACTAAAATAACTTAGAGAAATTTTGCCCTAATTTAGGCAGGTTTTTGACCCAACTTCATGGAAATATTTCACTTAGTTCCAAGAGGAATCTTGAAATTCATTTCAAAGATGAATTATAGATCACATTTCAAGCTTTCCAAAATGTCAAGGAACTCCTTGAGATTATTTTTGAGTAGGGAGAATCGAAGAGATGAAGTTGGCAATTTCTCACTTTGAATTCAAGCCATTTCATGGAGAACAAAATTCCAATCTGAACCTATGCTGCCTAATCCTTGCTTTACAGGCCTCAAACTTGTTTATCACTTCATAATTTAATGCTTACTCAGTTGACAAAGCCTTAATCCAAGAACAAGAGTCTTTGTCCAAGTTTTAATTCCATAAATGGCACAAAGTTGCCATTGTCATTTTGGAAAAGCATAACTATTGCAACTTTTCAATTCTTAAGTATTGGACCTGTCTTCTCTGCACACACAAGTCCTACAAACCTAAAGCAATTTGTATAGAGCTTGTACCAACTCCAAGCAGACCTGTACAGGCATGTAGAGACTTGTCTTCTCACCTTTCTTAAAAAGCAAGCAAGAGTGCAAAAAGGACAGAACTCAGAAATCTGTTGAGGAGTGGATTTAAAACTTTCTCCATACTAATACACAAACACATTACAGATTAGGACGATTGCTAAAGTCCACAAACACTCCAAAAATCCCTCTCACCAAAAACCTGTCAAAAAATTGCAGTTTGAGCATAAGCACAGCAATCCACAAATTCACTCGTGCGTTTCAAGTTTTAATCACTCAAACACTTTACCTACCTCATATCTAAGTGATCCAGACCATCATCCCTGCACTGTAACTCCTCCTTCTTCATCTGCCATTTTTGTTTTTTAAGCTTGCAGGTTGATTTGGATAGAGAGTTTCAGACACTTTCAAAGTAAGGTAAATATTGGAACATACTCAGGGAGGTTCAGGCAAGCTAAAGGAATCTTCAGGCCTTCATAAAACTCACTCAAACTCCATTCACGATCTCAGCTGAAAGAGGTAAGAATTCCAACTTTTATCTCTTCATACAGTCATCCATAGGCCATGATTTGTGAAAGTAAAATGTATATATTATTGTGCTGAAGCCAACCATGTGCATAGAATTCATTTATATTCATTGTGTATAGAGAATTTTAGAGTTCAAATTTCTGCAAAAATTAGGTTTAAAATTAGGGCCTTTAAAATTCGTTTTGATCTTTGATTGTTAGTTTCCATAAGTTACACGTCTGAAATCGTGGGAAAGAGTACTATCATCTTCATGTTGGAAGTTTCCATTTTCATGGAGAAATGAGAAAAATATGCTTGGTCTGGCTAGCTAGAGGAAGAAGACGAAGTACAGGGTAAAGGAAGCTTTTTGTGTTATGTTTTTCTTGTTTCACATAAACTAACGGATGTACAGCCACCCCAGTGGTAAGGCAGCGCGCTAAAATACTTAAGGTCACAGGTTCGAGCCTTGGCGCTGCCTTTTTGCATTTTTCACATGTTTTTCATCTTTTTTTGGCTGTTTGCAGGATGTGCTTCAACATCTAGTGTTTTTTTTCCTAACATGATATCACCTGATTACTCAGGACACCCCTGGCCCAACTATTTTCATTCATTTTTATTTATTTGTTTTATTTTCTTTTTTTTGTTGTTTTACTAAATATTTTCTTTAATAAATAAAATCCTGAAAAATAATAAACATGATAAATATTGCATTTTTGTTTATTTTATTTTATTATCACATGAAAAAATATTTTTATTAAACTATATATTAATTATTTTTCTTAAATAAACTTGTAAAATATAAAAAAATAGAATTAGGTTAATTATTTTATTCCTTTTCATTCATACTTGAAAATATTTATTTTGACATATAAAAAGACTAAATATTTTCATAAAAATATTATTTATTATTTTCAATAACAAAAAATACACAAAAAATAATACTTAAAGAGCTTTATTTTCTTTTAAATTAGAAATTAGGGTTAACCATTTTTTTTCAAGAAATAATTTCCTTTTAATATTTTTAAGATTAGGTCAAGATTCTTTTGCATATGAAAAAAATAAAACAATTTCTTTTCCTTGCATATACATAATATTGCATATTTAAATATTGTATATTTGTTTATTCAATTATTCGTACAAATTCAATTTGGTTGTAATAGCCTAATTAGATTTACATTATTGCAAATCCCCATTCACAATTTGTATTCCCCCCTCTCATAAAATATTGTAATAGCGTAGCAATCTTTAAATTACGCAATTTATCGCTTTTACATAACATGCTAGTAATTAGGATTTGTATGGCAAGATAAAAACAATCAAATAGAAAACCCTAAATCCAAGACAAAATCAAAGCATGAATATAACACACTTGCACACAAGCATCCTTAGGATTTCTCCACTTGGTTGCCTTATACATGGCCATATTACGCATGTGAAGTATCTTGGCAAAACGAACAAATATAAGATCATAGTCCCTCGATGGCACTATTCTAAGTTGCCTTACAAAATCATCTTAGTCCCTTCAAAAATGCTAAGATACTTTGCAACATTACTAATCATGGTTATACGTTGACCCAAGCCCGTCCCGTTTACATCCAAAGATAGGGTTGCTTACCAAATCAATGGTAAGACAACAATATCAAAGGAAAAGAAAATGAACAAGAAAGACATTTGAGTAGGTAGATTAGTTCTAGTTACTTGCTCCCTTTCAAAACAACTATCCTTGCTATTTTCTAAAACAAACACACACATTTCAAAACATCTTACAAACATTGAAAACATTTCCAAAAAGACAAACATCTTTGTATACATTCTTACAAACAAGAATCATTACAAAGATTGCCTAAACAATAGCCTCTTTACAAAATACTTTCAAAAACCACACAAAGCATAATTTCAAACAAAAGCAAGTGATCTAGCAAGTAACTAAGAGCCCATGGAAAACCATGGATGAAAAGGGTGTTAATACCTTCCCTTTTCATAATCTACCCTCCGAACTCAAGAAAACATCTCAAAGGTCTTTCCTGTGCTTTTTCACCTTTCCTTTTAGATAAAAGAAAAGTCGGTGACGACTCTTGCTAACCGCAACATTTGCGATAAAACGCAAAACCCTCAAGCCAGTTCTCCCACCGTACCACAGAACTGGCGACTCTGCTGGGGACTTTTATAGAAGTGGGGTTACCTTAGGGCTAGATCACACTTATTTGCTTACATTGTTTGACTTGTTTGCTTTATATTATGGTTATTTGTTTGGGTTTGAATCCTCTACCCGGATTTGGGATACCTTATAGGTAAATAGAAATACATTATGGAAACTGTACGGGGTATTACCGTCATGGTCTAAGCAATAGCTATGTTAGTGCGACATATTTGTGGGTACTGGTAGCCTTTGAGTCAATCAAAGAGAATACGGGGCTGCTGAGTGATGTCATGAAGCACTAAGGAACTTCTAGAATCCTTTACTTGACCAACTTGGCCTTTAGGATGTAGTGAGATGACCGGCTTTGGTGCAGTCCGAAGTTGGTAGATACTCGATACTACACTCATTGATGGTTGGTTTCTTGGGATATTTCGGTCGCCAATAAAGAGGCTTGAGCTGAAACAATGACCAAGGAAACAATCTGGTGATATTGAGCTCCTTAGAACCCGATTACTATTACTAGGACAGATTTAAGCCAACTAAACTTCAAGAGGGTACTTACCTATAAAACCCCATGCAAGCCTAAACTAAGAACTTGTTTGTTTTACATACTTGTACATAACATCATGGACATCATGAACATCATACACATCTACTAACCATTTCAAGGATTTTGGAGATTCATCTTTGTTCTTGTTTTGTAGGATATGGATTCACTTCGCAGGAAAACTATCCAAGTCAAACTTATAAGAATTCCTCCACAACTCAAGGAGCTAGCTTCAAGGATCCCTGAGAACTCTCCATTCACCGAGAGACATGGTCGTCTACTCAACTTGATCACCTCCAACACAGATGAGGATATGATGAAGGTGCTATTCCAGTTCTTTGATCCTTTGCACCATTGCTTCACATTTCCCGACTCTTAGCTTGTGCCTACTTTGGAAGAATTCTCTCAACTTTTGAGGATTCCCATTCTCAATCAACTACCTTTCAACGGTACGGAAAGAGACCCAAAGCCAGAAGAGATTGCTCAAGCTCTACACTTGCACTCATTTGATGTCACAACTCATTGGGAAACTAAAAGTGGTGTCAAAGGCTTCTTAGCAAAGTTCCTGTTTGAGAAAGCCCAAAGCTGTTGGAATTCCTTAGACTTGCAAGCCTTTGAGGAAATTGTGGCTCTTCTTATCTATGGGATGGTCTTGTTCCCCAATCGTGGCCAACTCATAAATGGGAGTGCCATCAAAATCTTCATGTCACGCAACCCGGTGCCTACATTGCTAAGGGATATCCTACACTATTTTCATACTCGCACAGTGAGGAAAAGAGGTGTCCTTATGTGTTGTACTCCCCTCCTGGAATGATGGTTTATTTCTCATCTTCCCCAATCAGTCTTAAAGAATGAGCAAGGATTAAGGTGGTCACAAAGGTTAATGACGCTCAAACATTCAGATATTCATTGGTGCTCCCGATCCAAAGAGAATGTTATCATTGTTGACCGTTGTGGGGAATTCCCTAATGTCCCTCTACTTGGAATTAGGGGAGGCATCACCTACAACTCATGCTTAGCTCTAAGACAGTTTAGTTATGCCCGAAGAGATGGCCCGCACGAGATGCTGATTCAAGGTTTGATATTCGACTACGACAATAATGATCAAGGTCTTCGCCAGAGGTTCATCCGAGATCGGAGGATGCTAAAAAAAGTGGATAACAAGACTTTGGGACACAAGAATTCCATACCTCTTAAGCCTTACCTCAAGTGGGTACGAACTTGTGCTAAAAGCCTTATGATGCCTTATCCTTCCATCCTTCCGGTGATCATTGAGCCTGTTAAGGAGGGAGAAGTTCCATACACTATCCTACATCCTGACATGCCCACATCTATTGAAGACCTACAAAGGGATTGAATATAGCTCAAAGGAGAGTGAGATGCTTTCGAAGCCCAATTCTACGCAAGCGAGAAGAAGGTTTTGGAATTCACTAGGCTACTTCATGAGGAGCAGACTCTAAATGCCTACATTGCACCAAAGAGGATGCGCACTACTTTTTTATCTTAGAGTTTTGTATTATTTTTCCCAAGGGGCATTGATGTACTCAAACTTTATCTTATTAATATAATGTGTGTTTCCTTTTTGTCTAAAACGAACTTGAATCTTCGAAATCCTTGAAAACATTGCATATGCACATATCATTCATCATAACATAAACAGGTCTTTTGCAACGAGTTTCCTCATCTCTCTACTATTTATTTCAGTAAGATAGATCTCGAACAAACAGTCAAAGATCTCCAAACTCAAAACACACAGTTTCAATAATTGCTCATAACCCTAGCCAAGGGGCAAGAAGAGTTGAAGACTCTGTTAGCTGAAGAAAGAAAAAAGAAAACAAAGAAAGCCACTGGGGTTTTAAACATGGGGAGAAGGTTTCAGGGACAGACTAGAAGAACCTTGAATTTCGCAACAACATCCGGTGAAGGAGAGGGGAAAGGAAAGGAAATAGCGGTTCCATCAGAATCTGAAGAGGAGGAAGAAGAGGAAGACTACTCTGAGGAACAATATCCTCCAGCTGATGATAAGTACAGACATCTTGAAGAGCGTTTGAGCGCTATGGAAATACAAAAGGTGCCAGGTCTAGACTTTGAAGAATTGGGACTAGTGTCAGGGATCGTGATTCCTCCGAAATTCAAAGTGCCTTTGTTTGCAAAATATGATGGGGTGTCATGTCCTAAGATGCACCTCCGATCATATGTGAGAAAGATCCAGTCACACTCCGCTGATAAAGACTTGTGGGTGCATTTTTTCCAAGATAGCCTATCTGGAACACAACTCAACTGGTTTTACCAACTGGAAAGGGCCAACGTCCATAATTGGGAAGACCTTGCCACAACTTTCTATAAGCAATATCAATATGATGCTGATTTGGCGCTTACCCGTACTCAACTTCAGAGTATGGATATGGCTTCCAATGAGGGTTTCAAGGATTACGCGCAGAAATGGAGAGATCTAGATGGAAGAGTTCAACCCCCTCTGTCTGAAAGGGAATTGGTGGATATGTTCTTAGGCACTCTATCGGGCCCTTTCTTCAACCATCTGATTGGGAGCTCATTTGCAGGATTTACTGAGCTAATACTAACCGGAGAAAGGGTGGAAGCTGGCATAAAAAGTGGAAAGATTCAGAAGGATTCATCTGCCTCTACAGTTGTGAGGAAACCTTTCATTGGGAAGAAATAAGTAGCTGTTGTATATCCATAAAGGAACCAAGGGAGAGTCGAGCGCTGACCAATGGTAGGGGCTGTCATGATCCCAAAGCCTACATCTGATCAACCAAGAAGTAATCAACCGATGATGGAGAGGCCAGTCCGACAATTCACCAGAATCAATATGACTCTAGCCTAGGTTTTACCGCATCTTCTGAAATCCAATTTGGCAACTTTAAAAGAAGCCCCAAAGAACCCCAACACAACGTCCCCTCATTATCACCCAAATGTCCGTTGCGCATATCATTCTGAAAGTCCGGGTCATGACACTAACAACTGTTGGGCCTTGAAAAACAAAATTCAAGACCTTATAGAGGCAAAAGAGATTGAGTTTGATGCGCCCGAGAAGCCAAACGTCATTTCCGCTCCTATGCCTAGACATGGTCACCACACCAATGCTGTTGAAGAAGATTTTTTTGTTACCACAATTGATGAACTCTTGAATCCACTCCCAATCATTAAGATAAACTTGTTAAAAGCCAGTGTATTCCCGGGTTGTAATGAAGACTTCCATCTTTGCTTATCCTTACCAACTGTTTGCCCTTTGTTGAAAATAGGCATTCAACGCTTGATAAACAACAAAGAGATTCTGTTTGAAAGTACTCCTGTTTCACCTGTTCTTGTTGAAGACATTTCAATCATCACCATCTCCGCCAATTCTTCCAGGGTCCCCAAAAGACCCGTTAGGATTACATCGGTTCCAAAAACTACTCCTCTTATAATCACAATGCCTGGGCCAGTCCCGTATGAATCAGACAAAACTATGCTGTGGAATTACGGTGGGGACATCTACTACCATGGCATCAAACAAGATGGGCTGGTCGCCGAAGAGATAAACTCTGAAGAAGAAGACTCCGATATTAGCAATATTGCCAGAACCAGTAAGATTACCTGAAGTGGTAGAATCTTCTCTCCAGAAATTGCCCCCCAAAGGCAGTTTTTGGACCAATGGTTGCTCCAAAGGTTACTTCAGTACCAATAATCATCTCTGCAAGTGCTCCTATTGACAAAAATGATACAACCCATGCTATCATTCCTACCAACACCCCTGCTGCTGAATATCGAGGAAAAAGTATTCAAGTAAAGCCTGTCCGGACGAAGGCTCAACCACTGACTATACCCGAGACCTCCAAGAAGGAAATGGAGGAGATCCTGAAAATAATAAAGAGGAGCGACTACGACGTAGTTGAATAGTTGGGGAAAACTCCCTCCAAAATCTCCATGCTGGCACTGTTACTGTGTTCCGAGGCACATGCGAAAGCCCTGGTAAAGTTTCTAAAGACAACCCATGTGCCTCAAGAGACATCTGCTGAACAATTTCAAGATTTCGTAGCCATCTTGACGGCGGATAACGGCCTAGGCTTCTCGGATGCTGATCTGACACCAAGGGGAAGAAAGCACAACAAGGCATTGCATGTCTCTGTGGAATGTAGAGGAACAACCCTGACCCATCTCTTGATGGACACTGGCTCATCTTTGAATGTTTTACCAAAGAAAGCTCTTGATAGACTAGACTGCAAATGACTGACGTTGAAACCCAGTAACATAGTCGTAAGAGCATTTGATGGCTCAAAGAGGATGATACACGGGGAGGTGGATATCCCCATAAAGGTTTGGACTCAAACTTTCAACTCAACCTTCTATGTAATGGACATCCGCCCCTCTTACTCCTGTCTGCTAGGACGACCGTGGATCCATAATGCCGGCACTGCCACCTCTATACTGCACTAGATGCTGAAATATCCGGTCCAGGGAATGATTATCACTGTCCACGGAGAGGAAGAGTATATGATTATCCACCTCAATTCCTTCAGGTATGTGGAATTGGACAGTGAATTCATTGAAACTCCTTTTCAACATTTCGAAGAAGTCTCCCAAGAGGTATCAGTAACCAAGGATGTGTCCCAGATTCCCAAAATTGCAAGACCTCCACTCCGGATGCCATCTCTGAAGGACGCCAAGGCAGTAGTAGAGGAAGGAGGATGCATCATCTGGGGGCAACTTCCGGATATTCCGTATAAATCTGACAAGTTTGGTCTAGGGTTCACTTCAAGTGCTCAGAAGGCTGTACGTCGTGCCCGTGCTGAAGAGCCACCCTTGAAGATTAGCAACTGAGAGGTCAATACAATAGAACATGGTGAAGAGGATTGCAGCTTGGAGGATTGGATCTTTCCTACTGTCAACAGAGGACTTCACAGTTGGGAAGCCAGAGACTTTGTCCCAATAACTTTCATCCCTCAGTAATTTATCTTTACATTTATGTTGGACTTGTAATATTCACAAACAATTTGCACATTTAAAACCTTGTCTCTTGCCCGAGGCACAATGGTCTATTTGTAAGGGTTTTTTATTTATTTCATCTTCATATGATATTCAATGAATCATGGACGTTTTTCACATACAAACTTTTGTGCTCATTGTTTTTCTTTTACATTTTATTTTTAAGGATGGCTATACCCTTACACACATCCACACTCACAAATGCAGGTACCCCTCCATTCCAGATCCCATGGGTAATGATACTGCTATGGCATTTTATGACTCTGAGGATCTAATCTACCAAGCCGAAGACGAAGGTGATGAAGATTGTGAAGTACCAGGGGAACTGGCCAGACTACTACAACAAGAGGAAAGAGCTATTCAGCCTCACGAAGAACTTGTGGATACAATCAACCTAGGTACCAAGGAGGATAAAAAATAGGTCAAGGTGGGTACCAATCTGGAGCCCAGTGTCAAGGAGCGTCTGATTCAGCTATTGCAGGATTATGTTGAGATCTTTGCTTGGTCATATGAAGATATGTCGGGACTTGATACTGACATCGTGGTACATCGACTGCCAACAAGAGAAGACTGTCCGCCAGTAAAACAAAAAGTCTGCCGCATGAGACCTAATATGTCAAAGAAGATCAAAGCGAAGGTCATGAAACAATTCAATGCTGGATTCTTGGCCGTCACTTCCTATCCTCAATGGGTTGCCAACATTGTTCCCATACCTAAAAAAGACGGCAAGGTACAAATGTGCATAGACTATAGAGATTTGAATAGGGAAAGCCCTAAAGATGATTTTCCACTCCCCCACATTGATATCCTGGTTGACAATACGACACAACACAAAGTGTTTTCCTTCATGGACGGATTCTCAGTTTATAACCAAATCAAAATGGCACCTGAGGACATGAAGAAAACTACATTTGTCACACAGTGGGGCACATTCTGCTACAAGGTGATGCCATTCGGACTGAAGAATGCTGGGGCAACCTATCAACGCGCCATGGTAGCTTTATTTCACGACATGATACATCATGAGATAGAGGTCTACGTAGATGATATGATAGCCCGATCACAAACAGAAGAAGAACACTTGGATCACTTGTAAAAGCTGTTTGAGAGACTAAAGAAATACAGGCTGAGGTTGAATCCAAACAAGTGTACATTCGGAGTACGGTCCGGTAAGCTCCTAGGCTTTGTCGTCAGTAATAAAGGTATTGAGGTTGATCCTGCCAAGGTTAAAGCAATACAAGAAATGCCTGCTCCTCATACTGAGAAGGAAGTCAGAGGATTCTTGGGACGCCTGAACTATATTGCCAGATTCATTTCTCACCTAACAGCTACTTGTGAGCCAATCTTCAAACTATTGAAGAAAGATCAAGTAGTTAGATGGAATGATGAATGCCAGGTTGCTTTTGACAAGATCAAAGAGTACTTACACGAACCTCCTGTTTTGATGCCACCAATCGAGGGAAGACAACTGATCATGTATTTGACTGTTTTAGAAAACTTGATGGGGTGTGTATTGGGGCAGCATGACGAGTATGGCCGAAAAGAGCACGCTATTTACTACCTGAGCAAAAAGTTTACCGACTGTGAAACCAGATATTCACTGCTCGAGAAAACTTGCTGCGCTCTGGCATGGGCTGCTCGCCGGCTAAGACAGTATATGCTAACTCATACTACCTTGTTGATATCTAAGATGGATCCGATAAAATACATCTTTGAGAAGCCTGCTTTGTCTAGGAGGATAGCTAGATGGCAGATGATCCTAACAAAATATGACATACAATATACTACCCAGAAAGCTATAAAGGGGAGTGTATTGGCTGATCACCTTTCTCACCAAGTTGTAGAATACTATCAGTCCATGAAGTTTGAATTCCCGGATGAAGACATCATGACATTAGACAACTGTGAAGAAATCAGGCCATATGACGGACCTGAACAAGGATCCTGATGGACCCTGTTCTTTGATGAGGCATCCAATGCACTTGGTAATGGTATCGGTGCTGTACTCATATCTCCAGAAGGGTGTCATACTCCCTTTACTACCAGACTTTACTTCAATTGTACAAACAACATGGCGGAATACGAAGCATGCATCTTTGGTCTCAGAGCTTCCATAGATTTGGGAATCAAATCCTTAGATGTGTTTGGAGATTCAGCTTTGGTCATCAGTCAGATCAAAGGGGAATGGGATACAAACCACCCAACCTTTATCCCTTACAAAGAACATGTTTTGAAATTTCTACCACATTTTGAGAAGATTACCTTCGAGCATTTCCCACGAGAAGAAAATCAGCTAGCAGACGCTTTAGCCACAATGTCATCTATGTTTAAACTTAATTGGGATAACGAGGCTCCCCAGATCACCATCGAACAAATGGATGAACCAGCACACTGTCACGAGATTAATACTGAAGAAATAGTGGACTAGCCTTGGTTTCATGAAGTCAAGAGGTATCTCGAGGTTCAAGAATAATAAGAAGTTCTTAAGGAGATTCTCTGCTAAGTTCTTCCTTAGTAATGGCATCCTGTACAAACGCAATCATGACTCCATTTTACTTCGGTGCGTGGATAAGGTTGAAGCTGAAAAGATCATGGCTGAATTACATGAAGGTAATTTTGGAACACACTCCAGTAGGTATACGATGGCGAAGAAAATCCTACGGGCAGGCTATTATTGGTCTACCATGGAAGCAGATTGCTATCAACACTCTCGGACTTGTCATAAGTGTCAAATTTATGCTGACAGGGTGCACGTACCCCCGGTTCCTCTAAACGTCTTGACGAATCCTTGGCCCTTCGCTATGTGGGGAATTGACATGATTGGAGAGATCAAGCCTACAGCCTCCAATGGACACCGTTTCATCCTAGTGGCCATTGACTATTTTACCAAGTGGGTTGAAGCAGCTTCCTTCACATCTGTTACCAAGAATGTTGTTGCTCCCTTCATGAAGAAAAATCTCATTTGCCGGTATGGTATCCCGGAAAGGATCATCACTGAAAATGGTATAAATCTTAACAACACTATGATCACCGCCTTGTGCGAGCAATTCAAGATTCAGCATCATAATTATTCCCCCTATCGGCCAAAGATGAATGGAGTTATCGAAACTGCAAATAAAAACATTAAGAAGATCATACAGAAAATGGCAGTCACATACAAAGACTGGCATGAGATGCTACCATTCACTCTCCATGGTTATCGTACCACGGTTCACACATCAACCGGGGCAACACCCTATTCTATGGTTTACGGCATGGAGGCTGTCTTGCCTATTGAGGTTCAGATCCCCTCTCTGAGAATTATGAAGGATACAAGATTGAATGAAAACGATTGGATCCAGACTCGACTTGATCGACTGAACTTAATTAATGAAAAAAGACTTACTACAGTTTGCCATGGTCAGATGTATCAAAAACGGATGATCAAGGCTTTCAACAAGAAAGTCAGATGCCAAGTATATCAAGTTGGGGATCTAGTGATCAAACGTATCATTTTGCCACAAAGTGATCCCAGGGGAAAATGGACTCCTACCTATGAAGGACCATTTGTAATCAAGAACATATTCTCCGGTGGGGCAATGATCTTGACCACCATGGATGGTGACGACCTGCCACACCCTGCAAACACAAACATAGTCAAAAGATACTACGCATAAGAGACCCGCTAGGTTGACACGCCTAGGCAAAACAAGGGAATCCCGGTGAACTAAAAAGGTTCGGGCAAAAATTAGGGATAAAAAAAAAATTTGTACACCCGACAAGTTGAAAACCCGAAAGGGCGACTTGGGCAAAAAGGGGTTTCCCGGTGGATTGAAAACCCGAAAGGGCGGTCCAGGCAAAAGTTAGGGAATTAAAGCGTATGACTATGTTCCGTCGGATCATTTGACGGACAACCTCTGGCTTTTACTAACAAAATCGGAGTTTCTGATCAGTTCAATCATCTTCGAACGAAGCAACAAATAGACAAGATATTCGGAGATATGAAGGCTATAGTAGAGTGGGAACCCCATGGGATTATTACACATAACCATCTTTCTTTGTATAAATTTTTCTTGTTTTATGGCACCATTCTCTTACTAGAATGTTTGTCCCCTTTGTACAAAAAATACTTATTCAAAATCAATACAAAGATACCCCTTTGAAAGTGCAAAAACTATTTGTCTTTTCTTTACGATTGTGTTTTGTTTGCAAAAACGTCCAATGATTCATTGATGAACATATGCATTTGAACATAATTACTGTTTACAAATAAACAAAATGAGAAAGACAATTACTCATAGGTTGAAAGAATAAGAAAGTGTATCTAGGCTATTGCCCAAGAAATCTCCACAGTACGTCATTTGAGTCCCCAACAAGACTAGGCTTCAAATTATTAATCCCAAATAGAAATCGTCAAAATTCTTAGGATTCCCCAAACAGATCTTACAAGCAGTACATGGTGTTGCCCTCACAGAATTTATTCCTTTCAACAAGAGTTCGTCAGTACTTCAACTTCAAGACGTGAAAATTTAACATATCCTCAACAACATTCAAGGATTTATTTTCCTCAATGGAACAACAATACAACGAATCAGCTTACATGCGCATACATTGCATCCACATATCATAAATGTAACAGCCCGAGCCTTCAGCGTTCTCGGCACTATTACCTCATGATCTTCTCTACCCCCCCTCACTAGTAGAGTTTTTGCCTTTCGTAGGAATCGAACCCTGTACCCTGGGGTTCAAGTACATGCTCAATGCATTCCCACTACCAATTAAGCTACGTAGCTCAATTGGTAGTGGGAATGCACTGAGCATGTACTTGAACCCCAGGGTACAGGGTTCGATTCCCACGGAAGGAAAAAACTCTACTAGTGAGGGGGGGTAGAGAAGTGTTGTACCCCAAAATTTGCCCTCCCATATTCTTCAAGATTTGTAAAGAACAAGCTTCAAAATCTCCCCAAGGGTTGCACAGTTCAAGGGCCTCCTAACAGTCAAAATTAGGGTTTTGGTTCTGTCAAAGAAAATGAAGTTTACAAGGGTCCAATCAAGTCCCACATGCCTATAAACATGGTCAAGCATCCTCATGTCAAGTTTCAAGGCTTACAGCACAAAATTGCACAGTCAAAAACCCTAACTGCCCTATAGTCAACTGTAGGGGCAAAATGGTCATTTGACAATCAAAAGTTCAAATTTTTGGTCAACATCTCATTTTGAAGCCACAAACATCATTTGATCAATGCTTGATCATGATTCTCAAAGCTTGGCTCAAAAAGTCTCAAAGATGCAAAAGTTTCCATATTTGGACAGTTGAAAAAGTCAACTGTAACTTGACCAAGGCATAACTTCCACATGGTTTATCAGAAAAATTCCATCCAAAGCTCATTTTGAAGAGAAAGACGTTTCCTACAACTCCTCTTCACACTTCAAGTCCAAGAAATGCTCTCACAAAAAGTTATCAATTTCAACATTATAGGTCATTTTCAAAAGTCAACAAAAAGAGACTTTAAGTCAAAGGCCATAACTTGAGATTGGTAAATCAAAATGACATGGTACCAAAGGCATTGGTTAGAGGACTTCAAGACCTTTCCAAAATGTCCCAGAATATGATCAAAGCTTAAAAATTGAGCAAGATATGCCTTGTGGAAGTTGGGAAATTTTTGGGAATTTTGAAAAGTCAACTTTGCTTCAAATACCTTAAAATTGCTAATGGGCCACATTTTCTTCCAAGATTCATCATCCAAAGACTATGCACGACCATTTGGCCCAAAGGGGATTTATTTCATCATTTTTATTATTTATTTGAATTTTTAATCACAATTAATTCATTTAATTTAATAAAATATGGAAAAAATACTAAACAAATGCATTTTAATCTTTTTATGCAGCATTTGCTCTCATTGGTCATTGAAGATTCGTGCACACCCAAATTGGAAAGATTGGACATGGTTGGAATCAAAAACACATGGAAAAGATTTGAAGAAATATGCCATTAAAATCAAATATTGGATTCATGATTACAAGGCTTTTGGACTCAAATCTTTAACCTAATCCATTCATACATATATGCATAATGAAAACCTAATACCAAGGACGAAAAAGCTGCTTAAGGAGGCCAATACATATTACACCAAAAACACACGTAGATGAGGTATTCCAATTTCTACCATGCTTCCGTTCCTTCTAACCAAATAGAACCCCTATTTTTGTTTTGACTGGCACATACCCTAACACCCCTTTTACCTTTCACGTTTTCAGAAAAAAACACATAACACAAAGTATCATGATGGCCATTCAATTCAATATCATAAACCATGTCTCTTTTTCTCTCCATTATCCTCACTTTTCTAACAAAGCACGTCATCCATACCCTAGAGTTTTTTTCATCATTGCCGTAAATACCATCCTCACATGGTGCACAACATTAACATCACTCATATCTACGTATCGTTACCAATATCAATACCTACAAGTTTTGATACCAAACGATTTCAACATATATTTGTCAAAATTCATCAAAACCACAACATGAAACATCTTCCTAACACAGGCCAATCTTTCAAACATAACCAAAAAACAACAGCGGTGAATCAAAAGAAAAAGAGAAGAGAAGAAGTCTATTTTCCAATCAGTGATGCTTCCGACAAAGTTGACCACGCGAACTGCATCCCTTTACACAACATTATCCGGCCATCTTTCAACTTACTGACCGACCGTAGCACCCCTTTCAGATCGCAACCACACTCCTTTGCAAGCACCGACACAACATCATCACTGTACCTCTACTTCATCCACCGCCGGATCTCGCTGAAGTTCCCTCCAACCGATGTCAAATCGCGTTACCGCGCCACCTCCAATCGTCGGGAATCGCTCAACTCACCACCGATACGCCTCCGTCTCTGTTCGCACCGCCGACCATCCGCGCGCCAGCCGCACCGACGACGATCCGTTCCCAGCCACCACACGCGAGAATCGGTTGGCCACACGAAATCCACCGCCTCCAGCCTCCTCGCGTTTCGATTGCCCTCCGGCCATTGTCCCGAGCCATCAGCTCCACCGCGGATTCCATCTCTGACGTACAACAACCCGCAATTTCGCACATCCATCATGACCACGACCCTCCGTCCGCGCAACAGATCTGAACCCAACTCTCTCCTTCCGACCACCAACCGTTTTCATTAATTCAAGGTTTGATTTATCTTGTTTTTGTTTTAAGCATGGTTATTTGTTGTTATCAGGTACAGGAAAAAAGATAGAACGATGAAGGAAGGAAAAGCGAAAGGATGAATGAAAGGAAAGAGTGGAACGAGTAATTTGGAGAGAGGAAGGTTAAGCTGTTTTGTGTTTTATGTTTTATTATTATTTATTTTTCTTCTTTAATTGTTAAGCCTATTTTTTCTATTATTTTGATATGTAGTGTGATATGTCTTGATACTAATATAAAAATCTAATAAAAAAATCAGAAACTACAAAAATATAAAAACATATTTTATTCTTTGTAGATAATTGGTATTAATCAATTTGTTTAATTTTAGGGTTAAATTTTAATAGTTTTTGTAATAAATTAAAAAAAACATAGAATTAGGGTTTTAATTACTTTTATCTTTTTTTTCTTTTCTTTTATCATTATTAGTAATTAATTATTTATTTTTGTAAATAAAATTGTATTAAATAATTAAGTTGATTTTAGATTCAATTTTAACATATTTTTCTTAATAAATTAAAAATGGTTAGAATTAGGTCTAAATTCCATTAATTCTCATAAAATTCCATAAATACAAAAAACCTCAAAAATCTTTTCTTTTTACTTTAATTTAATTAATTTGTTAATCATAATTTAATTTCATTTAAAAGGGTCCAACACCCTCGCATTCGATCGTAGTTCCAATTCGCGCGTTTATTTTATTTCCTCTTTTTATGTAATTCTCCCAAAGCCATGTAAATTAGACATTTTATATTTCTCGCACTTTACTTTATTTTATGTCAAATCGGGTCCTGGATTAAATTTGGCGATGTGGACCCGCGCCTTTGTAATAGCGTAGGACCTTTATGTTTCTCGCAACTTTTTAACTGCTAATAAATTGCATGCAAGAATGAATGTCTAAATAAAAACAAAAGCGTAGATCACCTATGACATGAACAAGACAAAATATCTGAAAACGACACACAAATCACACACCACCCCTAGGGTACGCTTCACTGTTGCCTTGCCCCTCGAAAGGTGATCGTCGAGTAGAAGATGTCTTAGTAAGTCCTCATGATCCGGGAACCTGGCATGAGGGTAGCTTCTAAGGTGTCTTCCCATTGCTCTGGTGATCACCATGTCCCGAACCTCGAATTGACCCGAACACCTCCAACGGTGGTGCTACCTACCTCTCAATGGTGGGATGGCACTACTTTAAAGGACATCTACACAGACGAATTCCTTAGGGTAGGTAGACGACTCTAGATACTTGCTCTAATTTCAAAACAAATTCAAAAATACTTTTCACACCGACACCTTTTCAAAAAAGCTTTCGAAAGCAACTTTTCAAACACTCTTGAGGACCGATACAAGAGTCGAACTGAAATTTTCAAAGAAACCTTTTTAAAACCCACAGTTGAAAAGCAAACAAACCATTTTTGAAAACACAAATGAGCAAGTACCTAAGAGCCCATGGATAACCATGGATAGAAAGGGTGCTAACACCTTCCCTTTCTATAATCTACCTCCCGAACCGAGAGCAATCTCTTTAAGGAATTTTTCTGTGCTTTTGTCCTTTCCATTTGGAGAAAATAAAAGACGGTGGCGACTCTTGCTTCCGCGACATTTCGTGAACCAGCGTTAAACAGTCAGTTCCAGATCCACCGATCACAAGAAGATCGTGATGTAATAGTGCCGGGAACGCTAAAGGCTCGGGATGTTACATAAAAAGGCGCCTTTTTTTGTAACAGCCCGAGCCTTCGGCGTTCCCGGCACTATTACCTCACAATCTTCTCTACCCCCCTCATTAGTAGAGTTTTTACCTTTCGTGGGAATCGAACCCTATACCCTGGGGTTCAAGTACATGCTCAATGCATTCCCACTACCAATTGAGCTACGTATCTCAATTGGTAGTGGGAATGCATTGAGCATGTACTTGAACCCCAGGGTACAGGGTTCGATTCCCACGAAAGGCAAAAACTCTACTAGTGAGGGGGTAGAGAAGATCGTGAGGTAATAGTACCGGGAACGCTGAAAGCTCGGGCTGTTACAATAAACACTGATAAAGCAAATACATTGCATCATACATTTCATGCAACATAACTTTGTGTTTTAGCTAACATTTTACCCTTTTCAGGATAAGATTAACAACTATCATTAACGATATTTAATCATGATACAGTACGGATACGCTCCAAACACGGATGCCATTCTGATACTCATTCAGATACAACTTTCAGATACAGTTCAGATACGCTCCAGACACGGATGCCATTCTAATACTCATTCAGATTTCAAGTTCAGATATAGTTCAGATACGCTCTAGACACGGATGCCATTCTGATACTCATTCAGATTCAGACTTCAAATACAATGCATATAGGCTCCAGACACGGATGCCATTCTGATACTCATTCAGATTCAGTCTCCAGATACAGTACAGATACGCTCCAGACATGGATGCCATTCTGATACTCATTCAGATTTCAAGTTCAGATACAGTTCAGATACGACCCAGACACGGATGCCATTCTGATACTCATTCAGATTTCAAGTTCAAATACAGTTCAGATACGCCCCAGACACGGATGCCATTCTGATACTCATTCAGATTTCAAGTTCAGATACAGTTCATATGCGCTCCAGACACGGATGCCATTCTGATACTTATTCAAATACTCATTCAGATTCAACTTTCAGATACAGTGTAGATATGCTCCAGACACGGATGCCATTCTGATACTCATTCAGATTCAGTCTCCAGATACAACTCAGATACGCTCCAGACACGGACTCTGTTCTGATACTCATTCTTTCAGCTTACAACTTACAATTCAACAAACATTCTTGGATGGCATCTACAAGCCCATCTCCGATAAGATTCTATCACCTCTACAAATGGCATCTTTAAGACCATTCCCTTTACCATCACATTGCCGAGTGCAAATTTCTGGGCACTCTAGTGTCCAATCATCTTCCACCTTCGAGTCACGAATGGAAAAATTCGCCAATCTAACTCTTCAGGCTTAAGAAGATTGAACAGGGGCAGCTGTTGTACCCCAAAATTTTCCCTCTCATTTATCAATATTTTCTCACAAGATCTCTTTGACTCAAGACTGGATTAAGGTTTGACCAGCTCAAGACCTCTCATCATGCGCTGATCACCCAAAATTAGGGTTTGAGTTTGCCCAAGGATTTTTGGACTATCAATGCTTCATATGACTTTCAAACATCATTATGGACCCCTAAGTTTACTAATGACAAGTTTCAAGCCTTGAACCACATTTTTGATCAGTCAATTGAACAGTTGATCTAAAAATCAACTGTATTGGGGGAAAAGTCAACCATGGCCAATTTACAGTCAAATTTCATAATTTTTGATCCACATCAACATTTTAGACCCATATATATCATTTGATCAAGTTTGGACCATAATTCCTCAAGAAATTTGATCAAATCATCAAAAGGGCAAAATGGTCAAAATTAGGGTTTTGACTGAGAAAGGGTAATTTATGATTTTTGACCTAGAAAATGACCAATTGATTTGAAGCATGATTTCAAGGGTTCAATTGCATCATCATGACCTAATGACATGGTGTTGTACCCCAAATTTTGACCTAAGATACCATCTCCCATCTGCATCGTTACATTGCAAGTGTTTTGATCTATTGATTTTTAAAATTCATAACTTTTTCGAGTCGAGAGCTGTTTATTTTTTGAACGCTAAATTTATTAATCGATCAATGCTAAAACAATGTTTATTAATTATTTATTATCTTAAATTTAAATAATTGGAATTTATTTTCAATTATTATATAATTTAAAGATTTATAAATAATAAAATAAATATTTGAAAAGAGGTTTATTAATTGATCAAACAATGTTTATTAATTATTTATTATCCTAAATTTAAACAATTGGAATTTGTTTTCAGTTATTATATAATTTAAAGATTTATGAATAATGAAATAAACATTTGAAAAGGAGTTTATTAATTGATCAAGCAATGTTTATTTAATTATTTATTGTTCTAAGTTTAAATAGTTGAAATTTTATTTTCAGTTATTATAATTTAGAAGAATTAAAAATAATGAAGTAAATAATTGAAGTTAATTGATCAATGGTATTTATTTAATTATTTATCATTCTAAATTTAAATAATTGAATTTAATTTTCAGTTATTACATAATTTAAAGAATTATAAATGATAAAATAAATAATTGGAAAGAAAAAGAATTAATTGGTAAATAATAGAATTTTTATTCATCTTTATTCTAATTATTACAATTGTTGTTTAAATACTATTGTACAAAGTATTTATAATAACAATTACATAAAAAGTTTAAAGTAAAATAAAAACTATTCTTCTAATATTCTAAATCTTCATCTTCTATCCAATTGCTCATTTGATTTTTTTACCTGCAAACAATTAAAAGAAAAAGTCAGAAATAAATAAATAATTAAAAGCAGAAAATTATTTTTAGTGTTCATCATTAAAAGCAAACGGCTGGAATCAGTTTTTACCCTTTTTGCAAATCACGGGATTTCTCCCGGTTCACAAAAAGGGATGAATTTTTATTTTCAAAATGAATGCACAATTTAAAGATGCACAAATTCATTTTTGTTTTCAAAACTGCATAATTAAAAAATCAATTGCATTTTCAAAAAGTCCACTGCATATTTCAAACAGCATATGCATAAATTCAATTGTTTGTCAAAACAGCATACAAAAATTAACATCATATGCATAGCAACAGCATATGCAAGTCACATATGCATTTTCAAAACCAAAGCCAACGTAAACATGCCATGCATATAGGAAGATGCCAAAACAATAGGCTCCTCTACTGTACAAATGCAAGAGACAAAGAGAATAATGTGCAGTTAAAACCAATTTGCAAGCAATGTATTTTCCTTTTTTTACATCATTTTCCAGCATTATTGCTTTTTCAGAACAGATAAAGTACATATAATTTTATTGTCAAATGTACTAAGAGAGAGAAGAGACGAATTAGTGTGGTTTTACAGGTTTTGGTTTAGGCAGAAGAGGATAACAAACAACTGCAGTAACACAGTCAATAAGAAAAGAAAGCATGAAAGAAGAATAGAAACAAAACTGATAAAACAGTATGGTGCAGAGTATCAAGAAAGATACCAATGCATACAACCTGTAACGTGAACCTTAGGGATAGGAAGGCCAAAATATATAACACAACAAACTCCTTCAAACAAAAAAAGAGTTCATAACCTGCCTGAAATTTTCAAAACCAAAACTGTAAAACAAATACAAGGAAAATTTCTCAAAGTCCCAAGCCTAAACTTGCATTCAAGACCGTAAAATCATGGCCCAAAACCATTAACCTGCATAACCATTACCAAAACCTTCCACCTACTGTCAAACATTAAACCATAAAACCATTAACTTGCATAACCATAAAACCTGTACCAGTAAAACTTTGGCCCTGTCCAACCTAACCAAATAACCATTTCAAAATCTCATGGCCAAACCAAAAACCAGTTCAAGGCTATAACCTGCAAAACCAGTTGAAATATTGGCCTAAAACCAAAAACCTACTGTATCAAGCTAAGCAAAAAACTAGAACCTGTTGCATATCCAACCATACACGCCCAAAAAGCCGAAAATCCGAATACCACAACATACCAACTTTGGAAAATGTCAAAACCACTAAGCCTCAGTGTTGCTCCATCATAGGCCAACAAAGAAGGCGACGGAATCACAAGAAGAAGAGAAGCTAGTCAAAATAAATTTTTCAACAATAGCATTCAAGCATCAAGCCTCAAACATTCATCATAGGACAAATTCAAGGCAACTGAGATAGGAAAAGTTTTCAAAGGCAACAGAAGCATACAACGAGGCAACAGAAGAAGAAGAAAATATCACGCAGAGGTCATCATCATGCCACAAATCAGAGATAATAAGAACGAAATACCAGGCAACTGAAGCAAGCGTCACCGTCTTCCTCGCCCCGGCCTCCTACGCACGTCCAACCTTCCTCCTCCGTCTCCGTCTCCAGGTAACATTTTTTCCCTCTTTTACTTTCATAATACCTCAATAATCATGTGAGAAAAAAACGAAGTAAGAATCAAAACAGAATCAAATCACAACATGCAGTAATCAACAAACCCTAACGAAATAGATAACATTGTACCGTGATTCCATCGCCCTGGCTTTCGTTAGAGGGAAGAGGAAGGCAGAGGATACTGGTGGCCGTTGGGACAGAGGAAAACTCAGAGACTCAGAAGCACGAAGAAGAAGATGGAACGAAGAAGACGAACGCGTGAACAAGAGAGAACGACGCTGTAAACCTTTGGCTTAACCCTAATTCAACTAAAAATTATGTTTAACCCTAAAAACAGATTATGACATTCGGACCTTAACCCATTTCAACTGCCAAAGCCCAAACGAATTTTTAATGCACCCCCTTTTTTTTCTTCTGTTTTGATCAGGCCCCCCTTAAAACCCTTAGGCCCATGCTTTTGTTCATTATCTAACCCTTTAATTTGACATCTCTTTCTATTCTTGTAGTTTTTTTTTATAACTTTATTAACTTAGTGTTATTAATAATTTCAATCAAATAATTGGATCTTTTATTAAGTTTAGCTTTAGGTTTTAACTTAGTAATTTTTAGTATCTTTTTTTTAATTAGTTTTAAATTAATAACTTTTAAGTTTTAATTTAGTTTAATTATTTAATAATTCTTAAAATAACATTTTATATTAATATCAAAAACATAAAAACATATAAAACTTTAAAACACTTTATTTTTCTTTAATTAATTCTCTTGCGTTATTAATATTAGACAAAAATACAAAAATGCATGTTCGCACCATTTAGTCTTTTATTTAAATTGTTGTATATCATTTATCTATCATAATTTTCTGTTTATTTGTTTATTCTGTTTACCTCTAAATCCAAGGGAAAAATGATTAAATTTGTTGACTTCATGTCTTCAAGTCCGATCACGCGAATATTTTGCATTTCATTAAAACTTAGGACAATTTTTCCCCAAATCTTCAATCCTTTCAAAACTTATACCGTTCAAGTCAAAACTTCGACATTAGGTCGTCGTATCTTTAAAAACCCGTTCGTACCCCTTTTCGGCCAAAACAATTTATTTCTTAATCAAACGGTCAATTTTAATAAAACAGATATTTCAAAAGGTTCCTATAGAGTACTATAGATACATTGGGTGCTAATACCTTCCCACTGTATAACCAACCCCCGAACCATAGATCTCTTTTCAAAAACGCCTTGTATTTTTATTACTTTTAAAAGTATTATTTACATTGCATATTTAGGGTTTTATTTCGCTCTTTCCCCTTTTCCCTTGGAAACAATAAAGCACGGTGGCGACTCTTGCTTTTGTGAGACGAATTAATCAATAATTCGATCTCCGATTTACCCCGCTACATTTTTCATCGCTACAGAATTGGCGACTCTGCTGGGAAAAGATTGACCTCTTGCTGGTCCATCCCTAAGTGGGTTAAGCCTAATTTGTTTTATCTGTTTTATTATTATTTGATTTGTTTGATTATGTGTTTAAATTGGGGTGTTTGGGTTTTTTTACAAAGGACGAATCCTATACCCGGATTAAGTTACACTTAAGGAATAGGACGGGCGGTACAGTCATGTTAACTTTGAGGGAGTAATCCCGAAGAAGGAGGCATGAGATCCCCCACTCAAAGGAAGGCCCTCTTGAACTTAATATTTGTTTACCGAGTAATCGGGAAGACATTATTATTTTCGACCTAGGAGCCCGATAAGTTGAGGACCGTAGAACCCTAACCCATCTTGGCCTTTTTAGGTGTAGCGCGGAGACTATAACAGAGTAATTCGGAAGTAGTTGTTACGCGATGCTACGCTCGGACGAGTTTCTCTTGAGAATATTGCTAATTATTGAGTAATCAAGACATTGGTAATATCCGAAGGAGGAATGTAGACTCTGGGAATTCTTAGAACCTTATCTTACAAGTGTGATTGAACCGTTAGTACATACCTTGGGGTGGGCTTTACCCTCGACTCCATGCTGAAACGTTGAACCTTTGAACCCCATGTTTGCAAACTTGTGTGTAACTGTTGCATTATCATTCATTCATGCATTCATCAACATTTTTGTAAAAAACTTGTTTTCAAGGAACTTAGGAATGATTTTTGCAGACATCTCAGGTTATTATGGAATTTGGAAGGAGAAACACTCGAAGTTTTAGTTTTAAGGAGCCCGAGATTGAAGAACTGAAGAGTTTGATTCCTAAGATCGAGAGCCCGACGGATTTTCAAAAGAAGTATGGCTCCATTATACCTCTCATGAAGCGCAAGATGAAGGAAGGCATCCTTAATACGTTGGTCCAATTCTACGATCCTTTGTACCGATGTTTCACCTTTCCGGATTACCAGTTGATGCCCACCTTAGAAGAGTACTCCTACATACTTGGTTTGCCGATCACCGACTGTGTTCCTTTTTCTGGCTTAGAAGAGGAACCCAAATCTCACGAGATAGCAACCATCACCCACTCGAAGAAATCAGAGATAGAGGAGAACATGACTACAAAAGGGGGAATCCGAGGCTTGTCTGTGCAGTTTTTGTTGAGGAAAGCTCGTCATTTCGCTGAGATAAAAGATACTATTGCCTTTGAAGACGTGTTTGCTTTACTCGCTTATGGTCTATTCTTGTTTCCTAATGTTGATAAGTTTGTGGATATCAACGCCATCAGAATTTTCTTGATTGGAAATCCGGTCCCTACGCTGCTCAGAGATACCTACTACTCCATCCATCTTCAAAACTCTTATCGAGGAGGGATGATTATTTGTTGTGCACCATTGCTGTATCAGTGGTATGTTTCTCATCTACCTGGGTCTAATGTTTTCTGGGATCTCGAGAAGGAGCCGTGTTGGGCGCCAAAGATTATGGCTCTCACTCATTTCGACATTGATTGGTATAATCGAGTTTACTATGTCGTGAAGATTATCGATAGCTGTGGTGCTTTTCCTAACGTGCCTCTTCTTGGTACGAAAGGTGGAATTAACTATAACCCTGTTCTCGCGCGCCGTCAGTTTGGATACCTGATGAGGGACAAGCCGAGCAACATCCATGTGAGTGGTTTCTTTCTACATGAAGGATAAGATCATCAAGCAGCCAAGAGGGAGATCGAAGGAGCTTGGCGCCACATCCATAGGAAAGGGAGAGATATGTTAGGACATAGGGGTGCCGTTTCTTTGGAACCTTACCTACATTGGGTCCGTGCTAGGGCTTGTGCTCTCAAGATGCCCTATAAACTTGAGAAACCTTTATTCCCTACCGTTGCATCATCATCTGTTGTTATCCCTATCGCGAATATAGGAGAATACCAAGGAAATCTGGCCAGGATGAAGTCCGAGAGAGATGCTTAGAAAGAAAAGTATAATATGTCTGAATATGAGAATCGGGTCCTGGCTCGACAACTAAAGGAAAAGGAGGATTTACTCTTTATTCAAGACGGCTGGTTCATTGATCATGATGAGAAGCTTCGTCAAAAGGATGCTTTACTGAAGAAGTATGCTAGTGAAAGGAAGAGAAAGAAGGAAGGTTCGGTAAGCGTTGCTCTTGTTCCTAATCCGCAGAAGGAAATCATTGATCGACTGGTAGCTGAGAAGAAAGAGATGGAAGACTTTTATGAAGAGAAGATCAAGAAGCTCCGGTTACAGTTGGTGTTTGGTCCTTCATCCGATGTTTCAGAGTGATCTTTAGCTTTTAGTTTTATTTTATTAATGTCATTTTGTAAAACTTTGTAAAAGGGCTTCATGTTCCGAAGTTGTAATTTACTGCTTTTATTATGGACTTCATGTCCCAAAGTTGTAATTTATTGCTTTATTAAGGGCTTCATGCTCCAAAGTTGTAATTTATTGCTTTATTAAGGGCTTCATGCTCCAAAGTTGTAATTTATTTCTTTATTATGGACTTCATGTCCCAAAGTTGTAGTTTACTGCTTTTATTATTGGGTTGTTATCCCAAAGTTGTAATTTATTGTTTTGTTATTCCAAAGTTGTAAGTTGTAATTTACTGTTTTTGATTAATGGATTGAGTTTTTGTTATTCCAAATTCCTTTACCATTGATGTGTGCAAAATTATCGAAGTTCCTTGAAAAACTATTAAAATGAATCATCATTTGCATCACACATCATGCATCATTCAACATTCCACTTCACATGTTTTCTAGAGTCTTATCCTTGTTTCTTTTTCCACTCCGAAGGTTGTCAAGCTGTCTCACCGATACGACACTCGAGCCAATCGTCAGAGGAAAATGGAAGATCTGGAACAGGAAAATCATGAGCTTCGTGGGGAAGTTGCTACCCTTCGTATCGAGATGGAAAAGTTAACTGCGTTAGTGGAAAGTTTGGTGGCTGTTCAGAATCAGCCATCGACTACAGTTGCTGAGATTCAGACTTCAACTCCAGTGGTTTCCGAGATTGTCACCGTTCCAACCTCTGTGACTCAAATCAACTCTCCGCTTCAACATCAGACGCCGAAAGGTTTTCCGTGGGGAATGCCTTACAACTTTGTGCCAGAGGGGTATCAGCCTGCCGTACAGCCTTTGTTTCAACCTGCTTTGTCTCTTCCTCAACCAGAGACAACTGCCTTGTCGCCGGTAATCCCGTCTGTAACACCTTTTCCGCAACCGGTAATGACAACTGTCGCTCCTGTGGTTCACTCCGTGCCATACTTGAATGAACCTACTTATCCTGCTGAGCCTGCTGAAAGTTTGGGTCTTTTTGATAGAATGGAAGAATTTCAAGATCAGTTCCAAGAAATGCAGAAGGAGCTCAGAGCGTTAAAGGGGAAGGATTTGTTTAGGAAGAACACGCATGACCTTTGTTTAGTTCCGAATGTCAAGATTCCAGCAAAATTTAAAGTGCCAGACTTTGAAAGATATAAGGGTGATTCGTGTCCTCGAAGTCATTTGACTATGTACGTGAGAAAGATGTCTACGTATTCTGATGATCATGACTTATTGATTCATTATTTTCAAGACAGTTTGACGGGTGCTGCTCTAAAGTGGTATATGGGTTTAGACAGTATTCAGATCCGCAACTTCAACGATCTTAGCGAAGCTTTTGTCCACCAGTATAAGTACAATGTTGACATGGCATTGGACAGGGATCAACTCCGGGCGATGTCGCAAAGAGACAAAGAATCTTTTAAGGAGTACGCCCAGAGGTGGCGTGAAATTGCTGCTCAAATCTATCCACCCCTTGAGGAGAAAGAGATGACGAAGATATTTTTGAAGACTTTAGGTTCCTTTTACTATGAAAGAATGATCGCCAGCGCACCCAGTGACTTCACCGAAATGGTAAGCATGGGCATGCGGTTAGAGGAAGGGATTCGTGAAGGGCGTTTGGTTAAAGAAGGAAGTCCGTCTAGCAGTACTAAGAAGTTTGGAAGTGTTTTCCCGAAAAGAAAAGAGCAGGATGTCGGCGCATTGTTCCCAGGGAGACCAAGGAGAGGTTACTCTCACGTTGCGGCAGTCACTCCGGCTGTCCGCCCAGCTTTGATGACCCCAGTTCATCAAACCCCACCAACTCAACAACGGCCATTTCAGCAGCAGCCTCGACAACAGGCTTATCCATTCAACAATCAGAACCGTTCACCCAGAAAACCGCAGTTCGATGCCATTCCTATGACTTATACTGAATTGTTCCTTGCTCTTATCAGAAAGAATCTCATAACGACGAAGCCTCCTCCTGTCGCACCGAATAGTACTTCTCCGTGGTACAAGGCGGATCAGTTTTGTGAATATCATCAAGGGTCGCCGGGGCACAACCTTGAAAACTGTTTTGCTTTGAAGGCGGACGTGCAGAGATTGATTAAGAATGGTATCTTGTCTTTCAAGGATGTTAACCCAAATGTTAGAGATAATCCTTTGCCTCGACATGAGGCAGCTTCAGTGAATATGGTGGAAGGTTGTCCGGGAAAGTTTCGAGTTTTTCAAGTTGAACACATAAGAGAGTCGTTGATCAGGTTACATCAGAGTTTGAGAAGACTTGCCTTTGTTAAGCATCGACATGATTATGATGTTTGTGAATTTTGTTCAAGAGAGGTTGATTGTCCTATTGTGAAGGAGGATATTCAGAAGTTGTTAGACCAGAGAGTTATCACTATTACGTATGACAGAGATCCGGAGGATGAAGTGAATGTTATAATACCACAATTCAATTTGCCCGAATCAGTAGAGATCATTTACGACAGTCAGACTGCACCTGTCGATCCTTTGATTATTTATCCACCTGGTCCTGTGCCTTACAACTCAGACCAAGCTGTACCGTATAAGTATAATGCCACAATGATTGAGAATGGGGTAGAAGTCCCTATACCAACAAGACCGTCTTTTGTAAACATTGCTGATGTGAGTAGAGTTACGAGAAGTGGACGTGTCTTTGCAGCAGTACCTTTGAAGAGACCAGAAGTTCAAGTCAGGAGACCCATACCGCCAGAAATTCCAGTGAGAAATGTTGAACCAAGGGTTGAGATAGGCCGATCCAATGAACCTATCCCTCGCCCTGAGGATGATGAGATTCTGAAGCTTATCAAGAGAAGTGAATATAAGATTGTGGACCAACTTTTGCAAACTCCTTCCAAGATTTCTTTGCTTGCTTTACTGAGAGATTCTGGTGCCCATATAGAGGCTTTGATGAAGGTCTTGGACCAGGCATTCGTGGATCATAATGTGACGGTTGACCAATTTGATGGAATTGTGGGAAATATTACTTCGTGTAACAATCTTGGTTTCAGTGATGAAGAACTCCCGGAGGAGGGGAGAAACCATAATATGGCTTTGCATATCTCAATAAGTTGCGGAAATGATACCTTATCAAGTGTGTTGGTAGATACAGGTTCGTCGTTGAATGTAATGCCCAAGACTACATTATCTCGACTCTCATATCAAGGTGCTCCCATGAGGCCTAGTGGAGTAATTGTCAAAGCGTTTGATGGTTCTAGGAAGACTGTTATTGGTGAAGTAGATCTTCCTATAGTAATTGGTCCTCATACTTTTCAAATCACTTTCCAAGTAATGGATATTCGTGCTGCCTACAGTTGCCTATTGGGTCGTCCTTGGATCCATGATGCAGGGGCAGTCACTTCCACGCTCCATCAGAGATTGAAGTTCGTAAGGCATGGAAAGCTGGTGATGATCGGTGGAGAGCAGGCTATGGTGGTAAGCCATTTGTCATCTTTCTCTTTTATTGATGCTGATGAGGATGTTGGAACCCAGTTCCAAGCTCTATCTGTTGCCAGGAATGAAGTGAAGAAGCAAGGGGCATCCATTTCTTCTTTTGAGGATGCGCGACGAGTGGTGGAAAGTGGTTCGGCCGAAGGATGGGGCCAGGTGTTGACTTTGCCCGAGAACAAATCTGGAGAAGGTCTTGGTTTTCGTCCCGTGTCTGCAAGGGTCAAGCAGGAGGTGGTTGCTCGTCCGATTCAGGAGGTTTTCCGAAGCGCTGGTTTTATCCATCCAACTCCTCCTGAGGTTGATGCTATCATAGAAGACGATTCCGAGGAGGATTTACCCGATTTTGTGACGCATGGATTGGCTTGCCAAAACTCGATAGCTGTTGATGTTCCTATTGTTATGCACATTTCTGAGTAATGTTTTGTTTTGTTTTTCTTTGAAAAAATTCGCTCTGCCCAAGGCGAAAAGTATTTTGTGTCGGGCTATGATAAAAATAAATCCTTTTGCTCTGCCCAAGGCAAAAGAGAAATGTCTGGGCCCTTTGTTTCAAGTATTTCCCTTCAATGAATAAAAATGTTATTTTGTCCACTACTGTTTTATTTTTCACTTTTTTGGGAAATAGTAATGAAAATTAATTGATAGTAATAGGAAAATATAACAATATTTTGTTTTTCATTTATACAACATTCATATTAATCGATTTCTAAAATAAAGCATAATCATATGTGCAGATTAATCCATGACTTAACCATTGAAAACAATGATCCTATGCCCTCTCCCAACTTTGAATTCCCTGTGTTCAGAGCCGAAGAAGAGGATGGTGAAGAGGTTCCTGTTGAAATTTCCCGTTTGCTTGAGCATGATGAGAAGATCATTCAACCGTTTGAAGAACCTTTAGAGTTGGTCAATTTGGGTGATGAAGAAGATAGAAAGGAAGTCAAAGTCGGAGCATTGCTTATCCCAGAGGTTAAAGAGAAAATGTTAGAGCTTCTCAAAGAGTATGTTGATGTGTTTGCTTGGTCCTACCAAGATATGCCGGGTTTGGACAACGATATTGTGGAGCATCGTTTACCGTTGAGACCTGAATGTCCGCCGATTAAGCAGAAGTTGAGAAGGACTCGTCCCGATATGGCTGACAAGATCAAAGAGGAAGTTCAGAAACAGATTAATGCAGGTTTCCTTCTTACATCGGTCTATCCTCAGTGGTTAGCCAACATAGTGCCTGTTGCTAAGAAAGATGGAAAGGTTCGGATGTGTGTAGACTATCGAGATCTGAATAGAGCTAGCCCAAAGGATGACTTCCCATTACCGCACATTGACGTATTGGTCGACAGTACTGCAAAGTTCAAAGTCTTTTCTTTCATGGATGGTTTCTCTGGTTACAATCAAATCAAGATGGCACCAGAAGATATGGAGAAGACAGCTTTCATTACACCTTGGGGAACTTTTTGTTATCGGGTTATGCCGTTTGGTTTGAGGAATGCTGGTGCAACATACCAAAGGGCCATGACTGCTTTGTTCCATGACATGATGCATAAAGAGATCGAAGTGTATGTGGATGACATGATTGCCAAATCACAAACTGAAGAAGATCACCTGGAACATTTGTTGAAGTTATTCCAGCGTTTGAGAAAGTATAAACTCCGTCTGAATCCCAACAAGTGCACTTTTGGTGTTCGTTCTGGAAGACTTCTGGGTTTCATTGTCAGTCAGAAAGGTATTGAGGTAGATCCTGATAAAGTCAAAGCTATTCGGGAAATGCCCGCACCCAAGACGGAAAAACAAGTAAGAGGATTCCTTGGGAGACTGAACTATATTTCCAGATTTATATCTCATATGACTGCTACCTGTGGGCCGATTTTCAAGCTTCTCCGAAAGAACCAAGGATGTGTGTGGACAGAAGATTGTCAGAGAGCTTTTGATAGCATCAAAGAATATTTGCTTGAACCTCCCATTTTGATTCCTCCGGTGGAAGGAAGACCTTTGATTATGTACCTGACTATATTGGAAAACTCCATGGGATGTGTGCTTGGTCAACAAGATGAGACCGGAAGAAAGGAACATGCTGTATATTATCTGAGTAAGAAATTCACAGACTGTGAGTCTCGATACTCATTGCTTGAGAAAACCTGTTGTGCTTTAGCTTGGGCTGCTCGCCGTCTGCGCCAGTATATGATTAACCACACCACTTGGTTGATCTCCAAAATGGACCCGATTAAGTATATCTTTGAGAAGCCCGCCTTATCTGGAAGAATAGCCCGTTGGCAGATGTTGTTATCTGAATATGACATTGAGTATCACACTCAGAAAGCAATCAAAGGGAGTATTTTAGCCGATCATTTGGCTCACCAACCAATTGACGATTATCAATCCATCAAGTTTGATTTCCCAGATGAAGATGTTATGTACCTGAAAGCTAAAGATTGTGAAGAGCCGTTACCTGAAGAAGGACCTAATCCCGAATCGCATTGGGGTTTGATATTTGACGGAGCTGTGAATTCTTATGGAAATGGAATTGGGGCAATCATCGTCACTCCCCGAGGTACTCATATCCCGTTCACGGCAAGATTGAAGTTTGATTGCACGAACAACATGGCTGAATATGAGGCATGTATTATGGGTCTCGAAGAAGCAGTGGATCTAAGGATTAAGATTCTTGATATTTACGGAGACTCGGCATTGGTAATTAATCAAATCAAAGGAGAATGGGAGACTCATCATCCTGGTTTGATCCCTTACAGAGACTATGCTAGAAGATTGTTAACTTTCTTCAACAAAGTGGAATTACATCATATCCCTAGAGATGAGAACCAAATGGCTGATGCTTTAGCTATTTTGTCTTCAATGTTTCAAGTGAATGGTTGGAACGATGTGCCTATAATCCGAGTTATACGCCTCGACAGACCTGCTCATGTGTTCTCAGTAGAAGAGGTTATCGACGATAAACCGTGGTTCTATGACATTAAACGTGTTCTTCAAACTCAAGAGTACCCGCCTGGGGCATCCAATAAAGATAGGAAGACGTTGAGAAGATTAGCAAGCCGTTTCTTTCTCAATGAAGAAGTTTTATATAAGAGGAATTACGACATGGTCTTGCTCAGATGTGTAGACAGACGTGAAGCAGACATGCTAATGCAAGAAGTACATGAAGGATCCTTTGGCACTCATGCCAACGGACATGCAATGGCTAGAAAGATGTTGAGAGCTGGTTACTATTGGATGACAATGGAATCTGATTGCTGCAGATATGTGAAGAAATGTCATAAATGCCAGATTTATGCGGACAAGATACACGTGCCGCCGACCCTCCTCAATGTTATATCTTCACCCTGGCCTTTCTCTATGTGGGGCATTGATATGATTGGAATGATTGAACCCAAAGCTTCAAATGGTCATCGTTTCATCTTGGTAGCGATCGATTATTTTACTAAATGGGTGGAAGCAGCATCTTATGCTAATGTAACCAGACAGGTGGTAGTCAGATTTATCAAGAATCAGATCATTTGTCGATACGGCATCCCGAGCAAGATCCTCACTGATAATGGTTCGAATTTGAATAACAAGATGATGAGAGAGCTTTGTGAAGAGTTCAAGATCGAACATCATAATTCTTCTCCTTACAGGCCGAAGATGAATGGGGCTGTTGAAGCTGCTAACAAGAATATCAAGAAGATTGTCCAGAAGATGGTGGTAACTTATAAAGATGGGCATGAAATGCTTCCGTTTGCTTTACATGGATACCGTACTTCAGTTCAAACTTCGACAGGGGAAACCCCTTTTTCCCTGGTTTATGGTATGGAAGCAGTACTCCCCGTGGAGGTTGAGATTCCGTCTATGAGAGTGTTGATGGAAGCTAAACTTTCTGAGGCCGAATGGTGTCAAAGTAGATATGATCAGTTGAATTGAATTGAAGAAAAGAGATTGACAGTGTTGTGTCACGGTCAATTGTATCAGCAGAGAATGAAGAAGGCTTTTGATAAGAAGGTTCGACCACGTGAGTTCAGAGAAGGTGACCTTGTGCTCAAGAAGATATTATCTTTCCAACCTGATTCTAGGGGCAAGTGGGATCCGAATTATGAAGGACCGTATGTCGTTAAGAGAGTTTTCTCTGGAGGTGCTTTGATTCTCACCAATATGGACGGTGAAGAGCTCCCGCGTCCCATGAACGCCGATGCAGTCAAGAAATATTTCGCTTAAGTTTGAGTTGACAGTTTGATAAGTTGAAAACCCGAAGGGGCGGCTTAGGCAGGCTTTTGGTCAGACCAGTCCTGGCACTTGAGCATATTTCGGAATTCGAAGTTGTTAGGGAGAATAGTGATCATGGTTTTTTGTGTAACCTTTTTATTTCATGTACTGTTTCCCAAACTTTTGTAAACCGTTGGAGTCGCATTGTTAGCGAACTACCATATTATTAATGAAATTTGAGCATTTACCTTTTGTGGGCAAAATTTTAATTTTTATGGAAATACTTGAAACAAATTTATTTAAAGTATTCTTATTTTAAAAATGTGTCGTGAATAAAGAAAGGAATATTAACAGTTGTTCCAAGGATGGTCAAGCCATGAAATGCAAAACAGTACAGTAGTTTATCCTTGCATGATGAACATGTCTTATTTCAAAATCGTCATGAGGTGTTGGTTGTGTAAGCTTGTGTTTCTGGTGGTACTAAGTTTGGTGACTCCCCAAGTGTTCCAGTTAAGATTTGTTTCAGTTATCTTTATTTGGGAGATTTCTGAAGTGCGGTACGCTTCGTCTCATGCCAGTGGTCTATTGGTGTTAGAAGATTGGTTTTGAATGCTTTTCTCCTCAGAAGACTTGAGCCTTGTGGCGTGTTACGCTCTGACGTTGCTTTGTGGTTCCAGTTCTAGTTATTCTACGCCTTTTTTAAGATTGGCCGAGTATCTATTATGTCGTGACATCCTATCATCTGTTCGTTTTGTCAGCATAACATTCATTTATTCGTTTACACTTATACCACGCATGCATATTCACATTTGCCGTTGATTTTGGGTTGTACTTTGTTTATTCAAACAGCGTACATGTTTCTTTCTAAGTAGAAGGTTAGCTTAGGCAGAAAATGTGCTTCCTTTCTAAATTCCCCAACTGAGCTAATCCTCATGGATGATTTTTGATTTAGCTTACCTTGTCCATCTCTGGATAGGATGAATCCCCGATCAAGTTACTTTCTCATTGGGTAGAGTCTTGTTTGACTGTTTTCTCTATAGTTATTCCTGGATGAAGTTGTTGTCTCTTGCATAGGCTATCTCATTGATTTTCCCCAGTGAAATCGCGACCTAGACGAATGGTGCATTTATTTTGCACATTTAAGTATGTGATCTCCTCGGGAAGGATTGATTCATGATTCTCTTTAACGAAGATTTTTATTCTCTGCCAGTGTCATCGCAACTTCCTTCTGAGTTACTTTTTGGAAAACGACAAGCGGCAGCTCTTCATGAGCAACTTGTACGTTATTATTACTTTGGAAAACGACAAGCGGCGGTCTCTTCACGAGTAACTTGTGCGTTATTATTATCTTTGGAAAACGACAAGCGGCGGTCTCTTCACGAGCAACTTGTACGTTATTATTATCGTTGGAAAACGACAAGCAGCAGCTCTTCACGAGCAACTTGTGCGTTATTATTATTTTTCCGGAAAACGACAAGCGGCAGCTCTTCACGAGCAACTTGTACGTTATTATTTTTGGAAAACGGCAAGCGGCAGTCTCTTTATTTGAGCAACTTGATTGTTATTATCTTTCTGGAATACAGCAAGCGGCAGCTTCTTTATTTGAGCAGCTCGTTTGTTATTGGTATTTTCTTTCTGGAAGACAGCAAGTGGCAGCCTCTTTATTTGAGCAGCTTGTATGTTATTGGTATTTTCTTTGGAAAACAGCAAGTGGCGGCTTCTTTATTTGAGCAACTTGTGTGTTATTGATACCCTTGGACGACAGCAAGTGGCAGCTTCTTTATTTGAACAGCTTGCGTATCTACGATCTTATTATTATTTTAGCATTAATGAGTATATCTCGGGAAATCTCGCAGAGAAGCTTGTCATGAATCATTACCTTCAGAAGTCGGTAATCCATCATCAGCAAGATTGATACTTTTCGTCTATCTTCGACCTTGAGTTGTGAACTCACTGTTATTTTGGGTCAATAATCTGTTTTATGGCCTATGCAAGATGCCTTCTTTGTTAGGGTCAGAGGTCATTTTCCCTCAATTTTATTCGCTGTCAAGAGTCTGTCGTTTGAAGTCGATGGCTCGTTTCCCCAGTAGTGTATAATCCATGTCTCTGTGTTTTGTTGGTGTTTGATTTCTCCAGCATTGTCTTGTTTCACACAATATCTTTCTCTGTGAATTCAATCACTGCATTCATATCAAACATAATGGCGGTATCTTAGGGTAAAAATTTGCGTATTATGTATTTAAGTACCTTCAATCTCGTCGAAACGAAGATTTTAATCTTCATATCTCCGGATAGAAGAAACTTAAATAGGGGCAGCTGTTGTACCCCAAATTTTGACCTAAGATACCATCTCCCATCTGCATCGTTACATTGCAAGTGTTTTGATCTATTGATTTTTAAAATTCATAACTTTTTCGAGTCGAGAGCTGTTTATTTTTTGAACGCTAAATTTATTAATCGATCAATGCTAAAACAATGTTTATTAATTATTTATTATCTTAAATTTAAATAATTGGAATTTACTTTCAATTATTATATAATTTAAAGATTTATAAATAATAAAATAAATATTTGAAAAGAGGTTTATTAATTGATCAAACAATGTTTATTAATTATTTATTATCCTAAATTTAAATAATTGGAATTTGTTTTCAGTTATTATATAATTTAAAGATTTATGAATAATGAAATAAACATTTGAAAAGGAGTTTATTAATTGATCAAGCAATGTTTATTTAATTATTTATTGTTCTAAGTTTAAATAGTTGAAATTTTATTTTCAGTTATTATAATTTAGAAGAATTAAAAATAATGAAGTAAATAATTGAAGTTAATTGATCAGTGGTATTTATTTAATTATTTATCATTCTAAATTTAAATAATTGAATTTAATTTTCAGTTATTACATAATTTAAAGAATTATAAATGATAAAATAAATAATTGGAAAGAAAAAGAATTAATTGGTAAATAATAGAATTTTTATTCATCTTTATTCTAATTATTATAATTGTTGTTTAAATACTATTGTACAAAGTATTTATAATAACAATTACATAAAAAGTTTAAAGTAAAATAAAAACTATTCTTCTAATATTCTAAATCTTCATCTTCTATCCAATTGCTCATTTGATTTTTTTACCTGCAAACAATTAAAAGAAAAAGTCAGAAATAAATAAATAATTAAAAGCAGAAAATTATTTTTAGTGTTCATCATTAAAAGCAAACGGCTGGAATTAGTTTTTACCCTTTTTGCAAATCACGGGATTTCTCCCGGTTCACAAAAAGGGATGAATTTTTATTTTCAAAATGAATGCACAATTTAAAGATGCACAAATTCATTTTTGTTTTCAAAACTGCATAATTAAAAAATCAATTGCATTTTCAAAAAGTCCACTGCATATTTCAAACAGCATATGCATAAATTCAATTGTTTGTCAAAACATCATACAAAAATTAACATCATATGCATAGCAACAGCATATGCAAGTCACATATGCATTTTCAAAACCAAAGCCAACGTAAACATGCCATGCATATAGGAAGATGCCAAAACAATAGGCTCCTCTACTGTACAAATGCAAGAGACAAAGAGAAAAATGTGCAGTTAAAACCAATTTGCAAACAATGTATTTTCCTTTTTTTACATCATTTTCCAGCATTATTGCTTTTTCAGAACAGATAAAGTACATATCATTTTATTGTCAAATGTACTAAGAGAGAGAAGAGACGAAGTAGTGTGGTTTTACAGGTTTTGGTTTAGGCAGAAGAGGATAACAAACAACTGCAGTAACACAGTCAATAAGAAAAGAAAGCATGAAAGAAGAATAGAAACAAAACTGATAAAACATTATGGTGCAGAGTATCAAGAAAGATACCAATGCATACAACCTGTAACGTGAACCTTAGGGATAGGAAGGCCAAAATATATAACACAACAAACTCCTTCAAACAAAAAAAGAGTTCATAACCTGCCTGAAATTTTCAAAACCAAAACTGTAAAACCAATACAAGGAAAATTTCTCAAAGTCCCAAGCCTAAACTTGAATTCAAGACCGTAAAATCATGGCCCAAAACCATTAACCTGCATAACCATTACCAAAACCTCCCACCTACTGTCAAACATTAAACCATAAAACCATTAACTTGCATAACCATAAAACCTGTACCAGTAAAACTTTGGCCCTGTCCAACCTAACCAAATAACCATTTCAAAATCTCATGGCCAAACCAAAAACCAGTTCAAGGCTATAACCTGCAAAACCAGTTGAAATATTGGCCTAAAACCAAAAACCTACTGTATCAAGCTAAGCAAAAAACCAGAACCTGTTGCCTATCCAACCATACACGCCCAAAAAGCCGAAAATCCGAATACCACAACATACCAACTTTGGAAAATGTCAAAACCACTAAGCCTCAGTGTTGCTCCATTATAGGCCAACAAAGAAGGCGACGGAATCACAAGAAGAAGATAAGCTAGTCAAAATAAATTTTTCAACAATAGCATTCAAGCATCAAGCCTCAAACATTCATCATAGGACAAATTCAAGGCAACTGAGATAGGAAAAGTTTTCAAAGGCAACAGAAGCATACAACGAGGCAACAGAAGAAGAAGAAAATATCACGCAGAGGTCATCATCAAGCCACAAATCAGAGATAATAAGAACGAAATACCAGGCAACTGAAGCAAGCGTCACCGTCTTCCTCGCCCCGGCCTCCTACGCACGTCCAACCTTCCTCCTCCGTCTCCGTCTCCAGGTAACGTTTTTTCCCTCTTTTACTTTCATAATACCTCAATAATCATGTGAGAAAAAAACGAAGTAAGAATCAAAACAGAATCAAATCACAACATGCAGTAATCAACAAACCCTAACGAAATAGATAACATTGTACCGTGATTCCATCGCCCTGGCTTTCGTTGGAGGGAAGAGGAAGGCAGAGGATACTGGTGGCCGTTGGGACAGAGGAAAACTCAGAGACTCAGAAGCACGAAGAAGAAGATGGAACGAAGAAGACGAACGCGTGAACAAGAGAGAACGACACTGTAAACCTTTGGCTTAACCCTAATTCAACTAACAATTATGTTTAACCCTAAAAACAGATTATGACATTCGGACCTTAACCCATTTCAACTGCCAAAGCCCAAACGAATTTTTAATGCACCCCCTTTTTTTTCTGTTTTTATCAGGCCCCCCTTAAAACCCTTAGGCCCATGCTTTTGTTCATTATCTAACCCTTTAATTTGACATCTCTTTCTATTTATCTTCTTGTAGTTTTTTTAGAACTTTATTAACTTAGTGTTATTAATAATTTCAATCAAATAATTGGATCTTTTATTAAGTTTAGCTTTAGGTTTTAACTTAGTAATTTTTAGTATCTTTTTTTTAATTAGTTTTAAATTAATAACTTTTAAGTTTTAATTTAGTTTAATTATTTAATAATTCTTAAAATAATATTTTATATTAATATCAAAAACATAAAAACATATAAAACTTTAAAACACTTTATTTTTATTTAATTAATTCTCTTGCTTTATTAATATTAGACAAAAATACAAAAATGCATGTTCGCACCATTTAGTCTTTTATTTAAATTGTTGTATATCTTTTATCTATCATAATTTTCTGTTTATTTGTTTATTCTGTTTACCTCTAAATCCAAGGGAAAAACGATTAAATTTGTTGACTTCATGTCTTCAAGTCCGATCACGCGAATATTTTACATTTCATTAAAACTTAGGACAATTTTTCCCCAAATCTTCAATCCTTTCAAAACTTATACCGTTCAAGCCAAAACTTCGACATTAGGTCGTCGTATCTTCAAAAACCCGTCCGTACCCCTTTTCGGCCAAAACAATTTATTTCTTAATCAAACAGTCAATTTTAATAAAACAGATATTTCAAAAGGTTCCCATAGTGTACTATAGATACATTGGGTGCTAATACCTTCCCACTGTATAACCAACCCCCGAACCATATATCTCTTTTCAAAAACGCCTTGTATTTTTATTACTTTTAAAAGTATTATTTACATTGCATATTTAGGGTTTTATTTCGCTCTTTCCCCTTTTCCCTTGGAAACAATAAAGCGCGGTGGCGACTCTTGCTTTTGTGAGACGAATTAATCAATAATTCGATCTCCGATTTACCCCGCTACATTTTTTATCGCTACACATGGTTCAAAGCATTGCAAATCCATTGGATTGACATATAAAATTTGCAGTCAACTGATCAAAAGTCAACTGTATACTGAAAAGTCAAACTTTGACTTTTTGGTCAAAATCAAGTGCCAAGGATCACAATTCATCAAAACATGTCAAAATGTGAAACTTGTTCATAAAGAAATCAAAGATTGAAGATTTGGTTTTGAAATTTGAATTTTTCTTAACTTAGAAATTTTTCTAAGTATAAAAAAATTCTTATTTTTTGTCAACTTTAAGCCATTTTTTCACCATGATACAAGATGATTCAAAGAAAGTTCCCAACATGAAAGTTGTAGATCTCCATGAAATCTACAACTTTACTTCACACATTTTTCCCTAAATATGCTTGGATCTCAAGATATAATTTTGTGAATACATGCCCATGAACTAAAATAACTTAGTGAAATTTTGCCCTAATTTAGGCAGGTTTTTGACCCAACTTCATGGAAATATTTCACCTAGTTCCAAGAGGAATATTGAAATTAATTTCAAAGATTAATTATAGAGAACATTGCAAGCTTTCCAAAATGTCCAAGAACTCCTTGAGATCATATTTTAGTAGGGAGAATCAAAGAGATGAAGTTGGCAATTTCTCACTTTGAATTCAAGCCATTTCATGGAGAACAAAATTCCAATCTGAACCTATGCTACCTAATCCTTGCTTTACAGGCCTCAAACTTGTTTATCACTTCATAATTTAATGCTTACTCAGTTGACAAAGCCTTAATCCAAGCACAAGAGTCTTTGTCCAAGTTTTAATTCCATAAATGGCACAAAGTTGCCATTGCCATTTTGTAAAAGCATAACTTTTGCAACTTTTCAATTCTTGAGCATTGAACCTATCTTCTCTGCACACACAAGTCCTACAAACATAAAGCAATTTGTATATAGTTTGTACCAACTCCAAGCAGACCTGTACAGGCATGTAGAGACTTATCTTCTCACCTTTCTTAAAAAGCAAGCAAGAGTGCAAAAAGGACAGACATCAGAAGCCTGTTGAGGAGTGGATTTGAAACTTTCTCCATACTAATATACAAACACATTACAGCTTAGGACGATTACTAAAGTCCAGAAACACTCCAAAACTCCCTCTCACTAAAGAACTATCAAAACTTGCAGTTTGAGCATAAGCACAACAATCCACAAATTCACTCGTGCGTTTCAAGTTTTAATCACTCAAACAATTTACCTACCTCATATCTAAGTGATCCAGACCATCATCCCTGCACTGTAACTCCTCCTTTTTCATCTGCCATTTTTGTTTTTCAAGCTTGCAGGTTAACTTGGATAGAGATTTTCAGACACTTTCAAAGCAAGGTAAAGATTGGAACATACTCAGGGAGGTTCAGGCAAGCTAAAGGAATCTTCAGGCCTTCATAAAACTCACTCAAACTCCATTCACGATCTCAGCTGAAAGAGGTAAGAATTCCAACTTTTATCTCTTCATACAGGCATCCATAGGCCACGATTTGTGAAAGGAAAATGTAGATATTATTGTGCTAAAGCCAACCATGTGCATATAATTCATTTATATTCATTGTGTATAGAGAATTTTAGATTTCAAATTTCTGCAAAAATTAGGGCCTTTAAAATTCGTTTTGATCTTTGATTGTTAGTTTCCATAAGTTACATGTCTGAAATCGTGGGAAAGAGTACTATCATCTTCATGTTGGAAGTTTCCATTTTCATGGAGAAATGAGAAAGATATGCTTGGTTTGGCTAGCTAGAGGAAGAAGATGAAGTACAGGGTAAAGGAAGCTTTTTGTGTTATGTTTTTCTTGTTTCACATAAACTAACAGATGTATAGCCACCCCAGTGGTAAGGCAGCGCGCTAAAATGCTTAAGGTCACAAGTTCGAGCCTTGGCGCTGCCTTTTTGCATTTTTCACATATTTTTCATCTTTTTTTGGCTGTTTGTAGGATGGGCTTCAACGTTTGGGCCTAGTGTTTTTTTTTCTAACATGATATCACCCGATTACTCAGGACACCCCTGGCCCAACTATTTTCATTCATTTTTTTTGTTGTTTTATTAAATATTTTCTTTAATACATAAAATCATGAAAAACAATAAACATGAAAAATATTGCATTTTTGTTTATTTTATTTTATTTTCACATGAAAAAATATTTTTATTAAACTATATATTAATTATTTTTCTTAAATAAACTTGTAAAATATAAAAAAATAGAATTATGTTAATTATTTTATTCCTTTTCATTCATACTTGTAAATATTTATTTTGACATATAAAAAGACTAAATATTTTCATAAAAATATTATTTATTATTTTCAATAACAAAAAATACACAAAAAATAATACTTAAAGAGCTTTATTTTCTTTTAAATTAGAAATTAGGGTTAATCATTTTTTTTCAAGAAATATTTTCCTTTTAATATTTTTAAGATTAGGTCAAGATTCTTTTGCATATGAAAAAAATAAAACAATTTCTTTTCCTTGCATATACATAATATTGCATATTTAAATATTGTATATTTTTTTATTCAATTATTCGTACAAATTCGATTTGGTTGTAATAGCCTAATTAGATTTACATTATTGCAAATCCCCATTCACAATTTGTATTCCCCCCTCCCATAAAATGTTATAATAGCGTAGCAATCTTTAAATTACGCAATTTATCACTTTTACATAACATGCTAGTAATTAGGGTTTGTATGGCAAGATAAAAACAATCAAATAGAAAACCCTAAATCCAAGACAAAATCAAAGCATGAATATAACACACTTGCACACAAGCATCCTTAGGGTTTCTCCACTTGGTTGCCTTATACATGGCCATATTACGCATGCGAAGTATCTTGGCAAAACGAACAAATATAAGATCATAGTCCCTCAATGACGCTATTCTAAGTTGCCTTACAAAATGATCTTAGTCCCTCAAAAAATGCTAAGATATTTTGTGTGATACGGTGGGAGAACTGACTTGATGTTTTGCGTTTGTGTTTGCAAATGTTACGGTTTAGCAAGAGTCGCCACCGACTTTTCTTTTATCCAAAAGGAAAGGTGAAAAAGCACAGGAAAGACCTTTAGAGATGTTTTCTTGAGTTCGGGGGGTAGATTATGAAAAGGGAAGGTATTATCACCCTTTCCATCCATGGTTTTCCATGGGCTCTTAGTTACTCGTTTACATCACTTGCTTTTTGTTTGAATGTGTGCTTGTGGTGGTGATTTTTGAAAGTATTTTGAAAATGGAACTTCGTAATGGTTCTCGTTTCTATAAGAACGCCTACAAAGTGTTTGTTTCGAAAATAGTTCAAAGATGTGTTTGTGAGATGTGTTTTTGAAAGTATTTTGAAAATGGAACTTCGTAATGGTTCTCATTTCTATAAGAACGCCTACAAAGTGTTTGTTTCGAAAATAGTTCAAAGATGAGAGTGTGGATAAAAATGTTTTTTTGTTGTGAGCAAGCGAGTAACTAAGAGCGAATCTACCTACTTGAAAGGTTTTAAATGTGCTTTTCCTCCTCCCTTACTTGTGGCTATCTTACCATTGATTTGGTAAGAAGCCCCATCGTTGGATGTGAAGGGACGGGCGTTGAGACGTTTGTATAATCATAGAAGGCAACATATGGGACGTTTTAGCAATGTCGTTTTAGGGACTAGATCGTTTACCGAAGGCAACATCGAGGGTCATCGAGGGACTACGATCTTTTATCGAGGGTCTTTGCTAAAACGCCCATGTTCGAGGGACATGACTATTTTCCAAAATGCGCCAAGTGAGATTACCCTAGAGGGTGTAAGTGTGCAAGTGTGTTAGTTTGCATGCATTTTGTATTATATTTAAAAGGTTATCTATTTGCTGATTTTATCTTGCCATACATCCTAATTACTAGCAATATATGAAAGCAAGTAAACATGCGGAAAATAAATCCTAAGCTATTACATCACTTTAGGGGGATGGGGGTACAAATTTACAATGGGGATGAAGTGGAGACTGAAATATTACAACCATATCGAATGATAATGAAAACAATGTAAAAACAGTGTAAAATAAAAGGAAAACTGCATTTTGAACTGCTATGTGTCGACCCATGCTCCTATGCATCGACACATAGCTTTTCCTTGCTCCTGTAAAACAAAATCTGCTCAGTATGAGTCGAAACATAATGGGATATGTCAACTCATAAACCTTCTTGCATCAACGCGAAACACGTATGTGTCGACTCATGGTCTTTTCCTTGCTTCTGTAAAACCAAATCTGCTCAGTATGAGTCGACACATAATGGGATGTGTCGACTCATGACCTTCTTGCATCAACGTGAAACGCGTATGTGTCGACTCATAGTCTTTTCCCACTTCTGTTTTGTAACCTGAAATCAGTATGAGTCGATGCATGGGGGTTATGTGTCAACTCATACCCTGTTTTTTCACTAGGATCTGTCGACACATGAGGATATGTGTCGATACATGCTGCATTTTCCTGCCTTAAACATTGTTTTACCGAATGTACAAGTTAGCTTATGGCATATGATGGATAAACATGAATAATGATTGAATAAACCTAAACATTAAGCAAATGACTAGCTCAACAGGATAATGAAGTACTACATCTTGTCTTCAAAGAACAACAGCTTGTTAATGATGTAATGACAAGATATCAAGTCAAGAGGACTTACCTTTGGGCTGCACTGGTTGTTTTAGATCTGAATGTTTTTCCAAATGATGTGATAACCTTGTGAGTCTTCAGGAAGCTGCTCTGGACTGCTAGAACTGAGTTGGACTGTACTGTAATATTTTTGGTATTTTTGATGATGAAGGTGAGTAACACTACAAGGATTGTTTTTTTTTGTTATGTTTGGACAGTCTTTGAGGAAGAGTTTGTATGGTGGAGCAATGGGTTGGGGTTTCTGTTTTGAACAAGAATAGACTTGGTTTTTGAAAATCAATCAAGGTTGCACAGAATATTGTTTTTCTGCTCAACAAAAATCTCTATTTTCTCTCTCTATGACTCTTCCAAAATCCAACCTCTTGTCTCATGAGACAACCCTCTTTTTGTAGACCCCTTGACTGTGGTTTAGGGGGGAAAACAAATAATACATTTTGAATTGTTTTGGCATACTGCTTTGACACTTTCTGCACACAATTTTCTTTTGCTATTTTGGTGTAATTTTGGGGCTGTCATGGTGCAGGCTTGAGCTGACTACATAGAGCAGTTTTGGACTGTATTGGCAGCATGTATGCTTGGGATGCAGCATAGTTTTAGCATGTGATACATCATATTTTCTTCAATTTTGGACAGCATATTTGTAGCATGTCACAAATTTAGTCTTGTGCATATTATGCCAAAGGCCAAAATATTGTGACAAGGTTTTAATCAAGACATAGTTTTAGAATATGTAATTTTGCAAAAATGTCACTTTGTAATAACTCGAATTACTTGCATCATCTTGAATTATTTGGAGTTGTAGTAAAATGCCATGAAGCAAATGAATTTAGCCAAGTATAGAAAATAATTAGGAAAATCTCAAAGTCTTGCAAAGTTGGATTTTTGATTCTCTAGACTTCTTAATGATCAAGCTTGATATTTTTGAATGTCTTGATGAAATTTGATTTTTGGGTTGTAATGTTGATCAAAAAGTCAAAGTTTGACTTTACAGTATGCAATTGACCATTTTGCCCTTTTGCCAATTTCAAGCCTAAATTGATGTATCAGTGCTGCAAACTTGACGTCTTAGAATATCTTGTGAGCAAATACTTGAAAAATGAGTGCAAATTTTGGGGTACAACAGCTTCCCCTGTTCAATCTTCTTAAACCTGAAGAGTTAGATTGGCGAGTTTTGTCATTCGTGACTCGAAGGTGGAAGATGATTGGACACTAGAGTGCCCAGAAATTTGCACTCGACGATGCGATGATAGGATGAATGGGCTTAAAGATGCCATTTGGAGAGGTAATGGATAGTTTGGAGATGGGCTTAAAGATGCCATCCAAAAGTGATTGTTGGCATTGTAATTTATAAGCTGAAAGAATGAGTATCAGAATGGCATCCGCGTCAGGAGTGTATCTGAACTGTATCTGAAAGCTGTCTTTGAATGAGTATCAGGATGGCATCCGTATCTGGTGCGTGTTTGAAACTGTATCTGAAAGTTGTCTTTGAGTGAGTATTAGGGTGACATCCGTATCTGGTGCGTATCTGAACTATATCTGAAAGCTGTCTTTGAATGAGTATCAGGATGGCATCCGTATCTGGTGCGTATCTGAAACTGTATCTGAAAGCTGTCTTTGAATGAGTATCAGGATGGCATCCATATCTGGTGCGTATCTGAAGGCTGTCTTTGAATGAGTATCAGGATGGCATCCGTATCTGGTGCGTATCTGAAACTGTATTTGAAAGCTGTCTTTGAATGAGTATCAGGATGGCATCCGTCTTTGGTGCATATCTGAAACTGTATCTGAAGGCTGTGTTTGAATGAGTATCAGGATGGCATCCGTATCTGGTGTGTATCTGAAAGATGTCTTTGAATGAGTATCAGGGTGGCATCCGTATCTGGTGCGTATCCGAACTGTATCTGAAAGGTATCTTTGAATGAGTATCAGGGTGGCATCCGTATCTGGTGCGTATCTGAACTATATCTAAAAGTTGTCTTTGAATGAGTATCAGGATGGCATCCGTATCTGGTGCGTATATGAAACTGTATCTAAAAGCTGTCTTTGAATGAGTATCAGGATGACATTCATATTTGGTGCATATCTAAAACTGTATCTGAAAGCTATCTTTGAATGAGTATCAGGATGGCATCCGTATCTGGTGCGTATCTGAAACTGTATCTGAAGGCTGTCTTTGAATGAGTATCAGGATGGCATCCGTATCTGGTGCGTATCTGAAACTGTATCTGAAAGCTGTCTTTGAATGATTATCAGGGTCGCATCCGTATCTGGTGCGTATCTGAACTGTATCTGAAAGCTGTCTTTGAATGAGTATCAGGATGGCATTCGTATCTGGTGTGTATCTGAAACTGTATCTGAAATCTGTCTTTGAATGAGTATCAGGATGGCATCTGTATCTGGTGCGTATCTGAAACTGTATCTGAAAGCTGTCTTTGAATGAGTATCAGTATGGCATCCGTATCTGGTGCATATCTGATACTATATCTGAAAGCTGTCTTTGAATGAGTATCAGGATGGCATCCGTATTTGGTGCGTATCTGAAACTGTATCTGAAGTTGAATTATTGGAGCTGGTCGAGTAGATATTTGTCCTATCTGGTTTCAGGTATTAATCTTTGACCTGAGAAAGAAATATAGTTTTCCTGGCTTGCTACAGGTATTAATCTTCAATCTCTTCATGTAGATAGTTTTCCTAGCTTGCTACAGGTATTAATCTACAATCAGTCGTCCACAGATAGTTTTCCTGGCTTGCTACAGGTATCAATCTGGAACTTAAAAAGGTTGATGGTAGCCATCTGTTGATTGTCCTTTTCCTGAAAAGGTAAAACGTTAGCTGTATGCAATGTCATGATGCATGAAATGCATGATGTCATGATGTTCTCAAAATAAATGAGATTGTGTTGTATGCACTTATCGTGTATGTATGAAATGTGAAATGTTTAATGAATGTATTTTTGTCTGGGAAAATAAGTTCTTGACAAATGTCAGGGAGTCGTTAAGCCCTAGACTGCTGTTGAAGAGTTGGTGTGTTTTCAAACTTTGCTTAGAATGTTTCCATTGGGGATTCCTGTTTTGTTGTTTGAGGAAAACTCCGCTGGGAAATATTGAAAACTCTGTAGGGAATATGTTTATTCCTGCTTGGGGAAAGAGTTCAGGAGTCTCGATTGTCCGTTGCTCTTATTGGGGAGTCGAAGTTGAACTGATATCTGGTCGGGTCCAGGTTTCACAGTAACTTGCTGGGGATTGTAGAGTAGTCTACTGGGGAAGAGGAGTTGTGGTCCTTTGATTTGTAGTAGTCGGAGAGGCAAACTCAAGTTGGGGAATCCTACCGTTTGTTGGGGAAATAAACCCTGTTGCCGGTCTGCTAGAGAGGTGATGAACTCGTTGGGGAAGTCCTCGAGGATTCTTGAAGTTTTCCCAACTGGGGGAAGGTTTTCAGAGATTAAACTCTTGTTGGGGAATCATCCTATGAGAAAGATTTTGGGGAGATTTGTCACTGCCCCTAGTAGCGAGTGTTTGTGGCACTGCCAAAAATGTTTGACTGCATATAACCCTTCGTTGAGGTTGACATTCAATGCCCCAAGTGACGCAGATGGAGATTTTCCCCTGGTTACTCTGCACTTTGAGAGATTTCTTGAAATCTTGACTGGACTGCCCCAGGTGTGTTGGATAGTGACATGTCATGTCCCCCTGTTGATAGGAGATTTTTCAATGGAAGTGTCATCCTCCTTTGAAGTGATTTTGTTCACTGAGAGAGCTTTCGTTCACTGGATATTCGTTGTGTGAATTTCTCCGCTGTCAAACAAATAGCCATATGCAAACAGTGATATTCAAGTAATGCAAAGTTTATGCTTGTCTTGAAGTTTTTGAAGAATGCGTTTTAGCGAGTAAAGAAATTTTGTAAGAAAAATTCAAACTCAAGATTTAGAGTAAAGCCTTACAGGAGTCAGGATACCTTTTGTGACAGTATGCTTTCGAACTAACCCACACTTCAATTAGGACTTTTGAAGGGTTGAAACGTGGCTTGGTTCACGGTTTAAGAAACAAAAGATAAAGGCTCAAATGTATTTGTACCCACCCATTCTTCGTGATGTTCTTCAGTCCTAAGCTCAGTTAATTGTGCGCTTGAACTCCAATTGAGTCTGGAATGACGTTTTGGTGATGGTTCTAACAAGTTAAGTTTGTCGGAAGGCAGTCAATTTTGAGATATTTTTCATGTTGTTGAGGATTTGTAGTGACCCTTGTTATTCCTGATTTTTGCCTGACTGTTCTTGTTTTGAGATTACAGTCAGCGGGATGCCCCAGTTCTCTTAAGTCTCCTTTGTAGGTTTTGACTTAGTGGGCCTTTTTTTTGAGAAATATTGACTTCCTATGTGATAGGGAACCATCACCGTCTTTTGATTCCAGAGGAATGTTTTTGATGTCATTCGTTGTATAAGAGTTTGCGGCTAAACGCGCGTTTGAATTAACCGAGAGACTACCCTGCCCCAGGTTTTGATTAAAGGTTTTAATTTGTGTTAAAACAGAAAACTTCTACTTCTTTGGCTCGAAGGGGTTGACTAGGGATTATCTTCCTTATAACTCCAGTGTTTAGGATTTGAAAGAACGCCTGTACATCGTCAGCAAGGTCTGTCCAAAAGCATACTGTATGAGATTATGGCATTGTTTTCGTCATCCTCCCTCTAAAGGCTTGTAACTTTTAGCAAGAGTTAAATGTCGCAAGAAGCATAAAAAACATAGTTTAAATGTAATGAAAATGAAAGGATGAATTCAAGACAAACATATGCAATGCATTAATGAAACAGAGTTTGACATTAATAGATAATTGTTTAAATAACAAAAGAAATTACAATTGAAAATTCAAAATGAACAAAAGCCTCTTTGTTCGAACCTGTCATTTTAGATGGTGAGCCTTTGAAGGATGAAAGAAGAACTCAGTCTGACCATCTTGTGTGAACTCCAACATTCCTTCGTCGATCAGGTTTTGAATCTTATACTTCAATTCCCAACAATCATTTGTATCATGCCTAGGGCTATCCGAATGATAAGCACACTTTGCCTCCGGATTGTAGTTAGGAGAGGAAGTCTTCGGGCTCGGATGAGGGTTTATCGCCGTAATCAGATTCATCCTCAACATGTGTTGTAATGCTTGTGACAATGGCATGTTGATTTGGGTGAAGTGCCTTTGGTAGGAGAATTCAGTTTGGCCATCTTGTGTGAACTCCAACGTTCCTTCTTCAATCAGATCTTGGATTTTATTTCTCAATGTCCAATAGCTATCGGTGTCATGTCCAGGACTGTTGGAGTGGTACGCACATCTTGCATTTGGATTGTACTTCGGAGAGGCTGTGTTGGGATTCTGAGGGGGGTCTTTCAACGTAACCAGCTTGGCCTCCAACATGTGTTGTAGTACTTGATACAATGACATGTTGATTTTGGCAAAGCGTCTTTCAACTGTATTCCGCTTACGTCGATTACCCTGTTGTTGTTGGCGAGGTTGTTGGGTTTGTGATGCTGAAGCAAATTGGGGAGGTCTTCTCTCGGCTTCTTGTCTCAAGGGAGGTTGAATGACGATTTGATCCCCAATCCTAGATGTTTTCCCCATTTGGTTACATCCATCCCGACGAAGCTTGTTGATGAGGACCCTCAGCTCTTCTTGTCCTTGTGCCAGGTTTTGGATAAGAGCCATCTGGCCCACTAGTTGCCCCATCATTTAGACCTTCATTATGGCTATCTCGGTTTGTAGCCGTTCCAACTGGTCATCTCTGTTGCCCTCAGGATTCCCCATTGTCACGCCTCTGGTGAGGAGAGCTTTCACCTCTTCTTGCCCCTTGGATAGGTTCAAGAACATCTCTTGAAGTTGAGCGTTTTGAGCCTGGATGTCCTTGATAGTCTGCTCTAGGGCCATCTCTACTAAAATAAACAGTAGGAAGATAAGGAGACTTGTGTGGGAGAAACCTGTCATGATATGATACATGATATGTGGATGCATGTTTTCAAGGATCTCGCGGGGTAAACACAAGAAAAAGTTAAAAGTTGAACTTCGATCAACACCTTTGATTGGAGAACTTTGTATTGGTGGATGTCCTTCCACGAGAATTAAGCTCACCATGTCAAGTGGGTCATAGCCCTTGACTCAAGTTACTGTGCTCGATCTTTGACGATGTTTGGTTAGAGGAAAATAAATCCTCTTGCCCTTTGTTAGACGTCTGGTTCAACGTGACCCTGCATCATAGGCCCTCGAGATCCTTGAAATGGTCACTGAAAATGCTATGGTATGATGTTCATGATGTTATGTACAAGTATGCGAGGTAAGCAGATTTACATACAAATAATCACATTCACACAAAGCAGACAAGTCCTTAGTTTCAGGCTTGCATGGAGTCTTGTAGGTAAGTATCCTCTTGAAGTTTAGTTGGCTCAACCTGTCTTAGTTAATAGTAACTGGGTTCTAAGGGATCTCAATATCACTGACCTTTCCCACAAGCTTCGTTCAATAAGAAATTGACTCACAACCGAACAAAACTCAGGGGTCAAGTCTCAATGAGTGTAGCATCGAGTATCAACCAATTTTCAGCTCTACACCGAAACTGGTCATCTCACTATGTCCTAATGGCCAAGTTGGTCAAGTAAGGTTCTAAGGTCAGTTGATGCTTTACGACACCACACGGAGGCCCCGTACTCTCTTTGATTCAACTCAAGGGTTACCGATACCAACCAAAGTGCTACATCAACGTAGCTACTGCTTCAACCATGTCGGTATACCCCGCACAGTTCCCTCGCAGTCTATTTCTACTTACCTAAAAGGTGCCCCCAAATTCGGGTGTAGGATTTAAAACAAACCCAAACAAGGAACAAAAATGTAATGCAAACAAATCAAACAATGTAAGCAAGTAAAGGTGATCTAACCCTAAGGTAACCCCACTTTTAGAAACTCCCCAGCAGAGTCGCCAGTTCTGTGATACAGTGGGAGAACTGACTTGATATTTTGCATTTGTGTTTGCAAATGTTGCGGTTTAGCAAGAGTCGCCACCGACTTTTCTTTTATCCAAAAGGAAAGGTGAAAAAGCACAGGAAAGACCTTTAGAGATGTTTTCTTGAGTCCGGGGGGTAGATTATGAAAAGGGAACGTATTAGCACCCTTTCCATCCATGGTTTTCCATGGGCTCTTAGTTACTCGTTTAGATCACTTGCTTTTTGTTTGAATGTGTGCTTGTGGTGGTGATTTTTGAAAGTATTTTGAAAATGGAACTTCGTAATGGTTCTCGTTTCTATAAGAACGTCTACAAAGTGTTTGTTTCGAAAATAGTTCAAAGATGTGTTTGTGAGATGTGTTTTTGAAAGTATTTTGAAAATGGAACTTTGTAATGGTTCTCGTTTCTATAAGAACGCCTACAAAGTGTTTGTTTCGAAAATAGTTCAAAGATGAGAGTGTGGATAAAAATCTTTTTTTGTTGTGAGCAAGCGAGTAACTAAGAGCGAATCTACCTACTCGAAAGGTCTTAAATGTGCTTTTCCTCCTCCTTTAGATGTGGCTATCTTACCATTGATTTGGTAAGAAGCCCCATCGTTGGATGTGAAGGGACGGGCGTTGGGACGTTTGTATTGTCATAGAAGGAAACATATGGGACGTTTTAGCAATGTCGTTTTAGGGACTAGATCGTTTACCGAAGGCAACATCGAGGGTCATCGAGGGACTATGATCTTTTATCGAGGGTCTTTGCTAAAACGCCCATGTTCGAGGGACATGACTATTTTCCGAAAGGTGACAAGTGAGATTACCCTAGAGGGTGTAAGTATGCAAGTGTGTTAGTTTGCATGCATTTTGTCTTGTATTTGAAATGTTATCTATTTGCTGATTTTATCTTGCCATACATCCTAATTACTAGCAATATATGAAAGCAAGTAAACATGCGGAAAATAAATCCTAAGCTATTACATCACTTTAGGGGGATGGGGGTACAAATTTACAATGGGGATAAAGTGGAGACTGAAATATTACAACCATATCAAATAATAATGAAAACAATGTAAAATCAGTGTAAAATAAAAGGAAAACTGCATTTTGAACTGCTATGTGTCGACCCATGCTGCTATGCATCGACACATAGCTTTTCCTTGATCCTGTAAAACAAAATCTGCTCAGTATGAGTCGACACATAATGGGATGTGTCGAATCATAAACCTTCTTGCATCAATGCGAAACGCGTATGTGTCGACTCATGGTCTTTTCCTTGATTCTGTAAAACCAAATCTGCTCAGTATGAGTCGACACATAATGGGATGTGTCGACTCATGAACCTTCTTGCATCAACGTGAAACACGTATGTGTCGACTCATAGTCTTTTCCCACTTCTTTTTTGTAACCTGAAATCAGTATGAGTCGATGCATGGGGGTTATGTGTCGACTCATACCCTATTTTTTCACTAGGATGAGTCGACACATGAGGATATGTGTCGATACATGCTGCATTTTCCTGCCTTAAACATTGTTTTACTGAATGTACATGTTAGCTTATGGAATATGACGGATAAACATGAATAATGATTGAATAAACCTAAACCTTAAGCAAATGACTAGTTCAACAGGATAATGAAGTACTATATCTTGTCTTCAAAGAACAACAACTTGTTAATGATGTAATGACAAGATATCAAGTCAAGAGGACTTACCTTTGGGCTGCACTGGTTGTTTTAGATCTGAATGTTTTTCCAAATGATGTGATAACCTTGTGAGTCTTTAGGAAGCTGCTCTGGACTGCTAGAACTGAGTTGGACTGTACTGTAATATTTTTGGTATTTTTGATGATGAAGGTTAGTAACACTACAAGGATTGTTTTTTTTGTTATGTTTGGACAGTCTTTGAGGAAGAGTTTGTATGGTGGAGCAATGGGTTGGGGTTTCTGTTTTGAACAAGAATAGACTTGGTTTTTGAAAATCAATCAAAGTTGCACAGAATATTGTTTTTCTGCTCAACAAAAATCTCTATTTTCTCTCTCTATGCCTCTTCCAAAATCCAACCTCTTGTCTCATGAGACAACCCTATTTTTGTAGACCCCTTGACTGTGGTTTAGGGGGTAAAACAAACAAGCCATTTTGAATTGTTTTGGCATACTTCTTTGACACTTTCTGCACACAATTTTCTTTTGCCATTTTGGTGTAATTTTGGGGTTGTCATGGTGCAGGCTTGAGCTGACTGCATAGAGCAGTTTTGGACTGTATTGGAAGCATGTATGGTTGGGGTGCAACATAGTTGTAGCATGTGATACATCATATTTTCTTCAATTTTGGACAACATATTTGTAGCATGTCACTAATTTAGTCTTATGCACATTATGTCAAAGGCCAAAATATTGTGACAAGGTTTTAATCAAGACATAGTTTTAGAATATGTAATTTTGCAAAAATGTCACTTTGTAATAACTTGAATTACTCGCATCATCTTGAATTATTTGGAGTTGTAGTAAAATGCCATGAAGCAAATGAATTTAGCCAAGTATAGAAAATACTTAGGAAAATCTCAAAGTCTTGCAAAGTTGGATTTTTGATTCTCTAGACTTCTTAATGATCAAGCTTGATATTTTTGAATGTCTTGATGAAATTTGATTTTTGGGTTGTAATGTTGATCAAAAATTCAAGGTTTGACTTTACAGTATGCAATTGACCATTTTGCCCTTGTGCCAATTTCAAGCCTAAATTGATGTATCAGTGCTGCAAACTTGACGTCTTAGAATATCTTGTGAGCAAATACTTGAAAAATGAGAGGGAAAATTTTAGGGTACAACACTTTGCAACATTGCTAATCATGGTTATACGATGACCCACGCCCGTCCCATTTACATCCAAAGATAGGGTTGCTTACCAAATCAATGGTAAGACAACAATATCAAAGGAAAAGAAAATGAACAAGAAAGACATTTGAGTAGGTAGATTAGTTCTAGTTACTTGCTCCCTTTCAAAACAATTATCCTTTCTATTTTCTAAAACAAACACACACATTTCAAAACATCTTACGAACATTGAAAACATTTTCAAAAAGACAAACATATTTGTATACATTCTTACAAACAAGAATCATTACAAAGATTGCCTAAACAATGGCCTCTTTACAAAATACTTTCAAAAACCACACAAAGCATAATTTCAAACAAAAGCAAGTGATCTAGCAAGTAACTAAGAGCCCATGGAAAACCATGGATGAAAAGGGTGCTAATACCTTCCCTTTTCATAATCTACCCCCCGAACTCAAGAAAACATCTCAAAGGTCTTTCTTGTGCTTTTTCACCTTTCCTTTTGGATAAAAGAAAAGTAGGTGGCGACTCTTACTAACCGCAACATTTGCGATAAAATGCAAAACCCTCAAGTCAGTTCTCCCACCGTACCACACCATGGAATAGCTTTTTCCGAGGAATATGGGATGGGTCCAGGTGTGGTGATAATCAAAGGAGCATCTTTTGGATTGGCGGTAATCCTTACAGGACCCTTGGAAGTGATCCTGACAGGAGTATCAGATACGACATGCAAATCTTGGAACAAATTCTCAACATACATAACTTTCTCAATCAAAATTATATGTTCATCCACCAGGCGTTGAACGCCTTCCTTCAGTAACCTGCAACCATTGGGTTGAACTGCATAATAATAACATTCTTTAACACAACCTAGAAATAAACTGGCCTGTAACAGATTCTTTTTTATTATTGAGAGAGGAGTAACCACATCACTTACAGAGGTAACATACATAACATCTTCAATAACACTTATGCCTTTGTCATTCTTAGGCATAGGTGCAGTAATCACGTACGGTGTCTCCGGAAGATCGAACTCAATTTCCTTATTCTCAATCATGTCCGGAATTTTGTTTTTCAAGGCCCAACAATTATTGGTGTCGTGCCCAGGACTGTTAGAATGATAGGCACACTTTGCATTCAGATTGTACTTGGGAGAGGGTGTGTTGGGATTCTGAGGAGGATCTCGCAGTGAAATGAGTTCAGCTTTTAACAAATCTTGGAATGCTATAGATAAAGGCATGCTGATCTTGGTAAACTGCCTTAACGGAGCGTCTGGCCTTCATCAGTTGCCCTGTTATTATTGAACATGGGCCATATTAGAGATCAACACCGCTCCCACAGAGTAATGATGATCATTTTTATTATGGCCCTTCTGGCCATAGACAACATTGGCTTCTTCACAGCATTAGAAGACGTAGCCATCAAAATCTTCCCGCTCTTAATACCACTTTCAACTCTTTCTCCTGTTAGTATTAGCTCAGTAAATCCAACCGAAGAACTTCCAATCAGCAGATTAAATAATGGGCCTGTCAGAGTGCCCATGAACATATCTACCAGCTCCCGGTCAGACAAGGGAGGTTGCACCCTTCCAGCTAAATCTCTCGATTTTTGTGCATATTCTTTGAACCCTTCATTTGAGCCCATGGACATGTTTCACAATTACACACGAGTCGGTGCCAGGTCAGCATTATATTGATACTTTTTGTAGAAAGCAGCAACCAAGTATTCCATGTGTGAACGTTGGTTCCTTCGAGCTGATAGAACCATTCAGTTTGAGTGCTAGGTAAACTTTCTTGAAAGAAATGGACCCATAATTTCCTGTCAGCGGTATGAGGTTGGATCTTTCGAACATACGACCTCAAATGGAGTTTGGGACAAGAGACCCCATCATATTTAGCAAATACGAGGACCTTAAACTTATGAGGGATGACCACCCCCGGGATCAGACCTAGTTCTCCAAAATCAAATCTAGGCACTTTCTAGATTTCCATAGTTTTGAGACGGTCTTCCAACTGCTTGTACTTGTCATCTGCAGGAGGATACTGTTTGTCAAAGTAGTCTTCATCTTCAGAAACCTGGTTATTTCTACCTTCAAGCTTGATGCTTCTACCATCCTCTTCTTGGTTGTCGTCTTCCTTAGAGGAAATATCACCCACTTGAACTGGTTGAGCAGGACCCTCGAATCTTCTCCCCATATTGAGGATAACAACCAGTTTTTAGTCTTCTTTTTTCTTGGTGACGAGCGCCATAAGATCTTTTCGTCCATATGCCAGATTCAGAAGAGTCTCTTGAAATTGTGCATGTTGAGCTTGGAGGTCCTTAATAGTCTGTTCAAGGGCCATTTTATACTGAAATAAACAGTAAGCAGATGAGAAAACCTGTTATGTAATGATGCATGATATGTAAATGCAATGTTTTCAAGGACCTTAGGAGATTTAAATTTGCTAACCAAGAGGAAAAAGAAACAAATATTTTATTAATAATATTATGTGAATACAAAGGTTTACAAAGAAATAAATTAAAAACTCCTAAAACCCTAAGACTCAAGTCTCCCACGGACGCTTCCTCTTTATGTTGATGTATGCATTAAGCCTCTGCTCCTCGTGAAGTTGCTTTGTGAGCTCCAACACTTTCTTTTTTACTTGCATAAAACTGAGCCTCAAAGGTGTCTCGTTCTTCCTTGAGTTGAATCCAGGACTTCTACAATTCTTCAAGGTCAGTGGGCATGTCTGGATGGAGGATGATACGAGAAGAGTCTCATTCGACAACAGGATCCATGATCACCGATAAGATAGAAAGATATGGCATCATAAGGTTTTGAGCACGAGTTCGTACCCATTTGAGATAGGGATCTAGAGGGATGGAGTTCTTCTGTCCTAAAGCCTTACTGTACATCTTGCTCACCATGCCCCAAGCATGTATAAACCTTTGACGATAACCTTGAGTATCATTTTCGTAATCGAACATAATACTCTAGATAAGTGCGTCATGAGGACCATCTCTTTGAGCATAACCAAATTGACGTAGAGCCAGAGAAGGATTGTAATTAATACCTCCCCTAATGCCAAGGAGTGGAACATTAGGTAATTCCCCATAGCGGTCAATTATAGTGATATCCTCATGAGATAAAAAATACCAATAGGTGTTTGTATAAGAAAGTGACATTATTCTTTGCGACCGCCTCAAACCTTATTCATTCTTCATTGTCGGGCGGGGAAGGTGCGAAATAAACCACCTGGATAATAGAGGTATACAACACATAAGAGTTCCTCGCCTCTTCATAGTACGAGTGTGAAGAGAATGCAAAATGTCTCCGAGCAAGGTAGGCACGGGATTACGAGCAAGAAATATCTTGATGGTGTTCACATCTATGAGTTGGTCTGGGTTAGGGAACAATACCAATCCACAAATTAACAAAGCCAATATCTCCTCGAAGGCCTGAAAACTCATAGCATCTAAAAACAGTTGAGCCTTCTTTATCAGAAATTTAGCCAGAAAACCTTTGACTCCACTTCTCGTTTCCCAATTAGATATAATGTTGGATCGCTTCAGATGCAAGGCTGCTGCAATATCTTCTGGTTTCGGAGCTTCCTCTAAACCAGTGAAGGGTATCTGGTCAAGAACAGGTGCTCCCAGTAATTGAGAGAACTCCTCCATTGTGGGTACTAACTGATAATCTGGAAAGGTGAAGCAGTGATGTGCACGGTCAAATAACTGGAATAGAACACTCATTATGCCTTCGTCAACACCTGGGGTAACTAGACTGAGTAGTCGACCATGCCTTATGATGAATGGAGAACTTTCAGGAACCCTTGATACTAACTCCTTAAGCTGAGGAGGCACCCTTACAAAGTTTATCTGGATAGTGTTTCTACGAGCGGAGGCCATAGCCTATAAAATAGAACAAAGATAAATCTCTTGGTCCTTGAAATGGTTAGTGAAAATGATATGGTATGATGTCATGATGTGTATGCTATGCACTAAGAGAAAGTGTAAGTTAATGAAAACAAGTAAGTTTTGCAAGAAGTCCAAGTTATTGGATAATGGATACAAACAAGTCCTGCAAGGAATTCACGTCCTTAGATAATGGATACAAACAAGCCCTACAAGGAGTTTAAGTTGTTAGATAATGAATGCAAACAATTCCTATAAGTAGCCTTAAGTTTAAAAGCATACATGGAGTTTGTAGGTAAGTACCCTCTTGAGTTTTAGTTGGCTCAACCTGTCCTAAGAAAATTAACCGTGTTCTAGGAGCCTCAATATCAATGATCTTTCTCCCAGGAATTATTTTAGTACAAGCATCTGATTTGCGACCAAAATATCCCGAGAGTCTGATCTCAATGAGTGTAGTATCGAGTATCAACCAACTTCAGTATGCACTAAAGCCAACTATCTCACTACTTTCTAATGGCTAAGTTATGTCAACTAAGGTTCTACGGTCAGTTAGTGCTTTATGACACCATGCGGCAACCCATCATTCTCCTTGACTTAACTCAAGGGACATCAGTACCAACCAATGTATCACACTAAAATAGTCATCACTTTAACCATATCGGTATATGCCATACAGTTTTCACAATCTATTGCTACTTACCTAAAATGTCCCTAAATTAGGGTATAGGATATACACAAGAAATAAACCCAAGTGTGATGCGGTGGCAGAACTGACTGTTATACTGGTTTTGCGTTTGTATTTGCAAATGTTATGGTAAGCAAGAGTCGCCACCGACTTTTCTTTTATCCAACAAAGGAAAGGGTGAAAAGAACAGAAAAAGACCTTTCGAGAGTTTTTTGAGTAAGGGGGTAGACTATGGAAAGGGAAAGTGTTAGCACCCTTTCCATCTGTAGTTTTCTACGTGCTCTTAGATGCTTAGCTCATTTTGAAATACCTTGTGCTTTGTGTGTTTTGAAAAGTATTTTTGAAATGGCAATAGTAAGGCAACTTTCTTTATGATAACTCTTGTATAAGTCCTCAAGAGTGTTGATAAAGCGTTTTGAAAATGTTTTTTGAAAGTGTTTTGTGTATGTGTAAAAGTTTGTTTTGAGCATAGCATCTAGGAACTATCTACTTTTACTTGAAAGGGTTATTATTTTCCTCTTTTCCTTTAGCTAGTGCTATCCTACTATTAGTGAGTAGGTAGCCCTAGTGGTTGGATGTTTGAGGGACATTCAAAGGGACATTTATAGTCACAAAGGCAACTGGGCAAGAAACCTTAGTAACTACCCTAGGGTTTTAAGATCACTTTACCGAGGCAACGTCGAGAGGGTCATCAAGGGACATATGATCTTTAAACTAGAGGGTAGCCACTAAAATCTCTCATGTTTCGAGAGTTGTAACTGTTTTTCCAAAGGTAACCAAAGTGGGGTACCCTAAAGGCGCGCATGTGCAATTGTGTTGTTTTCAGTTATTTTTGTCTTTGCATTAGGTTTACTAGCGTTTGATTTTAATCTCTTGTCATAAAATCCTATTTAGCATACATCTAGACAGTCAATAATTTGCAGTATTTAAAAGTGTGGAAATGTAAATCTAGCTATTACAAGGCTTCGAGGAGGGGGGTTAATTACATGTCCAAAATGGGTAATAAAGCAGAAAGAGTAAAAGGACTAGTTATTCTATTACATCCAGTAGGAAGTTACAATAGTATGAAAAATAGAATGCGAAAGATAATAACACGTGCGGATTGAAAGGACCTCTAAAAAAATCCTAAGAGAAAATCTTTTTGTTTGTTTTTGTTTAATAAAAGAGAATAAAATCTAAGTCTACTTAATTTTAATTTTAAGAAAGTGTTAAGGTAATTAATTAATTAATTAACAAAATTAATTTTAATAAATAAAAAAACTAAAACCTAATTTTTTTGTGATTTTATCCGATTTTATAATTAACTAAAAAGTAACTAAAAAGAACAAAAACAAACATATAAAATGGGCCAGGCAGCGAAAGTAAACAAGGGGTAGTATGATCTGGAAAACGTTAGGCCCAAACAAACAGAACTCAGGAGCTACGCTGGATCCTATGTTGCTAGCCCTTGAGGGTCCACCATGAAGCTGCATGTTGAGGCATTTGGATCTGGATCAGATGGTGATGATATGATGGTACATGGTGTGTGCGTTTGGACTTGAAGCTCCATATCTGCAAGGAAATAGTTAGAAAAAACAAAATGCACGACCTGAGTATCGAACTCAGGTCTTTCCCATGCACACACACCTGCAAACTTGATCAAATGTTGAATCGAAGCAAATCCAAGGACCCTACCCTACGTAAGATCATCCCCTGAACCCAAATCTGGGGTTAAAATTGGCAAAAGGTCCCTGTATCATCCAGTTTGAAGCTTGGCTAATTTGAAGCCCTAAAAATAGCACCCTATACTTCTAGCACTCATATTCGCATGTAGCACATTAGACTTAACCCAATGATCAATAATAATATAAACATGCATATAAAACTAATTTAAATTATGTATTCAAAGGGTTATGATCTAGAATTTTACCGAGAACCGGTGGGCTTGGTGCGTGACTTTTGGGTGTGCTTCAGGCTTGGAGGAGAGCTGGTACGGGCTTCTGAGAATCTCAGGAATACGAATCTGGTATTCGTTTGGACTGGAGGAGGCTGCAAAGTGTGTTTCAAGTTTTGATCACTTTGTGAAAATTTGAGAATTTGATATGGTTTTCTGAGGCAGTGTGTGATCGTGGAGCTTTGATAGGCAATCTGTGTCCTTTGCTTCTGATTTAGTCTTGTACTTATAGGTGTGTGGTGGTGAACAAATATGGCATGAATCAGCCATTAACCACGACTATGAAAGCAAAATCGAAAGATTTGAAAAGTTGCCATTTTGAGATATTTCATGCCATTTTGAACTTTGAGTGAACCTGGACAAGCTTCATCCTGTTAGGTGTTCGTTTCGACTTGCATCCCAATTTCACATCAATTGATTCTTTCGACAAGCTCCCAAGCTTTGTTCTTTTTGATGGATCTGAGTTCCAATTAGAATTGCTCAAGGCTTCACCATCATGGTTTCTTTGATTAAGTCACCATCTGCATTGATTGCTTGATTTGGAAACATTAGCCTAATCGAACAGTTCTTGTTCCTTTCGATCTCCTTTCCTTCAATTATACCAATCGAAGTATCACCTTTTCATCTTGACTTGTCAAAGCTTTATTCTGTTTATCTTCTTGTCAAACTGAACTTCGACTCCAATCCCGCCCTTTTCTTTCGTTTACAAGACCATCTTTACTGATCACTAGTTTATCTTCGATTGGTGAATACAACTTGTATGCACCAATCGAATGGTAACCTATGAGCACCAAGACTTCACTTCGATCATCCAACTTATTCCTTGCCTGTTCAGGTACATACCTGAAACACATTGATCCAAAGACTCTATGAGGACTTATATTTCGCTGATTCGACCCTAAGTCTTTCTATGAAATAACGCCACATTTGAAGGTTGCATATACTTTGAACCATTAGACTTCCAAGTGCTTCTTTGGATAATATCAAAGCTTTTGAATTCAAGATCTTCTTCTTTTCGAAGCGCCCATCCAATTAACATGACAGTTGAAATGTCTTTCCTTGTAATGCTTCGAATAGCTTATATTTCAATAATTCGAAAGCGAACCCTTCGATAATGGTTCAAAGTAGTGAAGCTCTTTACTAGCCCTTCATCAATCGAAGACTTCATAAAAACCTCCTCACACTTTCTTTTGAACTATTCTTCCTTCGATCATAGTGTCAATTATTCAAAACTTGTGTAATCTAACTCCCCAGCTAACACTGCTTCGTTGGGCATCAAGTTAGGATGCATACTGCTGTCGAAGCTGCTTCAGCCCAAAATCTCTTAGACATATTCTTAGCTTTCGGCATGCACCTCGTCATGTTTTGTACACTTCTTTTCTTTCTTTCAGCTATGCCATTATATTGAGGCGTATAGGGTGTCATGGAAATCATTTGAAGCTTTTTCAAACCAATTTTTTTGGTGAGAAATGAAGCCCTAGATGGAAATCCATTGCTTAGGAAGAGAATTTGTCTGGTCAATTCTTGGTCAACCTTAAGAAATTGGGGTCCTCAATGAGCATGCCTTGAATAGAATGAGAGGGCAAATTTTGGGGTACAACACCAATCATATCTCGAAATATAAAGCATACAAGGAAAACATATAAAGCAATAAAGGTGATCTAGCTCTTAAGCTAACCCCACTTTTAGTTCTCCCCAGCAGAGTCGCCAATTCTGTGATACGGTGGGAGAACTAGCTTTTGGTTTTGCATTTTATCGCAAATGTTGCGAATAGTAAGAGTCGCCACCGACTTTTATTTTATCCAATAAAGGAAAGGGTGAAAAGAACAGGAAAGACCTTTGAGAATTTTCTGAGTTCGGGGGGCAGGTTATGAAAACGAAAGGTATTAGCATCCTTTTCATCCGTAGCTATCTACAGGCTCTTAGTCGCTAGCTCACTTTTGAAAATGCTTTGTGAATGTGTACGTTTGAAAATATTTTGAAAATGCCTAAGTTTGGAAAACTTTGTAATGATTCTCGTATCGTTGAGAATGCATACAAAATGTTTATTTTGAAAATATTTTAGAAAGGAAGTGTTTTGTGTGAATTTTTTTTCCGTTTGTGAGCAAGCGACTACAAGCTATCTACTTACTCAAAAGTCTTTCGCGTTATTTTCTTCTTCCTTTAGATAGTGTTGTCCTACCATTAGTTAGTAGGAAGCCCTATCATTGGATGTTTGAGGGACAGGCGCGAGTCATCGTACAGTCATAAAGGAAACTCGTGGGGTGCTTTAGCAATTTGTCATAAGGGACTAAGATCATTTACCGAGGTAGCATCGAGGGGTCATCGAGGTACTACGATCTTTTAACCGAGGGTCTTTGTTAAAGCGTCCCACGTTCAAGGGACATGACTGTATTTTCCGAAGGCAACAAGTGGAGTCACCTTAGAGGTGCGTGTGTGAATAGTATTTTGATTTCACTTAATTTGTCTTGGATTTATGGTTATGTAGCGTTTGCTTTTAGTCTTTGTCATACAATCCTATTAAACTAGCAGTAATAAGGAAAGCAGTAAATTGTGGAAAAAATAAATCTAGACTATTGCAGAGCTTCGGGTAGGGGGTTACAAACCATTAAAATGGGGGAAGAAACAGTAAACCCTAGTTTATTGATTACAACCTTTAGCAATTACATAATTTGGGAGAAATACTAATGCGAAAATAAAGTACGCGAAGCGGTAAAACGAGAAACGGGAAAATAATTTTTTTTTGTTTTTGTTTTCTATGAAAAAGAAATATTTGTGATTAATCTAAAAAAACCTAATTAATTTTACTTAATTAAGAAAGAAATTGATTAATTTAAAATTAGAAAACCTAATTAATTAATTAAATAACTAATTAAACTAAATCATTTTATTTAATAAAATTAATAAAATAATTAATAATATTAAATAAAACTTTATCAATTTAATTATTCATTTAGAATATTTTTTTGTGTTTTTATTTTGAAAAAAATAATAATTAAACAAAATAATATAAAAAAAGTAAATGGGCCTGTTGTAGAAGGAAATTGGGGGGTATATGAGAACATAAATTGTTGGGCCCTAAGAGACAGGGCCCAGTGTCTGTGTTGGACCTAATGAGGGTGGTTCCTTGGGATACATCATGGGGAGACTATCAGCAGCGTTGGATATGGACCCTTTGAGATTTGAAGATCATGGAATGAGGATGTATGGTGAACGCGCTGACCTGCTTGCATTGAATCTGTGAACAAGAAAACATAAAAACAAAATATACCAGGGGCAAGGCTCGAACCCGTGCTCTGGTATAGCAATGCCTTTGCGCGCTTTCTTCTATCGTTGGGACGACTGTTTCATATGTTCCTATAACCAAACAATAAAAACAAAAATGAAGCAAAACACTAATGGTTGGAGAGGTGCCAGAGCCCTAGCTCCAGGCGCCTTCTCCGACAACCTGTAAAATGTGAAACACGTAGAAATTCAGTTTTTAAGGTTCTAAAACACTGTGCCCCCCTAATTTGACCCTTCTGGATCCGAATTTGGCCTTCTTTTTGGCTAAAAATCCTTGGATTGTATGTTTCAAACCATATTACATCGATCGGAGAAAGAAATGGTGTTTTTCAATCCTGCGTGCATGGGACCATATTGGTGATCTAAACTTGTTCAAGCAAAGCTCAAGATCACATTAGAAACATCAAACCAATTTAAAATATGGTAAGCTTAAATATATGATTTTCAAAAAAAAGTGGAACCAACAAGGTTATGCTATGCGTTTTCATGCATGCAGGATCATCATGATCGATCCAAACCTACCCTTTGATGTTCCAAGTAGGGAATATGATTGAGACTTTGGGACGATAAGGCCTGTAACACTAGTTTTAAAACCTAGGGTTATTTGAAGAATTTTAAGAATTTGGTAAGCTTTATTTGAGGAAGTAGCTCATGTGTTTTGCTCCTGACTTATTGTTCTTAAACAGAGGGAGGAAGTGAGGGTGAATAAGCATGGAAGGAAACAATGCATTCATGGCTTATGAGACACGAATCAAACAACTCTAAAAGATTCCAATTTTGAGAACTTCTTTCCCTTTTGAGCTTCACGCGATTTTTTTCATACTCTCCATATGTTCTTGGGCCTCTAGCTGATCAAGAAACCCATCATGCGCCTTGGCCCAATGATCCTCCATTTTATTTGATTTATTTTGTTTTTATTTGAATTAAAACAAAATAAATATAAATAAAATAATAATAAAACATAAGGAAAGATATGAGTAAGCTTAGGAGGCTTCCATATGGTCATGGACATGTTTGAATTCCAAAACTTAGGCACAATAGTTCAAAATTTAAAATTTGCTCACTTGAAATTTCATGCATTTCTAAAATATTACCCAACTTGTGCAACTTATAACTTGTTCAATTTTCATCTTTTGATGGAGATCTTGGACTTTTTGGAAAGCTCAAGATGTCCTCTAAAATTTCTCTTTTGATCATTTTTGCATTTGGTGACTTTATCTTGATGTAAGTTGCCTCGACAAAAAGTGTCTTTTTATTGACTTTTGAAATGACCTGTAATGTATTAACTCATATCTTTCAAATGAAGCACTTTTTGGACTTGAGCATACATATAAAAAGTTGTAGAGAATTGAATTTCCTTTAAAATGGGCTTTGGTTTGGGAAAAGTTTATGAAGCTTGTGAAAGTTATGATTGGTCAAAGCTCAGTTGACTTCTCCTAAATAAACCCTAATTTGGCAACTTTTTGACTTTTTATGATTTGAGGGCTTTCCTTGAGGAATCATGATAAACCCTTGATCAAATGATGAATGTCACTTCAAAATTTATGTTGACCATAGTTGACTTTTTACCCAATACAATTGATTTTCAATCATCTGAGCCATTGATTGAGCAAACTTGTGATGCAAGACTTGAAACTTGAAACTTGACATGAGCAATATTAAAGACCTATGATGAACCATGAAAATCATTTGAGACCTTTGCAATCCAAACTTCCTTGAGAAACTTAAAACCCTAGTTATAGACCCTTTGCTTAGGAGGAGGTTTGACTGGTCAACCCTTGAGTACTTGAGACCTTTGGAAGAATGTTTTGAAGAAAATGAGAGGGAAAATTTTGGGGTACAACATCCACTATCAGATAAGAGGAAACAAATAGTTAAGAAAAAGGAATAGAACAATGAACATTAGGATCTTGAACAACTTGTTAAACAGTTGATTGTTGAACGATTGATTATTATTGAGAAGCCATTTATGAATCCATGAACAAGAACCGAAAAAGGTTTTAGGGTTTTATAAAACTGTTGGCTTGAAAGAGAGAAAGTGTGGGATAATGGTAGCAAAAGTGTGTGAAGTGGGAGTGAGTGGGTTTTTTAAATAGTTTTCATAATGATTAAAATATATTGAAAACACTAAAAATCCTGACAAGGGGTAAAGCGTGAAGATTTTAAACCTAATCCTAAAATGATCTCATTTCTCTATGAGTCACATTAAGTGCTAGGCGTGCTTCAGAAAAGACAATTGTCTTACTATAAATCACAAACCTTTCACTATCCTAACACCTCATTAATGAAGTAAACTCTTTAGTTTCCAACAGACAAAAGCATTCTAGAGAGAAGATTATGACGTAGGATACTTCTCATACATGAGAACCTCACTCATCAGAAGCCTCATATTCCAGAAGTAACAAAAACAACAATCGTGCTTTAGAGTTTCATTTTCCATTTTGGAAAGTGAACACTCTAAAATTGTATATTTTTCATTCTGGGCACGAAACCATTTTAAAATTTTTCAGAATGAAAAGCAGACTATCTTCAACAAGGGGTTTTGTAAAGATATCAACCCATTGATGGTCTGTATCTATGAGTTTTAAAGATAAAATTCCCTTCTGAATACAATCTCTTATAAAGTGATGCTTAATCTCAATATATTTTGCCCTAGAATGTAAAATTGGATTCTTAGACAAACAAATTGCAGAATTATTATCACAGAAGATAGGAATGTTGCTCTCAAATATTTGATAATCTTCTAGCTGACTCTTCATCTAGAGAATTTGGGTGTTGTATCCAGAAGCAAAAGTATATTCACCTTCTACAGTTGAGAACGTTATTATTGATTTCCTTTTTCTCGGCCATGAGATCAAGTTATCTCCCAAAATTTGACAACTTCAAAAGGTGTTTTTCCTCTCTAGTCTGTCTCCAACATAGTCAGCATCACAATAGCCTACTAGCTTGTATTCACTTAATTTTCTATAATAAAAGCCAAGGTTAATAGTACCATTCAGATACCTAAAAATCCTCTTAACAACAGTTAAGTGTGATTCTCTAAGAGCTGATTGGAAGCAAGCACACAAGCAGACACTGAATAAAATACCAGGCCTAGAATAAGTCAAATATAATTAGAAGCTATCATACCCCTGCATAGCTTCTGATATACCTTACCACTTACCTAGCCCTTCTCCAGAACGCAAGTAGGATGTATAGGTTTGTTTTCTATCATTCAGACAAGTCAAACTTCTTTAGAAGTTCTTTTGTGTACTTGCTCTGATGGATGAACATCTCTTCTAGGCCTTGATTAATTAGAATCCCCAAAAAGAACTTGAATTCTCCCATTAAGCTCATCTTAAAGTCATCCTGCATAGACTTAGCAAATTCCTTGAACAAAGTGGCATTAGCATAACCAAATATCATATCATCAACATATATTTGAACTACTAGAATGTCCTTTTTTAAGGACTTACAGAACAAGGTGGTATTGACCTTTCCTGTGGTGAAATCATTTTATAAAAGAAAATTGTGTAATATTTCATATCAATCTATGGGAGCTTGTTTCAGACCATATAATGATTTCTTAAGTTTTAAAACAAAATATGGATTTTTATGATTCTCAAAACGAGGAGGTTGGTGTAGATACACTTCCTCTGTCATGTTACTATTCAGAAATGCACTCATAACTTCCATCTAATACAGGATGATATTATGATTAACAATAAATGAAATTAAGAGACGAATATACTATAAACTGGAAACTAGTGCAAAGGTTTCTGTATAGTCAATCCCTTCTTGCTGACTATAACCTTGTGCGACCAGTCGAGCCTTGTTTATTTCCATATCTCCTTTTTCATTGAGCTTGTCTCTGAAGACACATTTGGTTCCAATCACATGAGTTCCTTTGGGTCTTGACACAAGATCCCACACATTATTGACTGAGAATTGATTCAACTCTTCTTGCATAGCCAAAATCCATTATGTTTCCATAAGCGCTTCATCAACATAAGTAGGTTCTATAAGGGACACCAAACCCAGAAGCGTCTCTTATGAAGGTTTGAAGAAGGATCTAGTTCTGACTGGTTCAGATCTATCACCCATAATCAATTCCTCAAAGTGTGAGGATAATTGTTCCGTGCTTTCTTAAAGGGGACTAGGCTTCAACAACTTCTGGTTGATTTCCTTCCGAGTCTTTCTTCTTATGGTCCTTGATAGCAGCATCATCACATTCTGAGTCTGAAAAAGTGATCTACAAATTTGCAAACTTCTCAACTAGCTTTGACTTTTTCAGGATCAAGCTTATCATAAAATCTAACACAAATAAATTCTTAAACAATAAGGGTTTTAGTGTTATACACTCTGTAGCCATTTGAGTGTTCAGAGTATCCTAACATGATACACTTTTGTTCTTTAGAATCAAACTTGTTAAGATTATCTTTAGTGTTCAACATAAAACAATCACATCCAAAAGTATGAAAGTATGAAATGTTGGGTTTTCTGTTCTTCCATAATTCATACAGAGTCTTACCCAAAATATATCTTATAGAGACTCTGTTCTGAATGTAATATGCTAGGTTGATTGCCTCTTCCCAAAAGTGATTTCCATGTTAGTCTCGTTGATCGTGGTTCTGGCCATTTCTTGCAGAGTTCTATTCTTCCTCCCAACAACTCCATTTTGTTGTAGAGTTCTAGGGCAGGAGAAATTGTGGGAAATTCCATTTCCATAAAAAAGTTTTTCAAAGTTTTTATTTTCAAACTCGCCACCATGATCACTTCTGACTTTAGAAATTTTGAGATTCATCTTATTTTGCACTTGAGAACAAAAGGTAGTAAACACAGAATGTGACCCATCTTTGTGTTTAATAAAATTTACCCATGTACGACGACTATAGTCATCAACAATGACTAATCCATACTTCTTACCATTGACATAAGTAGTTTGCATTGGTCCAAATAAGTCAATATGCAGAACCTTCAATGGCCTAGAAGTAGAAACAATATTATTTGCTTTAAAATAAGTTTTTTGAAAACTTGCCCTTCTGACATGCTTCACAGAGAGAACATGAAGAAAAATTCATCTTTGGAAGGCCTTTGATAAGATCAGCTTATTTAGCTAAGATATTATTCTTATGCTAACATGACCCAATCTTCTATGCCATATCCATTGTTGTTCATTAACAGACATAAGACATTTCATGTTTTTCTCTTTAAGATCAGAAAGTCTAATCTTATAGATGGTGTTCTTACTTTTGCCATTAAAGAGGATTAAGCCATCCTTCTAACTAACAACCTTACATGAGTTTTGATTAAAGATTATATCATAACCATTGTCACTTAATTTACTTATTGATAATAAGTTATGCATTAATCCATTAACAAGCAAAACATTATTAATAGAAGGGAGATAACCATTACCAATTATTTTGGAGCCTATGATATTCCCTTTCTAATCAACTCTGAAACCTACTATGCCTCCAGGATTAAGTCCCAGGCTTTGGAACATATGCCTTCTCACCATCATGTGTCATGAGTAGCTAGAGTCTAGGTACCATGATTGGTGTCTTGACATTGCTGCTAAGGATATCTGTAACATAGATTATCTGCTTCTTAGGTACCTGTTGTACCACAAAATTTGCCCTCTCTTTTCTCAAGATATTTCTCACAAAGATTTTCAAAAGCTCAAGTTTGCACAATGTGATACGATGGAAGAATCGACTATTATATATTGGTTTTGCGTTCATGTTCGCAAATGTCGCGGTAAGCAAGAGTCGCCACCGACTTTTCTTTTATCCAAATTAAGGAAAGGGTGAAAAGAACAGAAAAAGACCTTTTCGAGAGTTTTCTGAGTAATGGGGGTAGATTATGGAAAGGGAAGGTGTTAGCACCCTTTCCATTTTTAAAATACCTTTGTGCTTTGTGTTTGAAAATGTTTTGAAAATGCCTTAGTACGGAGAACTTTGTAATGTTTCTCGGGATAATGGAGAAAGTATACAAAGTGTTTTGAAATGTCTTTTGAAAAGTAGTTTTTGTGCAAGTGCAAAAATGTTTGAGCAAACTTCTAACAGCTATCTACTTTTATACTCGAAAAGGTTATTCTTTTCCTCTTTTCCTTTAGATAGTGCTATCCTGCTATTAATGAGTAGGTAGCCTTGTCGTTGGATGTTTTGAGGGACAATTGGAGGGACGTTACAGTCATAAAGGCAACTTGTGGAGACACTTTAGCAATTCTGTTTTAGGGACTAGATCATTTACCGAGAAGGAAACTGTAGGGTCATCAAGGGACTATGATCTTTTGATTTACGGGTCTTTGCTAAAGCATTCCTGCCCCATGACTGTTTTTTAAAGGCAACCAAAGTGGGCGTACCTTAGAGGTGTATATGTGCAAGTGTGTTATGTTCAATTATTTTTTTATCTTTTTGTTAAGTTTGCTAACGTTTGATTATTAGTCTTTTCATACACGCCTAGTTACTAGCAGTTAATATGAAAAGCAGTAAAAAAATGAAGAAAATAGAGGTCCTATGCTATTACAACCAAATCGAAAGACAAGTAAAAAGTAAAAATAAAGAAGAGAAAAGACTTCTTCGATCCATGCCATGGACTCCTTCGATTCACCCTTCTTTGGCCTTCTTTCGATTGAGCTTGGGAATGGGTATGAGTAGCCTTCGATTTGGCTTGAGAATTGATGGGGCAAGCTTCTATTTGCACCCTTTCCTGCCTCCTTCGACTGGTTTTGGGAAGGATATGGGTAAACTTCGTTTGCAAGGAGAAAGAGAGGGATTCAATTCAAAGGAAGAAGGTTGCCTTTCGATTCTATGAAGGGCGTTGCTGGAAAGGCCTGAAGGATCACCTGTGGAGGCACTGCATCTGCAAAAATATGTTAGCAAAATAAAACGCAAGACCTGGGTATCGAAACCCAGTTCCTTCGATCCTGCGCGCGCTGGGTCTTTTCAGGATATATCTGCAACAAGTGTTAGAAAACGAAAAACATGACCTGGGTGCCAAACCCTAGCCCTTTGATCCTGTCTAGAATGAAAAATCGAATGAAACAACATATATGGATGTGTTATGTAAATACAAAGTTTGACATTTTACCCTCTCTTACCAATAGTTGGAACCTTCGATTTGGCACTTTCTAGATGTGGGTACCTTCGATCTAGGACTTCTGGGTATGGATACTTTTGTTGAAGGGTTGATTTGGCTTGGATTACTTATGAAAATTTTGACAACCTTTGGTGGGTTTGTGGGCAGCGTATCTCTAATCTACGTCCCTTTTCGTCCCCCTAGAACGGTGACCTTGACCTTGTATTTATAGGAGTCTGATGGTGCATAGTAACAGCAAGAGACAACCATTTAACTAGGCTTTTAAAGCTATGAGACAAGAATCAGACATATTCAAAGATTTCCCTTTTGAAATATTCATGCCCCCTTTTGAAATCTTGGATGAACCTGGGCACTTGACTCCTTCGAACGCCCTCCAGTGTTTCTCTTCGATTGGCCTATTGTTACTTCCTTCAAATGGTTTTATTTCAACTTAAACCAATCGAAAACATAACTTGGTTAACATGCCTGTCGAAAGGCCCTTTGTACGCTCTAACAAAAAAACAACCTTATTTAAGATGCCCGTCGAAGCTGGCCTGGTTTGAGATGCTAAATCAAAGAATCCCTTGCCATGCTAATCGAAAGGCTTGGCCCAGGGTGCCAAATGAAAGGTCTTTCAGAATGCCAATCGAAGGCCTTGACACAATTCTAATCGAAGGCCTTGACACAATGCTAATCGAAAGGCTTATCATGAGGCCAATCGAAAGGCCTTGTATCCATGCCAATCAAAGCATTTTTTGGAATGTCAATCGAAAGGCTTGGCCATAATGCCAATCGAAGGGCATTGTCCATGCCAATCGAAAGGATTCTTCAGAATACCAATCGAAGGGTCTTTCAGAGTGCCAATCGAAAGGTACTTAAAACACCACTCAAAAATTTTCTTTTTCCTTAGGCAAGGGTTTGTGGTCAACCATGTAGGGGGAAGACCTTGGAAAACATGAGAGGGAAAATTTGGGGTACAACAAATGCCCCTATTCAATCTTCTTAAACCTAAAGATGTAGATTGGCTTGTCTGACTTTCGTGATATGAGGGTGGAAGATGATTGAACACTAGAGTGCCCAGAAATTTGCACTCGATGATATGTTGGTTGATTGTGTAGGGAATGGGCTTACATATGCCATTTGGAGAAGATGACTGAAATTCGTTGGAGATGGGCTTAAAGACTCCATCCAAAGAATATGATGGAGAGTCGTCGGAGATGGGCTTAAAGATGCCATCCAGAGTAGATGCTAACTTCATAAGAGGTCTCTTTGTGGGGATTCTTGTTCCTGTTGTCTGAGGAGGAGTCCACTGGGGCATGTTGATTTATGTTGTTTTCCTGTTTGAGGAAAACTCTATGGGGAATAGAGTCTAGGAACTTCAGTTGTCCATGGCTCTACTGAGGGGTCATCTCTGGATTGGAGAGATGAAAGTTTGTGGTTTTCTGGTTGAAATCCAGGCCTTACAATAATTTTCTAGGGAGAATGAAATTAACTACTATCTGGAAATGTATCAGAAGAAACCCGTGTAGGGCTGTTTCAAGATGAGTCCGGGTAAGACTTCATCTAGAAGTGTATTAGAAGGAACCTGGGTAGGGCTGTTTTAGGATATATATATATGAGAGGGAGCCTAGGTAGGGCAGCTTCAGGATGAGTCCGGGTAAAACTGCATCTGGAAATTGTAAGAAGGAACCTGGGTAGGGTTGCCTCAGGATGAGTCTGTGTAAAACTACATCTGGAAATTCAAGAGAAGGAACCTGGGTAGGGTTGCCTCAGGATGAGTTTGTGTAAAACTGATATGGAAATTGTGAGAAGGAACCTGGGTAGTGTTACCTCAGGATGAGTCAGGGTAAAACTGCATTTGGAAATTGTAAGAAGGAACATGGGTAGGGTTACCTCAGGATGAGTCCGGGTAAAACTGCATCTGGAAATTGTAAGAAGGAACCTGGGTAGGGTGGCCTCAGGATGAGTCTGGGTAAAACTTCATCTGGAATTTGTAAGAAGGAACCTGGGTAGGATTGCCTCAGGATGAGTCCGAGTAAAACTGCATCTGGAAATTATAAGAAGGAACATGGGTAGGGTTGCCTCAGGATGAGTCTGGGTAAAACTGCATCTGGAAATTGTAAGAAGGAACCTGGGTAGGTTGCCTCAGGATGAGTCCGTGTAAAACTGCATCTGAAAATTGTGAGAAGGAACCTGGGTAGGGTTGCCTCAAGATGAGTCAGTGTAAAACTGCATCTGGAAATTCAAGAGAAGGAACCTGGGTAGGGTTGCTTCAGGATGAGTTTGTGTAAAACTGCATCTGGAAATTGTGAGAAGGAACCTGAGTAGGGTTGCCTCAGGATGAGTTTGTGTAAAACTGCATCTGGAAATTGTGAGAAGGAACCTGGGTAGGGTTGCCTCAGGATGAGTCCGTGTAAAACTGCATATGGAAATTGTGAGAAGGAACCTGGGTAGGGTTGCTTCAGGATGAGTCCGTGTAAAACTGCATCATGAAATTCAAGAGAAGGAACCTGAGTAGGGTTGCCTCAGGATGAGTCCGTGTAAAACTGCATATGGAAATTCAAGAGAAGGAACCTGGGTAGGGTTGCCTAAGGATGAGTCTGTGTAAAACTACATCTGAAAATTCAAGAGAAGGAACCTGGGTAGGGTTGCTTCAGGATGAGTCCGTGTAAAACTGCATTTGGAAATTCAAGATAAGGAACCTGGGTAGGGTTTCCCCAGGATGAGTCCATGTAAAACTTCAAAAGGAGCCTAGGTAGGGCTGCTTCGGGATAAGTCCGTGTAAAACTTCAGAAAGAGCCTGGGTAGGGCTGCTTTGGAATAAGTCTGTGTAAAACTTCAGAAGGAGCCTGGGTAGGGCTGCTTCGAGATAAGTCCGTGTAAAACTTCAGAAGGAGCCTGGGTAGGGCTGCTTCGGGATAAGTCAGTGTAAAACTTCAGAAGGAGCCTGGGTAGGGCTGCTTCAGGATAAGTCCGTGTAAAACTTCAGAAAGAGCCTGGGTAGGGCTGCTTCAGGATAAGTCCGTGTAAAACTTTAGAAGGAGCCTGGGTAGGGCTGCTTCGGGATAAGTTCATGTAAAACTTCAGAAGGAACCTGGGTATGGTTGCTTAGGGATAAGTCTGTGTAAAACTTCAGAAGGAGCCTGGGTAGGGCTGCTTCGGAATAAGTTCGTGTAAAACTTCAGAAGGAGCCTGGGTAGGGCTACTTTGGGATAAGTCCGTGTAAAACTTCAGAAGGAGCCTGGGTAGGGCTACTCTGGGATAAGTCCATGTAAAACTTCAGAAGGAGGGATAAGGAACCCTGAAGCTACCGGTAGAAAACACAGAGCCGCCACCGAACTTTATTTATCCCGGAGGAAGGGGAAATATCGATAAAACCACAAGGGAATGGATAAGATGGTCTTGCGACCAAGAGAAAGGGTAAGGGAGTCGGTTATGCAAGGGGAAGGTATCAACACCCCTCGCATCCGTTGTACTCAACGGGATCCATTTTGTTTGTCTGTCTTAAAGGGTGTATTTATCTACAACTATGCTTGCTTAAAGGGAAATGGATGGTTTTTTTGATTATTGCGTTCGTGAGGGTTTCACGACCCTTTGCCTACGTATCCAATGAAGGAATCAGAACACCGTAGTTCCTCTAGAAAATGGTTGGTTTGTTTGTGTTTTTTAATGGGCGACATTAATGCACGCATTCTAGCAATAGGCACGACCGGTATCGCGCTAGAATGGAGATAACATGCCCTTGGGGGAGTTTTGATTGGTTGAGTGTTTTTGCGAGTTTTAAAATAAATTCAAGTAATGATTAAGGAATGTTTTTGGATTTTTGATTTGTGAGTGGGAAGTTTTAATTACAAAAGAAAAATGTTAAGAGGGAGCCTAGAAAAGCCTAATTGTTTGTTACGTACAGAGTGTGGACTTAAAGTTGAGTTTGAAAAGGGGATATCTAACTTAAAATTATCATGAATCGGTAGAAAACCCTAATGTCTAATCCCAAATTCCATTTAATCAAGGATAATAATTGAACTAAAATATCCTACAGGGATCAAGACATTGAATCAATCATCCACACAAACAAGATAAAAGAAAAAAAACTAGCAATATTTTTATGATGTTTTTAAATAAAGAAATTATAAGATCGGAAGAAATTAAAACCTAAGTTCTAAAATTATCTATGATTACCAAGTAGAGAAATTCTAATATCAAAGAAAAATCAAAATTATAATTCTAATATTATTCATTATTTCTATTAACAAAATTTTGATTTTTAATTTCCTTTCATTTTTAATATTTCTTAATATAAAAAATAAAAACAAAATTTTGTTAATAGTAATAATGAATAATATTAGAATTATAATTTTGATTTTTCTTTGATATTAGAATTTCTCTACTTGGTAATCATAGATAATTTTAGAACTTAGGTTTTAATTTCTTCCCATCTTATAATTTCTTTATTTAAAAACATCATAAAAATATTGATAGTTTTTTTTTCTTTTATCTTGTTTGTGTGGTTGATTGATTCAATGTCTTGACCCCTGTAGGATATTTTAATTCAATTACAATCCTTGATTAAATGGAATTTGGGATTATACATTAGGGTTTTCTACCGATTCATGATAATTTTAAGTTAGATATCCCCTTTTCAAACTCAACTTTAAGTCCACACTTTGTACGTAACAAACAATTATGCTTTTCTAGGCTCCCTCTTAACCTTTTTATTTCGTAATTAAAACTTCCCATTCACAAATCAAAAATCCAAAAACATTCCTTAATCATTACTTGAATTTATTTTAAAACTCGTAAAAACACTCAACCGATCAAAACTCCCCCAAGGGCATGTTATCTCCGCTCTACCGCGATATCGGCCGTGCCTATTGCTAGAATGCGTGCATTAACGTTGCCCATTAAAAAACACAAACAAACCAACCATTTTCTAGAGGAACTATGGTGTTCTGATTCCTTCATTGGATACGTAGGCAAAGGGTCGCGAAACCCTCACGAACGTAATAATAAAAAAAAACATCCATTTCCATTTAAGCAAGCATAGTTGTAGATAAATACACCCTTTAAGACAAACAAACAAAATGGATCCCGTTGAGTACAACAGATGCGAGGGGTGCTGATACCTTCCCCTCGCATAACCGACTCCCTTACCCTTTCTCTTGGTTGCAAGACCATCTTATCCATTCCCTTATGGTTTTATCGATATTTCCCCTTCCTTCGGGATAAATAAAGTTCGGTGGAGGCTCTGTGTTTTCTGCCGGTAGCTTCAAACCCGTGTAAGATTTCTTCATGAAGATCCCATGTAAAGTTATATTTCAAAAAGAGAAGAAACCCGTGTAAGACTGCTTCATGAAGAGCCCGTGTAAAGCTGTATTTGGAAGTCAGAAGAAACCCGTGTAAGATTGCTTCATGATGAGCCAGTGTAAAGCTGTATTTGGTCGCATAGATAATTATTCTGTTTTGTTTCAGGAGCTAATCCTAAATCTGTTGAAAATTGTTGATGATAAATATTTGTTAATTGATCTTTCCTGAAAAAGGTAAAGCGTTAGCTGTATGCAATGTCATGATGTATGAAATGCATTGTGTAATGGTGTTCTCAAAATAAATGAGATTGGGATGTATGCATTTGTACTACAAATGTTATGACGTTTGTAGAATGATGTATGGATGTAATATGTGAATGTATCAGTTGTTCTACTGCAGCGCTGTTGAATTAGGGAAAATAAATCCTTGATTACAGTCGGCGATGAAGAATGTAGGTCTTCAGATTTCGTTGAAGCTGAACTGCTGGGAGATGATCTTCCGTTGTTAGAGAAATCTTTGTGCCCTACCTGAGGATTTTGTGAAATCTTATTGGGGAATCCTGAGAAGTTTGACAACTTTACTGGGGAAAACCTGTTGTCGGAGCAGTAGTTGGAAATTCTTGTTCTGACGGGGATACGAGAACACCTGACATCACTAGGTTGTAAGCTAAAGATATGGCGGCGAATTTTTAGTAAGATGCCCCTGCCTCTGTACCTGCTGGAAAAAGTACTTGTGGAGACTTTGTGGATGGTTTGAGTGTCATCCCAACTCGCGGGGTGCTTGGTAAATGCTGGTCAGGATGATAAGTCTTCTACTGATAAACAAATGACAAGATGACGGGACATAGTCAAATGTTTTTAATCCCTAACTTTTTCCTGGACCGCCCTTGCGGGTTTTCAGTCCACCGGGATACCCTTTTTTGCTCAAGCCGCCTTTTCAAGTTTTCGACATGCCGGGTGTACAATTTTTTGTATATATCCCTAATTTTTGCCCGAACTCTTTTGGTTCGCTGGGATGCCCTTAATTTTGCCTAGGTCTATCAACCTAGCGGGTCTTATTCATACGTAGTATTTTTCGACTATGTCTGTGCTCATAGGATGTGGAGAGTTGTCAGCGTCTATGACAACTAGTGTTGTAGAAATGCCAGAAAATTTTTATGTGATCGCACATGATTCGTTGCTTGAATTCATGTCCAATGCCCCAAGTGACTTAGATGGAGATCTGGCCCTGGCTATTTGGCATTTTTGGAGAGATTCTTTGCATATTGACTTAACTGCTCCATATTAATTAGACACCATGTCATGCCCCTTGATTATGAAAGGCCTGTTATTAGGAATGTTTTTTCTGTCTGAGGTGATTCTGTCCATTGAGAGGGGTCTTCGTTCACTGAATATTCATTGTGTGAATTTCTCTGCCATTTGAACAATTGACGTGGTCTGGTTCATGGTTTAAGAAACAAAGGATAAAGGCTCAAAATTTATTTGTACCCACCCGTTCTTTATGATGTTCTTCAGTCATATGCTCAGTTAATTGTGCATTTCGAATTCCAGTTGAGTTCTGGAATGTTGGCCCCGATATTTCGGTGATGGTTCAGAAATTGAACGTTTGTTTGAGAAGACAGTCATTTTTGTGACCTTTTCTTTTTGTTGAGGATTTGTAGGACCTCTTTCTTTTTTGATTTTTCTATCTCTGTCTTTTGCCTGAACTGTTTCTTTTGTGATTACAGCCAGCGGGATGCCCCCGTTTTTTTTCCCTTAAGTCTCCTTCATAGGTTTTGACTTAATGGGCTTTTATTTTGAGAGATAATGACTGCCTGTTCTTAATTATTATGTGGAACCATCACCATATTTTGGAGAACATCTTCTACACTATTTATTGTGTATGAAGGGAAAGCTTGCAACTGAATGCACATCTGAATTAACTGAGAAAACTACCCTGCCCCAAGTTATGATTAAGGGTTTTAATTTGGGTGAAAAGAAAACTCCTACTTATTAGGCTCAAAGGGGTTGACTAGGGATTATCTTCCTTATAACTCCACTGTTTAGGATTTGAAACAACGCCTGTACATCATCAACGGGGCTTGTTCAAAAGCATACTGTAGAGATTATGGTATCGTTCTCGTCATCCCCCCTCTAAAGGCTTAGAGCTTTTAATCTAGAGTTGAATATCACAAAAAGGAAGTAAGAAAGCAGTTTAAGCATAATGAAAACAAATTAATTCAAGACAAACATGTGCAATGCATTAATGAAATAACAAAGTTTGACATGACAATAATTGTTTGAACAAATAAAGAAAATACAACTTGAGAATTCAAATGAACAAAAATGCTCTCAATCCTAGCCATGATTTGCATGGGAGCAGTGATCACGTTGGGAGTCTCAGGAGGGTCGAACTCAATCTCCTTAGCATCAATCATATTCTGAATCTTGTATTTCAGTGCCCAACAATCGTTAGTATCGTGCCCCGGACTGCCAGAATGATATGCGCACCTTGCATCAGGATTGTAGTTGGGAGAGGAAGTCTTAGGGGTTGGATGAGGTCCTATCAACGTAATCAGATTCATCCTCATCAAGTGTTGTAATGCTTGTGACAGTGGCATGTTGATCTGGGTAAACTGTCTCTTAGGCTCGTCTTGCCTTCACTGATTACCCCATTGTTGTGGTCGTTGCACGTGTGCTGAATTAGAGATCAGTACTACCCCTACAGATTGGTGGTAGTCTACCTTATTACAACCCTTCTGGCCATACACAACATTGGCTTCCCTCTTACCAGCAAATGGCTTCTTCTCAGCATTAGAAGATGCAGCCATCAGGATCTTCCCACTCTTGATACCACTTTCGATCCTTTCTCCAGTTAGAACCATCTATGTGAACCCGGATGAGGAACTCCTAATCAGCAGATTAAAGAACGGGCCTGTCAGAGTGCCCATGAACATGTCTACCATTTCCCAATCATTCAGAGGAGGTTGTACCCTTCCATCCAGATCTCTCCATTTCTGGGCATATTCTTTGAAGCCTTCGCTAGAACCCATAGACATGCTTTGAAGTTGTGTACGAGTTGGAGCGAGGTCAGCATTGTATTGGTACTGCTTATAGAAAGCAGCAACCAAGTCTTCCCATGTATGAATGTCTGTTCTTTATAACTGGTAGAACCACTCCAGTTGCGTGCCAGCTAAACTTTCTTGGAAGAAATGGACCTATAAATTCCGGGCAGTGGTGTGAGGCTGGATCTTCCTGACATAGGACTTAAGTGCAACTTAGGGCAGGAGACACCGTCATACTTAGCGAACGTGGGGACCTTGAATTTTGATGGGATGATCACGCTAGAAACCAGCTCTAATTCCTCAAAGTCCAAGCCATGTATTTTCCGAATCTCCATAGCATTGAGACGATCTTCTAGCTGTTTGTATTTTTCATCAGCCGGAGGATACTGCTCCTCATCATAGTCAGATTCATCATCAGATTCTTTTGGGATGAAGTCTTCCTCTCTTGTTTCCTCCTCTTTATTGTTTCCTTCCTTTGATGAAGTTATCAGTGCAGAGGGTCGCTGCACTGGTCCTCTGATCCTTCTTCCGAGACTCACTAACCCAGTTGGCTTCTTCGGCTTCTTCCTTTCTTTAACAAGCAGGGATTTCAGTACTTCTTGCCCCTTGGTCAGAGCCATGATCATCTATTGAAATTGGGCATTCTGAGTCTGTAGATCCTTCACTGTTTGTTCTAGAGCCATTGCTGAAATAAACAACAAAGAGGATGAGAAACCTGCTTATGCAATGATATGTATGATATATGTATGCAATGTTTTCAAGGATCCCGCGGGGTAAACAAGAAATTGTCAGAAGCTGAAATTTGCAGCTTTGATTGAAGAACATCGTATCATTTAGTGTCCTTCTACGAGAGTCAAGCTCACCATATCAAGTGGGTCATAGCCTCTGGCTCAAGTTGTTGAGTTTTGATCTTTTAACGATATCGTCTAGAGGAAAATAAACCCCCTTTCCCTTTGCTAGACGTCTAGTTTATCATAACCTGCATCACAAACCCTTGAGATCCTTGAAATGGTTAAGGAAATGTTATGGCATGATGTTATGATGTGTATGCTACGCGTTAAGGAAAAGTGTAAGGTGATGAAGACAAGTGAGTCTAAGAAGTCCAGGTTACTGGATAATGACTGTAAACAAATCCAGCAAGTAGCTCAAGTTGAATGCAAACAAATCACACAAGTAGCCTTAGGTTTAGGCTTGCATGGGGTTTGTAGGTAAGTACCCTCTTGAAATTTAGTTGGTTTTAAACCTGTCCTAGAAATAGTAACCGGGTTCTAAGGAGCCAAAATATCACTGATCTTTCTTTATCGAGTTATTTCATCTTACCAATCTTTTCTTGCGGCCGAAACATCTCAAAATTCCAATCTCAATGAGTGTAGCATCGAGTATCAACCAATCCCCAACTTTACATCGAGGCCGGCTATCTCACTACTTTCTAATGGACAAGTTTGTTCAACTAATATTCTAACATCCGTTAGTGCTTCACGATACCACACGGCGGCCCCGTATTCTCCTTTATTCAACACAAGGGATAACGGTACCAACCAAAGTGTCACACCAACACAACCATCGCTTCAACCATATCGATCTATGCCGTACAGTCTCCATGATCTATTGTTGTGTACCTAAAAGTGTGCCCTAGATCCGGGTGTAGGATCTATAGAAACAACCCAAACAACCCTCCAAGGGTAAAGCAAACAAAACACAACAAAGCAGTTAAATAATGAACTAAATCTAAGGTAACCCCACTTTTTATTTCTCCCCAGTAGAGTCGCCAGTTCTGTGATACGGTGGCAGAACCAACTGTTATATACTGGTTTTGCGTTCGTGTTTGCAAATCTCGCTGTAAGCAAGAGTCGCCATCGACTTTTCTTTTATCAAAATTAAGGAAAGGGTGAAAAGAACATAAAAATACCTTTTCGAGAGTTTTCTGAGTAAGGGGGTAGATTATGGAAAGGGAAGGTGTTAGCACCCGTTCCATCCGTAGTTATCTACGGGCTCTTAGAGGTTTGCTCATTTTTAAAATACCTTTGTGCTTTGTGTTTGAAAATGTTTTGAAAACGCCTTAGTACGGAGAACTTTGTAATGTTTCTCGGGATAGTGGAGAAAGTATACAAAGTGTTTTGAAATGTCTATTGAAAAGTAGTTTTTGTGTAAGTGCAAAAATGTTTGAGCAAACTTCTAACAACTATCTACTTTTATACTAAAAAAGGTTGTTTTTTCCCACTTTTCCTTTAGACAATGCTATCCTACTATTAATGAGTAGGTAGCCTTGTCGTTAGATGTTTTGAGGGACAATTGAGGGACGTTACAATCACGAAGGAAACTTGTGGAGACGCTTTAACAATTCTGTTTTAGGGACTAGATCATTTACTGAGAAGGTAACTGTAGGGTCATCTAGGGTCTTTGCGGGTCTTTGCTAAAGCATTCCTGCCCCATGACTGTTTTTTAAAGGCAACCAAAGTGGGCGTACCTTATAGGTGTATATGTGCAAGTGTGTTATGTTCAATTATTTTTTTGTATTTTTTTAAAGTTTGCTAACGTTTGATTATTAGTCTTTTCATACACGCCTAATTACTAGTAGTTAATATGAAAAGCAGTAAAAAATGCAGAAAATAGAGGTCCTACGCTATTACAACAGAATCAGAAGACAAGTAAAAAGTAAAAATAAAGAATAGAAAAGACTTCTTCGATCCATGCCTTGGACTCCTTCAATTCACCCTTCTTTGGCCTTCTTTCGATTGAGCTAAGGAATGGGTGTGAGTAGCCTTCAATTTGGCTTGAGAATTGACGAGGCAAACTTCGATTTGAACCCTTTCCTGTCTCCTTCGATTGGGTTTGGGAAGGATATGGGTAAACTTCGATTGCAAGGAGAAAGGGAGGGCTTCGATTCAGAGGAAGAAGGTTTCCTTTCGATTCTATGAAGGGTGTTACTGGAAAGGCCTGAAGGATCACTTGTGGAGGCACTGCATCTGCAAAAATATGTTAGCGAAATAAAATGTAGGACCTAGGTATCGAAACCCAGGTCCTTTGATCCTGCACGCTAGGTCTTTTCAGGCTATATCTGCAGCAAGTGTTAGCAAACGAAAAACATGACCTGAGTGCCAAACCCAAGCCTTTTTATTCTATCTAGAATGACAAATCGAATGAAACAACAAATATGGATGTGTTATGTAAATACAAAGTTTGACATTTTACCCTCTCTTACCAGTAGTTGGAACCTTCGATTTGGCACTTTCTGGATGTGGGTACCTTCAATATGGGACTTCTGGGTGTGGATACTTTTTATTGTACCCAAAATTTTCCCTCTCATTCATCAAGAATTTGCTCACAAGATCTCCTTGACTCAAGATTGCACTAGGGTTTGATCAGCTTAAGACCCCTCCTTAAAACACTGATGATCAAATTAGGGTTTGAGATTGGACAAGGATATTTGAACTTCCAATGCCCCATATGACTTTCATGGATCATCATGGACCCTCAAGATTACTCATGTCAAGTTTCAAGCCTTGGATCACATTTTTGATCAGTCAATTGAGCAGTTGACCTAAAAATCAGTTGTATTGGGGAAAAAGTCAATCATGGCCAATTTACAGTAAAACTTCATAATTTTTGATCCACATCAACATTTTAAACCCATATGTATCATTTGATCAAGTTTGGACCACAAGTTCCCAAGAATTTTGATCAAATCTCCAAAAGGGCAAAATGGTCAAAATTAGGGTTTTGACTCAGAAAGGGAAATTTCTGATTTTTGACCTAGCAAATGGTCAATTGGTTTAAAGCATGATCTTAAGATTCCAATTGCGTCATTTTGACCTAATGACATGGTTCAAAATATTGCAAGTCCATTGGATTGACAGATGAATTTTTCAGTCAACTGATCAAAAGTCAACTATATACTGAAAAGTCAAACTTTGACTTTTTGGTCAAATTCAAGTGCCAAAGATCATAATTCATCAAAACATGTCTAAATATGAAACTTATTCATCAAGAAATCAAAAAGTCAAGATTTCATTTTGAAAAGTCAAAATTTCTAAACTTAGAAATTTTTCTAAGTGTTGGAAATTTCATGTTTTTTCATTACTTTAAGCAAAATTTTCACCATGATTCAAGATGATTCAAGATAAACTTCCAACATGAAAGTTGTATATCTCCATGAAATCTACAACTTTTCTTTACACGACTCCTTCCAAAAGTTCTTGGATCTCAAGTTATAATTTTATGAACATGTGGTCATGAAACTAAACACTTAGTGAAATTTTGCCCTAATTTGGCCAGGATTTTGACCTAACTTCATGACACTTTTTCATATAGTTACAAGGGGAATATTCAAAAGAAATTCAAATATGGGTTGTATAGCACATTGCAAGCTTTCTAAAATGTCCAAGAACTCCTTGAGATCATTCTTGAGTAGGGAGAATCGAAGAGATGAAGTTAGGGTTTTATCACATGAATTACAAGTCATTTTTGATGAACACATGAACCAAGTCCATGCTAGGCTGCATAATCTTTGCTTTGAAGGCCTCAAAATTGTTTGTCACTCCATAATCAAATGTTTACACAACTGTTAGGGCTTTGATCCAAGCAATTGAGCTATTATCCAAGTTGCATTTCCATTTATGGCACAAAGTTAACATTGCCATTCTTGTAAAGCAAGCTTTTTGCATAAAGTCCATTCTTGAGCCTCTAACTTGTTCCCTCTGATCACACTCCATCCACAAAGTCAGAAGCAAGCTTGCTTAAAGCATAACCACTATATGAACCAAGTACACAAGGCTTTGAAACTTGAATTTCTCAAAAATTACATGTTATGCATAAACTTGTGATTTTGAATTCTGATGAACAATAAGTATCCAAACTTGTTGCTTATAAATAGAGTCACTATTTGTGAGCTAAGGGATGAGTTTGATCACCCTGAAACACTCCCAAATTCCCTCTAGCCAGAAATTTCACAAAAAACTCCATTGATACACAATTCTGACCTTAAACTTGTATCTCTCATTTCCCTCGTGCGTTTTCCCTCAAATTCATTCCTAAAGCTTCCTTACATCAAATACAACTCATCCCCATCCTTATTCCAGAACTGTAACACCATTTACCATAACCTCCATAACTAAAAAACAGAGTCTGCAACTTGACTTCTCCAGGCCATTTCAGCCACTCTCAACTTAAACAAATCATGACATTAGCTACCTGGGACCTCAAGGGAGCTAACCTGATCATCACCACCACTTGAAACAAGCTCAAACTCAAAACACGATTTCCAGTTTTAAGTTTTCATTTTTGATGAGAAATGAGCAAGTTACAGTTGGTATGGCTGGAGGTTGAAGATGAAGTCATTAGGGCGCGTTTTTCCTTGTATATTTATTGTTTTGCTTATGTTAATAGATGTATAGCCACCCCAGTGGTAGAAGTGCGCGCCTGTAACCTTTGAGACCTGAGTTCGAGCCCCAGTGGTACCCTTTTACATTTTTTTACACATTTTGACATTTCTGACTTTTTTGAGCGCCCGGGCCTTATTGGGCTTGCTTTGTTTTTATTTTTTTATTTTTTGCTGACTAACCCCCTGTAGGCTATTGGCACCCGTGGCCCAAGTTCATTTATTTTCTTTTTTTATTTCATTTTTATTTTGTTAAATATATTTTCTAAATACTAAAAAAAATCATAAAATACAAAAAATGCTAGATTTATATTTTGACTTAGTTTATTTTATTTTCCTCACAAAAAATATTTTTATTAATTATACTTTATTTATTTTTTTTACTTATTTTCTTGTAAATATAATTAAAACTAGGTTAATATTTATTTTTCTTTTACACCTATTAAAATATATTTATTTATATATAAAAAAGGCCCAAATACTTTATAATACTATATATATTTTCAAGACATAAAAATACTAAAAAATGCTTTTCTTAAACTTATTTTCTTTTGATCAATTAATAGATTTAGGGTTTTTTATTTAAAATATTTTCTTAATAAACTTAGGTTTAATTAATTATTTTCTTTTTTAATTAATTAGGTTAAGACAAAAGCCTTTTATCTAAAAAATCCAAACAAATATCAATTTACTTTATATTTTGCATTTTTGTACATTTATTCATTTTGTACATTATTTCCATTTAATTTCTTGTACAAATTTAATTTGGTTGTAATAGACTAATTAGGTTTAAAATTTTCCCACAAAAATTTATAATAGCTTAGTAACTTTAAAATTACGCAATTTATCGCTTTATACATAACATGCTAGTAATTAGGGTTTGTATGGAAAGACTAAAACCAATACTTAGAAAACCCTAAATCAAGACAAAAACAAGCATGAAAATAATACACTTGCACACAAGCACCCCTAGGGTTACTCCACTTGGTTGCCTTATACAAAATGGCCATATTACGCATGTAAAGTATCTTAGCAAAAATAAAGCAAATACAAGATCATAGTGCCTCGATGATGCTATCTAAGTTGCCTTTCAAATGATCTTAGTATTTAAAAGAATGCTAAGATACCTTGAAACATTGATAATCATGGTTATACGATGACCCATGCCTGTCCCGTTTACATCCAAAGATAGGTTTGCTTACCAAATCAATGGTAAGACAACAATGTCAAAGGAAAAGAAAATGAACAAGAAAGACTTTTGAGTAGGTAGAATGCTCCTAATTACTTGCTCCATTTCAAAACAAAATTCCTTTCTATTTTCAAAAAAAATCACCTATACTTTCAAACATTTTACAAAATTGAAAACATTTTCAAAAGATCAAACATCTTTGTATACATTCTTACAAACAAGAATCATTACAAAGATTGCCTAAAAAATTACCTCTTTACAAAGTACTTTCAAAAAACCACACCAAGCACAATTTTCAAACAAAAAAGAAAGTGATTTAGCAAGTAACTAAGAGCCCATAGAAAACCATGGATGAAAAGGGTGCTAATACCTTTCCTTTTCATAATCTACCCCCCGAACTCAAGAAATAATCTCAAAGGTCTTTCCTGTGCTTTTTCACCTTTCCTTTTGGATAAAAGAAAAGTCGATGGTGACTCTTGCTAACCGCAACATTTGCGATCAAACACAAAAACCCCCAAGTCAGTTCTCCCACCGTATCACACTTTTTTTGAAGGGTTGCTTTGGCTTGGATTACTTATGAAAATTTTGACAACCTTTAGTGGGTTTGTGGGCAACGTATCTCTAATCTCCGTCCCTTTTTGTCCCCCTGGCATGGTGTCCTTGTCCTTGTATTTATAGGAGTGTGATGGTGCATAGTAACGAAAAGAGACAGCCATTTAACTTGGTCTTTAAAGCTATGAGACAAGAATCATGCATATTAAAAGATTTCCTTTTTGAAATATTCATGCCTCCTTTTGAAATCTTGGATGAACCTGGACACTTGACTCCTTCGAACACCCTCCAACGTTTCTCTTCGATTGGCCTATTGTTACTTCCTTTGAATGGTTTTCTTTCAACTCAAACCAATCGAAAACATCACTTGGTTAACATGCCCGTCGAAAGGCCTTTGTACGCTCTAACAAAAAACAACCTTATTTAAGATACCCGTCGAAGCTGCCCTGGTTCGAGATGCTAAATTGAAGAATCCCTTGCCATGCCAATCGAAAGGCTTGGCCCAGGGTTCCAAACGAAAGGTCTTTCAGAATTCCAATGGAAGGCCTTGACATAATGCCAATCGAAAGCCTTGTCATGAGGCCAATTTAAAGGCCTTGTATCCATGCCAATCGAAGCATTTTTGGAATGTCAATCAAAAGGCTTGGCCATAATGCCAATCGAAGGGCATTGTCCATGCCAATCGAAAGGCTCCTTCAGAATACCAATCGAAGGGTCTTTCAGAGTGCCAATCGAAAGGTACTTAAAACACCACTAAAAAATTTTCTTTTTCCTTAGGCAAGGGTTTGTGGTCAACCATGTAGGGGGAAGACCTTGGAAAACATGAGAGGGTAAATTCGGGGTACAACACACAAGTATTGACTAGGTCAAGCCACCTCCTCAACACTAATACCTCAGAATTAGGGTTTGAGTTTGCACAAGTATGATTGGATTTTTAATTCCCCATAATAGTTTCCATTGGGCTTTCAAGCATCAGGTCGAAGAGGAAACTGTTGAAAGGGAAAAATAGATAAAAAAGGTGTGAAGATGAAGATAACTATGTCGAATTCAAAATCTGGTTCAGGCTGTTAGAAGCATATGACTGATCGAAAGGGTTGGTTGGCAGATTTTTGATAAATCAAAGGAGAGCAAGCTTACTTCGATCCCCAAGCTTCGACTGGGCAATGACTTCCTTCGAAGCAACCTGCTTCGATCCACCTCTAAACCATTCGACACACATAGTTTCAACATTATGGATTACAAGTCTATTTTCATGCTAGCGTCGATCCCCAAGCTTCGATTGGGAAATGGCTTCCTTCGAAGCAACCTACTTCGATCCACCTCTAAATCCTTCAACACACATAGTTTAGACACTATGGATTACAAGTCTATTTTCATGTTTGCTTCAATCCACAAGCTTCGACTGGGCAATGGCTTCTTCGAGCAACTTGCTTCGATCCACAAGGATAGTTGGTTGTGGCATTTGAAGTTTGGACATTTAAACTTTCGACCACTTAATTAGCTGATTATTCAAGATATGGTTACCGGTATTCCAAGTCTTGAGATGCCTGAAAAAAACCTTGTGAAGTTTGTCTGGTAGGAAAGCAATCCAAAAATTATTTCGTTTTGACTATGCCAATGAGATCATCTTGCATACTTAAAGTGGTACATTCAGATGAATATGGTCCATTCGAAGAGCATACAATTGGTGGAAACAAATATTATTTTGTCTGTTGATGAGTTTGGTCGAGGGTTGTAAGTGGTCCATTCGAAGAACACACAATTGGTGGAAACAAATATTGTTTTGTCTGTTGATGAGTTTGGTCGAAGGTTATGGATCTATGTGATCAAAACGAAAGGGTAAAGTACTCAAGATGCTTGCTGAACAAAGTCCTATATGCTGCCAAACCCAAACTTGTTGTACTGTCCACATAATAGCCTAAAACCATGTCAAAAAGCAGTCAGCTGCACTGCTATGAAACAGCCCTGCACCAAGCTGCCACAATACTCCAAAACTATTGCAAGACAGTCCTGCTATGATGCTCCTAAACCAGTCCCATATTTGCACCAAACTAGCATATATGAGCTGCACCTCGAAAGATATGAAAAGAATATACCCAAACTATTCAAATTTTATTTGTTCCCCCCCCCCCCCCCCCCCCAAAAAAAAAAACTCCAGCAAGACTCTTCTATAAATAAGTTGTTTTCACAACACACAAAGGAGGCTTTTGGACAAGGAAAAAGGAGAAGGAAAAAAAAGAGAGGAGAGAACACTAAGGCTGAAGCCTTACAACACTCTTAAACCTAGAACCAAAAAAACACAATGCCTCTTGTTATTTTCTTTCGAACCCAGAACCAAGAAAAAAAACACAACACCTCTGTTCTTTTCTTTCGAACTCAAGAACATTCAAGGCTGCAACTTAAGTTCGAATCACAGATTCCAGCTTCAAGGTAAGTCTTCTTGACTTTAAACCTTTCATTTCAAGAATCATTGATGATTCATCTTCAAAGATAACATGTAATAACCATTGCATTCGAAGCTAACCTTTTGGTTAGATTCTTTTCTTGTCAATTATATGTTAAGAACTAACCTGTACAGACCATAAAATAATGTTGGAGTGAAATAATTCCAGCATGATCGACACAAAGCCTCAGGCTTCAATCCATACTGCTTCACAGGCCCAAACAGAAGGGAAAAAGGGTATGTGATTCGACACATAACATTATGCTTCGACTCATACTAAGTTTGATTTGGAGTTACAGGGTCTAAAGAAGGACGTGTTCGATGCATATAAGCATGCTTCGATCCACATGCTTTGACACATGCTGTCGAAAGATTTGTTTTGTTCTTTCTTTTGCGCTTTTCTTTTACATATTTCATATATTTGCTTCATAGCTATTCAATATGGTTGTAATAGATAATTAGGTTTAATTTCTTGCAATACCCATTTGTACAATTGTATCCCCCATCCCCCAAATGATGTAATAACGTAGAACATTTATTTTCCGCAATTTTATTACTTTCATAAATGTTAGTAATTAGGGTGTGTATGGCAAGATAAAAAAATCAACCTTAGAAAATCCTAATCCAAGACAAGACAATGCATGAAAAATAAACACACTTTCTCACTTACACCTCTAAGGTTAACTCCACTTGTTGCCTTTAGAAAAATAGTCATGATGTGCATGTGAGCCATCTTAGCAAAAATAATCAAAATACAAGATCATAGTCCCTCGATGACGCTACCAATGTTGCCTTACAAATGGTCTTAGTCCCTTAAGAGAAATGCTAGGATATCCCACAATATTTCCATTCATGACTATACGATGATCCACATCTGTCCCTTCACATCCAATGATGGGACTTCTTACCAATCCATGGTAAGATAGCAACATCTAAAGGAGGAGGAAAACAACATGGACCTTTTGAGTAGGTAGGACGCTCGTACTTGCTTGCTCACAAACTAAAACCATTTCCACACTTACACTTTCAAAACATCTTCAAAAAAACATCTCTTTGAACTATTTTTAAAACCAACACTTTGTATACATTCTTATATAGACGATGTAGCGGTATAAATGTTTAAGACTAAGCCATGGGATTGAATAGACTTGTACAAATATAAATAAAATCACCACGACACATTATTGTTTCCAAAGGATTGGGAAAAGAGCGAATAACCCAAAAAAAGGGGGAAAGATTCAAGGTAAGGGGGTTGGTTATGCAAAGGGAAGGTATTAGCACCCTAAACATATACGGTACTCTGCAGGAACCTCTTTGTAAAATATGTATATTTTGGCTATAAAATGATGTTGTATAACAAATAGATGGTGGAGGTGAGAAAAGAAATATATTTTTATGGTTTTTGCACCCGCCGCAGTTGTGAACCTTTAGTGCCTACGTACCACCTTCCGTACAATAGGGGATCAGGGTACACGTAGTTCCTCTTTTAAAAATTTTAAAATGTAAGTGTGTTGGTTTAATTTTTATGAGATAAAACATCATCGTCATTGTCGGTGTGGAAAAACATACCTACTACCCACAATCATGAGAAAGGAGAATTTGCATCATTTCAAAGTGGAGGATATGGCTTGGATTTTAAAATCAACAATGCCTCACTCAACACACAAGTGGAAAATATCTCTCTTCACTACATATTATAGAAGTATAGTTGTTTGCATCACTACAAGGATTGACAAGAGTCCGATATTTTTGAGAAAAGTTTAAAGATAAAAGCTAAAGTGGCAAAAATGTTTTGAAATGAGATAGATTGACTTTTAGTATTCTCACAAAAAAAGTCAAAGTATTATTAAGTTTGTTGAAGTTTATTTATGAAAATGTTTTGAAAATGCATGGATCTAAGTCCAAGTTTATTATAAAAGTGGTTCAAGTTAGAAAAAAAAAACAAGAAGAGTTTTCAAAAGGAGGAAGAAGATTTTTGAAATTAAGAAGATAGGAGGAGAATAAGGGACTATCCTAAAGCATAAGGTTAAAGCTAGGAATAAGAACCATCTAATAAAAAAGAAGCCAATACTTGACACTATTAGCCAAGATAGAATTCCCATTCTTTGGATTGAAACCAAATAAGCAATGATACTAGACCTCTTAAAAGAACCAAACTTCAAGTGTATTAAGTCTTCACAAAAATTGGGCAGAGTAACGGCTGTATACGGGTGAATTACAGATTACAAACAAAGAGTGTAATCACAATAACCTACATACAAAACAAACAAACAACCCAATGCCTTGAGGTAAACCTCAAGAGCTCCAGACAAAATAATCAGATAAGGTCACAAGGTCTCCAATCATAGGCCAAGGTTTCTAATCCTAAGTCCAAGAAGTCCAATGCTCCATAATGCCAAGGATAGTAACTAAATAGTCCAAGCATCATTAAAGATTTTTAGGGTTTATGTTGATTATTAGGTGTTTTGAAAAAGAAAAATAAAGCTCAAGTGAGCAAAAAATAAAAATGACAAAAAAGTAAATACTCAAATGAGCAAAGATGAAAATGGCATGAAATGCAAATACTAAAAGTAGATAGTGCATAAAAATAAAAGAGGGCATATAATAAAAATAAAGGATAAAGTCAATTATTAGTGATTAGTGGTTAGTTGGATGATCATCTTGAAACTTGCATTTGGAACTCATTAGAGGATTGGTAGAACCAAAGTCTCCACACAACAAGTTGCATTTGCTTTTTGTCAAGTATATCATCCATTTGGAATCCTCATGAGTACCATTTAATGATCAATGATGTTTAAGTGATCCGCGTTGACCAAAGGTGTTGTAGATCCATTAAGGATTGGTAGAACCAAAGCCTCCATATAATGAATCTCAAGGTTATTGGATCAAAGAGATCAAATTAACATACTTGGGCTTGCAAATATAAGCTTGGGCCACAAATGATCATTTATTCGAATCGGGACAAAATTTAACGATATGTTAAGCAATCGTAAGTGGACTTATATAGAAGTCACACCTATTTTGAGGCCGGTCAATAGCAATATATGCACCATTTATTTTGAGACATGATATAGAGATCATGCTCCAATAACACTTAGTGCAATAAGAAAGGGATGAGATAAAGAGGGGTGGGAGAGAATATACAAACCACTTTTGAATTAAATTTAATCAAACTATTATTAAAATCAGTCATCCATTTTTGTGGAGTTAGACTCAACACCATGGATCCAATGATGTTAATAAAGTTCATGATAAAATATTTAACGCAAGATCAGCCAGAAAATAGTCACAAAATAATATTACATTTAATGTATACAAAAAAGGTTTTAAACAAAAGTTTTAAAATAAAAATAAAAGTGAAAAATATTAACTATGTTCAAATTGATTAAGACATAAAAATTAAGTCCATAGTAAAATCAGAAAAGGACTCAAATGATTTTATAATTTTTTTGGTAATTTTTTTAAGGTCAGAAACTATTTTTTAAAATTAAAAGAAATGAGTAAAATAAACCAAAAATGATAAAAAATAACAAAGTCAGAAACAAAAATAAAATAAGGTCACCAATATTTGTCACAATATCATTGGATCATTCCATAATTTTTTCAGAATTTAAAAATACATAAAAGTATTTTTAAACATTTAAAACATTTCAAATAAAGTGAAAATTTATAAAAAATACCAAAACACAAAATTAAATTGTGAAAAAATAAAAATCAGAAAGAGAATAATCAAAAATATTTTTCATAATATTTTTCAGATTTTTTGGACTAAAAATGAATTTTCTATGATTTTTTGAAGTTTAAAACAATTAAATAAAAAAAAATCAGAAAATAAAATAAAAAACAAAAAATTATGGGCCATCTGAACAATGTCAAAATGCGTTAGTAAACAGATCAAGTGGACCTGGCGCGTTGTGCATGTTATGGACTTTAGTGAATAATGCATAGGATCATTAATTAAATCAGATTTTTAAAAAACACAGATGGCGCGCCTTCATTGATTGGAAGATGACACGTTGGTCATCTTCAACCTCCAGCCAGTCCCAAAACCAGGTTGCTCAATCTGTAAAATTAGAGCACGAGACCCTTGCCATTCGCTTCGTCTCTTCAAGATGAAGACAACCACACCTTCGTGACAAATTTATATAAACTATAGCTCAAGCAATTTGGAAGAAAAGTTTTGAAAAGAGATTTGAAATTTCATGGTTAAAACGTGTTTCTAGTAAAAAACAAAGTGTTGCGACTAGAACCAGGGCAATAAGAGCATCACAATGATATCAAAGTTTTGAAGAATTGATGAAGAAACCTACCTATTGAAGTTTGAGTTGTAGAGCTCTGAAACTGGACTTCTACGGAGCAATATATGGCATTATTCTTGAATGTAATTATATGGTTAGCTTCAGGGAAGATCAAGGAAGGTGAATTGATGGAAAAATTGGATTGAAAAAGGCTTGAGACTGGATTTTGAAGTTGCTGAATTTTGAGTTATGGAACAAGTTTGGCAGGGTGATTCTGGCTATCCAAGCTTGAGGAAATAAGTGGGGTATGACCCTCTATTTATAGGGAATCAAATGGAATGTCCAAGCGTGTGAAATGATGAAGTTTGGAGGGAAGTCGTGTGAAGTTGCAAACAAGAAAAGTATGACTTCTAATTTGATCAAAACTCATCCAAAATGCGTGTTTTGTTGTGCTAATCAATTCTGGAACTTAATTAAACATGTTTAGAGGCATAAACGCGTGGAAAACTTGTGATTAGAAGCCAAAACAAAGATTTCAAAATCTGACTTGAGATGAAACTTCAGTTCCAAGTTACCAACTTCAAAATCACGACATTCTCAGCTCGAGGGGTCTTAGGGCATGATTCTTGATGCTTTAGAAAGATGAGGTTATAAGCTTTGTAATGGAACAAGAATAGAATCAAATGGATGCTTGAGCTGAAAGTTGTGTTGAGTCAAAGTTGGAGAAAAAGGGTTGACTTTCCATACTAAGAAATATTTCAAAATTTTCTTCAAAAGTGACCTATAATGTTTTGCATCCAAACATGGCCTTTCTCTTGGAATTTTCTCTTGACCAAAAAAGATGGCATGAAATAGACCTCTTGAATGACATTTTGGGACTTGAATCATTCAAAATATCCAAAAATTGAGAGAGTTACGAATTGTTGAAGTTGGCAAAAAACCATGAAATGACCCATAATCTTTTGTATCCTTAAGGAAACTTCCATCCATTTTCTCACTTTGCACATAAAAGAAGGCATAAAGTTCACATCCTCAAGATCATTGTGGAAAAATAATGGGCTAAAGGTGATAAAAATTGAATAAGTTATTATCACTTGAAGTCACACATGGAAAATTGGGGATTCATATGGAGGACTTGTTATATTTCTTCTTCATCAAGTTTCTTCCACATGAAAAATCATTGGAAATTTTGAAGTGATTTGTTGATAATCCTTTGAAGAGAAGGATGTCTTTGGAATCACTCCAAAATACCAAAAGATGAGCAAGATATAGTCCTTTGAAGTTTAAAACCCTAGCTCCTAGATCAAGAAACATGCCTTGAGGAACTTTGACAATTTTGAGCAAACTTCTTGTACCAACACAAATGATTTGTAAACATAAGTTGTTGAGAATGATAATGAGAACTCATAGCAACCACAACCACTTCCATATCTTGATAATTGAGAAATATATGCACTTGTGACCAAATGGAACAAAGTCTTGTCCAAACATGATTATTTCTTCCATCAACCCCTTGTACTTTTTGTATCAAATTTGATAACCTTGAAATGTGGTGAACCAAAATAACCTTGCCATGCCATTTATTCCAAAACAAATCCAATGGTGAGGTTTTAAATTCTCAAGCTTTATTGACTAGGGCATGGAAATAAACTCATGAACCCATGGAGCAACTTGTTAAATCTCATTGCCTTTACCTATATTAGTAACAAGCAAGACAAACCAACATTGCATTTTATTAATTAAGAGGAGAAATCAAGACAAAAAATATTAATGAGCACAAAAGAACACAAGTCAAGGTGCTTGGTGATTCCTCAAAGAGCAAAGCTAAACATAGGGAGGGGAACCAAGAATCCTAATGTGATCTTATTGTGAATGCCTCAACATGGTATGATGAAGGGATCTTAGGGGAAAAAATTGGGGTACAAAAACTTCCCTTATTTAAGTTTCTTCTATCCGGAGATACGAAGGTTAAAAATCTCCGTGTCGACGTGATCGAAGATACTTAAATATAAAACAAACCCTATTTTTGGCCCTAATATGCCATGCAATGCTTAGGAATATGAGTGCACATGGACAACTCCAAAGGGACGCAAAACACCACTGGGGATGTAACAAAAAAAATAAAAAAAATAAAGAAACAAGAGAGTAACCCAACCAGGAAAATAAATCACTGGTGGATCGAAAAGACCCGAATCAGAGAGGATGATAAAATGGTCAAAGGATACACCAACTCCTACTGGAGGTAAAGCTACCAACATTCACTGAAGGTAGGGAGAAAAGAAATAACAACACCGACGTTCACTAACAGTGAGCTACCAACATTCACTGAGGGTAGTAGGAAAAGAAATGTCATAGCATCGCTGTTCACTGATGATGAACCACCAACATTCATTGAGGGTAGAAAAAAGATAACAATCATCGACGTTCACTGTCGATGACCTACCAACTTTCACTGAAGGTAGGAAGAGAATATATCATAGCACCGCCGTTCACTGACGATGAACTACCAACGTTAACTGAGGATGAAATACCAACGTTCAATTAGGATGAACTACCAATATTCACTGGGGGTAGCAAAAAGATAACAATCATCGAAGTTCACTGCTGATGACCTACTAACTTTCACTGAAGGTAGGAAGAGAATATATCATAGCACCCTGTTCACTGACGATGAACTACCAACATTCACTGAGGGTAGAAAAAAGATAACAAACACCAACTTTCACTGATGGTGATCTACCAACTTTCACTTAAGGTAGAAAGAGAATATATGATAGCACCGCCGTTCACTGATGATGAACTACCAACGTTCACTGAGGGTAGCAAAAAGATAACAAACACCAACTTTCACTGATTGTGATCTAACAACTTTCACTGAAGGTAGAAAGATAATATATGATAGCACCGCCATTCACTGACGATGAACTACCAACATTCACTGAGGGTAGCAAAAAGATAACAAACACCAACTTTCACTGATGGTGATCTACCAACTTTCACTGAAGGTAGAAAGAGAATATATCATAGCACCTCCGTTCACTGACGATGAACTATCAACATTCATTGAGGGTAGCAAAAAGATAACAAACACTAACTTTCACTGATAGTGACCTACCAACTTTCACTGAAGGTAGAAAGAGAATATATCATAGCACCGCCGTACACTGACGATGAACTACCAACGTTTACTGAGGGTAGCAAAAAGATAACAAGTTTCCCCAAAATTTTGGCATTTCACCTAGAACGGGTCTCAACTTCTTCTTTAACCAAGACACTTTTCTTGGAAAGGGTAAGCTGTCTCAAATAAAGAGACTTCCACCTGCCAAGATTTCACAACAAACCGTCTCTGCAAATTTGAAAGTCTTGCCATATGCTGGCGTAAACCGATGACAGACTGCAAACTATCCACTCATAGAGGAGATAGCAAAAAAAAGAAGATTACGTCGACTTTTCCAGGGAAGCACCAGTTGCTCAAATAAAGAGACCTGTCACTTGTTGTCATGAAGGATTGTAAAAAGAAATGATTTTATGGGGAGAATAGTATGGCTTCCTGGGGAATTAAATATGACTTCTTGGGGAAATGCCACGATATTCCTGCTGAGGAGATAAAGTCTTCTTGTGCAAAATAAATGCACAAACCAAAACTCGAAGCTTTCAGAAATCCAGAGTAAATAATATTGCTGGGAAACCAAAGATTCAAATCAGAAATAAACTGGAATGAAACAGTTAACCAAAATATATCCTTTGAGAAATAAACTCAAGAGGGAAAACCAAATCCATCTAAACAAAGAGCTGTACAGGAAGGCTAAAGAAAAAATCTTCCACGAGGGATAACTCAGTAGGGAAATTGAAAGAATATATGCTTTCTGCTTAAAGCCAACACTCTATTGAAGAGAGGACAATGTAAATCTGCAAAACAGGGTGATATGTCAACAAAAATATTAACAAATGTTAATGAGAAATGATTTGCCAATTTTAGCTATGCATGATGTATGTATGAATGTATGAGTGTATGAGTGTTATTGTGCGTATGCTTACAAAACAGATATACAACACCAAGAGTAACCAGGCAAAACCACCTCGGGCACAAACAACACTCGGCTAAATCACATCCAAGATGATCATTCCAAAAACAAGGTAAATGCCAGCCGAGGAAACATAACCTACTGTCTGCTTTAGCTTTACTGAGGAGAAACATAATCCGGAAGTAAACAAAACAAAGTGGCAGAATAGTACAGATACAGGGATAGAACATCCTTTTCTAGGCTTCACCAGGGAAACAAATGTTTTCAAAAGTAACACTTCTACTGGGGATTGCAAAACCAATCTTAAGTAAAGCATATGGACACCAAATCATCAAAATGTTCATTGGGGAATTCAGGTCCACTTTATTGGGTAGTTAATCACCACATCCTTAAAGGGAAAACCACAATACGTTCTTCACTAGAGAAACCGGGGACCTATATTCTTCAAGAGTGATTATGGTACCAACTTCTCTGGAAAAAGAACTTCCATTAGACCGAATCGAAAACTTTACTGGAGAAATCTCGAATTGAAACTTCACATCATGAAAACTCAGAAAAGAGGAGAAATGAATCCAAAATTGACCGAGGATACCGGAGTCACGAACCCAATACGACGAATCATCCTTAGTAAACCTTCCTGAGGGGAAAAAATTTCTCAAAACAACTGGAGTTTGTCCATTCCTGGGATCACCATTTTTGTTGTTTTTTTTTTCGCATCATAAATTCTAAAGTAAAAGCAAATTGTAAATTCTTTTTGAAAAATCGATTTTGTTATTTAATCTTTTTGCTTTGAAAGTTATTATCAATAATAAATGGAGTCTTTGCAAGCTAAATAAAATAAGAAACACAAAGAGTTTGGTAACAACTCAAACTTTATTAATAGAATGGTAGTCTGCAAACTGAGAGACTCCATAAATGATTACAAAGTTTGGAAAATGGTAATATATATTGGAAAATATACATTGAGATACAATGACCACTATCCCCTCTAACAATTTTTGAAATCCTGAGCAACAGCTTCTGTTGAAGTATGATGAGGATTCGAGAAGATTGTTGCTTCAATAATTATATCTTGCATGATGTAGTTACTTGCCAAGAAAGTCCCTAACTTTTGCCTAAGTTGCCCTTGCGGGTTTTCAACTTAGAGGGAAATTTATTCTGTTTATGTCTCTAACTTTTGCCTAGACCGCCCTTTCAGGTTTTCGGCCTACCGAGACGCTCTTTTTTTCCTAAGCCGCCCTTTCGGGTTTTCAACTTAGCGAGTTGTTCTTTTACTTCTTTAGGCGAAGTATTTCTTAACTGCATCAGCATTCATGGGACGTGGGAACTCCTCACCATCCATAGTTTCAAGAATTAATGCACCGCCAGAGAAGGCTTTCTTGACAACATATGGGCCTTCAAAGTTGGGAGTCCACTTTCCCCTAGAATCAGTGTTGAAAGACATGATCTTCCTGAGCACAAGGTCTCCTTCTCTGAATTCACGAGGTTTGACCTTTTTAGCGAAAACTTTCTTCATTCTTTTCTGATATAACTGTCCATGACACAAAGCTGTCATTCTCTTCTCCTCGATCAAATTCAATTTGTCAAACCGGTTTTGGACCCATTCAGCCTCAGTCAACTTGGTTTCCATTATCACACACAAAGAGGGAATCTCAACCTCGAATGGGAGTACCGCTTCCATTCCATACACTAGGGAGAACGAGGTTGCTCCTGTTGAAGTGCGGACAAATGTTTGATATCCATGCAAAGCAAAAGGGAGCATTTCATGCCAATCCTTATAAGTAACGACCATTTTCTGGATAATCTTCTTGATATTCTTATTAGCAGCTTCAACAGCCCCATTCATCTTTCGCCTGTACGGAGATGAATTATGATGGACAATCTCGAATTCTTCACACAGTTCTGTCATTATTTTATTGTTTAAATTCGAGCCATTGTCGGTGATAATTCTGCTCGGCACACCATACCGACATATAAGGTTATTCTTGATGAAGGGCACAACCACCTGCTTAGTAACATTGGCATATGAATCAGCCTCCACCCACTTGGTGAAGTAATCAATTGCTACCAAGATAAAACAATGTCCATTCGAAACTTCGGATTCTATCATCCCGATTATGTCAATACCCCACATAGAGAAATGCCATGGGGAAGAGATCACATTGAGAAGTGTCGGAGGCACATGAACCTTGTCCGCATAAATCTGGCATTTATGACACTTCTTTGCAAATTTATAACAATCATATTCCATTGTCAGCCAATAGTAACCTGCCCTTAGCATCCTTTTAGCCATCGAATATCCATTGTAATGAGTGCCAAATGAACCTTCATGAACCTCATGCATCAACATGTCTGCTTCGTGTCTATCCACGCATATGAGCAAGACCATGTCATAATTTCTTTTATACAACACATTTTCACTAAGGAAGAAACAACCTGCCAATCTTCTCAATGTCTTTCTATCTTTATTCGATGCACCAATCGGGTATTCCCGAGTCTAGAGAAAATGCTTGATATCATAATACCAAGGCTTCTCATCTTCTACCTCCTCTGTTGTAAACACATGAGCGGGCCTATCCAGTCGCCGAACCATAATTCGAGGTATATCATTCCAAGTATTTACTTGATACATGGAAGCCAGAGTTGCCAGAGCATCCGACATTTGATTTTTATCTCTTGGAATATGATGGAATTCAACTTTATTAAAGAAGGGTAATAACCTTCTAGCATAATCTTTGTAAGTGATCAAGCCGGGGTGACGAGTATCCCATTCTCCTTTAATCTGGTTTATTACCAAAGCTGAATCACCATACATATCTAGAATTTTAATTCTGAGATCAATAGCTTCTTCGAGACCCATGATGCAAGCCTCATATTCTGCCATACTATTAGTATAATCAAATGTCAACCTTGCAGTAAAAGGGATGTGCGATCCATGTGGAGTGACAATCACAACACCAATTCCTTTACCATAAGCATTCAAAGTTCCATCAAATATCATACTCCAACGAGATTCAGGGTCAGGACCTTCCTCAAACAATGGTTCATCACAATCTTTCACTTTCAGGAACATCACATCCTTATCGGGGAATTCATACTCTACAGACTGATGATCCTCCACTGGTTGGTGAGCAAAATAATCTGCCAACACATTGCTTTTAATAGCTTTTTGGGTGCGGTATTTGATATCATATTCAGATAGCAACATCTGCCAGCGGGCAATTCTCTCAGTAAGAGCAGGCTTTTCAAAAATGTACTTGATTGGATCCATTTTAGAGATTAACCAAGTAGTGTGATTCAACATATACTGCCGCAAAAGCTTTGCCGCCCAGGCCAAAGCACAACATGTCTTTTCCAGCATGGAATACCGCGACTCACAATCAGTGAACTTTTTACTGAGATAATAAATGGCGAACTCTTTCTTCCCTGTTTCATCTTGTTGTCCCAGAATACAACCCATGGATTTATCTAACACTGTCAGATATATAATCAACGGTATTCCTTCGACAAGAGGGATCAAGATAGGAGGTTCAAGCAGATATTCTTTAATATTTTCAAATGCCCTTTGGCAGTCATCCATCCACACACAACTTTGATATTTCTTTAACAATTTAAAGATCAGTTCACATGTTGCAGTCATGTGGGAAATGAATCTGAAAATATAATTCAAACGCCCGAGGAACCCTCTGACTTGCTTTTCAGTTCTTGGCACTGACATCTCTTGAATTGCTTTGACTTTATCAGGATCAACTTTAATTCCTTTCTAGCTAACAATGAAACCCAACAATTTCCCCGATCGAACATCGAAGGTACATTTATTTGGATTCAAGCAGAGACGATACTTCCTCAAACGCTGAAAGAACTTCAACAAATCTTCTACATGCCCTTCTTCAGTCTGGGATTTAGAAATCATATTATCAACATATACTTCGATTTCCTTGTGCATCAAATCATGGAATATGGTTGTCATATCCCTCTGGTATGTTGCACCAGTGTTCTTCAACCTGAAGGGCATCACTCTGTAACAGAATGTTCCCCAGGGTGTGATAAACGTTGTTTTTTCCATGTCCTTTGGAGCAATTCTTATTTGATTATACCCGGAAAATTCGTCCATGAACGATAATACTTTGAATTTTGCTGTGCTATCAACTAACATGTCAATGTGTGGCAATGGAAAATCATCTTATGGATTAGCTTTATTTAATCTCTATAATCTATGCACATGCGAGCTTTTCCGTCTTTTTTCGGTACTGGGATAATATTGGCAATCCATTGAGGATACACCGACGTCACAAGAAAACAACATTAATCTTCTTTAGAACCTCCTCTTTGATCTTCACTACCATATCTGGGTGAGTTCTTCTCAACTTCTGTTTGATTGGCGAACACTCTGGCTTTAACGATAAATGGTGCTCTACAATATCTGTATCTAGACCAAGCATATCTTGATACGACCGAGCAAAAATATCCACATACTCTTTCAACAACTCAATCAACCTGCTCTTCACATCAGGATGCAACAATGCTCTAATCTTGATTTCCTTCGGATCTTCTTCTAAACCCAAATTGATCACTTCCAATGGCTCTTTATATGGCTGAATGGTATTTTCCACGTGCTCAAGCAACAGTGAGACCTCTTCTGGAATCTCATCATAATCTTCTTCTTCAGCCCCATACACAGGACATTAAAAGTTGGGAGAGGGTGCAAGGTCATTATATTCAACGAGTTTTTTAATTAATCTGCACATATGATTTATGATTGCTTTTAGAAACTGACACATATAACAAGTGATCATGCATATTGAATTTCAGTTATTATTTATTTTGAAGGTTTTTTTTTCTGATTACCATTTTCCAAGAAAAAAAAGCTGAAAATAAAGACATAATTTGGGAAACAAAGACAACTTTTATTATTGATTTTAAAAGTCACAGCAAACAGATAAGCTCTATAACATTAATACTTCCACCTTGGGCAGAGTGAAAGTTTTTCAAAAAGATTAACAAAACAAATTACTTTGAAACATGTATGCAAGAGGGAATATCAATGGTGATCCAGTTCTGAACCCTAACTCCGTGCGTCACATAATTCGGCATTTTCTGCTCTACTTCATCTTCCACAATGGCATTAATCCTGGAAACAGTTGGATGAAGATAACCCCCGCTACGGAAGATATCTTGATACTTGCTCGCAACAGACTTCGGCTTCATGATCTTACCTTTGTTATTCTTCAAAGAGAACCCCAAGCCGACTCTGTTCTTGTTTATAGGTGGACCCACAATCCGTCCCCATACCTCGCTATGACCCTTTCACACAACTTACTGCGCATCCTTAAGCGAAACTATGGAATTCTAATTTCCTCTTATGTTGCCAATGGATAAGGCTTGTAACTGGGTTCCAACAGCAGCTTCATCCGCCTCCACAATGCTGAAAGAGGACAAATGAGATATCAATACTGTCTGTTCTCCATTTATGATTACCACTTTTCCTTCACGTATAAACTTCAGCTTCTGGTGTAAAGTCAAAGTGACAGCTTCTGCCTTATATATCCACGGCCTTCCCAGCAAACAGCTATAAACGGGTACAATATCCATGACCTGTAAATTTATCTGAAACAAATCTGGTCCTATATGAATAGGCAAGTCCATTTCACCAATAACATATTTCCTTGATCCATCAAACGCTTTCACAATAATGCCACTTAGGCGCATGGGCGTTCCTTGATATTTTAACTTCATAAGAGTGCTCCTCGATATAACATTCAAAGTGGATCGATTATCAATCAGCACATTGGATAGTGAATCATTCTTGCAATTCATACAGATGTGGAGGGCCAGGTTGTGATTCCTTCCTTCATCTGGTAATTCATCATCGCAGAAACTCAAATTATTACATGACATATTGTTCCTTATTACGCTGCTAAATTGGTTTATTGGGATATCACTCTCCATAAAAGCTTGGTCCAATACCCTCATCAAGGATTCTCTGTGAGCAGATGAGTTCATCAATAAAGCCAAGATAGATATTTTTGAAGGAGTCTGCAATAGCTGATTTGTAGTCACTCATCTTGATTATCTTCAAAATATCATCCACTTATTTCTCTAACGTAGCCCCACTAGTATCACCCGTAACCTTATTGGGTTCAACATTCTCAACAATTTTCTTTCCAATACTAACATCTCCTCGAACAACTGGTGCAAACACACGACCGCTGCGGGTCACCCTGCTATTTTCAGCAATATTCCCAACATCAGGCATTGGCTGGATAGGAAATTCCACACCTTCCTCCATGATTGTAGCATTATATTTGTAGGGCACAGCCTTATCTGACTTGTAGGGGATAGGACCCGACAAACTAATCACCAATGGGGTAACAACTGGCTTGATATAATATTCAACTTCAAGATGGGCGGGTGCCCCGAAATAAGGTACAATGATGTTTACCCCTTCTTCAACATAATCAGTCATTATTGAGTCATTTTTGGAAAACAAATCCTCATCTGAGGAGAAATACTCATTTGCAGAGGCATACTCTTCATCTGACTCTTTTTCAGTCAAGCAGACCTCAATCAAATCAACTTCATGGTAATTATCCCTTTGACCTATAACTTTGATAACTCCATTATCTAACAACAACTGAACACCCTTCTTCATGATTGAACATCCTCGGGAGTCCCGACAAAAAATTCGGCAAGATCCATACTGGTGTTCTACCTGACCAGCCATATGGCAGAAAGTAGCATGCAATTGCACAAGGTCCTCATTCATATACTCTACATCAAAAATTCTGAATTCTCCAGGACATCCACAAACCATATTCACCTCCTCTTCATACTCTGCCCTAGGTCTGATTATGTGGATGAGGCCCTCATCCCTCATCTCTTGTAAACCAGCCTTTATCTTATTGCAACCCTGTATGTCTGTACTACAAATAGCACAACCGGAATGATCATGCATGTAGTAGCTAAATTCACAGAGGTCTGCATGCATTTTCACCAAATCTCCTCTTACTAGATGAATATCAAAAATCCGGAAATCGCCTGGACAACCGGCCATCATATTCACAACGTTTACTCCCCCATGCTTGGGTAGAGGATTGTCTTTCACATTAGGTACCACATCCTTGAAATATAGAATACTAGACTTCACCAATTTCTGCACCTCAGTCTTCAAAGGATAAAAATTCTCAACATTATGCCCTGGTGCTCCCTGATGAAAAGCACATGTTTGGTCTGCCTTGTAATACAAAGGCAATGGTGATGGTACAACGGGAGATGGTCGGGTCTGAACCAACTTTTTATGAATCAATGCCGGTAGTAACTCCGTATAGATCATAGGAATAAGGTCATAACTCTCCCTTCTCTGATTATACCCTTGATTCCCCTGTTGGGATGGTCTCTGATAAGCAACGGTAGTTGGAGCTGCACCCACAACTGGAGTAACTGAGGCGACTTGCTAATGACGCTGATAATTCCTTCTAGGAGTATTAACCCTCATCTCTTGCATAACAACATTTGCATTCCCTTCCTTTTTCTTGGTAAACCCATAAGATGGCTTCTTCACACCTCCAGAGCTTTCACTTCTCGTTAAACGACCCTCTCTTACAGCCTCTTCTAAGCGGATACCCGTTCCTACCATTTCAGTAAAGTCACTTGGCGCACTTGCTACCATCCTCTCGTAGTAGAAAGCACCCAACATTTTCAAGAAAATATTAGTCATCTCCTTCTCTTCAATAGGAGGAACCACTTGGGAGGCTACCTCACGCCATCTCTGTGTATATTCTTTGAACGATACTGTGATCGGTGGGAACGAGAACTGACTGTTTTTTGAATGCTGGTTCGCGTTTGCGTTTGTTTTTGCAAAGTGTCGCGGTAAGCAAGAGTCGCCACCGTCTTTTATTTTATCCAACAAGGGAAAGGACAAAAGCACAAAAAAAATTCCTTTTCGAGATGTTTCTCGGGTTCGGGAGGTAGATTATAGAAAGGGAAGGTGTTAGCACCCTTTCTATCCGTGGTTATCCACAGGCTCTTAGGTACTTGCTCACTATGTTTTCAAAAGGTTTGCTTTTCTTTGTGATTGTGGGTTTTGAAAAGATTTTTTTTGAAACTTCATTTTAACTCTTGCTTCTGTCCTCAAGAGTGTATGAAGTGTTTTTGAAAACTTTGTTCGAAAAGTGTAAGTGTGAAAAGTTTTTATTTTGTTTTTTAAAGGAGCAAGTACTTAAGAACCTCTACCTACTCAAGAAGGAATTAAACTGTGCAAATGTCCTTTAGACAGTGCTATCCCACTATTGAGGAGTAGGTAGCACCGTCGTTGGAGCTTTCGGGTCAATTCGATTTAAGGGACTTGTGGTCACAAAAGCAACATTAGGACGCTTTAGTGGTAATCCTAACGTCTTAAATCATTTTTTATCGAGGCAACCATTTCGAGGCAACTTATGATCTTGGGACAAAAGGACGACCTCTAAAACATCCTATACTTAATGACCACATTCGAGGCAACCAAGTGAGGTTTACCCTAAGAGTGGCATGTGCAAGTGTGTCAATTTTCAGTTTATGTTATCTTTGTACATGTTATGGTGAGCTGTGGTTGATTTTAAATTAAGATAGATCTTGCCATGAAATCCTAGTTAGCATACATCTAAACAGTTAATATGTGTACAGGAATTTAAAGTGCGAGAATTGTAAATCCTACGCTATTACAAGGCTTCGGGGAGGGGGATTATTTACATGTCCAAAAATTGGGGGAATAAAGCAGTAAAGCGTAAAAGGTATCAGCTAAGCTATTACAAACCAGTAGGAAATTACAATAAAATAAACGCGCGCAAATCTGGAAATAAACTCTAAAAAATTCTAAGAATAAAATCTTTTTGTTGTTTTAGTTTACTTTGGGAAAATAATCTAAATCTATTTAATTTTAGTTTTTGGAAAAATGTTAAGATAATTAAAGGTTAATTTACAAAGTTAATTTAATAGAAAAAGAACTATCCTAATGTTTTTTGTGGTTTTTTGATTTTAATGTTAATTAAAAGATAAAAAGAAGTCTATGAAAAAAAACAAAAAAACAAAGCGCAGGAGGGATCCTTCGATCCAAGAAAAAAGAGTTTCGACCCAGGGAGGGTCCTGGTCCTTTCGATTGGGCCAGACAGTAAGGCGTGAGCAGCCTTCGATCTAGGGAAGAGGATTGTCTTTTGATCATGGAGGTCATGGCTTTCGATCCAGGAAGGAGATGCGTCCTTCGATCCAGCATGCTAATGGGTTTGATCCAGAGAAGGGCTCTCCTTCGATCTGGGATGTTATACCTGCAAAAGCATGTTAGCGAAATAAAATGCAGGGCCTGGGTATTGAATCCCAGGCCCTTCGATCCTGCACTTGTTGGGGTCTCTTCCGGCTAAATCTGTAGCAAGTGTTAGCAAACGAAAAAACATGACCTGGGTGCCAAACCCAGGCCCTTTGATCCTGTCTAGGATGGCAAATCGAAAGTAACAACAAGTATGAATGTATTATGCAAATATGAGGTTGGATAGTTTACCCTTTCTTACCAACAGATTGGACTTTTAATCTGGGCGCTTCCTGGATGTAGGCACTTTTGATCTGAGGGCTTCTGGGCATGGGCACCTTCGATCTGAAGGACTGCTTTGGCTTGGAAAATCTGACAACCTTTGATGGATTGTATGGGTAGCACCTTCTCCAATGTTTTTGTTTCTGCAGAGTTCTCTGTATATTTTCGTTCTATGATTTTCGTCTCATTTTCGTGTGTTGCACTGCATGCTTGCCTCTGTATTTATAGGGGTGTGGGGGTGCAGTAATGGCAAGAGACAACATTTAACCAGGCCATTAAAGCCATGAGACAAGAAACAGACACATTAAATAACTTCCTTTTTTGAAACATTTGTGTCTCTTGAATGAACCTGGACATGTTGATTTAGGCGCCCTCTTGATGACCTCCTTCGAATGGGCTGATGGCGTCCTTCGAATGCTTTTCGAAAGCTTCTTCGAATGGACCCTTCGAATGCCTCTTCGAATGGACCTTCTGGAATTCCAATCGAAGGACACTGTTATAATGCCAATCGAAGTACTTGTCCAGAATGCCAATCGAAAGGCTCCTTCAGAACACCAATCGAAATGCTCCTTCAGAATACCAATCGAAGGGTCTTTCAGAATGCCAATCGAAGTGCTCCTTCAGAATGCCAATCGAAATGCTCCTTCAGAATGCCAATCAAAATGCTTCTTCAGAGTGCCAATCGAAATGCTCCTTCAGAATGCCAATCGAAGTGCTCCTTCAGAATGCCAATAGAAGGATCTTAAAGAATGCCAATCGAAATGCTTAAAGAGTGCCAATCGAAATGCTCTTTCAGAATGCCAATCAAAATGCTCCTCCAGAATGCCAATCGAAATGCTTCTTCAAAGTGCCAATTGAAATGCTCCTTCAGAATGCCAATCGAAGTGCTCCTTCAGAATGCCAATCGAAGGGTCTTAAGGAATGCCAATCGAAATGCTTAAAGCACCACTCAAAAATTTTCTTTTTCCTTAGGCAAGAGTTTGTGATCAACCATGCAGGGGGAAGACTTTGGAAAACATGAGAGGGCAAATTTTGGGGTGCAACAGTTGCCCCTGTTCAATTTTCTTAAACCTGAGGATATAGATTGGCTTTCTAGCCTTTCGTGATCCGAAGGTGGAAGATAATTGAACACTAGAGTGCCCAGAAATTTGTACTCGCATGGTGAAGTATCAACATTGTGATGTCGGGAATGGGCTTACAGATGCCATTTGGAGATTGTTGGCAGGAGGATGGGCTTACAGATGCCATTTAGAGATTGTTGGCAGGAGGATGGGCTTATAGATGCCATTTGGAGATTGTTGGTAGGAGGATGGGCTTATAGATGGCATCTGCAGGAGTGTCGATCGCATAAGAGATTCCTTAGCAAGAACTTGCATACCTGTTGAAAGAAAGATGGTCTTCCTGGCTTGTTGTAAGTGTTAATCTTCAATCTCTTTGTGTAGATGGTTTTCCTGGCTTGTTACAAGTATCAGTTGTCCACAGATAGTTTTCCTGGCTCGCTACAGGTATTGATCTGGAACTTGAAAAGGTTGGTCGAGGAGATATCTGTCCTGGCTGGTTTCAGGTATTAATCTTTGACTTGAGAAAGAAAGATAATTCTCCTGGCTGGTTTCAGGTGTTAATCTTCAATCTCTTCATGTAGATAATTTTCCTGGCTTGTTACAGGTATTAATCCACAATCAGTCGTCCACATATATTTTCCTGGCTTGCTACAGGTATTAAACTGGGATTTGAAAAGGTTGGTCGAGGAGATATCTGTCCTGGCTGGTTTCAGGTATTAATCTCTGACCTGAGAAAGAAAGGCTTCCTGGCTTGTTACAGGTATTCATCTTCAATCTCTTCATGTAGATAATTTTCCTGGCTTGTTACAGGTATCAATCTACGATCAGTCGTCCACAGATATTTTCCTGGCTTGCTACAGGTATTAAACTGGGACCTGAAAAGGTTGATCGAGGAGATAGCTGTCCTGGCTAGTTTCAGGTATTAATCTCTGACTTGAGAAAGAAAGATAATTCTCCTGGCTGGTTTCAGGTGTTAATCTTCAATCTCTTCATGTAGATAATTTTCCTGGCTTGTTACAGGTATCAATCTATGATCAGTCGTCCACAGATATTTTCCTGGCTTGCTACAGGTATTAAACTGGGACCTGAAAAGGTTGATAGAGGAGATAGCTGTCCTGGCTGGTTTCAGGTATTAATCTCTGACTTGAGAAAGAAAGATAATTCTTCTGGCTGGTTTCAGGTGTTAATCTTCAATCTCTTCATGTAAATAATTTTCCTGGCTTGTTACAGGTATCAATCTACAATCAGTCGTCCACAGATATTTTCCTTGCTTGCTACAAGTATTAAACTGGGACTTGAAAAGGTTGGTCGAGGAGATAGCTGTCCTGGCTGGTTTCAGGTATTGATCTCTGACCTGAGAAAGAAAGGCTTCCTGGCTTGTTATAGGTATTCATCTTCAATCTCTTCATGTAGATAATTTCCTGGCTTGTTAGAGGTATCAATCTACGATCAGTCGTACACAAATATTTTCCTAGCTTGTTACAGGTATTAAACTGGGACCTGAAAAGGTTGGTCGAGGAGATACTGTCCTGGCTGGTTTCAGGTATTGATCTCTGACCTGAGAAATAAAGGCTTCCTGGCTTGTTACAGGTATTCATCTTCAATCTCTTCATGTAGATAATTTTCCTGGCTTGTTACAGGTATCAATCTACGATCAGTCGTCCACAGATATTTTCCTGGCTTGCTACAGGTATTAAACTGGGACCTCAAAAGGTTGGTCGAGGAGATACTGTCCTGGCTGGTTTCAGGTATTGATCTCTGACCTAAGAAAGAAAGGCTTCCTGACTTGTTACAGGTATTCATCTTCCATCTCTTCATGTAGATAATTTTCTGGCTTGTTACAGGTATCAATCTACGATCAGTCGTCCACATATATTTTCCTGGCTTGTTACAGGTATTAAACTGGGACCTGAAAAGGTTGGTCGAGGAGATACTGTCCTAGCTGGTTTCAGGTATTGATCTCTGACCTGAGAAAGAAAGGCTTCCTGGCTTGTTACAGGTATTCATCTTCAATCTCTTCATGTAGATAATTTCCTGGCTTGTTACAGGTATCAATCTACGATCAGTCGTCCACAGATATTTTCCTGGCTTGCTACAGGTATTAAACTGGGACGTGAAAAGGTTGATGGTAGCCATCTTTTGATTGACCTTCTCCTGAAAAAGGTAAAACGTTAGCGGCATGCAATGTCATGATGTATGAAATGCATGATGTCATGATGTTCTCAAAATAAATGAGATTTGTGTTGTATGATGCGTATGCATGTCATGATGTATGAATATGTGATGTTTTAGCTGGGGAAAATAAATCCCGGAGCTACTGGAGAATAGAGTTGAGTTCTTTGTTTCTGCTGGGGATGACGAACGAAGATGGTTGTGAGAATAAACCTGTAGGAGAAAATAACTCCATTGGGGAATAAACTAATGAAGTAATTACTCTGCGGGGAATTACTCTGTGGGGAAGAGATGCTCTGTTGATGATTTTAACGATAAACTCCGTTGGGGATTCTGTTGATAAGTTCTCTTGGGGATTTTGATGATGCGCCCCGCTGGGGATTGATTACCATTGCTGGTGATATTGAATCTGTTGAGGATAGAATTCCTGCTTGGGGAAAGAAAGAACTTCGCTGGGGATAACCCAGTTAGACCATTGTGAGGATAACCTTCTGAATTTGGCTGGGGAGACTTATTTGTGTTTCGCAGGGGATAAGCTTCCAGAATCTACTGGGGAAGATGATTCAACTCCATTGGGGAAACCCTTTTTAGACTGCACTGGGGAAATGGCTCCACTAAGAGTACCTTGCATTCTTCCGGGGAACATTCTTATATTCCGTTGAGGAATATTAAGACTGCCAGGGATACTCTTATGCTTGCTGGGGAATATCCTTGTACTCCGCTGGGGAATATTAAGACCTTCTGGGGATGCCAAGCTTTTTTAGTGCTGATGGTAAACTAACTCTACTTGGGGAGAGTATTGCTGATTTGTACATAGCTGCAAGTCTCAGCTGGGAGAGCTACCATAATTGCCTTATTCTGCAGGGAGTGAAAGTATCTTAGCCCTGTTCTTCAGCTGAATCTACCTTTGTACCTGGTGAGCAGAGCAGCTGTAAAGTTTGGACAATTTCTATTGCCCCTGTTTCTGCGGAAGAAGGTGCCTGCGGAGGCCCTGTGGATCGAGTATTATCCCCAACTATGATGTGCTTGGTAATTGCCGATTGAAGTGACAAATCTTCTTCTGGTAGGCAAGTGACGAGATGACGGGACATAGTCGTACGCTTTGATCCCTAATTTTTGCCTGGACCGCCCTTTTGGGTTTTTAGTCCATCGGGATACCCTTTTTTGCCCAAGCCGCCTTTTCAGGTTTTCGACTTGCCGGGTGTACAAATTTTCATTTTCATCCCTTATTTTTGCCCAAACCCTTTTGGTTCGCCGGGAAGCCCTTATTTTTGCCTAGGCCAGTCAACCTAGCGGGTCTTTGTTCATGCGCGGTATTTTTTGACTATGTCCATTCTCTCAGGATGTAAGGAGATGTTACTGTCTGTAGTGTTTCCATACTACCAGAAAATCTTCGTTTGATCATGCAAGATTCGTTGCTGGAATTCATGTCCAATGCCCCAAGTGACTCAGATGGAGGTCTGCCCCTGGTTATTTGGCCTTTTTTCAGAGATTTCCTGGAATCTTGACTAGACTGCCCCAGGTGTGGAAGATGATCATGTCTGCCCCTTGGTTGGAAGTGTTTCTTCCACTTGAGATGACCCTTTTTATTGAGAAGGCTTTTGTTCACTAGATATTCGTCGTGCGAATTTCTCTGTTATTTGAACAAATAGTCATATGCAAACAATGTAATTTTAAGAATGCAAAGCTTATGTCTGTCTTGAAGTTTTTGAAAATGCATTTTTTCAGTAAGATAAGAAAATTTTGTAAAATGTGATGTCAACTCAGGATTTACAGCCAACCCTACAGGAGTCAGGATACCTTTTGTAACAGTATGCTTTCGGACTAACCCATGCTTCAGTTAGGACTTTTGAAGGGTTATAACGTGGCCTGGTTCACGGTTTAAGAAACAAAGGATAAAGGCTCAAAGTATATTTGTACCCAGCCGCTCTTCGTGATGTTCTTCAATCCTAAACTCAGTTAATTGTGCATTAGATCTTGTTTGAGTCTTTGCTCTGATATACCAGTGATGGTTCGGATACTGACAATTTATTTTGAACAGGCAGTCATTTTTATTGAGAGCTTGTAGGATCTATTTTTTTGATTTTATTATCCCTGTCTTTTTGCCTGAACTGTTTCTTTTTGTATTCACAGTCAGCGGGATGCCCCAGTTTTGTAAGTCTCCTTCATAGGTTTTGACTTAATGGGCTTTTATTTCTGAGAGATAATGACTGCCTGCCCTTACGATTATTCGGAACCATCACTGTCTTCTTGTTTTGGAAGGACTCCTTTGATGCCATTCATTGTGCACCTGGATCAACTGAGAAAACTACCATGCCCCAGGTTATAATTAAGGGTTTTAATTTGTGAAAAGAAAAACTTCAACTTCTTTGGCTCAAAGGGGTTGACGAGGGATTATCTTCCTTATAACTCCAGTGTTTAGGATTTGAAATAATGCCTGTACATCGTCAGCAGGGTCTGTTCAAAAGCATACTGTAAAGATTGTGGTATCGTTTTCGTCATCCTCCCTCAAAAGGCTTAGAATTTTTTTAATCAAGAGTTGAACATCACAAATAGGAAATATGAAGCAATTTAAGCATAGTGAAAACAAATAATTCAAAACAGACACTTGTAATGCATTAATGAAATAAAAGAGTTCGACATGATAATAATTGTTTGAATAAGCAAAGAAAAATACAATTTCAGAATTCAAATGAACAAAAGTGCTTTCAATCCTAGCCATATTTTGGCAAGGGAGCAGTGATCACATTGGGAGTCTCAGGAGGGCCGAGTTCGATCTCTTTTGCATCAATCAAGTCTTGGACCTTGTTCTTCAAAGCCCAACAATCATCCGTATTATGCCCCGGGCTATTAGAGTGATAAGCGCAGCGGCCGTTAGGGTTATGCCTCGGTGATGTTGTATTTAAAATCTTCAGAGCTTCTTTTAGAGTCACCAGATCGTTCTTCAGCAACTGTGGCAACACCTGAGATAAAGTCATGCTAAAAGGAGTGTACTGCCTTCGAGGTTTCTCGCCCCTTTGTTGGTTGTGATGCTGAGGAGCACCAGCAGGTTTTGAAATAACAACCGCGTTGACAGCTTGTCGGTGTTCAATTCTATTCTGTCTTCTTGAACTGTAGACAACACTGGACTCTTTCTTAAATGGCTTCTTATCGGTACCCGACGAGGCACCCTTCTGTATCTTCCCAGCCTTAATACCAGCTTCAATCCTCTCACCAGTCAAGATAAGGTCTGTAAACCCGACTGAAGAGCTTCCAATCAAATGGTTAAAGAATGGACCAGACAGGGTCCCTAGGAACATATCAACCAGTTCACGTTCAACCAAGGGTGGTTGCACCCTTCCGGCCAGGTCTCTCCATTTTTGAGCATACTCTTTGAATCCTTCACCCGTTCCTATTGACATACCCTGGAGTTGGGTACGCGTAGGAGCAAGGTCGGAGTTGTATTGATACTGCCTATAGAACGCAGCAGCCAAATCCTCCCAGCTACGAATACTGGCTCCGTCCAACGGATAGAACCACTCAAGTTGAGTCCCTGAAAGACTGTCTTGAAAGAAATGGATCCACAAGTTCTTATCAGCAGTGTAAGGTTGGATCTTCCTCACATATGACTGGAGGTGCAGCTTTGGACAGGAAGCTCCATCATACTTGGCAAAGGCAGGTGCCTTGAACTTATGGGGAATCACCACCCCAGATGATAGACCCAGATCCCCGAAGTCCAGACCGGGCACTTTCTGTGTCTCCATAGCGCTCAAACGGTCTTCCAGCTGTTTGTACTTATCCTCAGCAGGAGGATACTGTTCTTCATCATAGTCCGTCTCGTTGTCGGAGACCATAGGGCTATGAGCCCTCCTTTCTTGTGGACTATCCTTCTCTCCAGATGGGGTGGCCAGATTAATTTCATTCTGCAGCTCGCTTCCAAACCTACGTCCAGTGTTGAACAGGATGGTCCTCTTCTTCTTCTTCTTCCTCTCTTTCAGAATCAGGGTTTTCAGGTCCTGCTGACCCGTAGCTAGATTCATGACCAGCTCTTGAAATTGGGCGTTCTGGGCCTGGAGGGCCTTGATAGCTTGCTCAATGGAAGGTTCAGCAGACATGATGATTGCTGAAATGGACAGCGAAGAAGATGAGAAACCTGTAATGGTACCTGTAATGCAATGATATGTATGATATATGTATGCAATGTTTTCAAGGATCTCGCGGGGTAAACAAGAAACTGTTTAGAATCTGAATCTTGTAGCTTTGATTGAAGGAACTTCATGTTTCTGAGAGTCCTTCTTCAAGATTCAATCTCACCATATCGAGTGGGTCACTCAAGTTATCATGTTTTGATCTTTAGATGGCATTGGCTAGAGGAAAATAAATCCCCTTTGCCCCTTGCTAGACATCTGATGTACTATAACCTACATCACAGACCCTTGAGATCCTTGAAATGGTTAAGGTATGATGTTATGATGTGTATGCTATGCGTTTAAGCAAAAGTGTGAGGTGATGTAAGTAAGCCCTGCAATAAATCCAAAGTATTGGATAAGGACTGTAAACAAAACCTGCAAGGAAACCATGTCGTCAGATAACAAGAATGTGCAAGTAGCTCAAGTTTGAAGGCACACAAGTCACACAAAAGACCCCTTAGATTTCAGGCTTGCATGAGGTTCCATAGGTAAGTACCCTCTTGAGTGTAGTTGGCTCAAAACCTATCCTATAAATAGTAACCGGGTTCTAAGGAGCTCAATATCATTGGATTGTTTTCTATGTTCATCGTTTTGGTTTAGCCACTGAACTAGCGACCAAAATATTCCAAGAAAACAATCCTCAATGAGTGTAGTATCGAGTATCTACCAACTTCGGACTGCACCAAAGTTGGTCATCTCACTACCCCTAAAAAAGGCCAAGATGGTCAAGTAAGGTTCTAAGGTCAATTGATGCTTCACGACACCACGCGGCGGCTCCGTACTCTCCATGACTTAACTTAAGGGTTACCGGTACTCACCAAAGTTCCACATCAACGTAGCTACTGTTTCAACCATGTCGGTATACCCCGCACAGTTCCCTCACAGTTTGTTGCTACTTACCTAAAGGGTATCCCCAGATCCGGGTTAGGATCTATAGAACTCCGATACAAACCCACAAAATTTAAAGCATACAAAGCATACAATCGAAAACACAAGTGATCTAATCCTAAGGTACACCTCACTTATAACAATCCCCAGCAGAGTCGCCAGTTCTGTGATCGGTGGGAACGAGAACTGACTGTTTTTTGAATGCTGGTTCGCGTTTGCGTTTGTTTTCGCAAAGTTTCGCGATAAGCAAGAGTCGCCACCGTCTTTTATTTTATCCAACAAGGGAAAGGATACAAGCACAGAAAAAATTCCTTTTCGAGATGTTTCTCGGGTTCGGGAGGTAGATTATAGAAAGGGAAGGTGTTAGCACCCTTTCTATCCGTGGTTATCCACGGGCTCTTAGGTACTTTCTCACTATGTTTTCAAAAGGTTTGCTTTTCTTTGTGATTGTGGGTTTTGAAAAGAGTTTTGTTTGAAACTTCATTTTAACTCTTGCTTCTGTCCTCAAGAGTGTATGAAGTGTTTTTGAAAACTTTGTTTGAAAAATGTAAGTGTGAAAAGTTTTTGTTTTGTTTTTTAAAGGAGCAAGTACTTAAGAACCTCTACCTACTCAAAAAGGAATTAAACTGTACAAATGTCCTTTAGACAGTGCTATCCCATTATTGAGGAGTAGGTAGCACCGTCGTTGGAGCTTTCGGGTCAATTCGATTTAAGGGACTTGTGGTCACTAAAGCAACATTAGGACGCTTTAGTGGTAATCCTAACGTCTTAGATCATTTTTTATCGAGGCAACCTGTTGTACCCCAAAATTTGCCCTCTCTTTCTTCAGGAAACCATCTTGGATTTTCAAGGTCCCTCTGAAACAAATCCAAGTCCTGAGTTATCATTTTTTTGCCCAAGCAGACCATTTACAAGAGCAAGATGATCACACAAGCTCTAAAGACAACGCATTTATCTTTAAAAAATTTTTTTCATAATGTTCTGAGCCAAATAAACATAATGTAAATATCATGTTGTTGCTGTTTATATTCTGAGAATTTTCATACCTCAGAATGTTCTGAGCCAGTATAGGACTTGCCTGTGACCTTGTTGGTTCTGCCCTCTGAAACATTTTGACATTTGCTGGATCTGTTCCAAATATGTTTCCTGTTTTGTGGAATAACAACAAACTTGCAGATGTTCTGATTAGTACAGAGAAAAGCCAAGTGCTGACTTTGACGTTAGCGCATCTGAAGCCTGTTTTGCTGTCAATAATATCAGAACCTCTGAGAGTTATTGTCTTTCCAGCAGAATCAGAACTTCTGGTTTCTCCACTAACAAACTTCTATCTTGCAACGCAGGGGGGTCAGAACTTCTGATTTCCCCACTAACAGGGTTCTGTTTTGCAGGTGCCAGAGTCAGAAGTTCTGACTCATACAGTTTAACCAAGAGGTTGATCATCTGGCAGCGGATCTGAGTCAGAACTTCTGATGACCTCTCAGCAGCGCGCTGGCTCCCTCTCTCTCTCTCTCTCTATATCTTGTTTTTTGCTATTTTCTTTTTTGTCTATTTTTCTCGTTGAACCCCCTATGTACAAATGTGTATCCCCATCCCCTAATTGTTGTAATAGCGTAGGATTTTATATTTCCGCTTCTTATTGCTAGTAATTAGGATGTGCATGGCAAGATAAAATCAATGAAATAGAAAATCCTAATTCAAAGAAAAAAAAACTCTTGTATGCAATAAAACACACTTGCACACTAACACCCCTAGGGTTAAATCCACTTGTTGCCTTTCAAAATTGGGCCATATTGCATGTTAGGTCTCTTTGGGCAAAACGAACAATTCAAATGATCATAGTCCCTCGATGACGCTTTCGAAAGTTGCCTAAAAATGATCAAGTCCCTTGAAGAAAAATTGCCCAAAGATACTTGGCACCATTGCAATTATGGTCTAAACGATGACCCGCGCCCGTCCCTTTCACATCCTAACACAAGATTGTCCACCAAATGCAATGGTGGAACAAAATTGTTAAAAGGGTTAAAACATAGCAATAATCTTTGAGAAATTTAGGAGTAGATAACCTCTTAGTTACTTGAATCAAACTTGCAAAACAAAACACTTGCCTATTTTTAAACCACACCTCACAACACTTTCAAAACAAACTTTCAAAAAACAAATGAAAACCTTTTCAAAAGACATACACCTTTGTATACATCCCAACATGGATCATTACAAAGGTTGCCACCACATTGGCCTCTTTTCAAAACATTTTCAAATCCACACACGCAAAGCACCATTTCAAACAATTGGAAATTAAGGCAAGTTGATCTAAGCAAGTAACTAAGAGCCCATGGATAACCATGGATAGAAAGGGTGTTAATACCTTCCCTTTCTATAATCTACTCCCCGAACCCAAGAAAACATCTCAAAGGTTTTTGCTGTGCTTTTTAAACCTTTCCTTAGGATAAAATAAAAAGTCGGTGGCGACTCTTGCTCAACCGAAACATTTGCGAAAACAAACGCAAAACCTTAGTCAGTTCTCCCACCGTACCACAGAACTGGCGACTCTGCTGGGGATATATTTAAAAGTGGAGTAACCTTAAGGCTTAGATCACCCTCTTGCATGACTAATTGTTTGAATTGATTGCTTTATATCTTGGCTCTCTTGTTTGGGTTTGCAATCCTACACCCGGATTTTTGGGAAACATTCATAGATAGCAATACGTTGTGGAAACTATGCGGGGTATACCGACACGGTCGAAGCAATAGCTATATTAGTGCGACATATTTATGAGTACCGGTAACCCTTGAGTTCAATCAAGGAGAGTACGGGGCCGCTGAGTGATGTCACTAAGCACTAATGACCTAGAACCTTACTTGACCATCTTGGCCTTTTATTAGGGGTAGTGAGATGACTGGCTTTGGTGCAGTCCGAAGTTGGTAGATACTCGATACTACACTCATTGAGGGTTGTTTTCTTGGAATATTTTGGTCTCTAGTTAAGTGGCTAAACCAAAACAATGAACAATGAAAACAATCCAATGATATTGAGCTCCTTAGAACCCGGTTACTATTTATAGGGCAAGTTTTTAAGCCAACTACACTCAAGAGGGTACTTACCTATGAAGCCCCATGCAAGCCTGAAACTAGGGTTTGGTGTGATTTGCTTGTACATATGTTTGTGCATACATCATAAACATCATAAAGCATCATATGCATTCACTAACCACTTCAAGGGTTTAGATCTTCATCTTTGTTCTTGTTTTGTAGGTCATGGAAATTCCTCGCAGAAAAACCATCCAAGTCAACCTTGTGAGAATCTCTCCTCAGCTCAAGGAGCTCACCTCAAGAATTCCGGAAAGCTCATCCTTCAGTGAAAGACATGGTAGACTGCTCAGCTTAGTCAACACCAGCATTGAAGAAGACATGATGAAAGTGCTATTCCAGTTCTTTGACCCTCTTCATCACTGTTTCACTTTCCCTGACTATCAGTTGGTACCCACTTTGGAGGAATTTTCTCAACTCCTGAGAATTCCTATCCTCAATCAACTACCTTTCAACGGTACGAAAAAGGAACCAAAGCCGGAAGATGTTGCTCGAGCATTACATCTACAACCTTCTGACATTAAGGGGCATTGGGAAACTAGTAGCGGCGTCAAAGGTTTCTTAGCAAAATTCTTGTTTGAGAAGGCACAAGAATGTTGGAATTCATTGGACCTACAAGCCTTTGAAGAGATTGTGGCACTCCTTATCTATGGGTTGGTCCTATTCCCAAATTCTGACCAATTGGTAGATGTCAACGCCGTCAAAATCTTCTTGTCCAGAAATCCAATACCAACATTGCTTGGGGACATCCTTCACTCATTTTACACACGAACAATGAGAAAGAGGGGTGTTCTCATGTGCTGTACTCCTCTCCTTGCAAGGTGGTTTATTTCGCACCTTCCACAATCTGTCTTAAAGAATGACCAAGGCTCAAGGTGGTCCCAACGGTTGATGACTCTTACTCACTCTGATGTACATTGGTGTTCTCGGTCCAGAGAAAATGTCATCATCATCGATCGTTGTGGAGAGTTTCCTAATGTTCCATTACTTGGAATCAGAGGGGGTATCACCTACAACCCTTGCCTAGCTTTAAGGCAATTTGGATATGCACGAAGAGATGGCCCTCACGACATGTTGATTCCTGACCTAGTTTTTGACTTTGACAATGATGCGCAAGGACTTCGCCAAAGATTCATCCGAGCTTGGGGAAGGCCCAACAAGGTTGATAGCAAGACACTGGGACACAAGAACTCCATCCCTCTTGAACCTTATCTCAAGTGGGTACGAGCCCGAGCCCAGAGTCTAATGATGCCTTATCCTCATGTTCTCCCTGTGATTAAAGAGCCCGTCAAGGAAGGAGAGGTTCCCTACACCATCCTACATCATGACACGCCTACATCGTGGGAGGAGATGCAGAAGAGTTGGATCCAACTCAAGGAGGAACAGAACACTTTTAAAGCCAGCTTCTACGCCAGCGAGAAGAAGGTTTTAGAGCTCACCCTCTGACTCCATGAGCAAGAGGCCCTCAACACCTACATTGCGCCAAAGAGGATGCGCAACGTCTTTTTACCTTGAGAAGTTGTTTTTGTAATATTTGGCCCATGGGGCATTTATGTACTAACAAATCTTTTCTTATTAATATGACGTGCGGTCTTTTTGTCTACAACAATTGTGAATTTCCAAAACCCTTGTATGCATTGCATAGATAGCATCTCATGCATCATGTGCATAACAGGTACCCTTTTTTCTACAGGTTGCTTAATCCTCTTCACTGTTATTTTGAACAGTCATCATGAATCCAGATTCATCCAGTGAGCAAGCAATCAAGGCCCTTCAGGCCCAAAGTGCCCAGTTTCAAGAAATGGTCCTGAGCCTGGCCCAAGGTCAGCAAGAGTTGAAGGATCTACTCCTAAAGAAGAAGAAGAAAAAGAGGACGGAGTTATTCAACACTAGACGAAGGTTTGGGAACACACTCCATAATGAGGCTGATCCAACTACTTCCTCTGCAGAGAAAGATAGTCCCCAAGGAGGAGGAGCTCCTAGTCCTGCAGTCTCTGACAACGAGACGGATTACAATGACGAACAATACCCACCTGCTGCTGACAGATACAAGCAATTAGAAGACCGCTTGAGCGCCATGGAGATTCAAAATGTGTCGGGGCTGGATTTCGGAGATTTGGGGTTATCTTCTCGGGTGGTAATCCCACACAAGTTTAAGGCGCCTGCCTTTGCCAAATATGACGGGGCTGCATGTCCAAACTGCGTCTGAGGTCGTACGTAAGGAAGATCCAACCTTACACGGCAAATAAGAACCTTTGGATTCACTTCTTCCAAGATAGCCTTTCGGGGTCACAGCTTGAGTCGTTCTATCAACTAGATGGAACTAATATCCGACATTGGGAAGATTTGGCAACCGCATTCTATAGACAATATCAATACAATTCTGACCTCGCTCCTACGCGTACCCAACTTCAGGGAATGTCTCTAGGAACGGGCGAAGGGTTCAAAGAATATGCACAAAAATGGAGAGATTTGGCTGGCAGGGTGCAGCCTCCATTGACTGATCGTGAGCTGGTTGATATGTTTCTAGGGACCTTGTCTGGTCCATTTTTCAATCATCTGGTTGGCAATTCCTCAGCTGGGTTTACGGATCTGATTCTGACGGGTGAAAGGATAGAAGCTGGCATCAGGTCAGAAAAGATACAAAAAGCTGCCTCCGCAAGTACTGAGAAGAGGCCTTTCAAGAAAGAAGAAAGTGCCATCTATTGTCCTAGAAGACAAGTCAAGCAAGAAAGCCGTCAAGCCGTCAATGCCTTGGTCATCTCAAAGCCTGTTGCTGCTCCTCAGCAGTACAATCAACAAAGAGGCGAAAGGCCCAAGAGGCAGTATACTCGGCTTAGTATGACCTTGTCACAAATCTTACCGCAACTGTTATCAACCAACTTGGTGACCCTCAAAGAGGCTCCGAAGGCCGTGAATACTGCATCTCCTAAGTATAACCCAAATGCCCGTTGTGCTTATCATTCTGATAGCCCCGGGCATACTACTGATGATTGCTGGGCCCTGAGAAATAAAGTTCAAGACCTTATCGATGCGAAGGAAATTCAGTTTGAGGCGCCTGAGAGGCCAAATGTTGTAACTGCTCCTATGCCCCAGCATAGAGTAAATGCCATTGAGGAAGATTTGTATGCTGTTTCGGTGAATGGTGTTGCTACCCCTCTTTTGACTGTTAAGAGGAACTTACTACTAGCCGGTTTATTTCCGGGTTGTAGCAAGGGTTGTCTCCTATGTGCTGTTATCCCTACCGGTTGTCCGCTGCTGAAATCAGGCATCCAAAGCCTGATGGATAGCAAAGAAATTCGGTTCAAGAAAACTGCTGTTCCGTTTGTTTCCGCTGAAGAAGTATCTGTCGTCACAATTTTCAATCCTACCAAGGCTCCCCCGAGAAAGCCAGTCCAAATTATGTCTGTTGCACCCATTACCATTACTGTTCCGGGGCCTCTCCCCTATGAATCTAACAAGGCTGTCCCATGGCATTATGGGGCAGACGTGTATGTGCTTGGAGTGAAGCAGGAGTTCAACACCAGTACCAGTATCAGTAACATCACTGGTCCCGCCAAGGTTACTCGCAGTGGCAGGCTCTTCTCGCCTGACATTGCACCACCAGTTATCCGAAAGCCTCTTATCATCACACTCGCAAGTGTGCATGTTCCAAATCAAGTTCCTGTGTCTACTACTGCCGCCGAGTCCTCTGATGCTCGGGACAAAGAAGTTGCTACCGATTTGCCTGCCAGGACGGAGGCACCAAAAAAGACTACTGTTGAAGCCTCCCAACAAGAGATGGAGGAAATCCTTAAAATCATTAAAAAGAGTGACTTCAATGTTGTTGAACAGTTGGGGCATACCCCCTCCAAAATCTCTATGCTATCATTGCTGCTATGCTCAGAGGCCCATGCAAAGGCCCTGATTTCATTTCTGAAAACGGCCCATGTGCCGCAAGAGACCTCTGTAGATCAATTCACTAACTGTGTGGCTAATTTGACAGCTGACAATGGCTTGGGTTTCTCGGATGCTGACCTTACCGCCAAAGGAAAAAATCACAATGATACCCTGCACGTCTCTATAGAATGTAGGGGCACTACTCTCGCACACGTGTTGGTGGATACCGGTTCTTCCCTGAATGTTTTGCCCAAGAAGGCATTGGATCGCTTGGATTGTGAGGGCCTGGAATTGAAACCTAGTAACATCATTGTTAGAGCCTTCGACGGTTCTAAGAGGATGGTGCACGGTGAGATAAACATTCCTATTCGTGTGGGTTCCCAAGTCTTCGACTCAACGTTCTATGTGATGGATATTCGTCCATCTTATTCCTGCTTGTTGGGTCGACCCTAGATTCACAAGGCTGGGGCAGTAACATCCACTCTACACCAAAAGCTCAAATACCCTGTCAAAGGGAAGATTGTTACTGTGCAGGGTGAGGAGGAATACATGGTTAGTCACTTGAATTCATTCCGGTATATCGAGATGGACGGGGAGTTTATTGAAACCCCCTTTCAGCATTTTAAGGAGGTACCTCTAACGTTGGCATCAGCTGAAACAGTGGTTGAAGAAGACTTTCCGTTGAAGATGGCTTCCCTGAAGGATGCCCGGGCTGTGATCGAGAAAGGAAAATGCGCAAACTGGGGTCAACTTCCTGACTTCACTCAAAAGAACGACAAGTTTGGGCTGGGCTTTACTGCAGAGGCTCAGAGGGCTGTTCGCAAGGAAAGGATCAGAAAGGCTCCGGTGTTCATCACCAATCCAAGGGTGAATGCTATCGAGGAGGACGTAGAGGAAGTGGAGTTTGACAGTTGGATCTATCCAACCACCAGCAACGGACCAAGCAACTGGACGGCAAAGGATTTTACACCTATTACATTTGTCACGCAGTAATTAACTCTTTTGATATTCAATTTGTAACAAACGATATGTTGCAACTTTTATTGGCTCGGTGTCCTACCCGGGGCATCGTAGCTCCATTTGTGAGGGCTTTTTGTATGACATTTCCATATATCATTAATCAAAACATTGGACGTTTGTTGCATTTCAAATCTTGTGCTCTTTTTTCTTTGTGTTATATATTGCAAAACAGCTATATTTACACACACTCACTTATACAGGTTTCAATCCACTCTGGATCTCACTGGTAACAGCTCTGCTACCACCAGTTATGACTTCGAGAATCCGATCAACTTGGCCGAAGACAAAGGTGAAGATGATTGCGAAGTTCCTGGTGAACTCGCAAGATTGCTACTCCAGGAAGAGAGGGACATTCAGCCGCATGAAGAGCCCGTGGAAACAGTGAACCTGGGTACTGAGACAGATAGAAAAGAAGTCAAGATTGGTGCCAATCTAGAGCTCAGCGTGAAGCAACGTTTGATCCAGATGCTGCATGATTACATGGAGATATTTGCTTGGTCCTACGAAGACATGCCTGGTTTGGATGCCGACATTGTAGTTCATCACCTGCCTACCAAGGAAGACTGCCCTCCGGTAAAGCAAAAGGTCCGCCGTATGCGTCCAGAGATGTCCGAAAAGATCAAAGCTGAGGTTATGAAGCAATTCGATGCCGGGTTTCTAGCAGTGACTTCTTACCCTCAGTGGGTTGCCAATGTGGTGCCAGTGCCGAAGAAGGACGGTAAGGTCAGGATGTGTGTCGATTACAGGGATCTAAACAGGGCCAGCCCCAAAGATGACTTCCCCCTACCTCACATCGACGTTCTTGTTGACAATACTGCTCAACACAAGGTGTTCTCCTTCATGGATGGTTTTTCAGGGTATAATCAGATCAAGATGGCTCCGGAAGATATGGAAAAGACTACCTTTGTGACTCAGTGGGGCACCTTCTGCTACAAGGTCATGCCATTCGGGTTGAAAAATGCTGGGGCAACCTACCAACGTGTCATGGTTGCTTTATTTCATGACATGATCCATCATAAGATTGAGGTATACGTTGACGACATGATTGCAAGGTCTCAAACTGAGGAGGAACACCTTGACAATCTTCGGAAGCTGTTTGACCGATTGAAGTTATACAAGCTGAGGCTGAATCCCAACAAATGCACCTTTGGGGTAAGGTCCGGAAAAATGCTAGGTTTCATTGTGAGCGATAAAGGTATTCAGGTGGGTCCTGCCAAGGTGAAAGCCATAGAAGAGATGCCGAATCCCAAGACAGAGAAAGAAGTCAGAGGCTTTCTGGGACGACTGAATTACATATCCCGATTCATCTCACATCTAACTGCTACTTGTGAGCCAATCTTCAAATTGATGAAGAAAGATCAAGTAGTACGTTGGAACGATGAATGTCAGGCTGCTTTCGAAAAGATAAAAGAGTATCTCCAAGAGCCACCCATTCTTATGCCACCAGTGGAAGGGAGACCTCTGATACTATACTTGACAGTACTTGACAACTCAATGGGGTGTGTGCTGGGGTAGCATGACGAGTCTGGCCGAAAAGAGCACGCTATTTATTACCTGAGCAAAAATTTTACCGACTGTGAGTCTCGTTACTCACTGCTCGAGAAAACTTGCTGCGCTCTGGTATGGGCTGCTCGCCGGCTGAGACAGTATATGCTGACTCACACCACTTTGTTGATTTCAAAGATGGATCCCATCAAGTACATATTCGAAAAGCCTGCTCTGTCTGGAAGAATAGCAAGATGGCAAATGATCTTGACAGAATATGATATCCAGTACACAACTCAAAAAGCAATCAAGGGAAGTGTATTGGCAGATCATTTGGCACACCAACCTGTGGACGATTACCAATCATTGAACTTTGAATTTCCGGACGAAGATATCATGGTAGTAACTGATTGTGAAGTACCTGGACCGGATGAAGGACCTGAGGTAGGATCCCGATGGTCTATGCATTTCGACGGAGCCTCCAACGCTTTGGGTAATGGTATCGGCGCTGTGATTATATCCCCCAAAGGAACTCATACTCCACTCACCGTCCGGCTGTGCTTCAACTGCACCAACAACATGGCAGAATATGAGGCATGTATCATGGATCTTCAAGCTGCAATCGACTTAAGGATCAAGTTTCTGAGTGTCTTCGGAGATTCCGCTCTCGTGATCAATCAGATCAAGGGCGAGTGGGATACGAAACACCCGAATCTTATTCCTTACAAGGAGTATGTGCTGACTTTGCTTCCCCACTTTGAAGAGATAACTTTTGAGCACTTCCCAAGAGAGGAGAATCAGCTAGCGGACGCACTAGCTACGATGTCTTCAATGTTCAAAGTTAAATGGGACAATGAAGCTCCCCGGATCATTATCTGGAAGTTGGACGAACCTGCATACTGCTGCGATCTTGAGGCCGAAAAGGTGACTGAAAAACCCTAGTATCATGAGGTGAAGAGGTACTTGGAAGCTCAGGAATACCCTGAAGGTGCGTCGGTCAATGACAAGAAGTTCATGAGGAGGTTTGCTGCAAAATTCTTCCTCAGCAACGACATTCTCTACAAACGGAATCATGATTCAACTTTACTGCGTTGTGTGGATAAGGCTGAAGCAGAGAAGATCATGATAGAACTGCATGAAGGTACATTCGGAACACATTCCAGTGGACATACCATGGCAAAGAAAATCCTTCGGGCAGGATATTTCTGGTCCACAATGGAAGCCGACTGTTACCAACATTCTCGAACTTGTCACAAATGCCAGATCTATGCGGACAAAGTGCACATCCTTGCGGTTCCTCTGAATGTCCTGACGGCACCTTGGCCTTTTGCAATGTGGGGCATCGATATGATCGATGAGATCCGACCGACGGCATCCAACGGGCATCGCTTCATCTTGGTAGCGATTGATTACTTCACAAAGTGGGTTGAGGCAGCTTCCTACGCCACGGTAACCAAGAGCGTCGTTGCACATTTCATTCGGCCTAACCTGATCTGTCGGTACGGCGTCCCGGAAAGAATCATTACGGACAATGGTACCAATCTTAACAACAAGATGATCACTGAGCTCTGCGAACAATTTAAGATACAACACCATAACTCTTCTCCTTACCGGCCAAAGATGAATGAGGCTGTAGAAGCAACCAATAAGAATATCAAGAAAATTATGCAGAAGATGACAGTGACCTATAAAGATTGGCACGAAATGTTACTGTTTGCTCTTCATGGGTACCGTACCTCAGCAAGGACGTCAACCGGGGCAACTCCTTTTTCCTTGGTCTATGGCATGGAGGCAGTCTTGCCAATTGAAGTCCAGATACCCTCTCTCCAGATAATGAAGGATGCAGACTTGAACGAAGATGACTAGATCCAGACTCGACTTGATCAATTAAACCTGATTGACGAAAAGAGACTCACCGCTATCTGTCATGGTCAGACGTACAAAAAACGGATGATCAGGGCATTTAACAAGAAAGTCAGACCACAAGAGTATCAAGTTGGGGACCTGGTAATCAAACGCATCATTCTTCCTCAAAGTGATCCCCGGGGCAAATGGACCCCTACATACGAAGGGCCATTTATGGTTAAACATGTGTTCTCAGGAGGAGCCATGATTCTAACCACCATGGATGGTGACGACCTTTCTCACCCCGCCAATGCAGACATAGTAAAAAGATACTACGCATGAATAAAAGACCCGCTAGGTTGACATACCTAGGCAAAAATAAGGGCTTCCCGGCGAACCAAAAGGGTTCGGGCAAAAATAAGGGATGAAATGAAAAAAATATGTACACCCGGCAAGTCGAAAACCTGAAAAGGCGGCTTGGGCAAAAATGGGTATCCCGGTGGACTGAAAACCCGAAAGGGCGGTCCAGGCAAAAGTTAGGGATAAAGCGTAACACTATGTCTCATTGGATCACCTTGCATCCAGAATTCGGCATCAATTATCTGGCTCAGACTGCGGCATCGATCAATCAGCTTCATCTTCAACTAAGCAGCAAAGTGATGAGACGCTTGAAGACATAAAGGCGATAACAGAGTTGGAACCCAGTGGGAATATTATGCACATAGCTGTTTTGTTTCCTTTTCAAAATTGTATAAACTTGGTGTTACTCGACGGCGTTCTCTTACTAGGACGTCAGCCTCTTGTACAAAAAACGCCTATTTACAGGCAAATTTCAAAATCAATACAGATTCAGTTTTCCAAACAAATTGCCAATTGTTTTTCCTTTTTCTGTTTTGTCTTGAGAAGAACGTCCAATGTTCATTTTTGATATATGCATTTGACATTAAATTGCTAATTCATAAATATTTGTATATGAAACGAAAGACTAATTACAGGTGACATCAGAAACAGGGGCAATGTAAAGTTGTCCAGGCAGTCTTGTTTGTTTGGTCCGCCAAGGTACCAAGGTAGATTTAACTGAAGAATGTGACCAAGTTATCTCAGCTCCCCACAAAGTAAGACAAGATGGCAACCTTCCTCCAGCGGAGTATAGGCATTCATCAGCAAGCATCCCCGGCAGTCTTGATCTAAGATTGTTCCCCAGCGGAATACAGACACTCCAGTGGAATCATTTTCCAGTAATAGTCTGAAGGTTTCCCCAGGAAAGCGGAATTTTTATCCCCAGCAGGTCTTAAAGCTTATCCCCAGTAGATTCTGGAAGCTTATCTCCTGCAGAGTACGGACGTCTCTCCCGAGTTTTATTCAAAGTTATTCCTCACAAGGGCTTATAACTAGGTTATCCTCAGCTAATTTCCATGGAAGATCGCCCTCAGAGAAGTTCTTTCAACCCCCAGCGGAGTCCATCAAAGTTCCCCAACATAACTTATCAACACAATCCCCAGCGGAATTTATCATTGTCATCCCCAGCGGAGTCCATCATTGAAATCCTCAGCGGAGCTCTCATCAAAACTTCAGCAAAGTACCTCTTCCCACAGAGTAATTCCCCTCAGAGTAATCTTTCCAACAAGTTTATTCCCCAACGGAGTCATCTTCTCCTACCGATGTATTCTTGCAAACATCATCCCTAGCGGAAGCGAAGAACTTTACTCTTCAATGTCAGCCCAGGACTTAATTCCCCAGCCAATCGTCAAGGATTTATTTTCCTAGACGAAATACATTCATAAACATTTCACATTTCATACATCTTGCTTACATACATGATAAAGTGCATACGACACTATCTCATTTTGAACGTCATGACATCATGCATGTCATACATCATGACATTGCATACAACTGATGCTTTGCCTTTTCAGGAAAAAGACAACTACCTTCAACTGTCACAGTTTCCAGATTCGATTCCTGTATCTAGCCAGGTCACATCTGTGAGTGATCAGTTTCCAGATTCGATTCCTGTATCTAGCCAGGGCACATCTGAAGAGTTTGAAGATTCGATTCCTGTATCCAGCCAGGGCATGTCTATCAACTGCCACATTTCCAGATTCGATTCCTGTATCTAGCCAGGGCACATCTGAAGAGTTTGAAGATTCGATTCATGTATCCAGCCAGGGCATATCTATCAACTGCCACATTTCCAGACTCAATTCCTGTATCTAGCCAGGGCACGTCTGAAGAGTTTGAAGATTCGATTCCTGTATCCAGCCAGGGCATATCTGTTGACGACTATTTCCAGACTCAATTCCTGTATCTAGCCAGGGCACGTCTGAAGAGTTTGAAGATTCAATTCCTGTATCCAGCCAGGGCATATCTGTTGACGACTATTTCTAGACTCAATTCCTGTATCTAGCCAGGGCACGTCTGAAGAGTTTAAAGATTCGATTCCTGTATCTAGCCAGGGCATATCTATTGACGACTATTTCCAGACTCAATTCCTGTATCTAGCCAGGGCACGTCTGAAGAGTTTGAAGATTCGATTCCTGTATCCAGCCAGGGCATATCTGTTGACGACTATTCCCAGACTCAATTCCTGTATCTAGCCAGGGCACGTCTGAAGAGTTTGAAGATTCGATTCCTGTATCCAGCCAGGGTATATCTGTTGACGACTATTTCCAGATTCGATACCTGTATCCAGCCAGGGCACATCTGCGAGCAACCGATTGTAGATTCGATACCTGTATCTAGCCAGGGCGTGTCTGCATGAAGAGGTTGAAGATCAACACCTGTAACAAGCCAGGAAACCATCTTCCTTTCTCAAAATACACAAGTTCTCGCTAAGGAATCTCTTACGCGATCGACACTTCCAAATGGCATCTATAAGCCCATTCCAGACAAGGTTCTGTCACGTCCCAAGATGGCATCTATAAGCCCATCTCTCTATCCACCATCTCTCCAAATGGCATCTATAAGCCCATTCCCGCCATCACATTGCTGATACTCTACTATGCGAGTGCAAATTTCCGGGCACTCTAGTGTCCAATCTTCTTTTACCTTCGAGTCGCGAAAGGCAAAATTGCCAATCTAACTCTTCAGGTTCAAGAAGATTGAACAGGGGCAACTGTTGTACCCCAAAATTTTCCCTCTCTTTCTTCAGGAAACCATCTTGGATTTTCAAGGTCCCTCTGAAACAAATCCAAGTCCTGAGTTATCATTTTTTTGCCCAAGCAGACCATTTACAAGAGCAAGATGATCACACAAGCTCTAAAGACAACGCATTTATCTAAAAAAAAAATTTAATTCTAAACACTTGAAATGTTTCTTTTAAAAAAAAAGAGTGTTTAAGAAAAAAAAATCAGCGTTTCAGAACTTCTGGACCAATTCCGGATAAAGACGGTCAGAAGTTGCAAGCTTTGCTCATCATAGTCAGAAGTTGGTTCTTCAGCAGCTACATCAGCTCAATCAGAAGTTGTAAACGTGGTTCAGTATGTAAGCCTCAGACAGAACATGACTCTTTCAGCAGTTATGCAAGCTCAGTCAGAATTTGCTAAAGGAATGCAAAAGAAGCAGGGAAGTCTGAAGGCTCTTTCAGAACATGCTGAAATCAGAAGATGAAAAGGTCAGAAGAGTGGGTGTTACACTGATACAGAATCTCTAAGCCCAGGAGGTCCATAAGCAAATCCAAGGAACGTATCAGAAAATCAGGAGAATCCCCAGAACTTACTAAGACAACAGGAAGCCAAGGCCAGAGCATGGTTTACGCTGTTCTTTTTTTGAAACAGAACTGCTGATTCAACGTTGGTTTCCATTACTAGAATATTGATGTTGATAGGTCTTATCACCATTTAATGCTCATTAATGCTTCCAACCACTCCTGAACATTCATCCAAGTAATCCCTTCACGCGTGGCTTGGAAAACGCCTTTATGCAGATTCTGGAATGGGTCTACACGCCACCGCCCACTTAAGAGGTCACTTCTCTCCAATCCACGCCTGCTGCTGCAGCCTAGGCTGAAGGCTATCTGTTATCACAACTTCCCAGGAATTTCTGTCAAAGAACAATTCAAACTCTGTTGGCGCTTTAATGTTCAAGGCACCCACAAGAACTTTGCCTATAAATAGAGAGTCATTGTCCACTGCAAAAGGGCGTTCAAGAAACAGAAAAATTGCTAAGAGAGAAACAGAAACCCTTAGCAAAATAGTGTTCTGAAACTCTGCCAAAATCTCCAGTTTGTTTCATAACTTTGAATTTCTCATCTTCAAACTTTATCCAATACCCAGTTTTTCTGTGTGAACTAAAAAACCTCTTTTCAAACTTCTGACCCTACATACGCATACACCTTCACCTGCCTTTTTCCAAAAAAAGAGAGTCTGTCCAGAACACCACTAGAACCAAAAGCTAGCTTTCACCCACAAACTTTTCCAACAGCCAGGTAAGCACCTGCTGACCTTCATCACGCTGCTAAGCATCATCAGCTGTGCATATTCAAATAAACATAATGTAAATATCATGTTGTTGCTGTTTATATTCTGAGGATTTTCATACCTCAGAATGTTCTGAGCCAGTATAGGACTTGCTTGTGACCTTGTTGGTTCTGCCCTCTGAAACATTTTGACATTTGCTGGATCTGTTCCAAATATGTTTCCTGTTTTATGGAATAACAACAAAATTGCAGATGTTCTGATTAGTACAGGGAAAAGCCAAGTGCTGACTTTGACGTTAGCGCATCTGAAGCCTGTTTTGCTGTCAATAATATCAGAACCTCTGAGAGTTATTGTCTTTCCAGCAGAATCAGAACTTCTGGTTTCTCCACTAACAAACTTCTGTCTTGCAGCGCAGGGGGGTCAGAACTTCTGATTTCCCCACTAACAGGGTTCTGTTTTGCAGGTGCCAGAGTCAGAAGTTCTGACTCATACAGTTTAACCAAGAGGTTGATCATCTAGCAGCGGATCTGAGTCAGAACTTCTGATGACCTCTCAGCAGCGCGCTGGCTCCCTCTCTCTCTCTCTATATATCTTGTTTTTTGCTATTTTCTTTTTTGTCTATTTTTCTCGTTGAACCCCCTATGTACAAATGTGTATCCCCATCCCCTAATTGTTGTAATAACGTAGGATTTTATATTTCCGCTTCTTATTGCTAGTAATTAGGACGTGCATGACAAGATAAAATCAATGAAATAGAAAATCCTAATTCAAAGAAAAAAAACTCTTGTATGCAATAAAACACACTTGCACACTAACACCCCTAGGGTTACATCCACTTGTTGCCTTTCAAAATTGGGCCATATTGCATGTTAGGTCTCTTTGGGCAAAACGGACAATTCAAATGATCATAGTCCCTCGATGACGCTTTCAAAAGTTGCCTAAAAATGATCAAGTCCCTTGAAGAAAAATTGCCCAAAGATACTTGGCACCATTGCAATTATGGTCTAAACGATGACCCGCGCCCGTCCCTTTCACATCCTAACACAAGATTGTCCACCAAATGCAATGGTGGAACAAAATTGTTAAAAGGGTTAAAACATAGCAATAATCTTTGAGAAATTTAGGAGTAGATAACCTCTTAGTTACTTGAATCAAACTTGCAAAACAAAACACTTGCCTATTTTTAAACCACACCTCACAACACTTTCAAAACAAACTTTCAAAAAACAAATGAAAACCTTTTCAAAAGACATACACCTTTGTATACATCCCAACATGGATCATTACAAAGGTTGCCACCACATTGGTCTCTTTTCAAAACATTTTCAAATCCACACACGCAAAGCACCATTTCAAACAATTGGAAATTAAGGCAAGTTGATCTAAGCAAGTAACTAAGAGCCCATGGATAACCATGGATAGAAAGGGTGTTAATACCTTCCATTTCTATAATCTACTCCCCGAACCCAAGAAAACATCTCAAAGGTTTTTGCTGTGCTTTTTAAACCTTTCCTTAGGATAAAATAAAAAGTCGGTGGCGACTCTTGCTCAACCGAAACATTTGCGAAAACAAACGCAAAACCATAGTCAATTCTCCCACCGTACCACAGAACTGGCGACTCTGCTGGGGATATATTTAAAAGTGGAGTAACCTTAAGGCTTAGATCACCCTCTTGCATGACTAATTGTTTGAATTGATTGCTTTATATCTTGGCTCTCTTGTTTGGGTTTGCAATCCTACACCCAGATTTTTGGGAAACATTCATAGATAGCAATACGTTGTGGAAACTGTGCGGGGTATACCGACACGGTCGAAGCAATAGCTATATTAGTGCGACATATTTATGAGTACCGGTAACCCTTGAGTTCAATCAAGGAGAGTACGGGGCCGCTGAGTGATGTCACTAAGCACTAATGACCTAGAACCTTACTTGACCATCTTGGCCTTTTATTAGGGGTAGTGAGATGACTGGCTTTGGTGCAGTCCGAAGTTGGTAGATACTCGATACTACACTCATTGAGGGTTGTTTTCTTGGAATATTTTGGTCTCTAGTTAAGTGGCTAAACCAAAACAATGAACAATGAAAACAATCCAATGATATTGAGCTCCTTAGAACCCGGTTACTATTTATAGGGCAAGTTTTTAAGCCAACTACACTCAAGAGGGTACTTACCTATGAAGCCCCATGCAAGCCTGAAACTAGGGTTTGGTGTGATTTGCTTGTACATATGTTTGTGCATACATCATAAACATCATAAAGCATCATATGCATTCACTAACCACTTCAAGGGTTTAGATCTTCATCTTTGTTCTTGTTTTGTAGGTCATGGAAATTCCTCGCAGAAAAACCATCCAAGTCAACCTTGTGAGAATCTCTCCTCAGCTCAAGGAGCTCACCTCAAGAATTCCGGAAAGCTCATCCTTCAGTGAAAGACATGGTAGACTGCTCAGCTTAGTCAACACCAGCATTGAAGAAGACATGATGAAAGTGCTATTCCAGTTCTTTGACCCTCTTCATCACTGTTTCACTTTCCCTGACTATCAGTTGGTACCCACTTTGGAGGAATTTTCTCAACTCCTGAGAATTCCTATCCTCAATCAACTACCTTTCAACGGTACGAAAAAGGAACCAAAGCCGGAAGATGTTGCTCGAGCATTACATCTACAGCCTTCTGACATTAAGGGGCATTGGGAAACTAGTAGCGGCGTCAAAGGTTTCTTAGCAAAATTCTTGTTTGAGAAGGCACAAGAATGTTGGAATTCATTGGACCTACAAGCCTTTGAAGAGATTGTGGCACTCCTTATCTATGGGTTGGTCCTATTCCCAAATTCTGACCAATTGGTAGATGTCAACGCCGTCAAAATCTTCTTGTCCAGAAATCCAATACCAACATTGCTTGGGGACATCCTTCACTCATTTTACACACGAACAATGAGAAAGAGGGGTGTTCTCATGTGCTGTACTCCTCTCCTTGCAAGGTGGTTTATTTCGCACCTTCCACAATCTGTCTTAAAGAATGACCAAGGCTCAAGGTGGTCCCAACGGTTGATGACTCTTACTCACTCTGATGTACATTGGTGTTCTCGGTCCAGAGAAAATGTCATCATCATCGATCGTTGTGGAGAGTTTCCTAATGTTCCATTACTTGGAATCAGAGGGGGTATCACCTACAACCCTTGCCTAGCTTTGAGGCAATTTGGATATGCACGAAGAGATGGCCCTCACGACATGTTGATTCCTGACCTAGTTTTTGACTTTGACAACGATGCGCAAGGACTTCGCCAAAGATTCATCCGAGCTTGGGGAAGGACCAACAAGGTTGATAGCAAGACACTGGGACACAAGAACTCCATCCCTCTTGAACCTTATCTCAAGTGGGTACGAGCCCGAGCCCAGAGTCTAATGATGCCTTATCCTCATGTTCTCCCTGTGATTAAAGAGCCCGTCAAGGAAGGAGAGGTTCCCTACACCATCCTACATCCTGACACGGCTACATCGTGGGAGGAGATGCAGAAGAGTTGGATCCAACTCAAGGAGGAACAGAACACTTTTAAAGCCAGCTTCTACGCCAGCGAGAAGAAGGTTTTAGAGCTCACCCTCCGACTCCATGACCAAGAGGCCCTCAACACCTACATTGCGCCAAAGAGGATGCGCAACGTCTTTTTATCTTGAGAAGTTGTTTTTGTAATATTTGGCCCATGGGGCATTTATGTACTAACAAATCTTTTCTTATTAATATGACATGCGGTCTTTTTGTCTACAACAATTGTGAATTTCCAAAACCCTTGAATGCATTGCATAGATAGCATCTCATGCATCATGTGCATAACAGGTACCCTTTTTTCTACAGGTTGCTTAATCCTCTTCGTTGTTATTTTGAACAGTCATCATGAATCCAGATTCATCCAGTGAGCAAGCAATCAAGGCCCTTCAGGCCCAAAGTGCCCAGTTTCAAGAAATGGTCCTGAGCCTGGCCCAAGGTCAGCAAGAGTTGAAGGCTCTACTCCTAAAGAAGAAGAAGAAAAAGAGGACGGCGTTATTCAACACTGGACGCAGGTTTGGGAACACACTCCATAATGAGGCTGATCCAACTACTTCCTCTGCAGAGAAAGATAGTCCCCAAGGAGGAGGAGCTCCTAGTCCTGCAGTCTCTGACAACGAGACGGATTACAATGACGAACAATACCCACCTGCTGCTGACAGATACAAGCAATTAGAAGACCGCTTGTGCGTCATGGAGATTCAAAATGTGCCGGGGCTGGATTTCGGAGATTTGGGGTTATATTCTGGGGTGGTAATCCCACACAAGTTTAAGGCGTCTGCCTTTGCCAAATATGACGGGGTTGCCTGTCCAAAGCTGCATCTGAGGTCGTACGTAAGGAAGATCCAACCTTACACGGCAGATAAGAACCTTTGGATTCACTTCTTCCAAGATAGCCTTTCGGGGTCACAACTTGAGTGGTTCTATCAACTAGATGGAACTAATATCCGACATTGGGAAGATTTGGAAACCGCATTCTATAGACAATATCAATACAATTCTGACCTCGCTCCTACGCGTACCCAACTTCAGGGAATGTCTCTAGGAACGGGCGAAGGGTTCAAAGAATATGCACAAAAATGGAGAGATTTGGCTGGCAGGGTGCAGCCTTCATTGACTGATCGTGAGCTGGTTGATATGTTTCTAGGGACCTTGTCTGGTCCATTTTTCAATCATCTGGTTGGCAATTCCTCAGTTGGGTTTACGGATCTGATTCTGACGGGTGAAAGGATAGAAGCTGGCATCAGGTCAGGAAAGATACAAAAAGCTGCCTCCACAAGTACTGAGAAGAGGCCTTTCAAGAAAGATGCAAGTGCCATCTATGGTCCTAGAAGACAAGTCAAGCCAGAAAGCTGTCAAGCCGTCAATGCCTTGGTCATCTCAAAGCCTGTTGCTGCTCCTCAGCAGTACAATCAACAAAGAGGCGAAACCCCCAAGAGGCAGTATACTCGGCTGAGTATGACCTTGTCACAAATCTTACCGCAACTGTTATCAACCAACTTGGTGACCCTAAAAGAGGCTCCGAAGGCCGTGAATACTGCATCTCCTAAGTATAACCCAAATGCCCGTTGTGCTTATCATTCTGATAGCCCCGGGCATACTACTGATGATTGCTGGGCCCTGAGAAATAAAGTTCAAGACCTTATCGATGCGAAGGAAATTCAGTTTGAGGCGCCTGAGAGGCCAAATGTTATAACTGCTCCTATGCCCCAGCATAGAGTAAATTCACTTGAGGAAGATTTGTATGCTGTTTCGGTGAATGATGTTGCTACCCCTCTTTTGATTATTAAGAGGAACTTACTACTAGCCGGTTTATTTCTGGGTTGTAGCAAGGGTTGTCTCCTGTGTGCTGTTATCCCTACCGGTTGTCCGCTGCTGAAATCAGGCATCCAAAGCCTGATGGATAGCAAAGAAATTCTGTTCAAGAAAACTGCTGTTCCGTTTGTTTCCGCTGAAGAAGTATCTGTCGTCACAATTTTCAATCCTACCAAGGCTCCCCCGAGAAAGCCAGTCCAAATTATGTCTGTTGCATCCATTACCATTACTGTTCCGGGGCCTCTCCCCTATGAATCTAACAAGGCTGTCCCATGGCATTATGGGGCAGACGTGTATGTGCTTGGAGTGAAGCAGGAGTTCAACACCAGTACCAGTATCAGTAACATCACTGTTCCCGCCAAGGTTACTCGCAGTGGCAGGCTCTTCTCGCCTGACATTGCACCACCAGTTATCCGAAAGCCTCTTATCATCACACCCGCAAGTGTGCATGTTCCAAATCAAGTTCCTGTGTCTACTACTGCCGCCGAGTCCTCTGGTGCTCGGGACAAAGAAGTTGCTACCGATTTGCCTGCCAGGACGGAGGCACCAAAAAAGACTGCTGTTGAAGCCTCCCAACAAGAGATGGAGGAAATCCTTAAAATCATTAAAAAGAGTGACTTCAATGTTGTTGAACAGTTGGGGCATACCCCCTCCAAAATCTCTATGCTATCATTGCTGCTATGCTCAGAGGCCCAGGCAAAGACCCTGATTTCATTTCTGAAAACGGCCCATGTGCCGCAAGAGACCTCTGCAGATCAATTCACTGACTGTGTGGCTAATTTGACAGCTGACAATGGCTTGGGTTTCTCGGATGCTGACCTTACCGCCAAAGGAAAAAATCACAATGATGCCCTGCACGTCTCTATAGAATGCAGGGGCACTACTCTCGCACACGTGTTGGTGGATACCGGTTCTTCCCTGAATGTTTTGCCCAAGAAGGCATTGGATCGCTTGGATTGTGAGGGCCTGGAATTGAAACCTAGTAACATCATTGTTAGAGCCTTCGACGGTTCTAAGAGGATGGTGCACGGTGAGATAGACATTCCTATTCGTGTGGGTTCCCAAGTCTTCGACTCAACGTTCTATGTGATGGATATTCGTCCATCTTATTCCTACTTGTTGGGTCGACCCTGGATTCACAAGGCTGGGGTAGTAACATCCACTCTACACCAAAAGCTCAAATACCCTGTCAAAGGGAAGATTGTTACTGTGCAGGGTGAGGAGGAATACATGGTTAGTCACTTGAATTCATTCCGGTATATCGAGATGGACGGGGAGTTTATTGAAACCACCTTTCAGCATTTTGAGGAGGTACCTCCAACGTTGGCATCAGCTGAAACAGTGGTTGAAGAAGACTTTCCGTTGAAGATGGCTTCCCTGAAGGATGCCCGGGCTGTGATCGAGAAAGGCAAATGCGCAAACTGGGGTCAACTTCCTGACTTCACTCAAAAGAACGACAAGTTTGGGCTGGGCTTCACTGCAGAGGCTCAGAGGGCTGTTCGCAAGGAAAGGATCAGAAAGGCTCCGATGTTCATCACCAATCCAAGGGTGAATGCTATCGAGGAGGACGTAGAGGAAGCGAAGTTTGACAGTTGGATCTATCCAACCACCAGCAACGGACCAAGCAACTGGACGGCAAAGGATTTTACACCTATTAAATTTGTCACGCAGTAATTAACTCTTTTGATATTCAATTTGTAACAAACGATATGTTGAAACTTTTATTGGCTCGGTGTCCTACCCGGGGCATCGTAGCTCCATTTGTGAGGGCTTTTTGTATGACATTTCCATATATCATTAATCAAAACATTGGACGTTTGTTGCATTTCAAATCTTGTGCTCTTTTTTCTTTCTGTGTTATATATTGCAAAACAGCTATATTTACACACACTCACTTATACAGGTTTCAATCCACTCTGGATCTCACTGGTAACAGCTCTGCTACCACCAGTTATGACTTCGAGAATCCGATCAACTTGGCTGAAGACGAAGGTGAAGATGATTGCGAAGTGCCTGGTGAACTCGCAAGACTGCTACTCCAGGAAGAGAGGGCCATTCAGCCGCATGAAGAGCCCGTGGAAACAGTGAACCTGGGTACTGAGACAGATAGAAAAGAAGTCAAGATTGGTGCCAATCTAGAGCTCAGCGTGAAGCAACGTTTGATCCATATGCTGCATGATTACATGGAGATCTTTGCTTGGTCCTACGAAGACATGCCTGGTTTGGATGCCGACATTGTAGTTCATCACCTGCCTACCAAGGAAGACTGCCCTCCAGTAAAGCAAAAGGTCCGCCGTATGCGTCCAGAGATGTCCGAAAAGATCAAAGCTGAGGTTATGAAGCAATTCGATGCCGGGTTTCTAGCAGTGACTTCTTACCCTCTAAGAGTTATTGTCTTTCCAGCAGAATCAGAACTTCTGGTTTCTCCACTAACAAACTTCTGTCTTGCAGTGCAGGGGGGTCAGAACTTCAGATTTCCCCACTAACAGGGTTCTGTTTTGCAGGTGCCAGAGTCAGAAGTTCTGACTCATACAGTTTAACCAAGAGGTTGATCATCTGGCAGCGGATCTGAGTCAGAACTTCTAATGACCTCTCAGCACGCGCTGGCTCCCTCTCTCTCTCTCTATATATATATCTTGTTTTTTTCTATTTTCTTTTTTGTCTATTTTTCTCGTTGAACCCCCTATGTACAAATGTGTATCCCCATCCCCTAATTGTTGTAATAGCGTAGGATTTTATATTTCTGCTTCTTATTGCTAGTAATTAGGACGTGCATGGCAAGATAAAATCAATGAAATAGAAAATCCTAATTCAAAGAAAAAAAACTCTTGTATGCAATAAAACACACTTGCACACTAACACCCCTAGGGTTACATCCACTTGTTGCCTTTCAAAATTGGGCCATATTGCATGTTAGGTCTCTTTGGGAAAAACGAACAATTCAAATGATCATAGTCCCTCGATGACGCTTTCGAAAGTTGCCTAAAAATGATCAAGTCCCTTGAAGAAAAATTGCCCAAAGATACTTGGCACCATTGCAATTATGGTCTAAACGATGACCCGCGCCCGTCCCTTTCACATCCTAACACAAGATTGTCCACCAAATGCAATGGTGGAACCAAATTGTTAAAAGGGTTAAAACATAGCAATAATCTTTGAGAAATTTAGGAGTAGATAACCTCTTAGTTACTTGAATCAAACTTGCAAAACAAAACACTTGCCTATTTTTAAACCACACCTCACAACACTTTCAAAACAAACTTTCAAAAAACAAATGAAAACCTTTTCAAAAGACATACACCTTTGTATACATCCCAACATGGATCATTACAAAGGTTGCCACCACATTGGCCTCTTTTCAAAACATTTTCAAATCCACACACGCAAAGCACCATTTCAAACAATTGGAAATTAAGGCAAGTTGATCTAAGCAAGTAACTAAGAGCCCATGGATAACCATGGATAGAAAGGGTGCTAATACCTTCCCTTTCTATAATCTACTCCCCGAACCCAAGAAAACATCTCAAAGGTTTTTGCTGTGCTTTTTAAAACTTTCCTTAGGATAAAATAAAAAGTCGGTGGCGACTCTTGCTCAACCGAAACATTTGCGAAAACAAACGTAAAACCATAGTCAGTTCTCCCACCGTACCACACAACCATTTTGAGGCAACTTATGATCTTGGGACAAAAGGACGACCTCTAAAACATCCTATACTTAATGACCACGTTCGAGGCAACCAAGTGAGGTGTACCCTAAGAGTGGCATGTGCAAGTGTGTCAATTTTCAATTTATGTTATCTTTGTACATGTTATGGTGAGCTGTGGTTGATTTTAAATTAAGATAGATCTTGCCGTGCAATCCTAGTTAGCATACATCTAAACAGTTAATATGTGTACAGGAATTTAAAGTGCGAGAATTGTAAATCCTACGCTATTACAAGGCTTCGGGGAGGGGGATTATTTACATGTCCAAAAATTGGGGGAATAAAGCAGTAAAGCGTAAAAGGTATCAGCTAAGCTATTACAAACCAGTAGGCAATTACAATAAAATAAACGCGCACAAATCTGGAAATAAACTCTAAAAAATTCTAAGAATAAAATATTTTTGTTGTTTTAGTTTACTTTGGGAAAATAATCTAAATCTATTTAATTTTAGTTTTTGGAAAAATGTTAAGATAATTAAAGGTTAATTTACAAAGTTAATTTAATAGAAAAAGAACTATCCTAATGTTTTTTGTGGTTTTTTGATTTTAATGTTAATTAAAAGATAAAAAGAAGTCTATGAAAAAAAACAAAAAAATAAAGCGCAGGAGGGATCCTTCGATCCAAGAAAAAAGAGTTTCGACCCAGGGAGGGTCCTGGTCCTTTTGATTGGGCCAGACAGTAAGGCGTGATCAGCCTTCGATCCAGGGAAGAGGATTGTCTTTTGATCATGGAGGTCATGGCTTTCGATTCAGGAAGGAGATGCCTCCTTCGATCCAGCATACTAATGGGTTCGATCCAGAGAAGGGCTCTCCTTTGATCTGGGATGTTATACCTGCAAAAGCATGTTAGCGAAATAAAATGCAGGGCATGGGTATTGAATCCCAGGCCCTTTGATCCTGCACTTGTTGGGGTCTCTTCCGACTAAATCTGCAGCAAGTGTTAGCAAACGAAAAAACATGACCTGGGTGCCAAACCCAGGCCCTTTGATCCTGTATAGGATGGCAAATCGAAAGTAACAACAAGTATGAATGTATTATACAAATATGAGGTTGGATAGTTTACCCTTTCTTACCAACAAATTGGACTTTTAATTTGGGCGCTTCCTGGATTTAGGAACCTTCGATCTGGGCACTTCCTGGATGTAGGCACTTTTGATCTGAGGGCTTCTGGGCGTGGGCACCTTCGATCTGAAGGACTGCTTTGGCTTGGAAAATCTGACAACCTTTGATGGATTGTATGGGTAGCACCTTCTCCAATGTTTTTGTTTCTGCAGAGTTCTCTGTATATTTCCGTTCTATGATTTTCGTCTCATTTTCGTGTGTTGCACTGCATGCTTGCCTATGTATTTATAGGGGTGTGAGGGTGCAGTAATGGCAAGAGACAACATTTAACCAGGCCATTAAAGCCATGAGACAAGAAACAGACACATTAAATAACTTCCTTTTTTGAAACATTTGTGTCTCTTGAATGAACCTGGACATGTTGATTTAGGCGCCCTCTTGATGACCTCCTTCGAATGGGCTGATGGCGTCCTTCGAATGCTTTTCGAAAGCTTCTTCGATTGGACCCTTAGAATTCCTCTGCGAATGGACCTTCTGGAATTCGAATCGAAGGACACTGTTATAATGCCAATCGAAGTACTTGTCCAGAATGCTAATCGAAAGGCTCCTTCAGAACACCAATCGAAATGCTCCTTCAGAATACCAATCAAAGGGTCTTTCAGAATGCCAATCGATGTGCTCCTTCAGAATGCCAATCGAAATGCTCCTTCAGAATGCCAATCGAAATGCTTCTTCAGAGTGCCAATCAAAATGCTCCTTCAGAATGCCAATCGAAGTGCTCCTTCAGAATGCCAATCAAAGGGTCTTAAAGAATGCCAATCGAAATGCTTAAAGAGTGCCAATCGAAATGCTCCTTCAGAATGCCAATCGAAATGCTCCTTCAGAATGCCAATCGAAATGCTTCTTCAGAGTGCCAATCGAAATGCTCCTTCATAATGCCAATCAAAGTGCTCCTTCAGAATGCCAATCGAAGGGTCTTAAAGAATGCCAATCGAAATGCTTAAAGCACCACTCAAAAATTTTCTTTTTCCTTAGGCAAGGGTTTGTGATCAACCATGCAAGGGAAGACTTTGGAAAACATGAGAGGGCAACTTTTGGGGTGCAACAGATTCCCTGTCTTTCTGAACCATGGCCCTGAGTTGATAACAGTCAGGCGCCATGTCCATGTTGTACTTGTATTGTTTGATGAATGCTTCTCCCAAATCATTGAAAGTATGGATGTTAACACTGTCCAAACTCATATACCACTTTAGCGCAACACCGATCAAACTATCCTGAAAAAAGTGAATCAGCAGACGCTGATCATCAGTATGGGTAGACATTCTCCTTACATACATCACCAGATGAGCACGAGGGCAAGTGTTTCCCTTTTACTTCTCAAAATCCAGGACCTTAAGCTTAACAAGTATCTTAACATTCAGGACCAAGCATAACTCATTCACATTTTTCTCGAATAGCTCTTTTCCCCTGAGGACCTTCATCTCTCTTTCCATCTTGTCAAACTGCTCTTGAAAATCATCCATTCTGTCATAAAGACCCAAGTCTTCACTTGGTGGAGGGAAAGGACGACACACATCATTGTTAACAAACAGAACCTTATTCACTGAAGGAGGCACAGCAGGAGCAACATGCACCACAGGAGGTGCCAGAGTAACAATAGTCTGAATAATTGGAGTATCTTGAGGACCAAGATTGAAACCTTCAGGTGCAAAATTCTCTGTCATTCCCCATGGATAACCTTGAGGCATGCGGTTTTGAACAACAAATGGAGTAGCAGATACGAGAACAGTCGGAGCTTCAGTAATTTCTCTTGTTGGTTGAGGTTGGACACTTGGTGGATGATTCTGAGAAGCCACCAGAGATTCCATCAGAGCAGTAAGATTGGCCATTCCGGCCTTCAAAGCAGAAACCTCCTCGCGCAGCTCGCGATTTTCTTGTTCTAAGTTGTTCATCTTCTTTCTGAAATTAGCCCGAGTGTTGTAGTGGTGAGTCAGCTTGTTGAACAAAGTAAAGAAGCTTGGTAAGACACCTGGATATGCATAACAAATGCAAGAAATATGTGCAATATGATTCATGATATGCAGTGCACATGATTTTATTTTATTATTTAATATTTCAAGGGATTTAAAGTTTATGGACATATTGCAAATATCAAAGTAACAACGCATTTGAAATACTGAAAAATTTGATTATAACAACTCAAAAATGGATTACAAGTTTCAATGATACCAAGTACAAGATGAAAATAAAATCTAAAACCCTCAGAAGTAAAACTGATAGAGATCACTCTATACGCTGGTGCTTCCCTATGAGCCTGGCAATCTGAGCCTTCAACCTCTGGTTTTCTTCCGCATACCTGGTGGCAACCTTCTTCCAATCACCTGAATTAGGAAGTGAGTAATCAGCATCTGATTGATTCTTAGGAGAAAATAAATCCCCTTGCCTCTCCATAGTCTGTACCGCTCGACTCTCAAGGATCTCAATCAAGTCATCTTTCTCTTTCAAGTCTGCTCTATAGAAAATATCTAAAGTTTGGCACTTGTTCTTCCAAGCATCCTTTTCCTGTTGCATCCTGACCAAAGCAAGTTGCAGCTTCTCTAGATCATCAAATAAGGGAGAAGTAGTCTTCACAAACATATCAGACATAGGTGTTTCTTGGGAATACGACATCTTCAACTGAATAGCTCTCGTTTGGACCCACTAAAGATATGGCTCCAAAGAAACATCACCACTAGGTCCCAAATCCTTCCTACTCTTCTTATGAATGTGACGTCAGGCCTTCGCAATCTGCTCCCTAGCTTCCCTATGGTCTTCTCCCTCCTTCATAAATAAACTACTCAAATGAATAATATTTGGTTTATCCCTCACTGGATAACCAAGCTGTCGTCATGCAAGAACAAAGTTATAGTTAATTCCTCCCTTTGTACCGAGAAGAGGTACATTGGGGAAACTACCACAACTGTCAATGATCTCTATATCCCGGTAAGCTCGATGATACCAATCAATATCCGAGTGAGTAAGTGCCATGATCTTAGGAGCCCAACAGGGTTCCTTCTTGACATCCCCAAAAGCATCAGACTGAGGCATATGAGAGATAAACCACTGGTACAACAAGGGCGTGCAACAGATAATCACCCCCCATGATAAGAATTCTGAAGATGAATAGAGTAATATGCATCACCCAACAAGGTAGGAACTGGGTTTTCGGTCATGAAGATCCTGATAGCATTAATGTCAACAAACCTGTCCACATTAGGAAATAAGAACAACCCGTAAACAAGTAGAGCAAAGATGGCCTCAAAAGCGATTGTACTCTTCATCCCGTTAAAGTAGCAAGCTTTCTCTAATAAGAACTTAGCTGGTAATCCTCTAATCCCTCCTTTGTTAGTCATATGGGCTTCCATCTCAGACTTCCCCAGATGAATTAAAGCAGCAATCTCATGTGGTTTTTGCTCACCCTCCAAACCAGTAAAAGGAACACGATCGGTAACGGGTAAATCCAACAGATAAGAATACTCCTCCAGTGTAGGAATCAACTGATAGTCGGGAAAAGTAAAGAAATGATACATCGGATTATAGAACTGGACTAAGTTCGAGAGAATATCCTCCTTCATCTTCAGCTTCATGAGAGGAATGATAGATCCATACTTCTTCTGAAAGTATGCAGAACACTCAATCTCGGGGATTAGACTGATCAACTCATCTATCTTGGGATCCTTGAAACTGTACTTCCCGATCTTTCTCTTTCCAGAATCCATGGTTAAAAAGTACCTGAGATATTCACAAGTGGTCAATTTTTTAAATCCCTTGAAATAAGATCTCTTCAAAAGATGCTTATGGTTGCATGGATACATGATGCAACAATCACACATAAGATCACACATATAGGGTTCATAGGTTCAACGTCACGAGCATGAGGTCGAAGGTGGTACTACCCATAAGGTATTGGTCTAAAAGTTATCACATACTGAACAAGGTTCTAAAGGTTCCCAGAGTCTACATCCTTCCTTCGGATATTACCAACTTCCCGATTAACTCGGTAATTAGTAATATTCTCAAGAAAAACTCGTCTGAGTGTAGTATCGTGTGACAACTATTTCCGTATTACTCCATCATAGCTTCCTCATTACACTTAAAAGGCCAAGATGGGTTTGGTATTCTATGATCCTCTGTTTCAGCAGGCTCCCAGGTTGAAAGTAGTACGTCTTCTCGATTACTCGGTAAACGACACTACAGTCAAAGGGGTCTCCACTGAGTGGGGGATCTCATGCCTCCTTTTTTGGGATTACTCCCTCAAAGTTAACATGACTATACCATCCGTCCTATCTTAAAGTTTGCCCAAGTCTGGGTATAGGACTTATAAGTAATCACCAAGCATCCTGGAAACTAGGAAAATCCAGATAAACATATATACAACATATAATACATAAACAACAATAGCACATACACAGATATAAACAAGGATAGGCTCAGCCCACTTAGAGAATGACCAGCAAGAGGTCAATCTTTCCCTAATGAAGTCACCATTTTTTCTGTAGCAGTAGAAATGTTTAAGACTAAGCCATGGGATTGGCTAGACTTGTACAAATCAAAATAAAATCTCCACCACATTTTATTGTTTCCAAAGGAAAGGGAAAAGAGAGAATAACCCAAAAAAGGGGGAAATATTCAAGTTAAGGGGGTTTGTTATGCAAAGGAAAGGTATTAGCACCCTAAACATCTACGGTACTCGGCAGGAACCTCTTTGTAAAATCTGTATATCTTGGCTATAAAATGATGTTGTATAACAAATGGATGGTGGAGGTGAGAAAAGAAATATCTTTTTATGGTTTTTGCACCCACCGCGGTTGCGAACCTTTAGTGCCTACGTACCACCTTCTGTGCAATAGGGGATCAGGGTACACGTAGTTCCTCTTTTAAAAATTTTAAAATGTAAGTGTGTTGGTTTAATTTTTATGAGATAAAACATCATCGTCATTGTCCGTGTGGAAAAACATACCTACTACCCACAATCATGAGAAAGGAGAATTTGCATCATCTCAAAGTGGAGGATATGACTTGTATTTAAAATCAACAATGCCTCACTCAATACCCAAGTGGAAAATATCTCTCTTCACTATATATTGTAGAAGTATAGTTGTTTGCATCACTACAAGGATTGACAAGAGTCCGATCTTTTTGAGAAAAGTTTAAAGATAAAAGCCAAAGTGGCAAAAATGGTTTGAAATGAGATTGATTGACTTTTAGTCTTCTCACAAAAAAATGTCAAAGTATTATTAAGTTTATTGAAGTTTATTTATGAAAATGTTTTGAAAATGCATGGACCTAAGTCCAAGTTTATTATGAAAATGGTTCAAGTTAGAAAAAAACAAGAAGAGTTTTCAAAAGGAGGAAGAAGGTTTTTGAAATTAAAGAAGATGGGAGGAGACGAAGGGACTATCCTAAAGCATAAGGTAAAAGCTATGGATAAGAACCATCTAACCAAAAAGAAGCCAATACTTGACACTATGAGCCAAGATAGAATTCTCATTCTTTGGATTGAAACCAAACAAGCAATGATACTAGACCTCTTGAAAGAACCAAACTTTAAGTGTATTAAGTCTTCACAAAAATTGGGCAGAGTAACGACTATATACGGGTGAATTCCAGATTACAAACAAAGAGTGTAATCACAATAAACTGCACACAAAACAAACAAAAACCTAATGCCTTGAGGTAAACCTCAAGAGCTCCAGACAAAATAATCAGATAAGGTCACAAGGTCTCCAATCATAGGCCAAGGTTTCTAATCCTAAGTCCAAGAAGTCCAATGCTCCATAATGCCAAGGATAGTAACTAAATAGTCCAAGTATCATTAAATATTTTTAGGGTTTATGTTGATTATTAGGTGTTTTGAAAAATAAAAGTAAAGCTCATGTGAGCAAAAAATAAAAATGACAAAAAAGTAAATACTCGAATGAGCAAAGATGAAAATGGCATGAAACGTAAATGCTAAAAGTAGATAGTGCATAAAAATAAAAGAGAGCATATAATAAAAATAAAGGATAAAGTCAATTATTAGTGATTAGTGGTTAGTTGGATGATCATCTTGAAACTTGCATTTGGAACTCATTAGAGGATTGGTAGAACCAAAGCCTCCACACAACAACTTACATTTGCTTTTTGTCAAGTATATCATCCATTTGGAATCCTCATGAGTACCATTTAATGATCAATGATGTTTAAGTGATCCGCGTTGACCAAAGGTGTTGTAGATCCATTAGAGGATTGGTAGAACCAAAGCCTCCACACAATAAATCTCAAGGTTATTGGTTCAAAGAGATCAAATTAACATACTTGGGCTTGCAAACATAAGTTTGGGCTACGAATGATCATTTATTCGAATCAGGACAAAATTTAGCGCTATGTTAAGCAATCATAAGTGGACTTATATAGAAGTCACACCTATTTTAAGGTCGGTCAATAGCAATCTATGCACCATTTGTTTTGAGACATGATATAGAGATCATGCTCCAATAACACTTAGTGCAATAAGAAAGGGATGAGATGAAGAGGGGTGGGAGAGAATATACAAACCACTTTTGAATTAAATTTAATCAAACTATTATTAAAATGATTCATCCCTTTTTGTGGGGTTAGACTCAACACCATGGATCCAATGATGTTAATAAAGTTCATGATCAAAAATTTAACCCAAGATCAGCCAAAAAATAGTCACAAAATAATATTACATTTAATATATACAAAAAAGGTTTTAAAAAAAAGTTTTAAAATAAAAATAAAAGACAAAAATATCAACTATATTCAAATTGATCAAGAAATAAAAAGTAAGTCCATAGAAAAATCAGAAAATGACTCAAATGATTTTATAAATTTTTTGATAATTTTTTTAAGGTCAGAAACTATTTTTTAAAATTAAAAGAAATGAGTAAAATAAACCAAAAATGATAAAAAAAAACAAAGTCAGAAACAAAAATAAAATAAGGTCACCAATATTTGTCACAATATCATTGGATCATTCCATAATTTTTTAAGAATTTAAAAATGCATAAAAGTATTTTTAAATATTTAAAACAATTCAAATAAAGTGAAAATTTATAAAAAAATACCAAAACACAAAATTAAATTGTGAAAAAATAAAAATCAGAAAGAGAATAATCAAAAATATTTTTCATAATTTTTTTCCAGATTTTTTGGACTAAAAATGAATTTTCTATGATATTTTGAAGTTTAAAACAATTAAATATAAAAATCAGAAAAGAAAATAAAAACCAAAAAAAATATGGGCCATCTGATCAATGTCAAAACGTGTTAGTAAACAGATCAAGTGGATCTGGCGCGCTGTGCATGTTATGGACTTTAGTGAATAATGCATAAGATTATTAATTAAATCAGATTTTTGAAAAACACAGATGCGTGCCTTCATTGGTTGGAAAATGATACGTTGGTCATCTTCAACCTCCATTCAGTCTCAAAACCTGGTTGCTTAATCTGTAAAATTAGAGCACGAGACCTATGGCATTCGCTTTGTCTCTTCAAGACGAAGACAACCACACCTTCACGACAAATTTATATAAACTATAGCTCAAGCAATTTGGAAGAAAAGTTTTGAAAAGGGATTTGAAATTTCATGGTTAAAATGTGTTTCTAGTAAAAAAACAAGTGTTACGACTAGAACCAGGACAATGAAAGCATCACAATGATATCAAAGTTTTAAAGAATTGATGAAGGAATCTACCTATTGAAGTTGAGTTGTAGAGCTCTGAAACTGGACTTCTAGGGAGCAATATAGAGCATGATTCTTGAATGTAATTATATGGTTAGCTTCAGGGAAGATCAAGGAAGGTGAATTGATGGAAAAATTGAATTGAAAAAGGCTTGAGAATGGATTTCAAAGTTGCTGAATTTTGAGTTATAGAACAAGTTTGGCAGGGTGATTCTGGATATCCAAGCTTGAGGAAATGAATGGGGGATGACCCTCTATTTATAGGGAATCAAATGGAATGTCCACGCGTGTGAAATGATGAAGTTTGGAGGGAAGTCGTGTGAAGTTGCAAACAAGAAAAGTGTGACTTCTAATTTGATTAAAACTCATATAAAATGCGCGTTTTATTGTGCTAATCAATTCTGGAACTTCATTAAACATGTTTAGAGGCATAAACACGTTTAAACTTGTGATTAGAATCCAAAACAAAGATTTCAAAATCTGACTTGAGATGAAACTTCAGTTCCAAGTTACCAACTTCAAAATCACGACATTCTCAACTCGAGGGGTCTTAGGGCATGATTCTTTATGCTTTAGAAAGATGAGGTTACAAGCTTTACAATGGAAAAATAATGAAATCAATTGGATGCTTGAGCTGAAAGTTGTGTTGAGTCAAAGTTGGAGAAAAAAGGTTGACTTTCCATACTTAGAAATATTTCAAATTTTTCTTCAAAGTGACCTATAATGTTTTGCATCCAAACATGGCCTTCCTCTTGGAATTTGCTCTTGACCAAAAAAGATGGCATGAAATATACATCTTGAATGACATTTTGGGATTTGAACCATTAAAAATATCCAAAAATTGAGAGAGTTACGAATTTTTGAAGTTGGCAAAAAACCATGAAATGACCCATAATCTTTTGTATCCTTAAGGAAACTTCCATCCATTTTCTCACTTTGCACATAAAAGAAGGCATAAATTTCACATCATCAAGATAATTTTGGAAAAATAATGGGCTCAAGGTGATAAAAATTGACCAAGTTATGATCACTTGAAGTCACACATGGAAAATTGGGGATTCATCTGGAGGACTTGTAATCTTTCTTCTTCATCAAGTTTCTTCCACATGAAAACTCCTTGGAACTTTTGAAGTGATTTGTTGATAACACTTTGAAGAGAAGGATTTATTTATAATCACTCCAAAATACCAAAAGATGAGCAAGATATACTCCTTTGAAGTTCAAAACCCTAGCTCCTAGATCAAGAAACATGCCTTGAGGAACTTTGACAATTTTGAGCAAGCTTCTTGTACCAACACAAATGCTTTGTAAATATAAGTTGTTGAGGATGATAATGAGAACTCATAGCAACATAAGCCACTTACATATCTTGAGAATTTAGAAAGATATGCACTTGTGACCAAATGGAACAAAATCTTGTCCAAACATGACTATTTCTTCCATAAACCCCTTGTACTTTTTGGATAAAATTTGATAACCTTGAAATGTGGTGAACCAAAATAACCTTGCCATGCCATTTCTTCCAAAACAAATCCAATGGTGAGGTTTGAAATTCTCAAGCTTTATTGACTAGGGCATGGAAATAAACTCATGAACCCATGAAGCAACTTGTTAAATCTCATTGCCTTTACCTATATTAGTAACAAGCAAGACAAACCAACATTGCAATTTATTATTTAAGATGAGAAATCAAGATAAAAATATTCATGATCACAAAAGAAAACAAGTCAAGGTACTTGGTGATTCCTCAAAGAGAAAATCTAAATATAGGGAGGGGAACCAAGAATCCTAATGTGATCTTATTGTGAATGCCTTAACATGGTATGATGAAGAGATCTTAGGGGAAACAATTGGGGTACAACAGACGAAAATCATTACAAAGTTTTCCGAAACAAAGGCGTTTTCAAAATACTTTCAAACTTACACCCATCACAAAACACATTTTCAAACAAAGAAAATTTTCAAGTGATCTAGCAAGCAACTAAGAGCCCATAGATAACTACAGATGAAAAGGGTGCTAACACATTCCCTTTTCATAACCTACCCCCCTTTGATACGATGGGAAAACTGACTTGATTGTTTTGCGTTTGGTTGCAAATGTTGCGGTTAGCAAGAGTCGCCACCGACTTTTCTTTTATCCAAAAGGAAAGGTGAAAAAGCACAGGAAATACCTTTGAGATGTTTTCTTGAGTTCGAGGGGTAGATTACGAAAATGGAAGGTATTAGCATCCTTTTCATCCATGGTTTTCCATGGGCTCTTAGTTACTTTCTAGATCACTTGCTTTTGTTTGAAAATGTGCTTTGTGTGGTTTTTGAAAGTATTTAGTAAAGGCGCCATCGTTTAGGCAAACTTTGTAATGATTCTCGTTCGTAAGAATGTATACAAAGTGTTTGATCTTTTGAAAATGTTTTCAAGTTTTAAAATATGTTTTGAAAGTGTTGGTGTTTGTTTTGAAAATAGAAAGGATGTTTTTGTTTTGAAATGGAGCAAGTAACTAGGAACATTCTACCTACTCAAAAGTCTTTCATGTTCATTTCCTTTTTCCTTTGATATTGTTATCTTACCATTGATTTGGTAAGTAACCCTATCTTTGGATGTAAAAGGGACGGGCGTGGGTCATTGTATAACCATGATTAGAAATGTTGTAAGATATCTTAGCATTCTCTTTAAGGGACTAAGATCATTTTGAAAGGCAACATAGATAGCGTCATCGAGGGACTATGATCTTGTATTTCGTTTATTTTTGCTAAGATACCTCACATGTGTAATATGACCATTTTTGTAAGGCAACAAAGTGGATTTACCCTAGGGGTGTGTGTGCAAGTGTATTGATTCACATGCTTGATTTGTCTTTGATTAGGGTTTTCTATTTGTTGGTTTTAATCTTTCCATACAAAACCCTAATTACTAGCATTTGTATATAAAGCGATAAATTGCGGAAAATAAAAATACTAAGCTATTACAATACTTAGGGGAGGTGGTGTACAAATTACAAATGGGGAATATTGCAAGAAATTAAATCTAAATAATTATTACAACCATATTGAATTTGAATAAATGTACACAATAAGGATAAAAATGCAAAAACATGAAATGTAAGAAGAAATGTGATTTTTGTTTGTTTTTTCATGAAAAGGGTTTTTTGACCTAATTAATTAAAATAAAATAATTAACTAAAATAAAAATAAGAAAATTAATATTAAGTTAGTAGAATAAATTAATTTAAAGAAAACAAGTTTTTTAGGGTTTTGGTGAATTTAATTAAATTAGTAAATAAAAATAATTAAATAAAAGATCTTAAGTTCTAAATTGATTTTAATTTACAGGAAAATAATATAATAATATTTAAAATTTATTATCTAACTATTTAAAAAAAGGTTAATTTATTAAAGAAAATGTTTTTGTGCTTTTAGTTTTATGAAAAATAAACTAAATAAAAATAAAATACAAAAAATATATAAATTTTTTTGGGTTTTTTAGTAATGAAAATAATAATAATAATAATAATAATAATAATAATCATATTCATAATAATATTAATAATAAAAATAATAAAAGATGAAATAGTAAAAATAAAATAAAATAAAAAATAAAAACAGGGAGGTTAATAAGTGAAATAGGGAGTATTGTAAGAAAAAAGTCAGGCCCAAACTACTGGCCCAAGCGCTGCAAAAAAAACAAGAAAATATCAAAAAATAAAAAAAATCCAAAAAGGTCACGCAGGGGCTTGAACCCAGGACCAAATGGTGACAGACACACGCTTTAACCACTGGGGTGGTGATACATCTGTTAACTTATGTCAAACCATAAATATATATTATAAGTCTTGCCCTAAATGTACTTCATCTTCAACCTCCAGCCAGAATCCCTGCAACTTATTCGTTTCTCAACGATTTGCAAAAATGTAAACATGAAAGTTGTGTAAAATTTCATCACGATTCCAGAAATGTAAATAACTAAAGCTATAGATGAAAGATGAATGAGAATTTATAATGGTACCAAATTCTGACCTAACTTTTCCAGGATGTTCAGATTCAAAATTCTAACTACTCAAGCAATATAAATGAAATCTAAAGACATGGTTAGTTTCAGGGCTACCATATCTACATTTTATCTTCACAAATGGAAAGAAAATGATGCCTATATGAAGAGTTCAAAAGTCAGAAAACTCACCTTGAAAATGGAATTCGTGTTTTGAGTTGGAGCTTGTTTCAAGGTGCTGCGAGTATCAGGTTAGCTTCCTTGAAGTCTCAGGAAGCTAATGCAATGATTAGCTTGGTTGTAGAGTAGCTGAAATGGTCTGGAGAAGTCCAACTGTGATGCTCTGTTTTTGAACTTGGAAATGGAGGAAGTTGGTGTTACAGTCGTGTAACAGGGACATGGATGGCTTGTGTATGATGCTTGGAAGCTTTCAGAAGTAAAAGGCCAAGAAACGCACGAGTAGTTTTTGATTTTGGGATTTCTGGCCAGAATATGCAACAATGGAAGTATGAGATGCAATTATGAGTTTTTGTGAGTTTTAAGGCTTGTAGATGCGTGTGTTTTCTTGTAAATGACTTGTGTATCTATAAGCAAAAGGTTGGAGAGGTTTTGCACAAAGGATTTCTGAGTTATAGAGTTATGGCTAGGTTGCTTGATTTTGAAGAAAAATGAAAGTATGGTTCCAAGATGAAGTACAAGCATGGGCTGAGTGATTATAAGGCTTGAGACAAACTTTTCTTGAGTTATAGGACGTGTATGATCAGAAGAAAACAATTGCAAGGCTCAAGAACAAGTTTTGTGCATAAAGCTACTTTTTCAAAATGGCATTGTACACTTTCTTCCTAAAATGGATATAAAGCATGGGCATTGCATTGAATGCTTGAGTTGAAGCCTCTAAAAGCTGTGCAAGCATTTAATTATGGAGTGCCTAACAATTTTGAGGCCTGCAAAGCAAATATTATGCAGCATAGGTTTGAGATTTGAATTTTGTTCATCACAAAATTTGCCTTGTAAAACAACTTGAGACCCCAACTTCTGACCTTCGATTCTCCTTGCTCATAAATGATATTAAGGAGTTCTTGGAAATTTTGGAAAGCTTTTAATGTTCTCTAAAACTCCTATTTGAATCACTTTTTCAAATTCCAAATGGAACTACGTGAAACTTGGGTCAGAAGTTTGGTCAAAATCCTGACAAAAAAAGTTCAAAATTTCACTAAGTGTTTAGTTTCATGACCATGACTTCATGGATTAATAACTTGAGATCCAAGCATTTCTAGGAGAAGTTGTGTAAAGAAATGTTGTAGATATCATGGATATCTATAACTTTCATGTTGAAAGTTTCTTTTGAATCATCTTGCATCATGGTGAAAAATTGGCTCAAAGTTGTGAAAAAACATGAAGTTTTCAACACTTAGAAAAATTTCTAAGTTTGAAAACTTTGACTTTTCAAAATGAAATCTTGAATTTTTGATTTCTTGATGAACAAGTTTCATATTTTGACATGTTTTGATGAATTGTGATTTTTGACACTTGATTTTGACCAAAAAGTCAAAGTTTGACTTTTCAGTGTACAATTAACTTTTGATCAGTTGACTGAAAATCAACTATCAATCCAATTGATCAAGAGCAATGTTTTGAGTCATGCCATTAGGTTAAAATGATGCAATTAAACTCTTAAGATCATGCCTCAAACCAATTAACCAATTGCTAGGCTAAAAAACAAAAATTGTCCTTTCTTAGTCAAAACCCTAATTTTGATCATTTTGCCCTTTTGATGATTTGATCAAATTTCTTGAGGAATTGTGGTCCAAACTTGATCAGATGATACATATGAGTTTATAATGTTTATATGTATAAAAAATTATGAAGGTTGACTGTAAATTGGTCACAATTGACTTTTTTCCCAATACAGCTGACTTTTAGGTCTACTGGTCAATTAACTGGGCAGAAATGTGATCCAAGGCTTGAAAATTGACATCAGTAATCTTAGGGGCCCATAATTATCCACGAAAGTAATATGAGGCATTTAAAGCTCAATTATCCTTGTGCAATCTCAAACCCTAATTTCAGTCATCAGTGCTTAAGGAGGTGTCTTGAGCTGATCAAACCTTGTGTAGTCTTGAACCAAAGGAGATCTTGTGAGAAAATATTTGATAAATGAGAGGGAAAATTTTGGGGTACAACAGCTGGCCCTGTTCAATCTTCTTAAACCTGAAGAGTTAGATTGGCGGATCCGCCATTATTGACTTGAAGGTGAAAGAAGATTGGACACTAGAGTGCCCAGAAATTTGCACTCAATGATGTGGTGGTTGATGGTGTAGGGAATTGGCTTAAAGATGCAATTTAGAGAGATGATGGAAAGTTTTTGGAGATGGGCTTACATATGCCATCCAAAAATGATTGTTGGCAGGAATGGAAGAAGTGTCAGAATAAATCTCTGGTTGACTTATACTAAAATAGTGGATGTGTTGGGTTAAGTACCAGAATAATATCCGTAAATGGATTGTATTTGACTCGTATCCGAAAGCTGAAACTGAATGAGTATCAGAATGGCATCCACATCTAGAGCGTATCTGAACCGTATCTGAAAGCTGAATCTGAATGAGTATCAGAATGGCGTCCGTATCTGGAGCGTATCTGAACTGTATCTGAAAACTGAAATTGAATGAGTATCAGAATGGAATCTGTATCTGGAGAGTATCTGAAGTGTATTTGAAAGCTGAATTTAAATGAGTATCAGAATGGCGTCCATATCTAAAGCGTATCTGAACTGTATTCGAAAGTTAAACCTGAATGAGTATCAAAATAGCGTCCATATCTAGAGCGTATTTGAAATGTATCTGAAAGCTGAATCTGAATGAGTATCAGTATGGCGTCCGTATCTAAAGCGTATCTGAAAGCTGAATTTAAATGAGTATCAGGATGGCATCCGTATCTGGAGCGTATCTGAGCTGTATCTGAAAGCTAAATGAGAAGAAACCTGTGCAGGATTGCTTCAGCCGGTCGTGTAGATGATTGTCCTGGCTTGTTTTAGGTATCAATCTATGACTTTTTTGCAAATTGTTGATGATAGCCATCTGCTGACTGATCTTTCCTGAAAGATTAGTTGTATGCAATGTCATGATGTATGAAATGCATTGTACAATGATGTTCTAACAAATGAATGAAATTATGTTGTATGCATTCGTGTCATAGATGTTTATGACGTATGGAAGTGATGTATGGGTATGCAAGCTATGCTTCTGTAATACTGTTGGATTAGGTAAAATAAATCCCTGACTGCTGCTGGGGACGTGGAGTGTAAGTCTTCATGTTCTGAAGTGCTGATGAGTTGATGAGCTTTAGAGAAATAAACTCTGTTGTAAGGGAAACGCCGCGTATTGCTTGTGAAATCCTGAGAAATTGGGCGACTTCTACTGGGGAGTGATAACCAGAAGTTTTATTCCGCCGGGGATGTGAGAGAGCTTGATATCATTAAGCTGCATATTGTGGGGGATTTTATGGAATAGTCTAAAGATATTATCCTATTTCTTAAAGCCATTAGTGATTGTCTTTTTATTTTCTATTCCTTTTTGTTCATTTGTAGACAGTAGTTACATTCAAATGCATATGTTCAAAAATAAATCATTGGACGTTTTTGTAAATAAAACACAGGAATAAAGAAAAATAGATAGTTTTGCACTTTCAAAGGGGTATCTTTGTATTAACTTGAATAAGTATTTTTGCACAATGAGACGAACATTCTAGTAAGATAATGTCGTCGTAAAAAAATGAAAATTTGATACGAAGAAAAGATAGCTATGTGCAATAATCCCATGGGGCTCCCATTCTTCTATAGCCTTCGTGTCTCTGAGCGTCTTGTCTACTTGATGCCTTGTCCGAAGTTGATTGGATTGATTAGAACCGTTGAGTTTGTCAATCGAAGTTGAAGGTTGTCTGTAAGGTGATCCAACGGGACATAGTCATACGCTTTAATTCCCTAACTTTTTCCTGGACTGCCCTTTCGGGTTTTCAGTCCACCGGGATACCCCTTTTTGCCCAAGTCGTGCTTTCGGGTTTTCAACTTGCCGGGTGTACATATTTTTTTGTTTTATCCCTAATTTTTGCCCAAACCTTTTTTGTTCTCCAGGACGCCCTTGTTTTTCCTAGGTGTGTCAACCTAGCGGGTCTCTTATGCGTAGTATCTTTTGACTATGTCCGCGTTTACAGGGTGCGGCAGGTCGTCGCCATCCATAGTGGTTAAGATCATTGCTTCACCAGAGGATATGCTTTTGATGACAAATGATCCTTCATATGTAGGAGTCTATTTTACCCTGGGATCACCCTGCGGCAGTATGATGCGCTTGATCACCAGATCCCCGACTTGATACACTTGGCGTCTGACATTTTTGTTGAAAGCCTTGATCATCCGTTTTTGATACATTTGACCATGACACACATCAGTAAGCCCGTTATCATCAATCAAGTTCAGTTGATCAAGTCGAGTTTGGATCCAATCATCTTCATTCAACCCTGCATCCTTCATGATTATTAGAGAAGGGATCTGGACCTCAATAGGCAAGACAACTTCCATGCTGTATACCAGAGAGTAAGATGTTGCCCCGGTCGATGTGTGCGTCATGGTACGGTAACCGTGGAGAGCGAATGGTAGCATCTCATGCCAGTCCTTGTAGGTTATTGTCATTTGTTATATTATCTTTTTGATGTTCTTATTTGCGGCTTCGACAATGCCATTCATCTTTGGCCGGTAAGGGGAAGAATTATGGTGCTGGATCTTGAATTGCACGCACAGTGCAGTGATCATAGTATTGTTGAGATTCGTACCATTGTCTGTGATGATCCTCTCCGGGATACCGTACCGACAGATGATATTCTGTTTGATGAACCGGGAGACAACATTCTTGGTAACGGAAGCGAAAGAAGCTGTCTCAACCCACTTTGTGAAATAGTCAATGGCCACCAAGATGAAGCGGTGTCCATTAGAAGCTGCAGGTTTGATTTCTCCAATCATATCGATGCCCAACATCGCGAATGGCCAGGGAGCAGTCAGGATATTCAAAGGAACTGGAGGTACATGCACTTTGTCAGCATAGATCTGAAACTTATGACAGGTTCGTGAATGGTGATAGAAATATGCTTCCATGGTAGACCAGTAGTACCCTGCCCATAGGATCTTCTTAGCCATCGTATGCCCACTGGAATGGGTGCCAAAAGTGCCTTCATGTAGGTCAGCCATGATCTTTTTTGCCTCAACCTTGTCTATGCAACGAAGCAAAACAGAGTCATGGTTGCGCTTGTAGAGAATGCCATTACTAAGGAAGAACTTAGCAGAGAAACTCCTCAAGAACTTCTTATCATTAACTGAAGCCCCTTCCGGATACTCTGGAACCTCGAGATACCTCTTGACTTTATGGAACCAAGCTTGGTCCACTACTTCTTCGGTATTGATCTCGTGATAGTAAGCTGGTTCATCCATCCGTTCAATGGTGATCTGGGGAGCCTCGTTATCCCATTTGAGTTTAAACATGGATGACATTGTGGCTAGCACGTCCGCTAGTTGATTTTCCTCTCCTGGAAAATGCTCAAAGGTAATTTCCTCGAAATGTGGGATTAATGTCAACATATTTTCTTTGTAGGGGATGAGGTTAGGGTGTTTAGTGTCCTATTCTCCTTTGATCTAGCTGATAACTAAGGCTGAATCTCCGAATACACTTAAGGACTTGATCCCTAAGTCTATGGCAGCTTTGAGACCAAAAATGCACGCTTCGTATTCTGCCATGTTATTTGTATAGTTGAAGCAGAGTCTTGCAGTGAAGGGAGTGTGACATCCTTCAGGGGATATGAGTACAACACCTATGCCATTACCGAGCGCGTTTGAGGCTCCGTAAAAAACCAGGGTCCATCGGGATCCTTGTTCAAGTCTGTCATATGGTCTGAGTTCCTCATAGTTGTTTACCATCATGATGTCTTCATTTGGGAATTCGAATTTCATGGACTGGTAGTCATCCACAGCTTGATGTGCAAGGTGATCGGCTAGCACACTGCCCTTTATTGCTTTTTGGGTAGTGTACTGAATGTCGTATTCTGTTAGGATCATCTGCCATCTTGCTATTCTCCCATAGAGGCCAGGCTTCTCGAATATGTATTTTATTGGATCCATCTTGGATATCAATAAGATAGTGTGGGTCAGCATATACTGTCTTAGCCAGCGAGCAGCCCACGCCAGAGCGCAACAAGTTTTCTCAAGCAGTGAATATCTTGTTTTTACAGTCGGTAAACTTTTTGCTCAGGTAGTAAATAACATGCTCTTTTCGTCCAGACTCGTCATGCTGCCCCATCACACACCCCATTGAGTTTTCCAAAACAGTTAGATACATGATCAAGGGTCTTCCCTCGACTGGAGGCATCAAAACAGGAGGTTCTTATAGGTACTCCTTGATCTTGTCGAAGGCAGCTTGGCATTCATCATTCCATTTGACTACTTGATCTTTCTTCAGTAATTTGAAGATTGGTTCACAAGTAGCTGTCAAGTGAGAAATGAATCTGGCAATGTAGTTTAGCCACCCTAAGAATCCTCTGACTTCCTTCTCAGTACGAGGAGCGGGAATTTCTTATATTGCTTTCACCTTGGCAGGATCTACTTCAATACCTTTACCGCTGACGACAAACCTAGGAGTTTACCGGACCTTACTCCAAATGTGCATTTATTCGGGTTCAACCTCAGCTTGTATTTCTTTAGTCTCTCAAACAGTTTCTGCAAATGGTCAAGATGTTCCTCTTCAGTTTGAGATCTGGCTATCATGTCGTCCATATAGACCTCTATTTCGTGATGTATCATGTCGTGAAATAAAGCTACCATGGCATATTGATAGGTTGCCCCAACATTCTTCAACCCAAATGGCATAACCTTGTAACATAATGTGCCCCACTGTGTGACAAAGGTTGTTTTCTCCATGTCCTCCGGTGCCATTTTGATTTGGTTGTAACCTGAGAAACCATCCATAAATGAGAACACTTTATGCTGTGTGGTATTGTCAACCATAATATCAATGTGGGGAAGTGGGAAATCGTCCTTAGAGCATGCCCTATTCAAATCTCTGTAGTCCATGTACATACGTACTTTGCCGTCCTTTTTAGGAACTGGAACAACATTGGCGACCCATTGTGGATAGGAGGTGACAGCCAAGAATCCGGTGTTGAATTGTTTCATGACTTCAGCCTTAATCTTCTCTGACATGTCTGGTCGCATGCGACGGACTTTCTGTTTTACCGGAGGGCAATCTTCTTTTGTTGGTAGAAGATGTACCACGTAATCAGCATCAAGTCCTGGCATGTCTTCGTATGCCCAAGAAAAGACCTCAACATAATCATGTAGCAACTGAGTCAGATGCTTCTTGACACTGGGTTCTAGATTGGCACCCACCCTGACTTCTTTCTTGTCCTCTTCGGTACCTAGGTTAATTGTGTCCACTGGTTCTTTGTGGAGCTGTATGGTCCTCTCTTCTTGTTGTAGTAACCTGGAAAGTTCCCCTGGAACTTCACAATCTTCCTCACCTTCGTCTTCGGCTTGGTAAATTAGATTTTAAGAGTCACAAAAGGCCATAGCAGAATTGTTACCCATGGGATCCTGAATGGATGTAGATCTGCATTTTGAATGTGAGTGTGTGTAAGAGTATAACTATCTTTGAAAGAAATAAAAATTTAGAAAAGAAAGACAAAGAGAACAAAGTTTGTATGCAAAAACATCCATGATTCATTGATGACATATGAAAATGAAGTAACAACCCTTACAAATGGACCCTTGTGCCTTGGGTAAGACACAAGGTTTTAAAAGTCTGAATTGTTTAATTATTATAGGTCCGACAAAAATTTAAAGACAATTATTGTTGGATAAAAGTAATTGGGGCAAAGTCTTTAGCTTCCCATTTGCTGAGTCCTCTATTGACAGTTGGGAAAATCCATTCCTCCAGGTCGTAGCTGTCCTCATCATCCTCCCCCGGCACGAGCACAACGTACAACTTTCTGGGCTCCTGGAGTGAAACCCAAACCAAATTTGTCAGATTTGTATGGGATATCCGGGAGCTGGCCTCAAATAGTACACCCACCTTCTTCGATCACTGCCTTGGCATCTTTCAAAGACGACATCTTTAACGGAGGCCTTGTAATCTTTGGGATTTGGGAAACAGTCTTGATTACTGCCACGATTTGTGGGACTTCCTCGAAGTGCTGAAACGAAGTTTCAATGAATTCACCATCCAATTCCACGTATCTGAAAGAGTTTAAGTGACTGACCATATATTCCTCTTCTCTATGGACAATAATGATTTTCCCCTTGGTTGGGTATTTTAGCATCTGATGTAATGTATAAGTGACAACACCAACATTGTGAATCCATGGTCAGCCCAATAAGCAGGAATAGGAAGGGCGAATGTCCATTACATAGAAAGTTGAATTTTGAGTTACAACTTTAGTGGGAATGTCCACCTCCCCATGCACCATTCTCTTTGAACCATCGAAGGCCCTTACCACTATGTTGCTGGGTTTTAAGGTCAAACCTTCACAGTCGAGTCTATCAAGAGCCTTCTTAGGCAGCACATTCAAAGACGGACCGGTATCAACCAAAACATTGGCCAAAGTTGCGCCCCAACATTCGACAGAGACATGTAATGCCTCGTTGTTCTTCCTCCCTCTAGGTGTCAAGTCATCATCAGAAAAGCCTAAACCATTGTCAGCAGTTAAATTGGCCACGTAGTCTTGGAATTGATCACCAGAGGTTTCTTTTGGTACATGGGCATTTTTAATAAATTTCACCAAGGCCTTCACATGAGCCTCGAAGTACAACAATAAAGCCAACATGGAAATCTTTGACGGAGTCTGCCCTAGCTGTTCGACTACGTTGTAGTCGCTTCTCTTTAAAATTTTCAGAATTTCTTCCACCTCCTTTTGGGAGGCCTCAGGGATAGATATTGATTGCGCCTTCATCCGGACAGGCTCAACCAAAATGCCTTTTCCCCGAGTCTCGGTCGACTCGGTGGTAGGAGTGTCAGTAGGGTTAACCATAGGGATTGTAGTAGAGGTGTCAACATGAATAGAAACATGGATGATCACATGACTAGTAATAGTCTTTAGAGGAGCAATTTCGGGAGAGAAAACTCTGCCACTTCAGGTTATCTTGCTGGTTCCTGCAATGTTGCTGATGTCGGGGCCAGCCTTCTCAAAAATCGAGTCTTCATCAGCCAACCAATCTTGCTTGACACCGTGATATTAGACGTCTCCCCCATAGTTCCATGGGACAATTTTATCTGATGAGTACGGGTTTGGTCTAGGCATAGTAATTATCAGTGGAGCTACTTTAGGAACTGATGTAATCATAACGGGTATTTTGGTGGAGACCCTGGAAGGATTGGCAGAAATGGTTACTATTGAAACATCATTGTAAGAAATGGTTGGAATGGGAGTCTTTTCAAACAAAATCTCTTTGTCATCCATTAGGTGTTGGACACCTGCTTTCAATAAATGACAACTAGTTGGTAGGGATAAACAGAAGTGACTGTTTTCGTCACAACCCAAAAATAAACCGACCCTCAATAGGTTCCTCTTGATAGTCAGGAGAGGAGTAACAAGTTCATCAACAACAGTAACAAACATATCATCTTCAACAACGTTAACATCACGGCCATGCTTGGGCATATGAGCGATGATAACATTTGGGATCTCAGGAGCATCAAATTCAATTTCTTTTTCTTCAAGAAGGTCTTGCACCTTGTTTTTCAAAGCCCAACAATTGTTAGTATCATGGCCTGGACTTTCTGAATGGTATGCACAACGAGCATTAGGATGGTAATGAGGAGAGGTTGTGTTGGGATTCTTCGGAGCTTCTTTCAAAGTTACCAGATTAGATCTCAACAAATGTGGAAGGACTTGAGATAATGTCATATTAATCCAGGTATATTGTCTTACTGATCTTTCTGTTCTTGGCTGGTTGCTCCTTTGTTGAGTAGGTGCAGGCTTAGGGATCAAGCCCCCACCATTGGATGGCGTTCAGTTCTTTCTTGATTCCTTTGAGGATACACAACACCAACTTCTTTATTCCCAATAAATGGTTTTCTCGTGTCACTGGAGGATGCGTCCTTTTGAATATTCCTACTCTTAATCCCAGCTTCCACTCTTTCTCAGGTCAAGATTAATTCAGTGAAGCCTGCTGAAGAGCTTCCAATTAAATGATTAAATAAAGGACTGGAAAGGGTACCCTGAAACATGTCTACTAGTTCTCTTTCAAAAAGGGGAGGCTGGACTCTTCCTTCTAAGTACCTCCATTTCTGAGCGTAGTCTTTGAAACCTTCACTTGAAATCATAGCCATACTCTAGAGTTGAGTACGGGTGGGAGAAAGGTCTGCGTTGTATTGATACTATTTATGGAAAGCAGTGGCAAGTTCTTCCCAATTATGAATATTGTCTTTTTCTAGTTGATAGAACCAATCAAGCTGAGTCCCGGATAGACTGTCTTGAAAGAAGTGGACCCACAAATCTCTGTCAGCAGTGTGAGGCTGTATCTTCCTCACATAAGATCTGAGATGCATCTTAGGACAGGAAATCATGTCGTACTTAGAGAACACTGGTTCATTGAACTTTGGTGGAATAACAATCCCAAACACCAAACCCAGCTCTTCAAAGTCCAGCCCAGACACTTTCTAAATCTCCATTGCACTTAGATGCTCTTCCAGATGTTTGTATTTGTCGTCGACCGAGGGATACTTCTCTTCAGTGTAATCCTCTTCTTCGTCCTCTTCAGATTCTGGCTGGGCAATCGCTTCCTTGCCTTTCCCTTCTAGATTGTCTTTTTCACCAGATGATGTTGCAAAGTCTAAGATCTTTCTGGCTGCCCCTAGGAACCTTCTTCCTATATTCTGAACACCGGTTTCTTTCGTTGCTTTCTTCTTCTTTTCTTCAATCAGCAAAGTTTTCAAATCCTCTTGTCCTTTGGCTAGATTCAAGAACATCTGTTGAAACTGAGCATTCTGCGCCTAAAGGTCTTTTACTGTCTGCTGTAGATCCATCTTACTGAAATAAATAGTAGAAAGATGAGGAGACTTGTTGTAAGAAAACCTGCTTATGTGATGATGAATGGAGATGCATATGTAATGATTTCAAGGAAATTGGAGGTTTAAATTTGCTTTAGACCAAAAAGGAACACACGTTATATTAATAAATCAAAGTTTGAGTACGTCATGCCTCTTTTGGACTTACAAAGAAATACAAAAACTCTAAGATAAAAAATTGTATGCATCCTCTTTGGTGCGATGTAGGCGTTTAGGCTCTACTCCTCATGAAGTTGCTTAGTGAGTTCCAAAACCTTCTTCTCACTGGCGTAGAATTGGGCCTCGAAAGTGTCTCGCCCCCCCTTAATCTGTATCCAATATCTTTATAACTTGTCAAGAGAGGTGGGCATGTCAGGATGCAGGATAGTGTATGGAACATCTCCTTCCACAACAGGCTCTATGATAACCAGGAGAATGGAGGGGTAAGACATTATAAGACTTTGAGCATGATCTCGTACCCATTTGAGGTAAGGCTCAAGAGGGATATAATTCTTATGCCCCAATGTCTTGATATCTACCTTGTTCAACATCCTCCAGGCTTGGATAAACCTCTAGTGGTGACCTTGATCGTTATTCTCATAGTCAAATACCAAACCTTGAATGAGCATCTCATGTGGGCCATCCCTTCGGACGTAACCAAACTGTCTTAAGGCTAAGCAGGGGTTGTAGGTGATACCTCCTCTAATGCCAAGTAAAGGGACATTAGGGAATTCTCCACAATGGTCGATAATAGTAACATTCTCTATAAATCGGGAACACCAATGAATGTCTAAATTTTTGAGTGTCATCAACCTATGTGACCACCTTGAACCTTGCTCATTCCTCAATACAGATTGGGGAAGATGCGAAATAAACCATCTTGCCAAAAGAGGAGTACAACACATAAGTATACCTCTTTTCCTCACAGTGCGAGTGTGAAAATAATGTAGGATATCTCCTACGAAAGTAGGTACTGGTTTATGAGACATGAAGATTTTGACGGCGTTTACATCTATGAGTTGGTCAGGATTTGGAAACAAAACCATCCCATAGATGAGGAGAGCCACAATTTCCTTAAAAGCTTGTAAGTCTAAGGAGTTCCAACCGTTTTGGGCTTTCTCAAACAAGAACTTGGCTAAGAAACCTTTACCTATAAAGTATCCCAAATCCGGGTAGAGGATTCAAACCCAAACAAATAACCATAATATAAAGCATACAAGTCAAAAAATGAAAGTTAATAAATGTGATCTAACCCTAAGGTAACCCCACTTTAAGAATTTTCCCCAGCAGAGTCGCCAGTTCTGTGATACGGTCGGAGAACTGACTTGGTTGTTTTGCGTTTGATCGCAAATGTTACGGTTAGCAAGAGTTGCCATCGACTTTTCTTTTATCCAAAAGGAAAGGTGAAAAAGCACAGGAAAGACCTTTGAGATGTTTTCTTGAGTTCGGGGGGTAGATTATGAAAAGGTAAGGTATTAGCACCCTATTCATCCATGGTTTTCCATGGGCTCTTAGTTACTTGCTAGATCACTTGCTTTTGTTTGAAAATGTGCTTTGTGTGGTTTTTGAAAATATTTTTTAAAGGCGCCGTCGTTTAGGCAACCTTTGTAATGATTCTCGTTCGTAAGAATGTATACAAAGTGTTTGATCTTTTGAAAATGTTTTCAAGTTTCGAAAGATGTTGTGAAAGTGTTGGTGTTTGTTTTGAAAATAGCAAGAATGTTTTTGTTTTGAAATAGAGCAAGTAACTAAGAACATTCTACCTACTCAAAAGTCTTTCATGTTCATTTCCTTTTTCCTTTGATATTGTTATCTTACCATTGATTTGGTAAGTAACTCTATCTTTGAATGTAAAAGGGAAGGGCGTGGGTCCTCGTATAACAATGATTAGAAATATTGTAAGATATCTTAGCATTCTCTTTAAGGGACTAAGATCATTTTGAAAGGCAACATAGAAAGCGTCATCGAGGGACTATGATCTTGTATTTCGTTTGTTTTTGCTAAGATACCTCACATGTGTAATATGACCATTTTTGTAAGGAAACAAAGTGGATTTACCCTAGGGGTGTTTGTGTGCAAGTGTATTGATTCACATGCTTGATTTGTCTTTGATTAGGGTTTTCTATTTGTTGGTTTTAATCTTTCCACACAAAACCCTAATTACTAGCATTATTATATAAAGCGATAAATTGCGGAAAATAAAAATACTAAGCTATTACAATACTTAGGGGAGGGGGTGTACAAATTACAAATATGGAATATTGCAAGAAATAAAATCTAAATAATTATTACAACCATATTGAATTTGAATAAATGTACAAAGTAAGGATAAAAATGCAAAAATATGAAATGTAAGAAGAAATGTGATTTTTGTTTGTTTTTTCATGAAAAAGGTTTTTTGACCTAATTAATTAAAATAAAATAATTAACTAAAAGAAAAATAAGAAAAATAATATTAAGTTAGTAGAATAAATTAATTTAAAGAAAACAAGTTTTTTAGGGTTTTGGTGAATTTAATTAAATTAATAAATAAAAATAATTAAATAAAAGATCCTAAGTTCTAAATTGATTTTAATTTACAAGAAAATAATATAATAATATTTAAATTTATTATCTAAGTATTTAAAAAAAGGTTAATTTATTAAAGAAAATGTTTTTGTGCTTTTAGTTTTATGAAAAATAAACTAAATAAAAACAAATATTTTTGGGTTTTTTAATAATGAAAATAATAATAATAATAATAATAATCATATTAATAATAATATTAATAATAAAAATAATAAAAGATGAAATAGTAAAAATAAAAAATAAAAATAGGGAGGTTAATAAGTGAAATAGGGAGTATTGTAAGAAAAAAGTCTGGCCCAAACTGTTGGCCCAAGCGCTGCAAAAAAAAAACAAGAAAATGTAAAAAATAAATAAATGAAAAAAGGTCACGCTGGGGCTTAAACCCAGGACCTAAGGGTGTCAGGCGCGCGCTTTAACCACTGGGGTGGTGATACATCCGTTAACTTATGTCAAACCATAAATATATATTATAAGTCTTGCCCTAAATGTACTTCCCTCCAGCCAAAATCCCTGCAACTTATTCGTTTCTCAACCATTTGCAAAAATGTAAACATGAAAGTTGTGTAAAATTTCATCACGATTCCAGAAATGTAAATAATTAAAGCTATAGATCAAAGATGAATGAGAATTTCTAATGGTACCAAATTCTGACCTAACTTTTCCAAGATGTTCAGATTCAAAATTCTAACTACTCAAGCAATATAAATGAAATCTAAAGACATGGTTAGTTTCATGACTATGATATCTATATTTTATCTTCACAAATGGAAAGCAAATGATGCCTATATGAAGAGTTCAAAAGTCAGAAAACTCACCTTGAAAATGGAATTTGTGTTTTAAGTTGGAGCTTGTTTCAAAGTGCTGCAAGGACCAGGTTAGCTTCCTTGAGGTCTCAGGAAGCTAATGCAATGATTAGCTTGGTTGGAGAGTGGCTGAAATGGTCTGGATAAGTCCAACTGTGATGCTCTATTTTTGAACTTGGAAATGGAGGAAGATGGTGTTACAGCCGTGTAACAGGGACAAGGATGGCTTGTGTATGATGCTTGGAAGCTTTTGGAAGCAAAAGTCCAAGAAACACATGAGTAGTTTTTGATTTTGGGATTTCTGGCTAGAATATGCAACAATGGAAGTATGAGATGCAATTCTGAGTTTTTGTGAGTTTTAAGGCTTGTGTATGCATGTGTTTTCTTACAAATGACTTGTGTATCTATAAGCAAAAGGTTGGAGAGGTTTTGCACAAAGGATTTATGAGTTATAGAGTTATGGCTAGGTTGCTTGATTTTGAAGAAAAGTGAAAGTATGGTTCCAAGATGAAGTACAAGCATGGGCTGAGTGATTGTAAGGCTTCATATTTTGACATGTTTTGATGAATTGTGATTTTTGACACTTGATTTTGACCAAAAACTCAAAGTTTGACTTTTTAGTGTACAATTGACTTTTGATCAGTTGACTGAAAATCAACTATCAATCCAATTGATCTTGAGCAATGTTTTGAGTCATGCCATTAGGTCAAAATTATGCAATTGAACTCTTAAGATCATGCCTCAAACCAATTAACCAATTGCTAGGCTAAAAATAAAAAATTGCCCTTTCTTAGTCAAAACCCTAATTTTGACCATTTTGCCCTTTTAATGATTTGATCAAATTTCTTAAGGAAATGTGGTCCAAACTTAATCAAATGATACATATGAGTTTATAATGTTGATATGGATAAAAAATTATGAAGTTTGACTTTAAATTGGCCACAGTTGACTTTTTCCCCAATACAATTGACTTTAGGTCAACTGGTCAATTGACTGGGCAAAAATGTGATCCAACGCTTGAAACTTGACATGAGTAATCTTGGGGGTCCATAATGATCCATTAAATTCATATGAGACATTGAAAGATCAATTATCCTTGTGCAATCTCAAACCCTAATTTCAGTCATCAGTGTTTAAGGAGGTGTCTTGAGCTGATCAAATCTTTTGTAGTCTTGAACCAAAGGAGATCTTGTGAGAAAATATTTGATAAATGAGAGGGAAAATTTGGGGGTACAACACCCCAAACTCAAGAAAATATCTTAAAGGTCTTTCCTGTTCTTTTCACCCTTTCCTTCATTGGATAAATGAAAAGCCGGCGGCGACTCTTGCTATTCGCAATAATTGCGATAAAATGCAAAACAACCAAGTAAGTTCTCCCATCGTATTACAAAACTTGTGACTCTGCTGGGGATTTTATAAAAGTGGGGTTACCTTAGAGTTAGATCATTTTAAATTTCTTTACATTGTATGTTTTGTATGCTTTACTTTTGAGGGTTTTGTTTGGGTTGTTATTAAAAGATCCTACACCCGGATCTGGGGCACCTTTTTAGGTAAGTAGCAATAAAACATGGAGGTTATACTGCGTAGACCGATATGGACAAAGTGATAGCTACGTTAGTGTGATACTCTGGATTGTACTAATGTTCCTTGAGTCAGTCAAGGATAACATTAGGCTTCCTTATAGTGTCATTAAGTGCTAACTGACCTTTAGAACCTTTAATTGAGTCATCCTAAGCCATTAGAAAGTAGTGAGATGGCCGGCTTTGGTTCTGACCAAAGATTGGTTGATACTCGATACTACACTAATTGAGATTGGACTTTTGAGATATTTTGGCCGCAATACTTTGGTTCTTGAGCTAAAATAATGCCTAAAAGAAAGGTTAGTGATATGAGACTCCTCAGAACTCGGTAACTATTAATAGGACAAGTTGAGCCAACCAAAACTTCAAGAGGGTACTTACCTTTAAAACTCATGCAAGCCTTTAAACCTAAGGTCTTTGTGTTACTTGTTTGTGTTTGACATATATGTGATTTTAAAGCATAATCATAACATCATAAACATCATAACATGACATGTACACTAACCATTTCAAGAGCCTGTGGATTTATCTCTTCTCTGTTTTGTAGGTCATGGATTTAGCTCGCAGAAAAACCATTCGAATCAATTTTATAGAGATCCCTCGTAAACTCAAAGAAATGGTCTTAAAAGTTCCCAAGAGCTCTTCATTCAATAAGAGATATGGTCACTTGCTCAGTTTGGTTACTACCGGTTTTGACGAAGGTCTGATGAGTTTCCTATTCCAGTTCTCGATCCTAAGCACCATTGCTTCACATTTCTAGACTATCAATTGGTGCCTACGCTGGAAGAATTCTCCAAGATACTTGGTTTACCTATATTAGAGCAGGTACCTTTCACTGGTTTAAAACAAGATCCAGCTTCTGAAATTTTTTCCGTAGCTTTGCATTTGAAGCCATCTGACATTGAGTCCAATTAGGAAAGAAGAAGCGGAGTTAAGGGACTCCTTACAAATTTTCTAATGAAGAAAGCTCAAGTATTCCTGGACACTATGAGTTACCATGACTTTGAAGATGTCTTAGCTCTCTTGATCTATGGGTTGGTTCTGTTCCCCAATTTAGACCAGTTTATAGATGTCAGTGCCATCAATATCTTCCTTGCTCACAATCTAGTGCCTACATTGCTCAGGGATATTCTACATTCACTCCACACCCGTACTATGAAGAAACGAGGAACTCTTATGTGTTTTACGCCTTTGCTATATAGGTGGTTTATTTCGCACGTTTCTCGATCAATAATGAAGAATGAGTTAGGCTTAAGGTTGAACCAAAGGTTAATGTCTCTTTCTCACTCTGATATCTATTGGTGCCCTCGCTCTTAAGAAGATAACTCTTTTATTGATCATTGCGGAGAATTTCCTAATGTGCCACTCCTTGGCATTAGAGGAGGCATCACCCACAACCCCTTTTTAGCCCTACGTCAGTTTGGTTACACCCGGACGGAGGGTCCTCATGATATGCTCATCTAGGGTATTGTGTTTGACTATTCAAATGACCTGCAAGGTTATCACCAGAGGTTCATCCGTGCTTGGGGCATGGTTAAGAAGACTGATAGCAAGACCTTAGGGCGCAAGAACTCCATCCCTTTGGATCCATACCTCAAATGGGTGCGAGCTCGTGCTCAAAGTCTTATGATGCCATACGCTACTATCCTACCGGTGATTTCAGAGCTTATTGTTCAAGGGGACGAGTATCGCATCATTTTTCATCCTGATATGCAAACAAACTTTGAAGAATTGCAAAAGTATTGGATCCAACTCAAGGAATAACGAGATACCTTTGAAAGCCAATTATATTCTAGTGAGAAGAAGGTTCTGGAGCTCATGAGATAACTCCATGAGGAGCAGAGTTTGAATACCTACATTATACCGAAGAGGATGCGCTCGTGGGAAGCTTGATTTCTTTTTGTATTAGAAAGTTTATTTTGTATTATTTTTATTTCATCCAATGTAAGCCCAAGAGGCATGTTGTAAGCAATTTGAACTTATTAATACAATTAATGTTTGTTCCCTTTTGTCTAAACAAGGTTAAATCCTCTAAAGTCCTTGAAATCATTTTCATACGCATGTTCATGCATCATAACATAAACAGGTTTTCCACAACAGGTTTCCTTATCTTTCTACTGTTTATTTAAGTAAGATGGATATCAAACAAACAATGAAGGATCTTCAAGCATAGAATGCTCAATTCCAACAGATGTTCCTGGCTCTAGATAAAGGACAAGAGGACCTGAAGGCTCTCATGATCAAAGACAGGAAGAAAAAGACAAAGAAACCAGTGGGTGTCTTGAATATAGGAAGGAGATTCAGAGAACCAGCAAAGCGAGCTCTAGAATTCGCAACTCTATTAAATAAGGGGAACAATAAGGAAGAGATGACAAAAGAAGGGGACCACAGTCTAGGGTCTGATGAAGAAGAGGCTGACTACTCTGAAGAACAATATCCTCCCGCTGATGACAAATATAAACAACTAGAGGATCATCTCAACGCCATGGAAACTCAGAGAGTACCTGGTCTGGATTTTGAAGAATTAGGTTTGGTTTCTGGGGTGGTCATTCCATCGAAGTTCAAGGTTCCCGTATTTGCTAAATATGATAAAGTTTCATGTCATAAGCTGCATCTGAGATCTTATGTCAGGAAGATCCAACCTCACACTGCTAATAGGAATTTGTGGGTGTATTTCTTCCAGGAAAGTTTATCGGGGACTTAATTGGAATGGTTCTATCAGCTGGAAGGAACCAACATCCACAACTGGGAGGATCTGGCTGTTGCTTTCTACAGGCAGTACCAATACAACACTGACCTTGCTCTAACTTGTACACAACTTCAAAGCATGTCTATGGGTTCCAGTGAGGGCTTTAAAGATTATGCCCAGAAATAGAGAGATCTTGCAGGCAGAGTCCAACCTCCTCTATCTGATAGAGAGCTGGTAGATATGTTCTTGGGTACTTTGTCAGGCCCATTATTTAAACATATGATCGTGAGCTCTTCAGCTGGGTTCGCCGAGCTGATATTGACAGGTGAAAGATTAGAAGCTGGTATCAAGAGCGGTAAGATTCAGAGAGATGTGGCTTCAAGTACAGTAAAGAAACCGTTCTCTGGGAAGAAAGAAGTAAGTGTTGCCTACGGGCAAAAGAATCAAAGCAAATCTGAACACCGTCCAACGGTGGGAGCTGTAATGATCTCCAACCCGGTATCAACTTAACGATAAAATAATTAGCGCAGGAAAGATGCACCTAGAAGACAGTTCACCCGACTTAACATGTCCTTATCTCAGGTTTTGCCACAATTGTTAAAGTCTAATCTGGTCACTCTGAAGGAGCCTCCTCAAAATCAAAACACTACATCTCTCCGTTATAATCCAAATGCTCGGTGTGCCCGCCAGTCTAACAGTCCGGGGCATGATACAAATGATTATTGGGCTCTAAAGAATAAATTTCAGGATCTTATTGAGGAAAAGGGATTGAATTTGACCCTCCCGAGACCCCTAATGTGATAACTGCACCAATGCCCAAGCATGGTCAGAATGTTAATACCGTTGATAATGACCTACTTGTTTCTTCTGTTGATGAAATAGCTACTCCTCTTCCGATTGTTAATAAGAATCTCTTGTGAGCCGATTTATTTCCGAGTTGTGGTGAAGGTTTCCACCTGTGTACGTCTCTACCCAATGGTTGCTTGTTGTTGAAGATATGTGTCCAACGCCTGATGGACAACAAGGAAATTCTGTTTGAGAAGACTCCCTCTATGAGAAGTCTGTGTGAAGATATATCAATTATTACCATTTCCGACAATCCTCCCAGGGTCTTCTCCAAAAGACCTGTCAGGATTACATCCACTCCTAAGGTTGCTCCTTTAATTATCACTTTTCCTGGGCCGATACCATATTCCTCCGATAAGGTAGTTCCTTGGAACTATGGAGCTGACATCTACTACCAGGCGTCAAGCAAGACCTATTGGCTATCAAAGATGAAGTTGTTGAATATACTGATCCTAACATCGACAACATTGTCAGGACCAGTAAAATTACCAGAAGCGGAAGGATCTTATCTCCTGAGATTTATCCGAGGACTATTGCCACTCCTTTGGTTATTCCTGCTAATGTTCCTATTGTTACTCATGTTACTACTCCTTCTGTCACTCCTATTGTTATTCCTGCTACTGAGTCAGTTGAGACTCGGGGCAAAGAAGTACTGGTTGAGCCTGCCTGAACGAAGGCACCTAAAGAAACCATTCCTGAAGTATCTAAAAAAGAAATGGAGGAGATACTGAAAATCATACGGAAAAGTGACTATAATGTTGTGGAACAACTGGGGCAGAACCTTTCAAAAATTTCAATGCTAGCCTTACTGTTATGCTTTGAAGCCCATGCTAAGGCTTTGGTGAAGTTCCTCAAATCTGCTCATGTGCCACAAGAGACTTTTGCTGACCAATTCGAGAACAACATTGCTAGTCTAACTTCTGACAATGGACTTGGTTTCTCCGATGCTGATTTGACGTCTAAAGGAAGAAAGCATAATGATGCCCTGCATGTCTCTATTGAGTACAGGGGCACTACCCTGGCTCATGTTCTAGTTGATACAGGTTCATCACTAAATGTTCTACCCAAGGGTGCTTTAGACAGATTGGACTGTGAAGGACTGACTTTGAAGCCCAGTAATATTGTGGCGAGGGCCTTTGATGGTTCTAAGAGAATGGTACACGAGGAGGTGTAAATTCCTATTAAAGTTGGTTCCCAAATTTTTGGCTCCACTTTTTATGTGATGGACATTCTCCCGTCTTACTCTTGTTTGTTGGGACGCCCATGGATTCATGGGGCCGATGCTGTCACTTTCACTTGCATCAGATGTTAAAGTATCCGGTTAATGGAAATATTGTTACAGTCCATGGCAAAGAAGAGTATATGGTGAGCCACCTGAACTCTTTCCGATATGTCGATATGGACGGAGAGTTCATCGAGACCCCCTGCCAGAATTTTGAAGAGGTTCCTCAGATAATTGTTGTTACTAAAGCTGCTATTGCTGTTCCAGAGATTATTAGACCTCCACTAAAGATGGCTTCTCTAAAAGGTGCTAGGGTTGTAATTGAAGAAGGTGAGTGCACTATTTGGGGCCAACTACCTGACATCCCCTATAAGTCTGACAAATTTGGTTTGAGTTTCACTTCAGGAGCTCAAAAATCGGTTCGTCGTGCTCGTGCCGGAGGACCACCATTACGCATCAGCAACCATGGAGTCAACGCTGTAGAAGACACTGACAATGATTGCGACCTAGATAATTGGATCTTCCCTACTACCAATGGTGGACTCAACAATTGGACGACTAGAGACTTTTTTCCCATTACTTTCATCCAGGAGTAATTGTCTTTTTGTTTTCTTTTTGGGATTTGTAATATTGGAACAATTTAAATTCTAAAGCCTTGTGTCTTGCCCGAGGCACAATGGTTTATTTGTGAGGGTTATCATTTAACTTTCATTTGTCATAAATAAATCATTGGACGTTTTGCATACAAATTTTGCGCTCTTTGTTTTTTCTTTTCTGCTTTTACTTTATCAAAATAGCTATGCTCTCTTACACACACCCACATATCAAATTGCAGACCCACATCCACTATGGATCCCATGGATAACGGTTCTGCTATTGCCAGTTATCACTTTGAAAATGCAATCTGCCAAGCTGAGAACGAAGGTGAGGAAGATTGTGAAGTACCAGGAGAGCTTTCGAGACTATTACAACAGGAGGAAAGAGCAATACAACCTCATGAAGAGCCAGTCGAGACGGTAAACTTGGGTACTGAAGAGGATAAAAAGGAAGTCAAGATAGGTTCCAACTTGGAGCACAATGTCAAAGAGAGGTTAATCTAGATGTTACATGACTACATTGAGATCTTTGCCTGGTCATACAAAGACATGCCGGGGCTGGACACTGATATTGTGGTTCATCTTCTACCAACGAAAGAAGACTATCCTCCAGTAAAGCAAAAGGTTAGCCGTATGCGCCCTGAGATGTCAGAAAAGATCAAGGCCGAGGTTATGAAATCGTTTAATGCCAAGTTCTTACCTGTTACTTCTTATCCACAACGGGTTGCAAATGTGGTACCAGTACCTAAAAAGGATGGGAAGGTGCGTATGTGTGTGGATTACAGAGATTTGAATTGGGCGAGCCCTAAGGATGACTTTCCGCTTCCCCATATTGATGTTCTGATTGAAAACACTGCACAATATAAGATCTTCTCATTCATGGACGGTTTCTCAGGTATAATCAGGTTAAAATGACACCTGAAGATATGGAGAAAACAACTTTCATCACGCAGTGGGGCATCTTCTGCTACAAAGTTATGCCATTTGGGTTGAAGAATGCTGGGAAAACCTACCAGTATGCTATGGTAGCCTTATTTCACGATATGATCCATTATGAGATAGAGGTCTACATCGACGATATGATAACCAGGTCTCAGACTGAAGAGGAGCATTTGGATCACTTGCAGAAACTGTTCGAAAAGTACAAGTTAAGACTGAATCCGAACAAGTGTACCTTTGGAGTAACGTCTGGAAAGCTCCTAGGTTTCGTTGTCAGCGACAAAGGTATTGAATTAGATCCTGCGAAGGTTAAAGCTATTCAATAAATGCCAACTACCTGCACTGAGAAGGAGGTTAGGGGATTCTTGGGACGTCTAAATTACATTTCCAGATTCATTTCCCACCTAACCGCTACTTGTGAGCCAATCTTCAAATTACTAAAGAAAGATCAAGTAGTGAAGTGGAATAATGACTGCCAGACTGCCTTTGACAGAATCAAGGAGTATCTTCAAGAACCTCTAATTTTGATTCCATCGGTTGAAGGAAGACCTCTAATCATGTACTTAACAGTATTAGAAAATTCAATGGGGTTTGTGCTGGGGCAGCATGACGAGTCTGGTCGAAAAGAGCATGCAATATACTACTTGAGCAAAATTTTTACCGACTGTGAAACCATATATTCACTGCTCGATAAAACTTTCCGCGCTCTGGCATGGACTGCTCGCCGGCTAAGATAGTATATGCTGACTCACACCACTATATTGATATCTAAAATGGATCCTATCAAATACATATTCGAGAAGCCCGCTGTGATCGGTGGAAATAGAACTGATTGTTTAACGCTGGTTCGCGAAATGTCGCGGAAGCAAGAGTCACCATCGTCTTTTATTTTCTCCAACATGGACAGTACAAAAGCACAGCAAAATTCCTTATGAGAATGTTTCTCGGTTCGGGAGGTAGATTTATAGAAAGGGAAGGTGTCAGCACCCTTTCTATCCATGGTTATCCATGGGCTCTTAGGTACTTGCTCTTATGTTTTCAAAATTTGTTTGCTTTTCAAGTGTGTGTGGGTTTTGAAAAAGTTCGTATGAAAACTTTTAGGTAACTCTTGTATCAGTCCTCAAGAGTGTATGAAGTATTGTTTGAAAACTTTTTGAAAGTGTAAGGTGTGAAAAGTATTTTGTTTGTTTTTGAAAAGAGCAAGTACCCATGAGTCATCTACCTACCCTAAGGAATTAAGCTGTGTAAGTGTCCTTTAGGTAGTGCCATCCCACCATTGAGAGGTAGGTAGCACCACCGTTGGAGGTGTTCGGGTCAATTCGAGTGTAGGGACAGTGTGGTCATCGAAGCAACAGTAGGACACCTTAGAAGCTACCCTTATGTCCTTGATCCCTTTTTAATCCGAGGCAACCGTTTCGAGGAAACTGTTCTGAGGCAACTGTTTCATGGACATAAGGACCGCTAAGACGTCCTATACTTGACGACCACGTTTCGAAGGCAACTGGCGAAGCGTACCCTAGAAGTGGTGTGTGTATTTGTGTGTTGTATTCAGTAATGTTTGTCTTGTTAATTAGTGAGCTACGAGTTGTTTTTATTTACATACATTCTTTCATGCAAGTTAACAGTTAAAGGGTGAGGAAAGTAAATTGCGGAAACATAAATCCTACGCTATTACAAGGCGCGGGTCTATACATCGCCAAAAATTACAAAGACTCGTTTTTTAGTAAATGAGTACGGAAATTAAATAAAGCGATAAACCTATTTAACTATTACATTCTTGAAGGCAATTACATAATAATCAAATAAAGTAAATGCGCGCGAATAAATTAATCGGGAATGTCTAAGGGTGTTGACCCTTTTTAGAAAAGAAATTGATTTTTTGTCTTTTTGTCAACTAAATGCAATTAATTAAATAATTAAACTAATTAATTAAAAGAAAATATATTTTTGTGTTTTTTATGTTTTTTATGAAATAAAATAAAAAGAAACAAAATTAAGTCAACCTAATTCTAAATTATTTTAATTATTAAAAGAAAAGTCAAAATTGCCTAATTAAACTATTTATTTGTTAATATTTATTTACAAAATAAAATAGTAATAATGTTAATTCTATTTTTTTTGATTTTTTTATGAAAATATTAGTTGGTTAATTATGTTAATAAAAAAAATAAGGCAAATAAATAAAAGAAAAGAAAATGACAAAACAAAATAAAATAAGAAAAAGGTAAGAAAACCCAAGGGGGGTGAGATGGCCTTCATGGAGGTTTTTTGAAGTAATTCTGGCCCAACAACAAGAAGCCTTATTTGACTTTTTTCGGTTGCCTACGCATGCGCTGACTCCAGAGCATAGTACTCTTGCGTTCTGGGCCTTTAGATCTGCCTCCAATGACACTTGGCTTGTTGGATGGGTGAAGCTTATGGTGGAAACTACTTGAGAAACTGCACAAGAACGCGTTAACAAAAATGATATGAGAATTATGGGGGACCTGGGAAGAACTTACAGCGCGGTATGAGCCTCAGGACTTGGCAAAGGTTGCCTTAGCTTCAGGGTGTGGCAAGGAATAGAACCACGTGCTTGTTTTGATCTGAAGATGCTCGCAACTATGTTTTAGAACTCTCACTTTTTGAATAATTTTTGGTTTTTGCTCTTGGCCGTTTCTGCACACACTCTTTTTTTGAATGAGGTTGGGAAGGCTTGTATATATAGTAATGAATGAGAATCAATCAAAATTATAGTCATTAAGCTTATGCAATTATGTTCTTGATTTCCTCCATAACCAACATTGAACCATTTGCCATATTTGTGAAGATTTGAATTTTTATGCCCATAATTGGCCTTGCACGAATTTGGAAGGTATTTCAAGGTGTATCAAAGCTAATCAACACAAAATATATCCCTCCATTAATTTCTTTGATTTTTATTTGAATTTTAAAGATTTAAAATGAATTAAATCAAATAAAATTAAATAAAAATGAAAAAATTAATTTTAATTCTTGAAATAAATTGTGGGACACGTGGGAAGCATGGCCAAGCTGAATCAAGTGAAAAAAGTGGGCCCCTTTTGTCAAAAATGAATTTTCAAGGATAGTTGACTTTGGCCATTTCACAAAAATTTCCCAACTTCTCCAATGCATATCTTGCTCAATTTTGAAGCTATGAAAATGTTCATGGACATTTTGGAAAGATCTTGAAGTCCTCTAACCAATGTCTTTGGTCCCATGTCATTTTGATTTACCAATCTCAATTTATGGTTTTTGACTTAAAGTGCCTTTTTGTTGACTTTTGAAAATGACCTATAATGTTGAAATTGATAACTTTTTGTGAGAGCATTTCTTGGACTTGGAGTGTGAAGATGAGTTGTAGGAAATGTCATCCCCTTCAAAATGAGAATTGGATGGGATTTTTCTGATGAACCATGAAAAAGTTATGCCCTAGTCAAGTTACAGTTGACTTTTCAACTGTCCAAAAATAGAAACTTTTGCATCTTGATGATTTTTGAGCAATTCTTGTGAAATCATGGTCAAGATTTGACCAAATGATGATTGTGGCTTCAAAATAAGATGTTGACCAAAAATTTTGACTTTTGACTGCCAAATGACCATTTTGCCCCTACAGTTGACTGTTGAGCAAATGGGACTTTTGACTGTGCAACTTAACCTTGTGAGCCTTGAAACTTGACATGTAGGTGCTTGAAAATGTTTATGAGCATATGGGACTTGATTGAGCCCTTGAAAACTTAATCTTCTTTGCAAGAACCAAAACCCTAGTTTGACTGGCTTAGGAGGATGGTTGACTGGGCAACCCTTGAGTAGACTTGAGCAGATGCTTGTCAAAAACTTTGAAGAATATGGGAGGGAAAATTTTAGGGTACAACAGTTGCCCCTGTTCAATCTTCTTAGACCTGAGGATGTAGATTGGCTTGTGTGCCTTTCTTGATCCGAGGGTGGAAGATGATTGAACACTAGAGTGCCCAGAAATTTGCACTCACATAGTAGAGTATCAGCAGCGTGATGGCGGGAATGGGCTTACAGATGCCATTTGGAGAGATGGTGGATAGGTGAATCTGAATAAGAAATATAATAGCTTCCGTGTCTGGAGCATATCTAGTCTGTGTCTAATTGCTGACGTATGAATAAATGGTAGAATGACCGCCGTGTCTGGGGTATATCCATACTGCTTGAGTAACAGAATGTCATCCGAATCTGGATCGTATCTGGACTGAACAATAGAAGAGCATCCGAGATGGAGCATCTCTAAGTTGTCTTTTAGAAGTTTGAATCTAAATAAGCAATAGAACAGCGTCCGGATCTGGAGTATCTCTAGGCTATATCTGAAAGGGAATCTGAATAAGTATCAGAACGTCACCATGCCTGGGTCACATCTGAACTATCTCTAGAAGGAGTCTTGAATAAGCAAAGGAACAGCATCCATATCTGGAGCATTTCCAAGCTATCTCTGAAAGGAAATCTGGAATAAGTATCAGAACGTCGCCATGCCTGGGTCATATCTGAACTATATCTAGAAGGGGTCTTGAAAAGCAAAAGAATAGCATCCATATCTGGAGCATTTCCAAGCTATCTCTGAAAGGAAATATGGAATAAGTATCAGAACGTCGCCATGCCTGGGTCACATCTGAACTATATCTAGAAGGGGTCTTGAATAAGCAAAAGAACAGCATCCATATCTGGAGCATTTCCAAGCTATCTCTGAAAGGAAATCTGGAATGAGTATCAGAATGTCGCCATGCCTGGGTCACATATGAACTATATCTAGAAGGAGTTTTGAATAAGCAAAAGAACATCATCCATATCTGGAGCATTTCCAAGCTATCTCTGAAAGGAAATCTGGAATAAGTATCAGAACATCGCCATGCCTGGGTCACATCTGAACTATCTCTAGAAGGAGTCTTGAATAAGCAAAAGAACATCATCCATATCTGGAGCATTTCCAAGCTATCTCTGAAAGGAAATCTGGAATAAGTATCAGAACGTCGCCATGCCTGGGTCACATCTGAACTATATTTAGAAGGAGTTTTGAATAAGCAAAAGAACATCATCCATATCTGGAGCATTTCTAAGCTATCTCTGAAAGGAAATCTGGAATAAGTATCAGAACGTCGCCATGCCTGGGTCACATCTGAACTATCTCTAGAAGGAGTCTTGAATAAGCAAAAGAACAACATCCATATCTGGAGCATTTCTAAGCTATCTCTGAAAGGAAATCTGGAACAAGTATCAGAATGTCGCCATGCCTGGGTCACATCTGAACTATATCTAGAAGGAGTCTTGAATAAGCAAAAGAACAACATCCATATCTGGAGCATTTCCAAGCTATCTCTGAAAGGAAATCTGGAATGAGTATCAGAACGTCGCCATGCCTGGGTCACATCTGAACTATATCTAGAAGGAGTCTTGAATAAGCAAAAGAACAACATCCATATCTGGAGCATTTCCAAGCTATCTCCGAAAGGAAATCTAGAATAAGTATCAGAACGTCGCCATGCCTGGGTCACATCTGAACTATATCTAGAAGGAGTTTTGAATAAGCAAAAGAACAGCATCCATATCTGGAGCATTTCTAAGCTATCTCTTTAATGTAGATATGCCCTGGCTAGATACAGGTATCGAATCTGGAATTGTGACAGTTGATAGTAATCGTCTTTGGATTGACCTTTTTCTTGAAAAGGCAAAACATCAGTTGTATGCAATGTCATGATGCATGAACTGCATGATTTTAAGATGTTCTCAAAAATAACCGAGATTTGTGTGATATGATGCGTATGTGCATGCATTGTGTATGTAAGCAAGATATATGAAAGGTGATATGTTTATGAATGTATTTTCGTCTAGGAAAATAAATCCTTGACGAATGTCGGGAAGTTGAATCCTGGGCTGATGTTGAGGAACAGAGTTCTTCGTTTCCGCTGGGGATGATGGTTGCAAGAACAAACCGGTAGGAGAAGATGACTCTGTTGGGGAATAAACTTGCTGGAGAGATACTCTGCGGGGAATACTCTGTGGGGAAGGGATACTTCGCTGAGAATTTGATGATAACTCCGCTGAGGGATACCGTTGATAAGCTTTGTTGATGAACTCCGCTGGGGGGTAGGAAGAAACTTCGCCGAGGACGATCTTTCCGTGGTTATTAGCTGAGGATAACCCAGTTATAAGCCCTGGTGGGGAATAACCTTTGGATAAATCCGGGGAGACGCGTTCGTGCTCTGCAGGGGATAAGCTTCCAGAATCTACTGGGGATAAGCTTCCTACTGGGGGGATTGATTCAACTCTCTTGGGGAAACTTTTGAACTGTACCGGGGAAGTGGCTCCACTAGTGTGTCTGTATTCCGCCGGGGAACAATCTTATATTAAGACTGCCGGGGATGCTTGCTTAGGAAGATCTGTATACTCCGCTGGGGAATATTGAGATCTTCTGGGGGATAAACCAACTTCCTTGAGGCTGACAGTAGACTAACTCTGCTTGGGGAGAGTATCGCTGACTTGCTGGAGGATACTGTGCCTTTTCAGGGTTGATTGGGAGACAAAACTCTGCTCGGGGGAGTATTGCTGAAATCTGGTCTTACTCTGGGGAGTGAAGGCATCTTAGTCAAATTCTTCAACTGAATCTACCTTGTACCTGGAGGAAAGCAGCTGTACAGTTTGGGCAACTCTTATTGCCCCAGCTTCTGTGGGAGAAGGTACCTGTAGAGGTGCTGATAACTGCCGATTGACAAATCTTCTTCTGGTAGGCAAGTGACGAGATGACGGAACATAGTCGTACGCTTTTGATCCCTAACTTTTGCCTGGACCGCCCTTTCGGGTTTTCAGTCCAACGGGATACCCATTTTTGCCCAAGCCGCCTTTTCAGGTTTTCGACTTGCCGGGTGTACAGATTTTTTTCATTTCATCCCTTATTTTTGCCCGAACCCTTTTGGTTCGCCGGGAAGCCCTTATTTTTGCCTAGGTGTGTCAACCTAGCGGGTCTTCGATTATGTGTAGTATTTTTTCAACTATGTCCGTGCTTAGAATGCAGGGAGTTGCCCCCGTTGTTGTGTTGCCATGTGACCAGAAGATCTTTGTTTGATCAGGCAAGATTTGTTGCTGAAATCCATGCCCAATGCCCCAAGGGTCTCAGATGGAGGGTTGCCCCTGGCTGCTTGGCCTTTTGAGAGATTCTCTGAATCTTGACTTAACTGCCCCAGATGATGGACAATGATCATGCCATGCCCCTTGATTGGAGGTGCTTTTGTTCATTAGAAATTCGTCGTGCGAACTTCTATGATGTTCAAACAAATAGTCATATGCAAGCAATGTTATATTAAAATGCAAAGCTCATGTCTGTCTTGAAGTTTTTTTGAAAATGTGTTTTTTCAGTAAAACCAGCAAATTTTGTAAAATGTGATGTCTGTTGCACCCCAAAATTTGCCCTCCTAATTTCCTTTATTTTGGCTTAGACTTTTGCATTCATCTGCATCTTTTTCATTAGGTCACTAACATGGCATACATTTCATTCAATATAGCTCTGAGGTTCAAAGTTCAGTGGTTGTGCGATACTAGGGTTTCATAGTGGTTAAGGCGCTCATATCCAATAAAGGACTTCTTCTCCCTCAAGCAGCAAGGCTATTATCTTCTGATAAACAACCGATTGTAGGTCATTCTGGTCAAGAACTCTAGGACGTGACCTAGCATATGTGGGCTTCGAATCATGACGTCCTTTCCTATAAGTATGCTTGTCATTTGATTAGGATTAATGACTGTGACATGACAATCACCTACTCCTCAGTTAATCAAATTAGGTTTTGTTGAATCATGGTTCAAAGATGTTTTATCCGGATATTTCTCTGTGCGTATGAACGAGGAATCAAGACTGTGAGGGTTTCACATCAAGGGAATTCTTCCGTGATTCAGACTTTATCATCCATCTGTAAGATGTTCCTTATGACACTAATCTCAAGTTGAAATAACCGATCGCTAAGGGCTGAGGATTGAATTGCGAAGCGTGGTTCATGACCTAAGATATGAATTCATAGATTTCTCCTTAACCAAGGCAATCATTGTCCTCATCATTGTCATTTTTTATCTGCGATGCAAGTAGGTTTGGATTGAAGTAGGTTTCTCATAGAAGAATTCATGCAAGTTAATTCAAGGTTCAAGGCATTCAAGGCAGGGTTTGTTCAACATGGCATACCTGGTTGATGGGCTTACAAGCTCTTATGAGACCTTGAGATGCATAATCATGAGCCAAGTTCAAAGATACGAGGATAAGATCTGTTGACTTCGGTTAAAGTCTGCTTTGAACAATTAACTTTGGGGCCAAGGTCTCCCTTGAATTTTCATCTAATATGTGTTGGGAATTCGAGTTGCATTTGAAGAATAGTATGGTAAAGGAAAAGAAATATTGGTTCAGAAAAGGAAGATTTCATTAAAAATCAGGGTTTCAATTCATTGATAAATGTTCAAGTAATTGAAGATCAAGGGAAATAAGGTTTCATGTTAATCTCGATCATGTTCTTTCATTATCATTTGTGTACACCTTTGATGATTAAAGGTCGTCAATTAGAGAAGGACCTCGTCGAGATAAGAGACTTGTGGATTGAATCGTAGGATGAGGCATGATGCAAAAGGGCGAGGCTGTGAATTTTTAGGATTAAGATCCCATTGGCTATTCAAGTTGATTTGGGATTCAAGATTGAAGTTAGGAGTTCATTTAGAATGCAAGTGTGATTTGGATTTGAAGTTTGATTTAAATTCAAGATGTTCGAAAGTGTTTGACTGGATTAAAGTCGGCAAAGAGTCTTAACTATTGTTCATATGGCTTTCTTGGAAGGTAAAGTGCAGACTGCGAGGTTTTGTTTCAAGTTAGAGTTCATACGCATTACAAAGATGTTCACCGTTATTTCAGATTCAAGTTCACAATGCGTTCAAACATTTATTCAAGAAAATACTATCCAATTCCATTCAATTTCATTCTCATTCATGATTCAAGAAAATACTATCCAATTCCATTCAATTTCATTCAAGTGTAACAATACCTTACAAGAAAATTTGATGCTTTCATATCTTCAAGCATTTTTTCAAGAATTTGTCATTTAAACTCCGTCAAAAAAAAATTCATCACCCAACATTTCAAGCTCAAAGGTCATTTACAATTCACACTATAAATTTCAAGTTCATCCAAACCAAACATTCATTAGAATCCCATTACACCAATATTCTACAAAGAAAAGAAAACGGTTACAAAATACACTTGAACAAAATTCCTTAGTCCTAAAGTTGTTAAAATTCCATGAGTAAACTTCCAATTCCATGCCATGCCAAAGTTCTTCATCTTCAGTTCATGACCTGCACATTCATACAAAAAAATCCAAGTCAATACAAGCAATCATGCCATCATATCAGGTTCTCGAAGGCATATTGATTACCTGCTTAGAGATCAACAGAATCTTTTTAGTTCGATAGATGATTTCTTGTGGTTCAAATTGTCGACTGTACGGGACTGCCCAAGTGGATCTTCATCCCTTGTTCTAAGTGACAGTGTGATTCCATACACTTTAGATGATTTGCAAAGTTACCTGAATAAATTTGAATCATCATACTATACAAAAAATGGAATAAGAATCATCTAGAAACTCATCACAAGAACCAGGCTCAGGCTCAGGCTCAGTGCAAAATCAAATCATCTCTCTAATTTCACTGTAAAATTAGATTAATAACCTACTTCTAATTTCAGCTTCAAGGTAACGTGTTGGATGAATTTGTTGAAACGGATGATAAGATAGCGCTCCATGCTGATGACAAACTTAAGAACCAGTTTGCAATATAATCTAATAATGTATCATGGAATAATTACAAGTCGTTCAAATATGGCTACAGCCTAACTAACTTTTAATAGCTATTCAGTATCTTAACTACGGGTTTGCTATCAATATACAGAGCACATGTTCAAGCCCTAATGTGGACCTCTCATCCTGTGCATCTTGGTGTCTTCTGTTGAGTAGGGTTGGGGATGATTTTATGGTTTATCTACTAAAGAATACATCAATATTTTTGCCAGCTTCCCATGGAAAACACTACCAGGTGGGAGGTCCTCCAATCAGCCGTCTATGCTTTGATATGTTGAAGAAGTGTTCATCAAAATTTGACCATCAGCATTCTTCACTTTATAAATGCGAAGCACGAAAGAGAAAAAGATATGCTGACGTTGATGACACAACAGTACAAAAACAAAAGCGCCGTATTTCTTGCAATGCCGATGACCCCGTTGGCTTTGCAAGTAATCTAGGTTTGACGGATGAGCTTTCAATGCAATTGAATAGGTATCATGAGAGCAGGAGCTATAATGCCAGTACCTCTGAAGCTCCTAAGTCTACTAGAGCTGCTACTGTTATAAAGAAGTCAGAGTCAGAAGGGAAACCAGACTTGAATTGTGTTAGAACTAGGACTGGGAAGCGATCTAGGCCATGTAGTTGGAAGAGGCGTAAATGCAAAAAGCAGAAGCAATCAACTGCTGAAGATGTTGATCTAAATATTCAATGCAAGTTGCTTCCAAATAATATAGATTGCATGCTTGCTAATCAACAGCATGGTAACACCAACTAACATTTTCGTTCAACTACTAACTTCTTCACATAGCATATTACCTCTTAATAACAAAATTGCCTTCAACAAACTTAGCTAAATCCATTAACCTCCTTTCACAATAGAATTTCTAACTAATTTGCTACTAAACTGTCATATTCCCTAACTGTCCAGCAGAAAAATAACTAAACAGTATCCTAGCTACTCTTCATTCCAAAACTAACACATAACCTCCCCTCTAACAGATTTTCCAGCTCATCTCTTAACTACCGTAACACAACTTCCTCTAACAACCTAACTCCTCTAACTCCAACCAATTCATAACAAACTCTCAAACCTTCTAACCACTTATAACTGCATAACAAACTGCATCCTAACTTCCTAACAGAATTAACTAACCACATAACCAACTCATGGCTTATAAATAACAAAACTTCCAGCATATAGAGGGAGATCACAAATAGAAAAAGGGTGGAAGAGGGGATTTTCAGTTTGGAGATCTATTCTTTATTTCACAAACACAGGAAAACACAAAAGAGGAGAGATCAAGAACTCACCAAAAATTCTCAGAAACTATTCCTTCACTCTCTTTCTCGGTACAAACCTTCATTTCTTCATCTTCACTCCACAATTCTCACCATTTTTTTTAAGTTTCAGAATCTTCATCCACATTCATCCACGCATCAACTCACCATCACAATTACCATCCTCATCTCAATCCTCCAAATTCTCTGAACTCCCTCTCTGCAATCTTCAACTTCCATAACCTAATCTTCATCATAATTTCTGCAATCTTCAAACTTCATCCATCATTTACAACAAGCTTCTTCTGCAGCTCATAACCATCATCATCTTCATTGTCTCAATCCCATATATGCAACCGTTTCAACGCGCCAATCTTCTTCATCTCCAAGTTGCTGCATCATATTCAACGAAAATCCACAACAACAACAACAATCTTCATTGACTTCGAAACGCAGCACATCAATCAACACCAAATGCAGTATCGAACGTGAAGAAGAAGAATGAGTGAGCAAACATGGTTTGAAGCAAGAAGCTGAGACGGCGCGGCGGAGATCATCGGAAAAGGAATCGGAGAAGATGAAGAAGCGAAGGCGGAAGACGCTTCGGTAAACCCCTTTTACTCATTCTTGCGATTTCCTTTTTGTTAAATCAGGAAAGAATTTGAATCACTAAGAGAGGAAGGTTGTGCGATGAAGGCTTGGCCATGGCAGAGAGGAAGGTGAGCACCGCCGCTGTTCTACGGAGAAGAAGAAAACACCTCTCACTTTTAACCCAAACCCTCTTTTTCAATCTCCTATATTTATTTTTTAGTTTTAATTGTTTTTTTTGTTTTATTTTTTTTCTTTCTGAACCAGCATCTCTATTACATGTTTTATTCTTTTTTATTATTAATCCCACAAATAAATATAATAATATGATTAATAATAAAATTAAGAATGATTAATATGGGCCAAACTAATCAATTCTTGGACTATGATTATTTTTATTTTCTTGTTGATTATGTCTATTTTTGATGGGGCCTAATGTCATTGCATTTTTTGCAGCACATAGTGAATTCGGTTCGTACCTCCTGAGATTTTATTTCCAATACTCATTTCGATTGCGATTAATTTTGGCGATTAATTTTCTTTGGCAATATTGGTAAATAAAAGAGATTTCTTTTCAATTCTCTCACTTTTTTCTTCTCAATTTTAATCATTAGTTTTACTCATTTTTATGTCATGTGTTTCGCTTGCAATTTTTATGGATTGTATGCAATATTTTGATACTTGCTGCCTAATCTTACTTATTCGTATATTATTTCATGATTCCTTAGGAAATTTTGGTTCAAATTTAATCTTCGATTTAATTGAACTAAAATTAGACATTAGGCTTTCAAATTCAAACATGCTAACATTAGGTAGAATTCCCTCATTCATTCCAACTTTAGGTCTAACCATGCACGATAACATTAGATTTAGAAATAGGCTAGTTTTCCTGTGACTTTCGTCTTCCTGTGACTTTCGTCTTCCTGTGACTTTCGTCTTCCTGTGACCTTCATCTTCCTGTGACTTTCGTCTTCCTGTGACTTTCGTCTTCCTATGACTTTCGTCTTCCTGTGACTTTCGTCTTCCTGTGACTTTCGTCTTCCTGTGACTTTCGTCTTCCTGTGACTTTCGTCTTCCTGTGACTTTCTTTCCTCCTTTGCATATGCAGTTAAAACAAAAAAAACTTTTTTTTACAAACTTCAAAAAATACATAAAAATTTACTGACAAAAACCATGTCTTGGCTAAGTTTGAGAGATGATGAGCGGGTTTCTTCTCGACATTATTATTCTCTTGTTCTAAGCTTTGGTATGATTCAAGTCTCAAAGACTCATTTTATGAATAAATAGAGAAATGGCTAAAATCTCTCTCTTGAGGTTAACTAGCTATTATCTACAAGCAAAAACACCAACAAACATAAAAATCTTTTTGCCCTCGGGCCTTTCTTTCAAACCCTTTCCAAAAGAGCGTATTAATTCACTTCTGTGCTGACGCGTAAATCTCCAAAGGTCTAGTTGCGGCAGAAGGCGAGATTAATACTGTTCGTTAAAGAAAATACAAACAAACAAAAATATATAAGCCGAACTATGGCTGCTCTGATTCCTCAAAAAGGATACGTAGGCATTGGGGTAGGGCCCAGGCGAGCACAATTTTATTTTCCCTACATTTTTTCCCCTTTCTTTTGCATGCATTCCTCCAGTAGTATAGTAGGCAGTAAGCATAGATTAAACACACCCATAAGATAGATAACAAGAGTGGATACCGTAGATTACTACGGGCGTGTGGGGTGCTAATACCTTCCCCTCGCGTAATAGACTCCATTACCCGATCTCTCTGTCGCAAGACCGTGACTTCTCCCATCTCAGGTTTTCTCGATGTTTACCTTTCCCTTCATGTGGGATAAAAGACGTTCGATGGCGACTTCATTGTTTTGATGATTTTCAGCCGGTTGTTTCAGCTGGCGACTTCACTGGGGACTGGTCGACCAAATGCTGGTCCATCCCGAAGTCGCTCCTAGCTCTTGCTTTCTTTTCTTTGGGTGTTTATTTTTATGCTTTCAGTTTACTCATTTGTACATGTTTGCCTGAGCATAAGTTTGCATTGTATTTTATTACTTTCCCTATTTATTATCTATTATGCTGGACTCGGTTTTCCATGTTGGGTGGGGATGTCACTATTGAGGTAAAAGGCCCAGTACCCAGGCCAGAGTGCACTAGGACACTAGGAATAGAGTGGGGGCATGATGGCTATAGGACGTGGTCCGATTAGTGCAGTCTTGTCATATACCACACTCGGATGAGGTTCAAATGAATTACTATCGGCATCCACGTCTGTGGGTAAGCCCTAGTACTTTCAGGCGGACCCGTGATTTTCGAGTTACCATTGTCTTACCCTGACCTAGTCTTCACCCGTGAGTGGGGAGGGATTTGTCATTACAGGTACAGTTGGTGCTATGTTCAAATGGTTACTCATGCTCAGATGGAGACTGTGATCGGATGGTGATTAGTGGTTCTAATGATCATGTTATGGACTTCTGTCATTGACTTATGCATATGGTGTTCTGTTGGTGACTATATGGGTCTCAGATTTATTTATTTATATTTTTTTTTCTGGATTCGGTATTCAGGATGGTTATCTAGTTATGTTCCGGACCTTTGATCCCGATATATTTTACTTGGTCAGAGATTATACAACGGTTAATCATCGTACTTGGTTCCATTGTATGCTGAATTTGGTTCTGAACCTTTGATCCTGTGATATCCATATTATTCAGCAGATTTATACAGCAGTTATCCAGAGGATTGTACAATTGTGATGCTGAACTTTTGAACTTATGTCATTGCACCTTGCATCATAACATGTTTATTTTTGTGAAAGATTATATGCAAAAAAAAAATGTTTGAACATGGCATTGCATCCGCTCATTCACCTCATGCATCCATAGAAGGTACTCCGAAGGTACTCAGAATGGGGAATCCTTATTCAGACTCGGTATTTTCTTTTCAGAGCTGCAAATCTTGACCTCTCGTCGCTTCGTGGTCAGATTCAAGATATGGAACAACTTAGTGGGGAATTGGACGAGATGAAAGAACCGATGGGATTCGTGGTGCTAGACATGCAGGATTTGGTCCGTGGACAAGAACTCCTGAAAGAAGAGAACACTCAGTTGAAGACTCAATTGAATTTGGTTATGGAAATTTTGGGGACAATGTTGAAGAAAGAAGATGTTTCTATGCTTGCCACAATAGGAGTTACCATTCCTCCCCATAACCTGAGGACTCTTGTAGGCCAGGGAGTATCTCCTCCGCAACCGTGCATTCAAGGACCCTCCCATCTGCAACAAGTTGTCACTTCCCGAGAGGACCCAAAAGGCAAAGCCCGTCAGTAGAGGCCAAAACAGCCTGAACGAAAATTTGATCCTATTCCAATGTTGTATGCACAATTGCTTCCTCCCCTGCTAGAATTACATTTGGTCAAACTCTGAATTTTCACTACACATGAAAAATGCCCTCATGGCTTTGACGACAATGCTAGGTGCGATTTTCATTCTAGGACACCTGGTCATGATACTGAAGATTGCGTAGCTTTTAAGCACCAAGTCCAGGACTTGCTTGATGCAGGGACAATTCTCTTCACTCCCGAAGGTCTGAGTGTGCAAATCAATCTTATGCCAACCACTACAAAGAATAGGGCTACGCCTTCTCCTCTTCAAAGTTCTATTTCACGATCAGAGTCACGTCATCCACAACCTATAATCCCGAAAAGTTCTCACCAGCAGTCGTTTGTAAGTTATGGAAATCGGTTGGTTAATCAAAACCAGAATGTTCCTCGTGTTCACTTGGCTCAGTGTGCTACTCGGCAACAAACCTATCAACAAAGATATACGCAACAAGGTAAGCAAAAGGATAAGAAGCCAAAGAGGGTGTTCGACATTGTTCCTTTGACTTATGGCCAGCTGTTCTCTCAGTTGCTCAAGCTTTCCTTGGTGGAACCCAAGCCACTGAAGCATGTCATTCCTCCTTGTTCTCTGGATTCCAATCCTAATGTGCAGTGTGATTACCATGCTGGGGCACTAGGTCATTCCATTGAATACTGCTGGGCTTTCAAAGAAAATGTGCAAGACCTGCTTGATGCAAAGGCTATCAATTTCGGGCCAGTCAGTTAAATTTGAGGTCTCCTTCGACTCAGTAAATGTCAAGATTGCCAGATCATCATCTGAAGCAACCATACCGAGACTGGTCTCCTCAACGTAAAAATTTCTAGTTTCATTTTCAATTCTCATTTGTAATCTTTCTTGCTTTGGTTCAGTACTTTCTTGTATGCAAAACTTGTTGATTCTTGAATATTAATCATATTGCATTGAATATGTTTGTCTTGAATTAATCCATTTGTATTCACTCATTAATGTTTTTCTTTACTTTTTAATACTTAACTCTTGTTAAATAAAAAAATATTTGAAGGGAGGATGATGAGTAATATAACAAAAATTTTAAACGGTGTGCTTTTGAGTAGGACCCTGCTGACGATGTACATGCCTTGTTTCAAATTCCCAAACACCGGAGATATAAGGGAGATAGACCCTCGTCAACCTCTTTGAGCCTTGATGTAGGAGTTTCTTTTCTTTTCAGAAAAACCCTCACATTTAACCCGGGGCAGGGTAGATTTCAGTTAATCTGATTGGGCATTCAAAACTCATTAAAAGTGCACATCAAAGGATACAACAAAGGTTATCCTTCAGAAGGTTGAGAAAGAAAAAAACCACAGTGGTTAAACTCTTATATATCAGCAGTGTGCATCAATGATAATGATATCCTAACAGATATCTCTCGCACATCGAAAAGTCAAAAGGTGACGATACCATAATGGCTATTTCCCGTCAACCAAACAGCAAGGCAGTCACACCTTTTTCAACAAATCAAATAATGACTCAAAATCACACGACTGGTTCAAACTAAAAGAAATAGTAAAAGAAAGAGACAAAAAGCCTTTCTAAGTCAAAACTTGAAAAACAAGTCGCTTAGGAAAAAGTCAGGGTATCCCGCTGGACTTCAAAATCAAATGCAAGAGGAATTTGTCCAGGCAAAAGTTAGGGAATACAAAAAGAAAGAGAAAAGCGCGAAAAGAGAAAAAGGGGATTACCAAATAAAGATTCTCTACAAAAAATAAAGTCGTGTGATCAAAATACCAATAATGAAAGGGTGAGTGAATGCCATATCCTTCTCAACCATGGTAAACTCTTTTGAGGGATGAGTGCTCGTATTAGTTTAACTGAATTTAGGATTGGAGAACATCATGGAGAATGTGTGGGCACCAAATATTTTGAGCCTTAAATCCGTTTTTTTTAAACCATGAACCAGGCCACGTTACAACCCTGAAAAGTCCTAATTGAAGCAAGGGTTAATTAGAAAGCACACTGTAACAAGAAATACGGTAATCTGACTCATAGGAAGGCTTGCAAAAACTTTTGAGTTGGTATCACTCTATCTTTTTACTATCTTTTGTACAAATTTTTGATGTTTCAAATATAAACCTTTTAACTTCAAGACAAACATGAGCTTTGCATTACAATTATCATTCTTATAATAAACATTCTTTGCATATGAGCAAGTGTTTAAACATCGAGTAAGTTTGCATAATGAGCATCAGATGAGAATTTAATTACCTCAAAGGACAAATTGCTTCAGGACACCGTTTAAAGGTAAATCATTTTTGGGAATGGTCTTAACCTGGGGCAAATCTTCTATCGACTCCGTCGAGTAAAAGAATACCAATTTGAGAAATGATCTGAAGTAGATTGTAAAAGTTGGTTGCCCAAGGTTTCTGATAAGCAGTGGTGCATTACTTTCAGTTGGTCCCAAGGGACATATCTCTTCAAGTATCTGATTAGAGATTGAAGCAGTTCAAGTTGAGGAGTATGGTTGTGAGGTAACCTATATTCAAGAGCCAACCGCTCTAAGGTTACGTTGCCTTCGAAAATACTCAAATTTCTCATCCACCTGTGAGCATGAGGTAAAAGAAAAAGGCTTGTCGAGATTCTGTTAAGTAAGGGGCAGGTGTGTAGAATATTCCGTCGAGTAGGTATTCAGCCAATCTGAGGCATTCAAGTCGGGATTTCATCCCTCAAAGGACAGTCAAACTGGGGCAGTTACGTCGAGATTTGACAAATCTCTCTAAGAATGCATTGATCAGAGGAGAATCTTCCCAGAATTTGAAGGTGTATGAGCACTCGCTCAAACATAGTTGGAATCCTCCCCAATTTCGGTTATCTGAACATCATGTTCCAAAGTTCATAGCACTGGGGAAATTATGTCGAGATTTGATAAATCTCTCCAAGAATTTGTTGATTAGGGGAGAATCTTTTTAGAATTCAGAGATGCACGAGAATTCAATCAAGCATTGTTAAAGTTATTTCCAACTTTGGTCAGCCATGGGCAGTATTCTGAAATTCATAACACTGGGGCAGTTTATCTTGGTGGTATAAATCTCAAAAAGTCCTCTCGAGGCAATTTTTCTGCAAAAGCCTTACAGACTGGGGCAAGAATTCATGTAAGGACTTTCTCTCTTCTTGAGTGGTTGATCAGATCACATCCATGTATAGGCTAAACGACCTATGAATTTGAAAATTATGCCGAGAAGTTAAGATTGTTATCTTCAACTCATCAGAGACTCAAGACCATTTACTGATATCCTTTGTCCTAAGTTAAGGTCATTATCCCCAGTTGAAGTTTGGATTGTTATCCTCAGTAGGATATGAGCAGTAACGTAAAGATCATTTGAAGATTTTTTACCCATACAAGACGTGATGAAAGTGTCGTTTCATAGGAGGACGCCTCTCCCCAGTAAAAGATCCGTCGCTACTTGACAAAAGTCTATCTAACAGGGGGTTTCTTTTCTAAGGTATTTTCTGCCCACTGAAGTATCCTCGTTTCTCTGCAGGAGGAGAATGTTCTTTCTCCCCGGAAATATAGAAGTTGTTTAAAGTCTAGTTGACCCCTTTTTCATTGGACTGCAATTTATTTTTGCAGCATCTCCTCTAAAGTCCAGTTTTTAGTGGCATTCCTCCTCGGAGTCGAAATGTTGAAGTAGCAATCTTGCATCGCAGTTTTTACCCAGTGATTGATCGTTCAAGTTGTATATTCTTCAGTAAGGTTTTCCATTCCAAACAGGGGCACGTCACCCCAATTTCTGTTTTGCAAATACTTATGGGTCTTGCATGACAAGAAGCATACCAGCAAGTGAATCAAGAAAGGTCTGCATGTGACCAACATGAGGATTTCTGTAGAATGGGATTCAATCTCCCGAGTGAATGTTCACTTCTTCTCAAGACAGAATCATGTATCCCCAATAAGGGCGTAATCTCTCCCAGACATAAATCCTTATCTCCATTAAAAGTATGTCCGTGCGTAATCCCCACTGAAGTCAGTACTCTCAATGAGAGTTTGTTTAAGAGTTTGTTCCTCCCATAAGGCTTATCTCTGAAGAAATGCATTTCAACAAGTTTTGTGTAAACTTCTTCATCAGCATAGTCTACTCAGCTTCGATAAATCCTGGAAAGATCATTTCATTGGATTGTAGACCTTTGTTATATCCTCTCGAAGTCAGTATCATATCTCTCCGTGGTAGGTATTTATCTCCCTAGGGAGGTTGCTGTTCATCGTCTCTCTGAAGTTCGTATCTTTTCTCCCTAGGGAAGTTTTGCCCAAGTCAAGTTTTCTTGAAGAGAGGTTTAATTAACATGTTTGTTATGCCCAGCGGAGCAGGTCTCCTATATTTTTTTTCTGGGGCAGAGTACATGGACAAATGCCGTTTAAAATTCTTTTATCCCAGTGATGGGATATGGATGAAATATTTCCTCGGTAGAGTTCCAAACCTCAAGCTTATGGTTCAAAGATGACCTTCTCTTCCTCAAGTGAAGATTGTTACCCTCGACGGTAATATCCTCTGTGTGGCCTGGGTAGAATTATTTTATTGAAAAAAAAAACAAATTTTTTTTTGCGATTCCCCAATCAAAGTCACTTCTATCGAAGACTTACATCGGAAGGTCCAAATTCCCAGCAAGATTCTCTTTATCCTTGGAAAGAGATGTTGGATTTTTCCCTAAGAAGTTGGGAGTTGGATCAGAGTTCAAGAATTTCCCTGAACTGCAATTTATTTTTGCAGTATTTTCCCCAGTGAGGCGAGTTTTCATTCCCTAGTGGAGCTTGCTTTCTAGAACAAGTGTCATCTTCTCCCCAGTATGGTGCACATGGGAGCACCAATTTTAACTCCTTCATCCCGGAATATGAGATTTTGTTGAGGTGTCAGCGGTGGAGTTTCTGTCCTAGGATGTTTGGTTCTTCCCCAAGTGAAGTTTTTTATCCCCCGGCGTTGTTATCCCCAGTGTGGTCTGAGTAGAATTCTATTTATTTAAGAATTTCTATACTCCCCAGTAGAAGCTATCTTCGTAAAGAAGTTCTGCGCAAGAGAAAGCTTCCATCCCCAGCGAAGCTCTCCCCGTTCTAACAGAAGATAAAATATCTATCCCCCAGGAATTTGGAAGTTTGATCAGAATTCAAGATTTTCTCTCAAACTGCAATTTACTTTTTGCAGTATTACTACCTAGGAAGTTATTTCTTCAATGTTATCAATCGTTCGAGGTTGATGGTTTCGAATCTCGATTTCCTACTGAAGTTCATATTGCATGTTCTCTACAGAAGATTAGATGTGCAAGAATAAACATTTGAAAGTTCATTGTCTTCCCAACATCCGATTATTGACGTGGTCTCCCCAGTGCATTACTAAACATGCATCATTACATTGCATCATTACATCGCATCTACTAAAACGCGTAGCATTTCTATTGTATGGAGCATTACGCTATAAAAAAATTCAAACATGCATAAGTATAAGCCAATTATGTCCACTTGTGGTAACCAGATTGTTATGCACTCAGATTTGATTTATCTCCATAACAAGCCTAAGGGTGACTCTATTATGTTTACCCAGCGGGGTTTGTTTTGATTCACCATCAGTCGGGTCTTTGGTATTCCTCCATCTCCCCAGTAAGTTTATGGTTTGCGCTTGCCTTTGCAAGCCCTTTGTTATTTTACCCGTGTTTGCTTTGCCGTTAGAGTGCGAGTAAGAGTCAGCGTATAGCCTTTCTTATTTCTCAAGTATTTGAGTGTCCATACTTGGTGTGTGGTAATTCAGATAATTGCCACTCTTGAAGAATTACACCCCGCCTTTGGCCTGGGGAATTTTGTAGTTCTTGCGTATTTGCAAAACTTTTAAAGCCCAACGCAAGTTGGCAATCCTTGTTTAGAGTCCCTACAGTTGGTCTTTTTTTTTTCTTCTGATCACAAGACCGCCTTCGACCGGCGTTCTGTTTAAGTTCAATACATATGGGATTCCCCAGTAAATCGTGGTTTATGCTTGCCCTTTCAAGCTTTTGGTTATTTTACTCGTGTTCGCTTTGCCGTTAGAGTGCGAGTAAGAGTCGGCGTATACCCTTTCTTATTTCTCAAGTATTTGAGTGTCCATACTTGGTGTGTGGTAATTCAGATGATTGCCACTCTTGAAGAATTATACCCCGCCTTTGGCCTGAGGGATTTTTTAGCTCTTGCGTATTTGCAACCTATCGAAAGCCTAACATGTTTTTCTTCGTTAGAGTCTGCTTGGACCAGTCCCTTTCTCTTGTAGAGTACACATTCGATCGGTGCTCTTTGAAGGTCCTGCTTAGTCGGTTCCTTGTTTTGGTTTATCCACGTTAGTCGGGTCCTCCTTTCGTTAGCCTAGTTAATCTTTTATGATTAAGAGTCTTTCAGTGTCTCTTCAAAGTCTAATTGTCTAGCATCCTTATTTAGGAGAATGCGCCTTTTTTATTGGGGCTTTCTTCGGTTAGTCTCATTCCTGTGTTCGCTAGCAATTCTAAACATTTGTTTCTTGATGATCAACTTCGCTCTTGTGTATCTAACTCTGACCAGACATGCATACCTGTATCTTTCAAAACCCCGCTTCGGCTGGTATCTTTTGTCAAAATCCCGCTTCGGATGGTGTCATTTCTTTTAAATCCACCCTCGATTGACATCATTTGTCCGGAGTCCCATTCGGCTGGTCTCTTTGCAGTTGTAAGTTCACCTTCGATTGGTGTTTTCTTTGCAAGAGCTTTCTTCGGTCTGTCTCTTTTGTACGTATCCGATACCGACCACGGATATGTATCTTTTCTATCTCTTTCGGACGTATCCGATACCGACCACGGATATGTATCTTTGATGTCTCTTTTATGCGTATCCGATACCAACCACGGATATGTATTTTCGATACCTGTTTCATATGTCTACTACCAACCTCAGACATATGTTCTTGTATCTTTGACGTCTCTTTCGTACGTATCCGATACCGACCACGGATATGTATCTTTGATGTCTCTTTTATGCGTATCCGATACCAACCACGGATATGTATTTTTGATACCTGTTTCATATGTTTACTACCAACCTCAGACATATGTTCTTGTATCTCTGACGTCTCTTTCGTACGTATCCGATACCAACCACGGATATGTATCTTTGATGTCTCTTTTATGCGTATCCGATACCAACCACGGATATGTATTTTCGATACTTATTTCATATGTCTACTACCAACCTCAGACATATGTTCTTGTATCTCTGACGTCTCTTTCGTACGTATCCGATACCGACCACGGATATGTATCTTTGATGTCTCTTTTATGCGTATCCGATACCAACCACAGATATGTATTTTCGATACCTGTTTCATATGTCTACTACCAACCTCAGACATATGTTCTTGTATCTCTGACGTCTCTTTCGTATGTATCCGATACCGACCACGGATATGTATCTTTCTATATCTTTTGTGCGTATCCGATACCGACCACGGATATGTATCTTTTCTATCTCTTTCTTACGTGTCCGATACCGACCACGTATATGTATTTTTGATGTCTCTTTCTTATATATCCGTTACCAACCCCGGATATGTGTCTCTGATATTTTTTCGTATGTCTACTACAGGCTTCAGGCATATATTTTTTGATACCTTTCTTACAGGTGTCTGTTGCTAAATCCCAACAGATGTTCCTCGATAACCAAGTTATCCTTCGGTGTGTCAAACTCTGGTTAAACATACATCTAACCCTGATAATCCTTTTTACCAAAAAAAAATATATATACAGAAGATACAAAAAAACCAAAGATATAATAATACCTGACTAGCTTCGGAGCGCAAATTTTCGGGTTCTTTTAGTATTTAATCTTCTTCCACCCTGAAAGTTCAAAAGGCTGACGCCAATCTCACCTTCAGGATTGAAGGCGATTAAATAGGGGCAGCTGTTGCACCCCAAAATTTGCCCTCCTAATTTCCTTTATTTTGGCTTAGACTTTTGCATTCATCTGCATCTTTTTCATTAGGTCACTAACATGGCATACATTTCATTCAATATAGCTCTGAGGTTCAAAGTTTAGTGGTTGTGCGATACTAGGGTTTCATAGTGGTTAAGGTCCTCATATCCAATAAAGGACTTCTTCTCCCTCAAGCAGCAAGGCTATTATCTTCTGATAAACAACTGCTTGTAGGTCATTCTGGTCAAGAACTCTAGGACGTGACCTAGCATATGTGGGCTTCGAATCATGACGTCCTTTCCTATAAGTATGCTTGTCATTTGATTAGGATTAATTTCTGTGACATGACAATCGTCTACTCCTCAGTTAATCAAATTAGGTTTTGTTGAATCATGGTTCAAAGATGTTTTATCCGGATATTTCTCTGTGCGTCTGAACGAGGAATCAAGATTGTGAGGGTTTCACATCAAGGGAATTCTTCCGTGATTCAGACTTTATCATCCATCTGTAAGATGTTCCTTATGACACTAATCTCAAGTTGAAATAACCGATCGCTAAGGGCTAAGGATTGAATTGTGAAGCGTGGTTCATGACCTAAGATATGAATTCATAGATTTCTCCTTAACCAAGGCAATCATTGTCCTCATCATTGTCATTTGTTATCTGCGATGCAAGTAGGTTTGGATTGAAGTAGGTTTCTCATAGAAGAATTCATGCAAGTTAATTCAAGGTTCAAGGCATTCAAGGCAGGGTTTGTTCAACATGGCATACCTGGTTGATGGGCTTACAAGCTCTTATGAGACCTTGAGATGCATAATCATGGGCCAATTTCAAAGATACGAGGATAAGATCTGTTGACTTCGGTTAAAGTAAGCTTTGAACAATTAACTTTGGGGCCAAGGTCTCCCTTGAATTTTCATCTAATATGTGTTGGGAATTCGAGTTGCATTTGAAGAATAGTATGGTAAAGGAAAAGAAATATTGGTTCAGAAAAGGAAAATTTCATTAAAAATCAGGGTTTCTATTCATTGATAAATGTTCAAGTAATTGAAGATCAGGGGAAATAAGGTTTCATGTTAATCTCGATCATGTTCTTTCATTATCATTTGTGTACACCTTTGATGATTAAAGGTAGTCAATTAGAGAAGGACCTCGTCGAGATAAGAGACTTGTGGATTGAATCGTAGGATGAGGCATGATGCAAAAGGGCGAGGTTGTGAATTTTTAGGATTAAGATCCCATTGGCTATTCAAGTTTATTTGGGATTCAAGATTGATGTTAGGAGTTCATTGAGAATGCAAGTGTGATTTGGATTTGAAGTTTGATTTAAATTCAAGATGTTCGAAAGTGTTTGACTGGATTAAAGTCGGCAAAGATTCTTAAGTATTGTTCATATGGCTTTCTTGGAAGGTAAAGTGCAGACTGCGAGGTTTTGTTTCAAGTCAGAGTTCATACGCATTACAAAGATGTTCACCGTTATTTCAGATTCAAGTTCATAATGCGTTCAAACATTTATTCAAGAAAATACTATCCAATTCCATTCAATTTCATTCTCATTCATGATTCAAGAAAATACTATCCAATTCCATTCAATTTCATTCAAGTGTAACAATACCTTACAAGAAAATTTGATGCTTTCATATCTTCAAGCATTTTTTCAAGACTTTGTCATTTAAACTCCGTCAAAAAAAATTCATCACCCAACATTTCAAGCTTAAAGGTCATTTACAATTCACATTATAAATTTCAAGTTCATCCAAACCAAACATTCATTACAATCCCATTACACCAATATTCTACAAAGAAAAGAAAACGGTTACAAAATACACTTGAACAAAATTCCTTAGTCCTAAAGTTATTAAAATTCCATGAGTAAACTTCCAATTCCATGCCATGCCAAAGTTCTTCATCTTCAGTTCATGACCTGCACATTCATACAAAAAAATCCAAGTCAATACAAGCAATCATGCAATCATATCAGGTTCTCGAAGGCATATTGATTACCTGCTTAGAGATCAACAAAATCTTTTTAGTTCGATAGATGATTTCTTGTGGTTCAAATTGTCGGCTGTACGGGACTGCCCAAGTGGATCTTCATCCCTTGTTCTAAGTGATAGTGTGATTCCATACACTTTGGATGATTTGCAAAGTTACCTGAATAAATTTGAATCATCATACTATACAAAAAATGGAATAAGAATCATCTAGAAACTCATCACAAGAACCAGGCTCTGGCTCAGGCTCAGTGCAAAATCAAATCATCTCTCTAATTTCACTGTAAAATTAGATTAATAACCTACTTCTAATTTCAGCTTCAAGGTAACGTGTTGGATGAATTTGTTGAAACGGATGATAAGATAGCGCTCCATGCTGATGACAAACTTAAGAACCAGTTTGCAATATAATCTAATAATGTATCATGGAATAATTACAAGTCGTTCAAATATGGCTGCAGCCTAACTAACTTTTAATAGCTATTCAGTATCTTAACTATGGGTTTGTTATCAATATACAGAGCACATGTTTAAGCCCTAATGTGGACCTCTCATCCTGTGCATTTTGGTGTCTTCTGTTGAGTAGGGTTGGGGATGATTTTATGGTTTATCTACTAAAGAATACATCAATATTTTTGCCAGCTTCCCATGGAAAACACTACCAGGTGGGAGGTCCTCTAATCAGCCGTCTATGCTTTGATATGTTGAAGAAGTGTTCATCAAAATTTGACCATCAGCATTCTTCACTTTATAAATGCGAAGCACGAAAGAGAAAAAGATCTGCTGACGTTGATGACACAATAGTACAAAAACAAAAGCGCCATATTTCTTGCAATGCCGATGACCCCGTTGGCTTTGCAAGTAATCTAGGTTTGACGGATGAGCTTTCAATGCAATTGAATAGGTATCATGAGAGCAGGAGCTATGATGCCAATGCCTCTGAAGCTCCTAAGTCTACTAGAGCTACTACTGTTATAAAGAAGTCAGAGTCAGAAGGGAAACCAGACTTGAATTGTGTTACAACTAGGACTGGGAAGCGATCTAGGCCATGTAGTTGGAAGAGGCGTAAATGCAAAAAGCAGAAGCAATCAACTGTTGAAGATGTTGATCTAAATATTCAATGCAAGTTGCTTCCAAATAATATAGATTGCATGCTTGCTAATCAACAGCATGGTAACACCAACTAACATTTTCGTTCAACTACTAACTTCTTCACATATCATATTACCTCTTAATAACAAAATTGCCTTCAACAAACTTAGCTAAATCCATTAACCTCCTTTCACAATAGAATTTCTAACTAATTTTCTACTAAACTGTCATATTCCCTAACTGTCCAGTAGAAAAATAACTAAACAGTATCCTAGCTACTCTTCATTCCAAAACTAACACATAACCTCCCCTCTAACAGATTTTCCAGCTCATCTCTTAACTACCGTAACACAACTTCCTCTAACAGCCTAACTCCTCTAACTCCAACCAATTCATAACAAACTCGCAAACCTTCTAACCACTTATAACTGCATAACAAACAACATCCTAACTTCCTAACAGAATTAACTAACCACATAACCAACTCATGGCTTATAAATAACAAAACTTCCAGCATATAGAGGGAGATCACAAATAGAAAAAGGGGGGCAGAGGGGATTTTCAGTTTAGAGATCTATTCTTTATTTCACAAACACAGGAAAACACAAAAGAGGAGAGATCAAGAACTCACCAAAAATTCTCAGAAACTATTCCTTCACTCTCTTTCTCGGTACAAACCTTCATTTCTTCATCTTCACTCCACAATTCTCACCATTTTTTTTCAGTTTCAGAATCTTCATCCACATTCATCCACGCATCAGCTCACTATCACAATTACCATCCTCATCTCAATCCTCCAAATTCTCTAAACTCCCTCTCTGCAATCTTCAACTTCCATAACCCAATCTTCATCATAATTTCTGCAATCTTCAAACTTCATCCATCATTTACAACAAGCTTCTTCTGCAGCTCATAACCATCATCAACTTCATTGTCTCAATCTCATATATGCAACAGTTTCAACGCGCCAATCTTCTGCATCTCCAAGTTGCTGCATCATATTCAACGAAAATCCACAACAACAACAACAATCTTCATTGACTTTGAAACGCAGCACATCAATCAACACCAAATGCAGTATCGAACGTGAAGAAGAAGAATGAGTGAGCAAACATGGTTTGAAGCAAGAAGCTGAGACGGCGCGGCGGAGATCATCAGAAAAGGAATCGGAGAAGACGAGGAAGCGAAGGTGGAAGACGCTTCGGTAAACCCCTTTTACTCATTCTTGCGATTTCCTTTTTGTTAAATCAGGAACGAATTTGAATCGCTAAGAGATGAGAGGAGAACAAGCATTGAGGTTGTGCGATGAAGGCTTGGCCATGGCAGAGAGGAAGGTGAGCACCGCCGCTGTTCTACGGAGAAGAAGAAAACACCTCTCACTTTTAACCCAAACCCTCCTTTTCAATTTTCCTATATTTATTTTTTAGTTTTAATTGTTTTTTTTGTTTTATTTTTTTTCTTTCTGAACCAGCATCTCTATTACATGTTTTATTCTTTTTTATTATTAATCCCACAAATAAATATAATAATATGATTAATAATAAAATTAAGAATGATTAATATGGGCCAAACTAATCAATTCTTGGACTATGATTATTTTTATTTTCTTGCTGATTGTGTCTATTTTTGATGGGGCCTAATGTCATTGCATTTTTTGCAGCACATAGTGAATTCGGTTCGTACCTCCTGAGATTTTATTTCCAATACTCATTTCGATTGCGATTAATTTTGGCGATTTATTTTCTTTGGCAATATTGGTAAATAAAAGAGATTTCTTTTCAATTCTCTCACTTTTTTCTTCTCAATTTTAATCATTAGTTTTACTCATTTTTATGTCATGTGTTTCGCTTTCAATTTTTATGGATTGTATGCAATATTTTGATACTTGCTGCCTAATCTTACTTATTCGTATATTATTTCATGATTCCTTAGGAAATTTTGGTTCAAATTTAATCTTCGATTTAATTGAACTAAAATTAGACATTAGGCTTTCAAATTCAAACATGCTAACATTAGGTAGAATTCCCTCATTCATTCCAACTTTAGGTCTAACCATGCACGATAACATTAGATTTAGAAATAGGCTAGTTTTCCTGTGACTTTCGTCTTCCTGTGACTTTCGTCTTCCTGTGACTTTCGTCTTCCTGTGACCTTCGTCTTCCTGTGACTTTCGTCTTCCTGTGACTTTCGTCTTCCTGTGACTTTCGTCTTCCTGTGACTTTCGTCTTCCTGTGACTTTCGTCTTCCTGTGACTTTCGTCTTCCTGTGACTTTCTTTCCTCCTTTGCATATGCAGTTAAAACAAAAAAAACTTTTTTTTACAAACTTCAAAAAATACATAAAAATTTACTGACAAAAACCATGTCTTGGCTAAGTTTGAGAGATGATGAGCGGGTTTCTTCTCGACATTATTATTCTCTTGTTCTAAGCTTTGGTATGATTCAAGTCTCAAAGACTCATTTCATGAATAAATAGAGAAATGGCTAAAATCTCTCTCTTGAGGTTAACTAGCTATTATGTACAAGCAAAAACACCAACAAACATAAAAATCTTTTTGCCCTCGGGCCTTTCTTTCAAACCCTTTCCAAAAGAGCGTATTAATTCACTTATGTGCTGACGCGTAAATCTCCAAAGGTCGAGTTGTGGCAGAAGGCGAGATTAATACTGTTCGTTAAAGAAAATACAAAAAAAAATATATATATAAGCCGAACTACGGCTGCTCTGATTCCTCAAAAAGGATACGTAGGCATTGGGGTAGGGCCCAGGCGAGCACAATTTTATTTTCCCTACATTTTTCCCCCTTTCTTTTGCATGCATTCCTCCAGTAGTATAGTAGGCAGTAAGCATAGATTAAACACACCCATAAGATAGATAACAAGAGTGGATACCGTAGAGTATTACGGGCGTGTGGGGTGCTAATACCTTCCCCTCGCGTAACAGACTCCCTTACCCGATCTCTCGGTTACAAGACCGAGACTTCTCCCATCTCAGGTTTTCTCGATGTTTACCTTTCCCTTCATGTGGGATAAAAGACGTTCGATGGCGACTTCATTGTTTTGATGATTTTCAGCCGGTTGTTTCAATGTCAACTCAGGATTTTACAGCAAACCTTAAGGAGTCAGGATACCTTTCGTTAACAATATGCTTTCGAACTAACCCATGCTTCAGCTAGGACTTTTAAGGGTTGTAACGTGGCCTGGTTCACGGTTTAAGAAACAATGGATAAAGGCTCAAATTACATTTGTACCCACCCGCTCTTCGTGATGTTCTTCAAACCTAAACTCAGTTGATCGTGCGTTAGACCTTGTTCGAGTCTTTGTCCTAATATTCCCATGATGGTTCGGATGTTGACATTTTATTTGGAATAGGCAGTCATTTTTTGTTGAGGGTTTGTAGGACCTCTTTCTTTTCGATTATTATTATCCCTGTTTTTTGCCTGAACTGTTTTTATTGTGATTACAGTCAGCGGGATGCCCCAGTTTTGTAAGTCTCCTTCATAGGTTTTGACTTATTGGGCTTTTATTTTGAGAAATAATGACTTCCTGTCTTTATGGTTATTCGGAACCATCACTGTCTTTTGTTTTGTAAGGACCTCTTTGGTGTCATTCGTTGTGCACTTGGATCAATTGAGAGAACTACCCTGCCCCAGGTTATGATTAAGGGTTTTAATTTTCGAAAAGAAAAACTCCTACTTCTTTGGCTCAAAGGGGGTTGACGAGGGATTATCTTCCTTATAACTCCAGCGTTTAGGAATTGAAACAATGCCTGTACCTCATCAGCGGGGTCTGTTCAAAAGCATACTGTAGATTATGGTATCGTTTTCGTCATCCTCCCTCAAGAGGCTTAGAATTATTAATTGAGAGTTGATCATCAAAAAATGAAAGCAATTTGAATATAATGAAAATAATTGGATTAATTCAAAAACAGACATATGCAGTGCATTAGTGAAATAAAAGAGTTTGCTATGACATTAATTGTTTGTATAAGCAAAAAAAAATTACAACTCGGAAATTCAAATAAACAAAAGCCTTCAATGATTGGGCAAAGGAGCATTGATTATGTTTGGAGTCTCTGACGCTTCAAACTGAATCTCTCCGGCGTCGATCATGTCTTGAATCTTGTTCTTCAAAGGCCAGCAGTTGTCCTTAGTATGACCCGAGCTATTGGAGTGGTATGCGCACCTCTCATTAGGATGGTAGTTGGGAGCAGAGGGGTTTGGATTCCGGAGAGGAGCCCTCAAGGTAATGAGCCCAGCCTTCAACATTTGTTGTAGCGCTTGATCTAGTGACATGTTGATTTTAGTGAATTGTCTCTTGGGTGCGACCTCCTTACGTTGATGCCCCTGTCCTTGTTGAGCAGGCCTAGGATTAGAGATCTGGATTGCCCCTACATGTTGATCATGGCGACCCTTTTGGCTGTACGCAGCATTGGCCTCTTTCTTCCCAGTGTAAGGCTTTTTGTGAGTATCAGAAGGTGCAGCTTCTTAAATCTTTCCAGCCTTGATGCCAGCTTCGATCCTCTCCCCAGTCAAGATCAAATCTGTAAACCCAGCAGAAGAATTTCCAATGAGATGGTTGAAGAAGGGACCAGACATGGTCCCCAAGAACATGTCAACGAGCTCACAGTCAGTCAAGGGCGGCTGCACCCTTCCATCCAGATCTCTCCACCTTTGCGCATACTCCTTAAAACCTTCACTCGTCCCAAGTGACATACCCTGGAGTTGGGTACGCGTGGGAGCGAGGTCGGCATTATACTGATATTGCTTATAAAAAGCAGTTGCCAAGTCCTCCCAGTTACGAATACTGGTTCCATCCAACTGATAGAACCAATTGAGCTGAGTCCCTGAAAGACTCTCCTGGAAGAAATGGATCCATAGATTCTTGTCTGCCGTGTAGGGTTGGATCTTCCTTGCATATGAACGGAGATGCAGCTTAGGACAGGAAACCCCGTCGTACTTTACAAAGGCAGGTGCCTTGAACTTGTGAGGGATCACCACCCCAGAAGATAAACCTAGGTCCCCAAAGTCCAACCCAGGCACACGTTGGATATCCATAACATTTAACCGGTCCTCCAGCTGTTTGTACCTGTCTTCAGCAGGGGGTATTGTTCATCATTGAAGTCTGTCTCGGTGTCAGAGACCATAGGGCTAGGAACCTCTCTCCCTTGGTGACTGCCTTCCCCCACAGATGGAGTAGTCCTCTCAGCTTCATTCTGCAGTGTGTTCCCAGATCTGCGTCTAGGGTTGAACAGAACAGTCCTCTTGTTCTTCTTCTTCTTCTGAATCAGAGTCTTCAATTCCTTTTGACCCTGGGCTAGGCTCATAATCAACTCCTGGAACTGGGCATACTGGGCCTGGAGGGCCTTGATAGCTTGTCCATTGGATGATTCAGGATTCATGATGACTGCTGAAATAAACAGCGAAGAAGGTAAGTGACCTGCAACAAGTGTACCTGTAATGCAATGATATGTATGATATGCATGCAATGTTTTCAAGGACCTTGCGGGATAAACAAAGAAGCTTGTTAGAATTTGAATCCGGTGGCTTGATTGAAGGAACTGCATATTGTTGAGAGTCCTTCTTCAAGAGTCAAGGCTTACCATATCGAGTGGGTCATAGCCCCTGACTCAAGCTGTTAACTTTGGCTAGAGGAAATGAAATCCCCTTTGCCCCTTGCTAGACATTTGATTCATCATGACCTGCATCACAAGCCCTTGAGATCCTTGAAATGGATTAGTCCTTATGTAGGATGTATGCAATGGTATGATGGTATGATGTTATGCTGTGGAGTAATGTAGGTAAACCCTGTTATGAGTCCAGATTAAGGACTGTAAACAAAACCTGCAAGAAACTCAAGTGTCAGATAACAAGTATGTAAGTAGTTAAGTTTTGAAGGCACACAAGTCACACAAAGAGCCCTTAGAGTTTAGGCCAGCATGAAGTTTGGGGTACTACCCTCTTGAAGTTGGTGGGCTCAGACCTGTCCTATCAAAAGTAACCGGGTTTTAAGGAGCTCAATATCATTGGATTGTTTTCTGTGTTCATCGTTTCGATTTAGCCACTGAACTGGCGATCAAAATATCCTAAGAAAACAACCCTCAACTGAGTGTAGTATCGAGTATCAACCAACTTCGGACTGCACCAAAGTAGTTATCTCACTACCCCTAAAGAGGCCAGGATGGTTCAATTAAGGTTCCTAAGGTCAGTTGATGCTTCACGACACCACGCGGCGGCCCCGTACTCTCCTTGACTGGACTCAAGGGTTACCGGTACTCACCAAAGTGCCACATCAATGTAGCAGACTGCTTCAACCATGTCGGTATACCCCGCACAGTTCCCTCACAGTCTTGTTGCTACTTTCTAAGAAGGTATCCCCCAGATCCGGGTTAGGATCTATAGAACTCCCAAGACAGGCCCAATAATTTTAAAGCAAACAAATCAGGCAATTGAAAACACAAGTGATCTTAGTCCTAAGGTACACCTCACTTTAAATTATCCCCAGCAGAGTCGCCAGTTCTGTGATCGGTGGAAATAGAACTGACTGTTTTTTAAGCTGGTTTCGCGAAATGTCGCGGTAAGCAAGAGTCGCCATCGTCTTTTATTTTCTCCAACATGGACAGGACAAAAGCACAGCAAAATTCCTTATGAGATAGTTTCTTGGTTCAGGAGGTAGATTTATAGAAAGGGAAGGTGTTAGCACCCTTTCTATCCATGGTTATCCATGGGCTCTTAGGTACTTGCTCTTATGTTTTCAAAATTTGTTTGCTTTTCAAGTGTGTGTGGGTTTTGAAAAAGTTCGTTTGAAAACTTCTAGGTAACTCTTGTATCAGTCCTCAAGAGTGTATGAAGTATTGTTTGAAAACTTTTTGAAAGTGTAAGGTGTGAAAAGTATTTTGTTTGTTTTTGAAAAGAGCAAGTACCCATGAGTCATCTACCTACCCTAAGGAATTAAGCTGTGTAAGTGTCCTTTAGGTAGTGACATCCCACCATTGAGAGGTAGGTAGCACCACCGTTGGAGGTGTTCGGGTCAATTCGAGTGTAGGGACAGTGTGGTCATCGAAGCAACAGTAGGACACCTTAGAAGCTACCCTTATGTCCTTGATCCCTTTTTAATCCGAGGCAACCGTTTCGAGGAAACTGTTCCGAGGCAACTGTTTCATGGACATAAGGACCGCTAAGACGTCCTATACTTGACGACCACGTTTCGAAGGCAACTGGCGAAGCGTACCCTAGAAGTGGTGTGTGTATTTGTGTGTTGTATTCAGTAATGTTTGTCTTGTTAATTAGTGAGCTACGAGTTGTTTTTATTTACATACATTCTTTCATGCAAGCTAACAGTTAAGGGGTGCGGAAAATAAATTGCGGAAACATAAATCCTACGCTATTACAAGGCGCGGGTCTATACATCGCCAAAAATTACAAAGACCCGTTTTTTAGTAAATGAGTACGGAAATTAAATAAAGTGATAAACCTATTTAACTATTACATTCTTGAAGGCAATTACATAATAATCAAATAAAGTAAATGCACGCGAATAAATTAATCGGGAATGTCTAAGGGTGTTGACCCTTTTTAGAAAAGAAATTGATTTTTTGTCTTTTTGTCAATTAAATGCAATTAATTAAATAATTAAACTAATTAATTAAAAGAAAATATATTTTTGTGTTTTTTATGTTTTTTATGAAATAAAATAAAAAGAAACAAAATTAAGTCAACCTAATTCTAAATTATTTTAATTATTAAAAGAAAAGTCAAAATTGCCTAATTAAACTATTTATTTGTTAATATTTATTTACAAAATAAAATAGAAATAATGTTAATTCTATTTTTTTTGATTTTTTTATGAAAATATTAGTTGGTTAATTATGTTAATAAAAAAATAAGGCAAATAAATAAAAGAAAAGAAAATGACAAAACAAAATAAAATAAGAAAAAGGTAAGAAAACCCAAGGGGGGTGAGATGGTCTTCATGGAGGTTTTTTGAAGTAATTCTGGCCCAATAACAAGAAGCCTTATTTGACTTTTTTCGGTTTCCTACGCATGCGCTGACTCCAGAGCATAGTACTCTTGCGTTCTGGGCCTTTAGATCTGCCTCCAATGACACTTGGCTTGTTGGATGGGTGAGGCTTATGGTGGAAACTACTTGAGAAACTGCATAAGAACGCGTTAACAAAAATGATATGAGAATTATGGGGGACCTGGGAAGAACTTACAGCGCGGTATGAGCCTCAGGACTTGGCAAAGGTTGCTTTAGCTTCAGGGTGTGGCAAGGAATAGAACCACGTGCTTGTTTTGATCTGAAGATGCTCGCAACTATGTTTTAGAACTCTCACTTTTTGAATAATTTTTGGTTTTTGCTCTTGGCCGTTTCTGCATACACTCTTTTTTTGAATGAGGTTTGGAAGGCTTGTATATATAGTAATGAATAAGAATCAATCAAAATTATAGTCATTAAGCTTATGCAATTATGTTCTTGATTTCCTCCATAACCAACATTGAACCATTTGCCATATTTGTGAAAATTTGAATTTTTATGCCCATAATTGGCCTTGCACGAATTTGGAAGGTATTTCAAGGTGTATCAAAGCTAATCAACACAAAATATATCCCTCCATTAATTTCTTTAATTTTTATTTGAATTTTAAAGATTTAAAATGAATTAAATCAAATAAAATTAAATAAAAATGAAAAAATTAATTTTAAATCTTGAAATAAATTTTGGGACACGTGGGAAGCATGGCCAAGCTGAATCAAGTGGAAAAAGTGGGCCCCTTTTGTCAAAAATGAATTTTCAAGGATAGTTGACTTTGGCCATTTCACAAAAATTTCCCAACTTCTCCAATGCATATCTTGCTCAATTTTGAAGATATGAACATGTTCTTGGACATTTTGGAAAGGTCTTGAATTCCTCTAACCAATGTCTTTGGTACCATGTCATTTTTATTTACCAATCTCAAGTTATGGTCTTTGACTTAAAGTGCCTTTTTGTTGACTTTTGAAAATGACCTATAATGTTGAAATTGATAACTTTTTGTGAGAGCATTTCTTGGACTTGGAGTGTGAAGATGAGTTGTAGGAAATGTCATCCCCTTCAAAATGAGCATTGGATGGGATTTTTATGATGAACCATGAAAAAGTTATGCCCTGGTCAAGTTACAGTTGACTTTTCAACTGTCCAAAAATAGAAACTTTTGCATCTTGATGATTTTTGAGCCATTCTTGTGAAATCATGGTCAAGATTTGACCAAATGATGATTGTGGCTTCAAAATAAGATGTTGACCAAAAATTTTGACTTTCGACTGCTAAATGACCATTTTGCCCCTACAGTTGACTGTTGAGCAAATGGGACTTTTGACTGTGCAACTTGACCTTGTGAGCCTTGAAACTTGACATGTAGGTTCTTGAAAATGTTTATGAGCATATGGGACTTGATTTAGCCCTTGAAAACTTCAACTTCTTTGCAAGAACCAAAACCCTAGTTTGACTGGCTTAGGAGGATGGTTGACTGGGCAACCCTTGAGTAGACTTGAGCAGATGCTTGTCAAAACTTTGAAGAATATGGGAGGGCAAATTTTAGGGTACAACACCCGCTCTCTCTGGAAGAATAGCAAGATGGAAAATGGTCCTGAACGAATATGATATTTAGTACACTACCCAAAAAGCAATAAAAGGAAATGTACTAGCTGATCATTTGGCTCATCAGGCTATGGACGACTATCAATCCATGAATTTTGAGTTCCCGAATGAAGACATCATGTTAGTGACTGATTGTGAAGAACTTGGACCGGATGAAGGACCTGAAAAAGGTTCTCGATGGACTATGATTTTTGACGAAGCTTCCAATGCACATGGAAATTGCATCGATGCTGTGATCATATCTCCCGAAGGCTGTCATACTCTTTTCACTGCCAGACTATGTTTCAATTGTACCAACAATATGGTTGAATATGAAGCATGCATTATGGGTCTCAAAGCTGCTATCGACTTGAGAATAAATTTCTTGAATGTATTTGGAGACTCGACCTTGGTAATCAATCAAATAAAAGGACAATGGGACACGAAGCATCTTAATCTCATCCCTTACCGAGAGCATGTGTTGAAACTGATTCCACACTTTGAAGAAGTTACTTTTGAGCATTTTCCACGAGAAGAAAATCAATTAGAAGACGTGCTAGCTACTATGTCATCCATGTTTAAAGTCAGATGGGATAATGAAGCTCCTCAGATCACTATTGAGAGATTGGACGAACCAGCATACTGTTATGAGGTGGATACTGAAGAAGTAGTGGACAAACCTTGGTTCTATAAAGTGAAAAGATACCTCTAGGCCCAAGAGTATCCTGAGGGAGCTTCCGTTAATGATAAGAAGTTCCTAGGAAGGTTCTCTGCCAAGTTTTTCCCCAGTAACATAATCTTCTACAAGCGCAACCACGGTTGTACTTTGCTTCGGTGTGTAGACAAGAGTGAAGCGGAGAAGATTATGGAAGATATGCACGAAGGTACCTTTGGCACCCATTCAAGTGGGCACACAATGGCTAAGAAGATTTTGAGGGCTGGGTACTACTGGTCCACTATGGAAGCAAACTGTTATCAACATTCCCGAACTTGTCACAAGTGCCAAATCCATGCTGATAGAGTATATGTGCCTCTGGTTCCCTTGAACGTCCTGACTGCTCCCTGGCCTTTTGCAATGTGGGGGATTGATATGATCGAAGAGATTAGACCTACCGCCTCTAATGGGCACCGCTTCATCCTGGTTTCCATTAATTATTTCACAAAGTGGGTCGAGGCAGCCTCATTTTCTTCTGTTACCAAGAATGTCGTAGCCCGGTTCATCAGACATAACCTTATATATCGGTATGGTACTCTAGGAAGAATCATCACAAATAATGGTACCAATCTCAATAATACTATGACCATCGAGATCTGCGCACAATTCAAGATTCAACATCATAATTCTTCTCCTTACCGACCGAAGATGAATGACACTGGAGGCCACTGTGATCGGTGGAAATAGAACTGACTGTTTTGGAATGCTGGTTCGCGAAATGTCGCGGTAAGCAAGATTCACCACCGTCTTTTATTTTCTCCAACAAGGAAAGGAAAAAAGCACAGCAAAATTCCTTTTCGAAATGTTTCTCGGTTCGGGAGGTAGATTATAGAAAGGGAAGGTGTTAGCACCCTTTCTATCCGTGGTTATCCACGGGCTCTTAGGTACTTGCTCACTATGTTTTCAAAAATGTTTGCTTTTCTTGTCTTTGTGGGTTTTGAAAAGAGTTTTGTTTGAAAACTTCGTTTTAACTCTTGTATCAGTCCTCAAGAGTGTATGAAGTGTTGTTTGAAAAACTTTTGTCAGAAAAGTGTAGGTGCAAAAAGTATTTTTGTTTTTTGAAAGAGCAAGTACCTTAGAACCTCTACCTACTCAAAAGAAATTAAGCTGTGTAAATGTCCTTTAGACAATGCTATCCCACTATTGAGAAGTAGGAAGCACCATCGTTGGAGTTTTTCGGGTCAATTCGATTATAGGGACATGTGGTCACCAAAGCAATAGTAGGACGCCTTAGCGGTAACCCTAATGTCCTAGATCCTTTTTATCCGAGGCAACCGTTTCGAGGCAACTTGGATCTTTAGACAAGAGGGCGACCTCTAAAACACCCTATACTCAATGACCACGTCGAGGCAACCAAATGAGGCGTACCCTACGAGTGGCATGTGCGAGTGTGTCAGGTTTCAATTAAATTATCTTTGCACATGTTATGGTGAGCTACGATTGATTTTAATTTTCAGATATAAGTCTTGTCATGCATAGCCTAATTAACATACATCTAACAGTTTAAGTATTTGCGGAAAGTAAATTGCGGAAAGTAAATCTACGCTATTACAAGGCGTCGGGTATTTACATCGCCAAAAACAAACCCTTGGAAAATAAATGCGAGAAAATAAAGAAAGCGATAAAAAGTCCTAATTACGCTATTACATTCTCGGAGCAATTACATAAATATGATCAAAAATAATATGCGCGAATAGAAATTGAATCGGAAAAGTCCTTAGGGTTTTGACCCTTTTTGAGAAAAGAATGAATTTTTGGTTATTAAATTAAATTAGACCTAAAACTAATTAATTAATTAATTAAGAGAAAAAAAGTAATTTTTAGTTTTTAATGTTTTAATGAAATAAAAGAAAAGAAATTAAAATTGTCAAGAAAACCCTAATTCTAATTTATTTTACTTGTTATGAAAATAATTAAAGTTAGCCTAATTAAAACAACTAAATTAATTAATTACATTTATTTACAAAAATAATAAACTAAGAGTGAAATTAATAATAATAATAATATTTTAGTTTTCTGAATTTTATTGTGAAAAATTAATTTGGTTAATATTAGTGATAATAATAATAATACTTAATAAAATAGTTAAATAAATAAAAGAGAAAATATAAAGAGAAAAAAGAAACCAGGGGGGGGGGGGTGCTGGCCCATTATGGAGGTGAAGAAGCAATTTCAGGCCCATCAAGTCTCAAGCCTGTTTGACCTTCTTTGATTGCCCAGGGCGCGTGTTGACTGGGAATACCATGATCCTTCATCTTTGGCCACAGGATTTGTGCTTAAGGCCACTTGGCGTGTTGATAACTGGAGGTGTATGATGGACTCCCTCTTGAACCCTGCATGTGATTACATGAAGAAAAATAGAAACAATTATTTTGGGGGACATGGGATTCGAACCCAGGTCCCAGTGCCCAATGCTTATCCGCCCTAGCCACTGAACCAATTGCTTGCTTTTGATAATATAATAACAATCAATTATAATATATACAAATCAACTCATATGCTGTTAACACAAAAAACACGCGCGCGTTTTCAAACTGACCAATGAGACCTCAACAACTCATCATCTTCTTCCTTCGCCTGCATAAAAACATATTAGATAGTGGGGGTTTTTAACCCCCACAATATGCAATGACGAATAATAGTTATTGTACCCCAAAATTTGCCCTCGCATCTTTCCTCAAGAAATTACAGCTTCAGGCGTTTCCTGATTTTTTCAAACCGGCTCAAGAATCGGTCAAACGGACTTTTCTCGTCAGTCAGACGCAATTAGGGTTTTATTGATTTTCAGGGCATTAGAATGGTTCAAACAATTGGCTTAGGGTTTTGGTCGATTTTGGCTCAACTTTGATCAGGCGAACGCTCTTTGAAATTTAATCAGGAATTAGGGTTTTTGTGGGCACGTTCTCAGAAGGATTTAAATTCTACAATGCTTTGCAAGTTATTCCGAGATTTGGTTTGAATTCGCATTGTTTGACTTAATCAGTAAAAAGAATGCATTTGGATTGAATTCACATTTGTTTGTTTGAACCAGTCAAAGGATGCACTCATTTTGGATTTACCGTGTTTGGTAAAAAATCAGTGAAAAGAGAATGCGCCTGATCAGTTGTTTTGATTAACTGTTGCTTTGCTTTGGGTGTTGGAAACGCCAGGTTTAATTGATCAAGTGCTAAAGCTTTGTTTATTTAAATTATTTATTATTCTAAGATTAAGTGATTGGAATTTATCTTTCAATTATTTTAATTCAAAGAATTTTAAATAATAAATAAACAATAAAGGAAATAGAATTAATTGGATAATAAAAACTTTTATTTATTTTTAAATTATTCGTACAATTATTGTTTACAATTTATTTACAACAATGATTTTACATTAGTTTAAATTTAAATAAAAAAATGAAACTATCCTATTTTTCTAATTCTTCATTCTTCATTTAATACCCCTCTCCATCCAAATATTCATCTGCAAAAAGAAAAGAAGAAAAGTCAAATAGCAGATAAATAAATAATGACAGATAAATAAAAGACAGTTCATCATTAAGGGCCACTGATTGGGATCAGTTAACCCTCTCTGCAAATCACGGGATTTCTCCCGGTTCACAAAGAGGGACGAGTTTTTATTTGCTAAAATTGAATGCACAAAAGTCAAATTGCACAATTCAAAAATTACCCAAACTGCATAAGTTCAAATCTCAAAACTCCAAGTTCAAACCAAACTAGAAGTCCAAACTGAAAAATTCAAGCTTGCTGTCAAAATGTCACAAAGCTATTCAAGAGATTTGGAAAGATGTCAAAAGCACAAAATCTGGAAGAAGAGACAAGAATGCAGAGAAAAATTGTTATGCAAGCAAAACACACTCATTTTCATCATTTCCCAAAGAAGTGGCCCTTTCAGAAAAAAGAAGTACAATGCATAAATAATATCTTAATGCAAACTGTACTGAGAGAGAAGAAAAAGAGAAAAAGAAAGCAGGCTTAGGCTTTAGGCAGGAAGATAGAAAAATATACAAAAACTAAACACAGTACAGTGAGAGAGAGGCAGCAAAACAACCATGACAAAAATATAAACTTAGGGTCCCTGTCAAGCCACAGCTAGAACCTGCTGAAGCCTTTATCCCCTGCATAAACATAAAAACCAGGCCAAGCCTACTGAACAAAGGCCAAGCCTGCTGAGCAAAGGCCAAGCCTACTAAATCAAAGGCAGAACCTGCTAAGCCAGAAGCTAAAAACCCCAGGCCATAACATAACCTAAAGCAAAACCTTAACCAAAACCACCAAACAGCATATCAGATATAACCATCAAACACCAACCTGTGTAAAAGGAGAAAAACCAGTAAAAACTCAACAAGCATTAAAAACCTCAAGCTTGAAACCTTCAAACACATAAACATAACTAACATATGCCCAAGCCTCACCCTGCCTGTCAAAAAACCAAAATCCAAGAAAGCCAAAAACCTTGTATCAGAAAACATACAAAATCAAACCTGAAGCATCAAACCTGAAGCACAAAACCTGCCTAAGCATAAACTGTCAAAACCTCAAAACTGTACCTGTACCATTCAAAACTAAAACACAAAAAAAAACAGTTGCAAAAAGGCCATTAACCTGCACTAAACCTAAGCCTCATGCCTGCCTAAGGATAAATCTGTTAAGCCTCAAGCCAAGCAAAAAACCTGTCAAACACCTTAAACCAACAAGCCTGAAACCTCAAAAGGCCATAAACCATTTAAACCACTGTCAAAGCTAAAAGCCAGTTTCAACACCAATAACCTGCCTATTATCACACTCAAAACAACCAAACCCAAAACAAGTTAACCTGTCAAGCCCCATAACCAACCAACTCAACATATGTCCAAAACCATTCAACAATAGCACATATCAGAAGCATACACATAAGCCTCAGAAATTCTTCATCACAGGCAACAAACGTTCAAAGGAAAATCACAAGGCAAGCATTCAAGGCAATGGAAGGAGGAAATAAAGAAATATTGAGGCAACTCAGAACAAGGCAGCATTAACGAGCCAAAGAAGCATCAAGGCCATACAAGTGTACAGAAGGCAACTCAAAGTAAGGCATCAATCTCAGCATATTCAAGCATACGAGAGACAAAGCGTACCAAGGCAACCAAACAGAGGCATTCAAGGCCCTCATAACCCTAGGTTCATCATTGGGCAAGGAAAAAGCAAATAGGCAACTCAATAAGGCAACAGGGAGAAGAAGAGAAAGATATAAAAAGTGTTTCGAGTACCAGGGTTACCAAAAAAAGCAAGCCCAGCGTCACGCATCTCCCCTCTTCGCCATCAAGCCGCCGTAACACCTCCTAATCTCCTCCTTCTCCGTCTCCGACAAGTAGTACTCCCTTTCCCTCATTTCAAAATCTTGAGTAAACCATAAACAAAATCAGAGTATATAAAAATCAAAACATGCGTAAAACGTGAAACCCTCAAAGGATGCGCTAGAACAAAAGTTTTACCCTTTTACCGTTGCTTGAAAAAACGCGAAGGGAAGGATGAGAGGTGGCGTAGGTGGCTAGGCGGAGGAGATTGCACTCAGGAACGATCGGAGAAGATGAACGAAGAACGAACGAACGGCGCGCCTCTACAAACCCTAAGCGTATTCCCAAATGAAACAGAAACTCAAGAACCCTAAACAAAAACATGTGCATTCGTTTGGGCCTCACCCCACTTTCTGCGCCCCAAGCCCAATGAATTTCCAGTTAACACCCCCCCATCCGTTGCTCTCTTATTTTGGGCCAGCATAATCTCCCTTGGCCCATTTCTAATTTCTTTCTAAAAACAATTTATATTCTTTTACAAAATTAACATGAGTTTTATTATATTAAATTTTTTATTTTTATAACATATTCATAATTTTTTGAACACAATATATTAAGTATTAAAACTTTTTCTTTTTCTTTTAAGTAAAATAAATATTTGTACGTAAATATATAATTTTTCTTAAGATTAATACTTAATTTGTACATTAATACTTTAACACTCTTAAAATATATTTTTCAATATACATAACTTTAAAACATTTAATTAAAATACTTTTTGTACATAAATTCTTTTTTAAAATAAATACATTTTCCTTTCTTAGAAATTTTTGTACATACAAATAAAGATACTTTTTTTTATCACACAATATAATTAAAATTGAAAACATTTTTCTTTTCATTAAAACATTCTTTTTGTACATATTAAAGAAAATACAAGATTATTAATTAAATTAAATAAACATTTAATCTCTCTTTAAGTCAAAACAATGCTTAATAATACGCATTTAAATTCACATTTTCGAACGAGTAAATAATTACACATACACATATGCACGTACACTTACACAATATACTTGTACTTGATACCTTATACATTTGCGTATTTTGTATATTCGTTACATTTACATTTGGTCGCAAATTCGATTTGGTTGTAATCTATTGGACAATACATTCCTAAATATCATCCCCATTCGTAAATTTGTACCCCCACTCCCGGATACTATTTGTAATAGCGTAGATTTTACATTTTTGCAATTTACCGCTTTCGAATTATACCATGGTTAGACCTAGGGTTTGCATGTACATAAAATCAAACGCTAGATAACCTAATACAAGACAAATACATGAAATCAATACACAATCACACTTGCACCCTCTAGGGTAATCCCACATGTTGCCTTCCAAAATGGGCCATGTTTTGCACGTCGAGTATCTTTGGCAAAACAAATTCAAATGATCATAAGTCCCTCGATGACGCTTTCGAATGTTGCCTAAATGGAATGATCATAGTCCCTTCAAAGCAAATTGCCAAAGACACTTGGCATCATTGCATTCATGGTCCATACGATGACCCGCGCCCGTCCCGAACAAACCTCCTAAACGCAAGATTGTCTGTCAATTTCAATGATGGAACAAAATTGTTAAAAAGGGTTGAAAACATAGAGAAAACCTTTGAGTACAATAGGGTAGACAAAACTCTTAGTTACTTGAGATCAAACTTGCAAAAAACACTTGCCTTCTTTTCAAAAACCACATTCCACAAACACTTTCAAACAAACTCTCCAAAAAACATTTGAAACATCTTTTCGAAAAGATACACACTTTTGTAAAACACTCAAACACGAGTCGAATACATTGGTCGCCTAAGACAAGGCATCTCTTCAAAAACATTTTCAAAACACACACACACACACACCACAATTTCAAGCAATCGAAAATCAAGGCAAGTGATCTAAAAAACCAAGTAACTAAGAGCCCATGGATAACCATGGATGAAAAGGGTGCTAATACCTTACATTTTCATAATCTACCCCCCGGACCCACGAAATATCTCAAAAGGTTTTTGCTGTGCTTTTTTAACTTTCCTTTAGGATAAAATAAAAAGTCGGTGGCGACTCTTGCTCAACCGAAACATTTGCGAAAACAAATGCAAAACCACAGTCAGTTCTCCCACCGTATCACAGAACTGGCGACCCTGCTGGGGATACTACTCAAAGTGGGGTTACCTTAGGGTTTAGATCACCTTTGTTCTCAATTGATTGCTTTGTTTGCTTTTACATTTGTGGGCTTTGTATCGGAGTTTCATAGATCCTAACCCGGATCTGGGGAATACCCTTTTAGGTAGCATAATCTGTGAGGGACCTGTCCGGCGTATACCGACATGGGTGAAGCAGTGGCTACGTTGGTGTGGCGCCTTGGTCTGTACCGATATCCCTCGTGTTGAAACGAGGAGAATATGGGTCTTCCAAGGAGTCATTAAGCACCAACCGACCATAGAACCCTAAATTGACCCAACTTGGCCATTAGAATAGTAGCAGTATGCTACACTCATTGAGGCTAAACTCTCGCGATGGTTCCGGCCGCAAGAAAAGATAGCGATGTTGGAGTTATGACCGATCGAGGGTAGCCAATGATTTGAGATCCTCTAGAACCCGGTTACTTTTGATAGGACAGGTTTTAACCAACGAACTGAAAGAGGGTAGTACCTGAACCCCATGCAAGCCTAAACCCGAAGGACTTGTTTGCTTTGTGTGAATATGTTTGCCTGTATATACACTCACTTGCATGTGCATACATGTACATAACATCATGACATCATACCATAGCATTTTTAATAACTATTTCAAGGATCTCGAGGGTTCTTTTGATGCAGTGTTACGTTGAACCAGACATCTACCAAGGGGCAAGAGGTTTCTCCTCTAAACAAATGCCATCAAAGATCAAGTACAACAACTTGAATCAGTGGCTATGACCCACTCGACATGGTGAGCTTGATTCTCGTGGAAAGACATCCACCGATACAAAGCTCTCCAATCAAAGATCAAGCGCAACAACTTGAATCAGTGGCTATGACCCACTCGACATGGTGAGCTTGATTCTAGTGGAAAGACATCCACCGGTGCGGAGATCTCCAATCCAAGAGCAAAGTTCAACCTCTAACATTTTCTTGTGTTTACCCCAAGAGATCCTTGAAAGCATGCATCCACATATCATGCATTGCATTTTGACAGTCTTTCTTTTTTCAGGTTTCCTTACTCTCCTGCTGTTTATTTCAGCAAGAGATGGCTCTAGAAAGGTCTGTCAAAGACATCCAAGACCAGACTGCTCAACTGCTGGAGATGTTCATGAACTTGTCTCTGGGGCAAGAAGAGATGAAAGCTCTCCTCACAAAGGGCTTGGAGAATTCCAACAATGCCAGGAGTGACCAGCTTGCGGAGCTGCAGTTTGATCTGACAACCTTGAGGACCCAAGTGATGGGACAATTGGTGGGCCAGATGGCTCTCATCCAAGACCAATCTCAAAGACAAGAGGAACTCAGAGTTCTTGTCCGCCAACTGCTTCCAAGTAACCAATTGGGGAAAACATCTGAGGTTGAAGAGCAAGTCACCGCTCAGACTCCATCCACTCAAGAAGACAAGGGGAAAGCTCCTTCGCTTGCTTCAGGGTCACAGGCCCATCAACAACCTCGCCAGCGTCAACGGGGTAATCGGCATAAGCAAGAAACGTCGGGAAGACAGTTCACGGAGACTGAAATACCATCATTCTTCATACTGAAGCGCCTGTTGGAGGTCAACCTGCTTACCCTAAAGGACCCTCCTCAGAAGCTCAATACCTCCTCTCCTAACTATCATCCCGATGCATTTTGTGTTTACCATTCCTACAGCCCGGGACACGACACCAACGACTGTTGGGCCTTGAAGAACAAGATTCAAGATCTGATCGACATTGGGGTGCTGGAATTCATGCCAGACGGCGAGATGAAAATCTTTCGTTAAAGGGTTCTCCACTTGAAGTGACGAAGCTCAAGCTGAAAGACTTTTGCTTCTTTTTGAATTTTCAAAGTTGTAATTTCTTTTGCTGTCAAACAATTATCTGTTGATGTTAAACTCTGTTTTCATTAATGCATTGCATATGTTTGTCTTGAATTCATCCATTCGTTTCACTACTCTTATGCTTTTCTTTATGATATTTGACTCTTGATAAAAAGCTGTAAGCCTTTAGAGGGAGGATGGCGAAACAATACCATAATCTTATACAGTATGCTTTTGAACAGACCTTGCTGATGATGTACAGGCATTTCTTTCAATTCCCAAACACTGGAGTTATAAGGAAGTTAATCCCTAGTCAACCCCTTCGAGCCAAAGAAGTAGGAGTTTTTCTGTTCTAAACAATCAAAACCTTTGATATAAACCTGGGGCAGGGTAGTCTCTCAGTTAATTCAAGATAAAATGTGCATTGAGGTCGCAAACTCTCAGTTCGTAACACAATGAACGACGTCGAAAAAGAAAACATTCCTTTGGAATCAAAAGACAGGGGTGGTTCCCTATCACATAGAAAGTCAATCTCTCAAAAGAAAAAAAAAGCCCACTTAGCCAAAACCTATAAAGGAGGCTTAAGAAAGCTGGGGCATCCCGCTGACGGTAATCCCGGAAAACGGTAACAGTCAGGCAAAAGTTAGGGATAACAAATCAAAATCAAAATAGTGAGGTCATTAAAAAATCCTCGACAACATGAAAAATGTTTAAAAAAAAAGAAAAAGGAGATGATGACTGTCTCCCCAAATTCAACTGATGAACCATCGCCCGAAAGTCGTTCCAGACTCAAAACAGAGTATGACGCACAATTAACTGAGCTTAGGTTGGAGAACATCACGAAGAGCGGGTGGGTACAAATGTACTTTGAGCCTTTATCCTTTGTTTCTTAAACCGTGAACCAAGCCACGTTACAACCCTTCAAAAGTCCTAATTGAAGCATGGGTTAGTTCGAAAACATACTGTTACAAAAGGTATCCTGACTCCTGTAGGGCTTTACTCTAAATCTTGTGTTGACTTATCTTATGAAAAGTTTTCTGCTAAAAACGCATTTTTAAAACTTCGAGACAAACATAAATTTTGCATTGCTTGAATATCACTGTCTGCATTTGGCTTTTTGTTTGACAGCGAAGAAATTCATACAGCGAATGTTCGGAGGAACAAAAACTCTCTCAGTAAGTAAAAATCACTTCAAGAGGATAACACTTCCATTGCAAATCTCCCATCAACAAGGGGCATGACATAGCACCATCCAATTAACCTGGGGCAGTCCAGTCAAGGTCCAACAGATCTTTCAAAATTCAATTAACCTGGGGCAGTCCAATCAAGATTTCAAGAAATCTCTCAATGCAGAGTAATCTGATTCAAGATTCCTTCATCACCACTTGGGGCATTCGAATGTCAAAAGTGTTCAACAAATCAACTATCAAATTTCCAGACTCGATTCCTGTATCTAGCCAGGGCACGTCTGAAGAGTTTGAGGATTCGATTCCTGTATCCAGCCAGGGCATATCTGTTGACGACTATTTCCAGATTCGATTCCTGTATCCAGCCAGGGCATATCTGTTGACGACTATTTCCAGACTCGATTCCTGTATCTAGCCAGGGCACGTCTGAAGAGTTTGAGGATTCGACTCCTGTATCCAGCCAGGGCATATCTGTTGACGACTATTTCCAGATTCGATTCCTGTATCCAGCCAGGGCATATCTGTTGACGACTATTTCCAGATTCGATTCCTGTATCCAGCCAGGGCATATCTGTTGACGACTATTTCCAGACTCGATTCCTGTATCTAGCCAGGGCACGTATGAAGAGTTCCAGATTAACACCTGTAACAAGCCAGGAAACATCTGTGGACGACCGATTGTAGACCAACACCTGTAACAAGCCAGGAAATTATCTACATCACCACTTGGGGCATTCGAATGTCAAAAGTGTTCAAAAACCCGATGCAGTTTTACACGAACTCATCATCAGGAAATCCTACACAGATCTCCTCAAGACAGGAAGACCCCAATAGTTTGGCACACAACCCAAGCTTCTGATTTCCCCAACAGTGGTCCCAAGACTTCTCATTTCCAACAATTGAAGACTCTTGCCCTCCACAGCAGCAGCCAAAGAATTATTCTCCCAGGCAGCAGTCAAGATTCTTTTATCTGCAGCCATCCAGGATTCATTTATCCTCAGCAAGATAGCTCATCAGCTTACATGTGCATTCATCACGTTCATGTTATAAACATTGATGTCACATACATTGCATCATGCATCATAACATTGCATGCAACTAACCCTTTACCTTTTCAGGAAAGATCAGTCGACAGACAAAGATCATCTTCCGAGATTCATCCAGAAATAGTTCAGACGTGACCCGGACACGGCGACATTCTGATACTTATTCCAGATTCATCCAGATGCAGTTTTACACGAGCTCCTCATCAGGAAGCCCTACACCGGTTCCTCTTCAAGACTTCTGAAAACAGTTCATGGGTTCTCCAGTAACGGATGTTAACCTATCACTTGTTCAGATTCTTCTCAAGACTTCTGAAAACAGTTTACGGATTCTTCCCAACAACGGATGTTAACCTATCACTTATTCAGATTCTTCTCAAGACTTCTGAAAACAGTTTACGGATTCTTCCCAACAACGGATGTTAATCTACCAACTTGTTCAGATGCAATTTTTGAAAACAGTTTACGGATTCTTCCCAACAACGGATGTTAATCTACCAACTTGTTCAGATGCAATTTTTGAAAACAGTTTACGGATTCTTCCCAACAACGGATGTTAATCTACCAACTTGTTCAGATGCATTTTTTGAAAACAGTTTACGGATTCTTCCCAATAACGGATGTTAATCTACCAACTTGTTCAGATGCAATTCTTTGAAAACAGTTTATGGACGCTTCCCAACAACGGATGCTTCTCTATTGCTTATTCAACTTCAAGACTTCTGAAAACAGTTCACGGGTTCTCCAGTAACGGATGTTAACCTATCACTTGTTCAGACTCTTCATAACTTTTGAAAACAGTTTACGGACGCTTCCCAACAACGGATGCTGCTCTATTGCTTATTCAATCTCGACTCCTGAAAATAGTTTACGGATTCTCCAAACAGGGATGTCAATCTATTGCTTACTCGGACCCCCAACTCAGAGATGTTCCAAAACATGGGTGTCCTTCTGATACTCACCATTGACATACAGTTCAACATCACCAAATGGCATCTTTAAGCCCATTTCCAGATGGCATCTTTAAGCCCATCCTCCTACCAGCAGTCGCCAAATGGCATCTTTAAGCCCATTCCCAGATGGCATCTCTAAGCCCATCCCCCGACAAGATTCTATCGCACCAGATGGCATCTTTAAGCCCATCACCAGATGGCATCTTTAAGCCCATTCACCTCTACCATCACATCGCCGAGTGCAAATTTTCTGGGTACTTTAGTGTCCAATCTTCTTTTACCTTCAAGTCGCGAAAGGCAAACTTGCCAATCTAACTCTTCAGGTTCAAGAAGATTGAATAGGGGCAACTGTTGTACCCCAAAATTTGCCCTCGCATCTTTCTTCAAGAAATTACAGCTTCAGGAGTTTCCTGATTTTTTCAAACCGGCTCAAGAATCGGTCAAACGGACTTTTCTCGTCAGTCAGACGCAATTAAGGTTTTATTGATTTTCAGGGCTCTAGAATGGTTCAAACAATTGGCTTAGGGTTTTGGTTGATTTTGGCTCAACTTTGATCAGGCGAACGCTCTTTGAAATTTAATCAGGAATTAGGGTTTTTGTGGGCACGTTCTCAGAAGGATTTAAATTCTACAATGCTTTGCAAGTTATTCCGAGATTTGGTTTGAATTCGCATTTTTTGACTTAATCAGTAAAAAGAATGCATTTGGATTGAATTCACATTTGTTTGTTTGAACCAGTCAAAGGATGCACTCAGTTTGGATTTACCGTGTTTGGTAAAAAATCAGTGAAAAGAGAATGTGCCTGATCAGTTGTTTTGATTAACTGTTGCTTTGCTTTGGGTGTTGGAAACGCCAGGTTTAATTGATCAAGTGCTAAAGCTTTGTTTATTTAAATTATTTATTATTCTAAGATTAAGTGATTGGAATTTATCTTTCAATTATTTTAATTCAAAGAATTTTAAATAATAAATAAACAATAAAGGAAATAGAATTAATTGGATAATAAAAACATTTATTTATTTTTAAATTATTCGTACAATTATTGTTTACAATTTATTTACAACAATGATTTTACATTAGTTTAAATTTAAATAAAAAAATGAAACTATCCTATTTTTCTAATTCTTCATTCTTCATTTAATACCCCTCTCCATCCAAATATTCATCTGCAAAAAGAAAAGAAGAAAAGTCAAATAGCAGATAAATAAATAATGACAGATAAATAAAAGACAGTTCATCATTAAGGGCCACTGATTGGGATCAGTTAACCCTCTCTGCAAATCACGGGATTTCTCCCGGTTCACAAAGAGGGACGAGTTTTTATTTGCTAAAATTGAATGCACAAAAGTCAAATTGCACAATTCAAAAATTATCCAAACTGCATAAGTTCAAATCTCAAAACTCCAAGTTCAAACCAAACTAGAAGTCCAAACTGAAAAATTCAAGCTTGCTGTCAAAATGTCACAAAGCTATTCAAGAGATTTGGAAAGATGTCAAAAGCACAAAATCTGGAAGAAGAGACAAGTATGCAGAGAAAAATTGTTATGCAAGCAAAACACACTCATTTTCATCATTTCCCAAAGAAGTGGCCCTTTCAGAAAAAAGAAGTACAATGCATAAATAATATCTTAATGCAAACTGTACTGAGAGAGAAGAAAAAGAGAAAAAGAAAGCAGGCTTAGGCTTTAGGCAGGAAGATAGAAAAATATACAAAAACTGAACACAGTACAGTGAGAGAGAGGCAGCAAAACAACCATGACAAAGATATAAACTTAGGGTCCCTGTCAAGCCACAGCTAGAACCTGCTGAAGCCTTTATCCCCTGCATAAACATAAAAACCAGGCCAAGCCTACTGAACAAAGGCCAAGCCTGCTGAGCAAAGGCCAAGCCTACTAAATCAAAGGCAGAACCTGCTAAGCTAGAAGCTAAAAACCCCAGGCCATAACATAACCTAAAGCAAAACCTTAACCAAAACCACCAAACAGCATATCAGATATAACCATCAAACACCAACCTGTGTAAAAGGAGAAAAACCAGTAAAAACTCAACAAGCATTAAAAACCTCAAGCTTGAAACCTTCAAACACATAAACATAACTAACATATGCCCAAGCCTCACCCTGCCTGTCAAAGAACCAAAATCCAAGAAAGCCAAAAACCTTGTATCAGAAAACATAAAATCAAACCTGAAGCATCAAACCTGAAGCACAAAACCTGCCTAAGCATAAACTGTCAAAACCTCAAACCTGTACCTGTACCATTCAAAACTAAAACACAAAAAAAAAACAGTTGCAAAAAGGCCATTAACCTGCACTAAACCTAAGCCTCATGCCTGCCTAAGGATAAATCTGTTAAGCCTCAAGCCAAGCAAAAAACCTGTCAAACACCTTAAACCAACAAGCCTGAAACCTCAAAAGGCCATAAACCATTTAAACCACTGTCAAAGCTAAAAGCCAGTTTCAACACCAATAACCTGCCTATTATCACACTCAAAACAACCAAACCCAAAACAAGTTAACCTGTCAAGCCCCATAACCAACCAACTCAACATATGTCCAAAACCATTCAACAATAGCACATATCAGAAGCATACACATAAGCCTCAGAAATTCTTCATCACATGCAACAAATGTTCAAAGGCAAATCACAAGGCAAGCATTCAAGGCAATGGAAGGAGGAAATAAAGAAATATTGAGGCAACTCAGAACAAGGCAGCATTAACGAGCCAAAGAAGCATCAAGGCCATACAAGTGTACAGAAGGCAACTCAAAGTAAGGCATCAATCTCAGCATATTCAAGCATACGAGAGACAAAGCGTACCAAGGCAACCAAACAGAGGCATTCAAGGCCCTCAGAACCCTAGGTTCATCATTGGGCAAGGAAAAAGCAAATAGGCAACTCAATAAGGCAACAGGGAGAAGAAGAGAAAGATATAAAAAGTGTTTCGAGTACCAGGGTTACCAAAAAAAGCAAGCCCAGCGTCACGCATCTCCCCTCTTCGCCATCAAGCCGCCGTAACACCTCCTAATCTCCTCCTTCTCCGTCTCCGATAGGTAGTACTCCCTTTCCCTCATTTCAAAATCTTGCGTAAACCATAAACAAAATCAGAGTATATAAAAATCAAAACATGCGTAAAACGTGAAACCCTCAAAGGATGCGCTAGAACAAAAGTTTTACCCTTTTACCGTTGCTTGAAAAAACGCGAAGGGAAGGATGAGAGGTGGCGTAGGTGGCTAGGCGGAGGAGATTGCACTCAGGAACGATCGGAGAAGATGAACGAAGAACGAACGAACAGCGCACCTCTACAAACCCTAAGCGTATTCCCAAATGAAACAGAAACTCAAGAACCCTAAACAAAAACATGTGCATTCGTTTGGGCCTCACCCCACTTTCTGCGCCCCAAGCCCAATGAATTTCCAGTTAACACCCCCCATCCGTTGCTCTCTTATTTTGGGCCAACATAATCTCCCTTGGCCCATTTCTAATTTCTTTCTAAAAACAATTTATATTCTTTTACAAAATTAACATGAGTTTTATTATATTAAATTTTTTCTTTTTATAACATATTCATAATTTTTTGAACACAATATATTAAGTATTAAAACATTTTCTTTTTCTTTTAAGTAAAATAAATATTTGTACGTAAATATATAATTTTTCTTAAGATTAATACTTAATTTGTACATTAATACTTTAACACTCTTAAAATATATTTTTCAATATACATAACTTTAAAACATTTAATTAAAATAATTTTTGTACATAAATTCTTTTTTAAAATAAATACATTTTCCTTTCTTAGAAATTTTTGTACATACAAATAAAGATACTTTTTTTTATCACACAATATAATTAAAATTGAAAACATTTTTCTTTTCATTAAAACATTCTTTTTGTACATATTAAAGAAAATACAAGATTATTAATTAAATTAAATAAACATTTAATCTCTCTTTAAGTCAAAACAATGCTTAATAATACGCATTTAAATTCACATTTTCGAACCTGTAAATAATTACACATACACATATGCACGTACACTTACACAATATACTTGTACTTGATACCTTATACATTTGCTTATTTTGTATATTCGTTACATTTACATTTGGTCGCAAATTCGATTTGGTTGTAATCTATTGGACACTACATTCCTAAATATCATCCCCATTCGTAAATTTGTACCCCCACTCCCGGATACTATTTGTAATAGCGTAGATTTTACATTTTTGCAGTTTACCGCTTTCGAATTATACCATGGTTAGACCTAGGGTTTGCATGTACATAAAATCAAACGCTAGATAACCTAATACAAGACAAATACATGAAATCAATACACAATCACACTTGCACCCTCTAGGGTAATCCCACATGTTACCTTTCAAAATGGGCCATGTTTTGCACGTCGAGTATCTTTGGCAAAACAAATTCAAATGATCATAAGTCCCTCGATGACGCTTTCGAATGTTGCCTAAATGGAATGATCATAGTCCCTTCAAAGCAAATTGCCAAAGACACTTGGCATCATTGCATTCATGGTCCATATGATGACCCGCGCCCGTCCTGAACAAACCTCCTAAACGCAAGATTGTCCGTCAATTTCAATGATGGAACAAAATTGTTAAAAAGGGTTGAAAACATAGAGAAAACCTTTGAGTACAATAGGGTAGACAAAACTCTTAGTTACTTGAGCTCAAACTTGCAAAAAACACTTGCCTTCTTTTCAAAAACCACATTCCACAAACACTTTCAAACAAACTCACAAAAAAACATTTGAAACATCTTTTCGAAAAGATACACACTTTTGTAAAACACTCAAACACGAGTCGAATACATTGGTCGCCTAAGACAAGGCATCTCTTTAAAAACATTTTCAAAACACACACACACACCACAATTTCAAGCAATCGAAAATCAAGGCAAGTGATCTAAAAAACCAAGTAACTAAGAGCTCATGGATAACCATGGATGAAAAGGGTGCTAATACCTTCCCTTTTCATAATCTACCCCCTGGACCCACGAAATATCTCAAAAGGTTTTTGCTGTGCTTTTTTAACCTTTCCTTTAGGATAAAATAAAAAGTCGGTGGCGACTCTTGCTCAACCGAAACATTTGCGAAAATAAACGCTAAACCACAGTCAGTTCTCCCACCGTATCACAATAGCGATTAGCTCTAGGATTTACATAAATGTTTCGCGAGGGTTCCAATGCGTTCGTATGGTCTCAACGAGTTCAATCACGGGTCTTATGAGTCTCAATTTTTCCTGTATTGCAAAGCCCTAATTTGAAAGCTTATGAACCCTAAATTTCGTCAATGGAAATTTGTGATTCTGTGCATTATAATTCAGTTAAACCATGCCAATAGCTTCATGTGATCTCTAGCAACACAAAACAAACAAGAAATCATGTCAAATGTTTATGAATCATGAGTTACGATTATGAAAAAAAGTGTCAAACCGTGAGACTATTCTTGATGATTCCTTGAGTTTTAGCGTGCGAATTTAATTGTTACACATTCCTGGGAACCCCTGCAAGGTGTTAGAATTCACAAAAGTTCTTTAATCGTCCTGGAATATAGAAATCAGTTTTCAAGTTTTATTGGAAAATTTCAATATGGCTATGGCTTTTTCTGCAGAAATTTCACGTGTGTGCATTAGGGTTGGCTTGCATATTTATAGAGGAATGGAATTAGGTCACAATCTTGAGCAAAAATCCATGGAATTAATGATTGAATATTTGATTGAAAATCAAATCTTTTTGCAATTTCATGATTGAAGAAAGTTGCCAATTTTGGAGATTTTTGCATATTTGATTTGTACACGAAATTGCCAGCATATCTTGACCATATTTTCTTCACAAAAAGATTGAAAAATCAAATCTTTGTATTTTCCTACAATTTAAATTAATTAAATGAATTAATATTGATTAAAAATTCAATTAATTAATAAAAAATAAGAAAATAAATTCAATTTATCTTGATGGGTCGTGCATAGGCCATGGATGAAGTTTCAAGAAGAGATTTGAGGCCCATTAGCAAAACAAGGTGTTTTGAGCAAAGTTGACTTTTGCAAATTCATAAATATTTCCCAACTTCTCCAATGCATATCTTGCTCAATTTTGATCATATGAACATATTCTTGGACATTTTGGAAAGGTCTTGAAGTCCTCTAACCAATTCCTTTGGTCCCATGTCATTTGGATTTACCAATCTCAAGTTATGGCCTTTGACGTAAAGGGCATTTTTGTTGACTTTTGAAATTGACCTATAATGTAGAAATTGATAACTTTTTGTGAGAGCATTTCTTGGACTTGGAATGTGAAGATGGATTGTAGGAAATGTCATCCCCTTTAAAATGAGAATTGGATAGGATTTTTCTGATGAACCATGAAAAAGTTATGCCCTGGTCAAGATACAGTTGACTTTTCTACTGTCCAAAAATAGTAACTTTTTGCATCTTGATGATTTTTGAGCCATCCTTGTGGAATCATGATCAAGACTTGATCAAATGATGATTGTGGACTCAAAATAAGATGTTGACCAAAAATTCTGACTTTTGACTGCAAAATGACCATTTTGCCCTTGATGTTGACTGTGGATCAAATGAGGCTGTTGACTGTGCAAACTAGCATTGTGAGTCTTGAAACTTGGCATGTAGATGCTTGAGGATGTATATGGGCCTATGAGACTTGATTGAGCCATTGAAAACCTCAAATTCCATGAAAGAACCAAAACCCTAATTTTGACTGGCTTAGGAGGTGGTTTGACTGTACAATTCTTTGAGCAAACTTTGAGCAATTTGAGGATGATTCTTGACAAACCTTGAAGAATATGGGAGGGAAAATTTTTGGGTACAACAGTTGCCCCTGTTCAATCTTCTTGAACCTGAGGATGTAGATTGACTTACGTGCCTTTCGTGATCCGAAGGTGGAAGATGATTGAACACTAAAGTGCCCAGAAATTTGCACTCGCATGGTGTAGTATCAACAATGTGATGTCGGGAATAGGCTTACAGATGCCATTTGGAGATATGATGGATAGGAGGATGGGCTTATAGATGCCATCTGGAGATGTGACAGAATCTTGTCGGGAATGGGCTTATAGATGCCATCTGGAAATGTAATAGATAGTTGTGGAGATGGGCTTAAAGATGCCATCCAGGGGTGTCAATCGCATAAGAGATTCCTTAGCGTGAACTTGCATACCTGTAGTTTGTAGAGTTGTAACTTTGTGAGTTGAAAGAAGGAACCTGTGTAGGGTTGCCTGATGATGAGTTCGTATAAAACTGCATCTTGGAAGAGAAGGAACCGGTGTAGGGTTGCTTCATGATGGTCAAGTAGATAGTTGTCCTGTCTGGTTTCAGGTATTAATCTACAATCCGTCGTCCACAGATATTTCCTGGCTAGTTACAGGTGTTGATCTGGAACTTGAAAGGGTTAGCCGATGAGATAGTTGTCCTGTCTAGTTTCAGGTATTAATCTCTGACTTGAGAAAGAAAGATGGTTTTCCTGTCTGGTTTCAGGTATTATTCTTCAATCTCTTCAATGTAGATAACTTTCCTGTCTGGTTTCAGGTATAGATCTACAACTTCTCCAATGTAGATAACTTTCCTGTCTGGTTTCAGGTATAGATCTACAATCAGTCGCTCACAGATATTTCCTGGCTAGATACAGGTGTTGATCCGGAACTTAAGAAAGATTGGTCGAGATAGCTTTCCTGGCTGGATACAGGTATTAATCTCTGATTTGAGAAAGAAAGATTGTCTTCCTGGCTTGCTACAGGTATTGACCTTCCATCTCTTCATGTAGATAACTTTCCTGGCTAGTTACAGGTATAGATCTACAATCAGTCGCTCACAGATATTTCCTGGCTAGATACAGGTTTTGATCTGGAACTTAAGAAAGATTAGTCGAGATAGCTTTCCTGGCTGGATACGGGTATTAATCTCTGACTTGAGAAAGAAAGATTGTCTTCCTGGCTTGCTACATGTATTGACCTTCCATCTCTTCATGTAGATAACTTTCCTGGCTAGTTAAAGGTATAGATCTACAATCAGTCGCTCACAGATATTTCCTGGCTAGATACATGTGTTGATCTGGAACTTAAGAAAGATTGGTCGAGATAGCTTTCCTGGCTGGATACAGGTATTAATCTCTGATTTGAGAAAGAAAGATAGTTTTCCTGTCTGGTTTCAGGTATTAATCTTCAATCTCTTCAATGTAGATAACTTTCCTGTATGGTTTCAGGTATAGATGTACAATCAGTCGTCCACAGATATTTCCTGGCTTGCTACAGGTATTAATCCGGAACTTAAGAAGGCTGATGGGTTTGGTCACAGAAAAATCTTTAGGAATCGATTTAACTGATTTTGTCCAGCTTCAGAAAAATCTTTAGGAATCGATTTAACTGGTTTTGTCTCCATTGACTGGTTTTGCCTCATAAATATCTTTAGGAATCGATTTAACTGGTTTTGACAAGGTCTTGGAATATCTTCAACTGGATTGGCATCAGGAAAATCTTTAGGAATCGACTTAACTGGACCAGAGAAGGCCTTTGACTGGATCGACATCAGAAAAATCTTTAGGAATCGACTTAACTGGACTAGACAAGGTCTTGGAATATCTTCAACTGGATCGGTATCAGAAAAATCTTTAGGAATCGACTTAACTGGACCAGAGAAGGCCTTTTGATATGACTGAGAATTTAACTGCATCCTTCCTGAAAGGTAAAGGTCAGTCATATGCAATTCATAATATGGATCAAGCAATGATGCTCTCAACATAAATGAGATTGTATGGTATGATACGTATATGCATGTATTATGATGTATGAAAATGTGATGCTTTAGTTGGGAAAAATAAATCCCGGAGCTGCTGGAGGATAGAGTTGAATTCTTCGTTTCCGCTGGGGATGATGAACGAAGATGATTGTGTGAATAAACCTGTAGGAGAAAAGGGACTTCGTTAGGGAATAAACTTGATGAAAGAGATTACTCCGAGGGGAAATACTCTGTGGGGGAGAGATGCTGAGAGTTTTAATGATAACTCCGCCGGGGATCCCGTTGATAAGCTTTGTTGGGGATTTTGATGATGAACTCCGCTGGGGGATAGAAAGAAATTCACTGGGGGTGATCTTTCCGTTTGCAAGTTGCTGAGGATAACCCAGTTAGACTCTGGTGGGGAGGGTAACCTCCTGAATATGACCGAGGAGACGCATTGGCATTCTGCAGGGGACAAGCTTCCAGAATCTACTGGGTAAGATGATTCGACTCTCCTGGGGAAACCTTTTGGAATGCACTGGGGAAATGGCTCCACTGGGGTGTCTGTATTCCGCCGGGGAACAATCTTATATTTCTGTCGAGGAATATTAAGACTACCGGGGATGCTTGCTGAGGAATATCTTTATACTCTGCTGGAGAATATTAAGATTTTCTGGGGATACCCAACTTTTTCAAGACTGATGGTAGACCAACCCTGCTTGGGGGAGAGTATTGTTGACTTGCTGGAGATACTGTGCCTTTTTAGGGCTGATGGGAGACCAACTCTGCTTGGGGAGCGTATTGCTGAATCTTGTCTTACTCTGCAGGGAGTGAAGGTATCTTGGTCAATTTCTTCAGCTGAACTTACCTTGGTACCTTGGTGGACAGAGCGATTGTACAGTTCAGACAATTCTTATTGCCCCAGTTTCTGCGGGAGAAGAAGGTCTATGAGGTGTTTGATAACTGCCGATTGAAGAATCTTCTTCTGGTAGGCAAGTGACGAGATGACGGGACATAGTCGTACGCTTTTGATCCCTAACTTTTGCCTGGACCGCCCTTTCGGGTTTTTAGTCCACCGGGATACCCATTTTTGCCCAAGCCGCCTTTTCAGGTTTTTGACTTGCCGGGTGTACAGATTTTTTCATTTTCATCCCTTATTTTTGCCCGAACCCTTTTGGTTCGCCGGGAAGCCCTTATTTTTGCCTAGGCCAGTCGACCTAGCGGGTCTTTGATTATGCGTAGTATTTTTTCGACTATGTCCATGCCCTAAGGATGTAGGGAGTTGTCACTGTCAGTAGCGTTGTATTGCCATACTACCAGAAGATGTTTGATCATGCAAGATTTGCTGGAATTCATGTCCGATGCCCCAAGTGACTCAGGCGGAGATTTGCCCCTGGCTATTTGGCATTTTGAGAGATTCCCTGAATCTTGACTTAACTGCCCCAGATGATGGACAATGCTCATGTTGTGCCCCTTGATTGGAAGTGTTTTTGTTCACTAGATATTCTTCGTGCGAATTTCTCTGCTGTTTGAACAAATGATCATATGCAAACAATGTTATTTTAAGAATGCAAAGCTTATGTCTGTCTTGAAATTTTTTTTTGAAAATGCAGTTTTCAATAAAACAAGTGATTTTTGTAAAATGTGATGTCAACTCAGGATTTCACAGCGAGCCCTATAGGAGTCAGGATACCTTTTGTAACAGTATGCTTTCGAACTAACCCATGCTTCAGCTAGGACTTTTAAGGGTTATAATGTGGCCTGGTTCACGGTTTAAGAAACAAAGGATAAAGGCTCAAAGTATATTTGTACCCACCCGCTCTTCGTGATGTTCTTCGATCCTAAACTCAGTTAATCGTGCATTAGATCTTGTTTGAGTCTTTGCTCTGATATTCCGGTGATGGTTTGGATACTGACAATTTATTTTGAACAGGCAGTCATTTTTATAAGAGTTTGCAGGACCTCTTTATTTTTTGATTTTATTATCCCTGTCTTTTTGCCTGAACTGTTTCTTTTGTGATTACAGTCAGCGGGATGCCCCAGTTTTGTAAGTCCCCTTCATAGGTTTTGACTTATTGGGCTTTTGTTTCGAAAGATAATGACTGTCTGTCTTGACGATTATACGGAACCATTACCATCTTTTGTTTTAGAAGGACTCCTTTGATGCCATTCATTGTGCACCTGGATCAACTGAGAAAACTACCCTGCCCCAGGTTATAATTAAGGGTTTTTATTTTTTGAAAAGAAAAACTCCAACTTCTTTGGCTCAAAGGGGTTGACTAGGGATTATCCTCCTTATAACTCCACTGTTTAGGATTTGAAACAATGCCTGTACCTCGTCCGCGGGGTCTATTCAAAAGCATACTGTAAAGATCGTGGTATCGTTTTCGTCATCCTCCCTCCAAAGGTTTAGAATTTTTAATCGAGAGTTGATCATCATAAAAAATGAAAGCAATTTGAATATAGTGAATACAAATGGATTGATTCAAAACAGACATATGCGATGCATTGATAAAGTAATAAAGTTTGACATGAATAAATGTTTGAACAATCAAAAGGAAATTACAAATTGAAAATTCCAATGAACAAAAAGTATTCTCGTCCCAGGACTTGTCACTTCAAATGGTGAACCTTGGAGGGATAGTAGAAGAACTCAGCCTGACCATCTTGTGCGAACTCCAATGCTCCTTCATCAATCAGGTTTTGGATTTTGTACCTCAACTTCCAACAGTCGTCAGTATCATGCCCCGAGCTGTTAGAATGGTATGCACACTTGGCATCAGGATTGTAGTTGGGTGAAGAACTCTTAGGATTCGGGTGAGGTCCTACCAACGTCACCAGATTCAAATTCAACAGGTATTGCAAAGCTTGGGACAGCGGCATGTTGAGCTTGATAAACGGCCTCGGAGTAACCCGTTGCTTATGGTCAGGTTGTTATTGGACCTGTGAGGTAGTGGCACCCTGGAGAGGTCCATTCTTCATCAAACTAAACCTTTGACTTCTCGGAAGTTGATTAATGACTTGATCCTCAGCCTTGACTATTTGCTTCATACTGTTGTATCTGTCTTGATGAAGCTGGTTGATCACGGTTCTCAACTCTTCTTGCTCCCGAGCTAAGCCTTGGATAAGAGCCATCTGCCCCAGCATCTGGGTTTTCATTGCATCTACCTCAGCTTGCAGATGTTTCAGCTGTTCGTCCTTACTGTCTTCAGGACTCTTCTTGACCAAATTCCCCATGAGGAATGTTCTCAACTCTTCCCGCCCCTTGGATAGGCTTAGGAAGATTTCCCTGAACTGAGTCTCTTGAGTATGAAGATCCTGGTTGTCTTGTTGGAAAGCCATTGCTGAAATAAACAGCGAGAACGTGAGAGACCTGTAAAGGGTGACCTGTGATGCAATGACATGTATGATATATGTATGCAATGTTTTCAAGGATCTCGCGGGGTAAACAAGAAACTGTTAGAATTTTAATTTTGCAGCTTGATTGAAGGAGCTTCCTATTATTAAGAGTCCTTCTTCAAGAGTCAGACTCACCATATCGAGTGGGTCATAGCCCCTGACTCAAGTTATCATGTTTTGATCTCCGAACAACCTTGGCTAGAGGAAAATAAATCCCCTTTTCCCCTTGCTAGACAGTTGGTTCATCATGACCTGCATCACAAACCCTTGAGATCCTTGAAATGGATTAGTCCTTATGTAGGATGTATGCAATTTTATGATGTTATGATGTTATGGTAAAGCCACACCACAAGTATTCACAAAAGGCAAACATGGTAAAGGCACACAAGTCACACAAAAGAGCCCTTAGATTTCAGGCCAGCATGAAGTTTAGGTACTACCCTCTTTCAGTTTCAGTTGGTTAAGACCTGTCCTAAAAATAGTAACCGGGTTCTAGAGGATCTCAATATCACTGACTACCCTCGATCGGTCATAATTCCAGTTTGGCAACCTTTTCTTGCGGCCGGAACCATCGCGAGAGTTTAGCCTCAATGAGCGTAGCATACTGCTACTGTTCTATGGCCAAGTTGGTCAATTTAAGGTGCTAAGGTCAGTTGGTGCTTAATGACTCCTCAGAAGACCCATATTCTCCTCGTTCCAACACAAGGGATATCGGTACAGACCAAGGTGTCACACCAACGTAGCTACTGCTTCACCCGTGTCGGTCTACGCCGGACAGGTCCCTCATAGTTTATTGCTACTTACCTAAAGGGTATTCCCCAGATCCGAGTTAGGATCTATAAAACTTCGATGCAAGCCCACAAAATTAAAGCATACAAGGCATACAATTGAAAACACAAGTGATCTAATCCTAAGTGTTGTACCCCAAAATTTGCCCTCCCATTTCCTCAACATTTTCTCATCACAAGACCTTTGAAGATCAAGATCCAGTTAGGGTTTCCTCTGCTCAAGACTTTTCCTTGCACTGTGGACTCAAATTAGGGTTTGTGTTTTCCCAAGGATGTTTTGACCTAAAATGCCTAAGATGACTTTCATGCTTCATATTGGACTCCCAAGTTTACCCATGCCAAGTTTCAAGTCTTGATTCCAAATTTTGCCCAGTCAATTGGACAGTTGACCTAGAAATCAGCTGTATTGGGGAAAAAGTCAACTGTGGCCAATTGACAGTCAAACCTCATGAAATTTGACCCACATCAACATATTGAACTCATATGGACCATTTGATCAAGTTTGGATCACAATTCTCCAAGAAATTTGATCAGATCACCAAAAGGGCAAAATGGTCATTTTTAGGATTTTGACTGCACAAAGGCAATTTTTGACTGTTTGACCTAGACAATGGCAAATCAAGCTCACATATGGACTCAAGGACCCCATGGAATTATCTTGACATGCTCAACAAGCTCAAAAGATCCCAAGTACACAAGATTGACAGTTGAATTTCCCAGTCAATTGATCAATTTTGACTGTATACTGAAAAGTCAAACTTTGACTTTTTGGTCAAAATCAAGAGTCAAGATTCATTTTTCATCAAAACATGCCAAATCATGAAACTTGTTCACCAAGAAATCACAAAATGCAAATTAGGGTTAGAAAATGGAATTTTTCATAACTTAGAATTTTTCTAAGTTATGAAAAACCCTAATTTTTTCCCAACTTTGCCCCATCTTTCCACCAAGATCCATTTGGATTCAAACAAAAGTCAAAACATGAAAGTTGTAGCTTGTTTCATAATCTACAACTTTGATTCACAAAGTTTTCTCATTTGAAGCTTGCATCTCAAGTTACAATTTTTTGAATAAGGGCACTAAACCATTTTTAACTTAGTGAAATTTTAACCTATTTTGACAAGGTTTTCTACCCCACTTCAAGGCCATTTTTCATACCCTTCCACTTGGAATTTCAATTTGCATTTCAAATATGGATTGTAGTACACATTCCAAGCTTTCCAAAATGTCCAAGAACTTCTCAAACAACTTCATAACTTGAGAGATTCGAATTTCACAATATAGCAAAAACTCACCTTTGATTTGGCCATTTTCCATGTTCATAGTTTGTGTAAACTTCTCTAAATCAGCATGCCCTTGATTACAGGTCCTTGAACCATTCCATACTCAATAATTTAATGCATATTCAATGTGTTAAAGTGTTGTTCTTTGAGTGCAAGCATTGTACACAAGATTGATGCATTTTTAGATAAAGTGAGTTAGCCATTTTGGTAAAAGTTCACTTTATGTCAATTTAGAAATCCAACAAGTACAAGCTAAATCCTTTTGACACAAGATTATGGACAAGTTGCTCTGATCAAGAGAAGATTATGCAGCACATTAGGAGGCCCCCTACTGACCAAAACCATCAATTTGCTTTTGTTGCTTAAGAGAGAAGAAAAGTTCCATAACTTGTAACAACTATCATTTCAGCATAGGCACACAAGAGAAAACTGATCAAACACATTCCAAACATCCCAACCAAGCTTTTGCACGAATCCTTGACCTCTAAAACACTCTCCATCACAGAAACACCATAAAACTGTTCAAACAGGGCAAGGCCTGCAGTTTGAGTACCAACTCCCATTTCCCTCAAGCATTCTTACCAAAATCAATTCATACACATTCCCTAGCATATATGCAAGCTAACCATGACCTAAAACCTGACCTGTAATCCCTCTAACAGCTTCCACCATTTTCATTTTTTCCTTTTGCAGTTGAAGTTCCACAGCTCGATACAAGAAGTTTCAAGACAAAGTAAGCATTGAAAAAGCATCCCTGGACCTCAAGGAAGCTTTTCCAGTCATTACCTTGCACTAGAAGTTCCTCATTCTCCAGATAGAAGTTCAACTGCACAGGTAAAACTTTGAACTCGTATCTCTCTTATCATGCATCTTTAGTCTTAAGTTTGTGAAGAAACAAGGTTCTACTCATAGCCCTGAACATGTACATATCTTTACATTTCATTTCTTTTGCCTGAGTAGAGAGAATTTGGAGTTTGAAAATGGCAGAAAAACTAGGTTAGGATTTGGGGGAGGAGAAATTCTCCTTCATCTTAGAGAGTTAGGTCAAGTTCTATACATGGTTGGAATCGTCTCTTCATGCTGAGCATTTTTTATGTTATGAGTTTTTGTTAAAAAGCCAGGAATCGAGAGTTGGACATTGAAGAACAGGGGCGCGCGTTTTTTTCAAATGTTGTTGCTGGAGGTTGAAGACAGTGGTCTTTGGGCTGGGCCTGTGTATCTTTTCTTATTCACACCACTTAATTGCTATTACACCCCCTGAGCCCATTTGCTTATTTATTTGACTTTTTTGACTTTATCTTTTTTGATTGACTTTGTTTATTTTTTCTCATGATATAAAAAACATAAAAATATTTTTTCCATCTTTTTTTGAATTTATGGCATATTTATTTGATTTATTTCTTTTGTTTATACATAAATATATACATATTTTTATTTAGAATAAATACAAAAATAGTGTAAATACATTTTTTATTTTTGTTTACCTTCTGAAAATATTTCACATAAAAATACTTTTTTTATTGATGTTATTAAAAAATTAATTATTATTATTATTTGTATATAATGTATATTTAGAACTTAATATATGTATATATATATATATATGTTTATTAATATATTTAGGATAGAATATAAAAATATTTGAATTTTTCATTTTTATTAATATTTGATACAAAAAATACTTTTTCATAATATACTTCATTATTTTTATTTTTTGTACATAATAAATAAATGTTTGTATTAAATTAAACAATAATACATTTTCCTTAATAAAATTAGGGTTTTTGCCCTAAATTCAAAATACTCAAAAAAGAAATAATAATATATTTTATTTTCTTTTCTCTTTTACATAAATAATATTTTTCATACATATACAAAACATTTCTTTTGCATCTTGCATTCTTATTTAATTTTTGTACATTGATTAAATTGCAAATATCCAAAAATGATGTAATAATTTAGGTTTACATTACTTGTCAATATCCCCATTTGAACATTTGTACCCCCCTTCCCATATTTGGTTTTGTAATAGCTTAGTAAATTTATTTTCGCACTTTATACGCTTTCTAATAATAACATGATAGAATTAGGGTATGTATGCGAAAAAACGATAAAAATAGTTATGACCTAATACAAGATAAACAAGCATGAAAACGGACACACAAATCACACTTGCACCCCCTAGGGTATTCCACTTGTTGCCTTTCAAAATTGGGCCATATTGCATGTTAGGTCTCTTTGGGCAAAACAAACAAATTGAATGATCATAGTCCCTCGATAAAACTTTTCAAAACAAACAAAAACAAATGATCAAGTCCCTTAAAGAAAATTGCCCAAAGACATTTAACGCCGTTGCAATCATGGTCTAAACGATGACCCGCGCCTGTCCCTTTCACATCCTAACATAAGGTTGTCCACCAAATTCAATGGTGGAACAAACTTGTTAAAAGGGTTAAAACATAGCAATAATCTTTTGAGAAATTTAGGAGTAGATAACCTCTTAGTTACTTGAATCAAACTTGCAAAACACTTGCCTATTTCAAAAACCACACATCACTACACTTTCAAAACAACTTTCAAAAACAAATGAAAACCTTTTCAAAAGACATACATCTTTGTATACATCCCCACATGGATCATTACAAAGGTTTCCACCACATTGGCCTCTTTTCAAAATATTTTCAAACCCACTCACACTCAAGCACCATTTAAAACAATTGAAAACAAAAGGCAAGTGATCTAAGCAAGTAACTAAGAGCCCATGGATAACCATGGATAGAAAGGGTGCTAATACCTTCCCTTTATATAATCTACTCCCCGAACCCAAGAAAACATCTCAAAAGGTTTTTGCTGTGCTTTTTAACCTTTCCTTAGGATAAAATAAAAAGTCGGTGGCGACTCTTGCTCAACCGAAACATTTGCGAAAACAAACGCAAAATCTCAAGTCAGTTCTCCCACCGTATCACAGAACTGGCGACTCTGCTGGGGATTGATTTTAAAAGTGGAGTAACCTTAGGGCTTAGATCACCTTTGTTTTCAATTGATTGTCTTGTTTGCTTTTACATTTGTGGGCCTTGTATCAGAGTTGTATAGATCCTAACCCGGATCTGGGGATACCTTCTTAGAAAGTAGCAACAAGGCTGTGAGGGAACTGTGCGGGGTATACTGACATGGTTGAAGCAGTCTGCTACGTTGATGTGGCACTTTGGTGTGTACCGGTAACCCTTGAGTTCAGTCAAGGAGAGTACGGGGCCGCCGCGTGGTGTCGTGAAGCATCAACTGACCTTAGGAACCTTAATTGAACCATCTTGGCCTTTTTAGGGTAGTGAGATAACTGACTTTGGTGCAGTCCGAGGTTGGTTGATACTCGATACTACACTCAATTGAGGGTTGCTTTCCTGGGATATTTCGGTCTCCAGTTCAGTGGCTAAATCGAGACGATGAACAATGAAAGTAATCCAGTGATATTGGGACCCTTAGAACCCGGTTACTTCTAATAGGACAGGTTGAGCCCACCAAACTTCAAGAGGGTAATACCCAGACCCCATGCAGGCTTAAACTCTAAGGGTTTGTCTTGTGTGACTTGTGTGCCTTACCATGTTTGCCTTTGTGAGTATTTGTGGTGTAGTTAATCATAACATCATGACATCATACAACATCATGAGCATTGACTAACCATTTCAAGGGTTTCGAATCTTCATCTTTGTTCTTGTTTTATAGGACATGGAAACTGCTCGCAGAAAGACAATTCAGATTAGCCTTGTAAAGATCCCTCCTCAGCTTAAGGAACTTATGTCCAGGATTCCCGAGGATTCTTCATTCAGTGAGAGACATGGAAGACTCATCAGCTTGGTTAACACCAACATTGAGGAAGATTTGATAAAGGTCCTGTTCCAGTTCTTTGACCCTCTGCATCACTGTTTCACTTTTCTGGATTATCAATTGGTGCCTACATTGGAAGAGTTCTCCCGACTTCTGAAGGTCCCTATCCTTGATCAACTACCCTACAACGGTATGGAAGAGGAACCCAAGCTTGAAGAGATTGCTAAAGCCTTGCACCTACAACCGTCTGACCTCAAGGGACATTGGGAAGTTAGAAGTGGTATCAAGGGTTTCTTAGCCAGGTTTCTGTTCGAGAAAGCCCAAGAATGTTGGAACTCCCTTGACCTACGAGCTTTTGAAGAAGTTATGGCCCTCCTTGTCTATGGTTTGGTGTTATTCCCTAACCCAGATCAGCTTATTGATATCAGTGCTGTCCAGATCTTCATGACCAGGAATCCTATACCTACGTTGCTGGGGGACATCCTTCACTCATGTTACACTCGAACCATGAGAAGAAGGGGTGTCCTTATGTGTTGAACTCCTCTCCTGGGAAGGTGGTTTATTTCGCACCTTCCACAATCAGTTTTGAAGAACGAGCATGGTTTGAGATGGTCACAACGGTTAATGACTCTCACACATGCAGATATACATTGGTGCCCTAGGTCCAGGGAAGACGTCACTATCATTGATCGTTGCGGGGAGTACCCTAATGTTCCTTTATTTGGAATCAGAGGAGGTATTACTTACAACCCATGCCTGGCTTGGAGACAGTTTGGTTATGCTCAGAGGGATGGCCCTCGTGACATGTTAATTCCTAACATAGTTTTTGATTTCGATAACGATACTCAAGGACTTCGCCAGAGATTTATCAGAGCTTGGAGGATGCCAAGTAGGATGGACAGCAAGACACTAGGGCACAGGAATTCCATCCCGTTGGAACCTTATCTCAAGTGGGTACGAGCCCGCTCCCAGAAGTTAGTGATGCCTTATCCCCATATGCTCCCTGTGATCAGAGAACTAGTCTTGGAAGGAAAGGTATCCTACACCATTCAACATCCCGACATGCCCACCTCCTGGGAAGAAATGCAGAAGAGCTGGGTCCAGCTTAAGGAAGAACGGAATTCTCTTGAGACCAGTCTACATGCTAGTGAAAAGAAGGTCCTGGAACTCACCCGCCTGCTGCACGAGGAGAGGAATCTCAACACCTACATCGCACCAAAGAGGATGCGCAATGTTTTTTTGCCTTGAGGAGTCATTTTGTAATATTTGGCCCATGGGGCATTTATGTACTAACGAATTTCTCCTTATTAATATGATGTGCATTCCTTTTTGTCTACAACAAATTTTGAATGTTCTAAATCCTTGAATGCATTGCATACATACGCATTCCATTGCACCATATGCATAGCAGGTACCCTATTTCACAGGTTGCTTAATCTTCTTCGCTGTTTGTTTGCACAATCATCATGAATCCAGACTCCTCCAGTGAGCAAGCAATCAAGGCCCTTCAGGCCCAAAATGCACAGTTTCAAGAGATGGTCCTGAGCCTGGCCCAAGGTCAGCAAGAGTTGAAGACTCTACTCCTGAAGAAGAAGAAGAAAAAGAGGACTGCATTGTTCAACACCGGACGCAGATTTGGGAACACACTCCATAATGAAGCTGATCTAACTACTTCTTCTGCTGAGAAAAACAGTCCCCAAGGGGGAGGAGCTCCTAGTCCCGCAGTCTCCGACAACGAGACGGACTATAACGACGAACAATACCCACCTGCTGCGGACAGATACAAACAATTGGAGGATCGCTTGAGCGCCATGGAAATTCAGAATGTGTCGGGGCTGGATTTCGGAGATTTGGGGTTATCCTCTGGGGTGGTGATTCCACACAAGTTTAAGGCGCCTGCCTTCGCCAAGTATGATGGGGTCTCCTGCCCAAAGCTGCATCTAAGGTCGTATGTGAGGAAGATCCAACCTTATACGGCGGATAAGAACCTTTGGATTCACTTCTTCCAAGATAGTCTCTCGGGGTCACAGCTTGAATGGTTCTACCAATTAGATGGAGCTAGCATCCGACACTGGGAAGATTTGGCAAGTGCATTCTACAAACAATACCAATACAATTCTGATCTCGCTCCTACGCGTACCCAACTTCAGGGTATGTCTCTAGGAACGGGTGAAGGGTTCAAAGAGTACGCTCAAAAATGGAGAGATTTGGCTGGCAGGGTGCAGCCTCCATTAACTGATCGAGAGCTGGTTGATATGTTCCTAGGGACATTGTCTGGTCCGTTTTTCAATCATTTGGTTGGTAACTCCTCCGCTGGGTTTACAGATTTGATATTGACGGGAGAAAGAATTGAAGCTGGCATCAGGTCAGGCAAGATACAAAAGGCTGCCTCCACCAGTACTGAGAAGAGGCCGTTTAAGAAAGAAGCAAGTGTCGTCTATGGTCCTAGGAGACAAGTCAAGCCCGAAAGTCGCCAAGCCGTCAATGCTTTGGTCATCTCGAAACCTGTTGCTTCTCCTCAACAGTACAATCAACAAAGAAGCGAAAGGCCCAAGAGGCAGTATACCCGACTGAGTATGACCTTATCTCAAATTTCACCCCAACTGTTATCCACTAACCTGGTGACCCTCAAAGAAGCTCCTAAGGTCGTCAACACTGCGTCTCCTAAGTATAACCCAAATGCCCGGTGTGCTTATCATTCTGATAGTCCCGGGCACACTACTGATGATTGCTGGGCCTTGAGAAACAAAGTGCAAGATCTGATCGACGCAAAGGAAATTCAGTTTGAAGCGCCGGAGAGACCAAATGTTGTAACTGCTCCTATGCCCCAGCATAGAGTAAATGCCATTGAGGAAGAATTGTATGCTGTTTCGGTAAATGAAGTTGTTACCCCTCTGAGGACCGTTAAGAAGAACCTACTGCGGGCCGGTTTATTTCCGGGTTGCAGTGAAGGTTGCCTGTTCTGTGCTGTTTCCCTATCTGGTTGTCCCTTGCTGAAGTTAGGTATCCAAAGCCTAATGGATAGTAAGGAGATTTTGTTTAAGAAGTCTGCTGTTCAGTTGGTTCCGGTAAAAGAAGTTTATGTGGTTACCATCTTCAATAATCCAATCAAGGCTCCCCCGAAGAAGCCTGTTCAAATCATGACTGTTGCACCTGTGATTATTACTGTTCCGGGGCCTCTCCCCTACGTATCTGATAAAGCTGTCCCCTGGCATTATGGGGCAGACGTATATGTAAATGGAATCAAACGAGAATTCGACACTGGCGCCAGTATCTGCGATATCACTGGTCCAGCCAAGGTCACCCGCAGTGGCAGGCTCTTCTCGCCTGACATTGCATCGCCCGCTATTCGAAAACCCCTCCTTATAACACCTACAAGTTTACCTGTTCCTGCTACTGATCGAGTTGTTTCCCCTGCTGCCAAGTAATCCAATGCTCGGGGCAAAGGGATTGAGGAGGAGCCTGCCCGGATGGAGGCACCGATACCTATAAATGCTGAGGCCTCCCAACAAGAAGTGGAGGAGATCCTGAAAATAATAAAGAAGAGTGATTTCAATGTTGTCGAACAGCTGGGGCATACGCCCTCCAAGATCTCCATGCTCTCCTTATTGCTATGCTCCGAGGCCCATACTAAGGCCTTGATCTCATTTCTCAAGACGTCCCATGTGCCACAGGAAACATCTGCAGTCCAGTTCACTGATTGCGTAGCAAATCTGACAGCAGACAATGGCTTGGGTTTTTCAGATGCTGACCTGACCGCGAAGGGAAGAGACCACAATGATGCCCTGCATGTCTCTATCGAATGCAGGGGCACTACTCTGGCGCATGTATTGGTGGATACTGGTTCTTCCTTGAATGTTCTACCGAAAAAGGCTTTGGACCGGTTGGATTATGAAGGCCTAGAACTGAAGCCCAGCAATATCATCGTCAGGGCCTTTGACGGTTCCAAAAGGATGGTTCATGGAGAGGTTAACATCCCTATTCGTGTGGGCTCTCAAGTGTTTGACTCTACTTTTTATGTGATGGATATACGTCCATCGTACTCGTGTCTACTGGGTCGACCTTGGATCCATAAAGCTGGGGCAGTGACCTCTACCTTGCACCAGAAGCTGAAGTACCCTGTCAGAGGGAAGATCATCACTGTGCAAGGAGAAGAGGAGTATATGGTGAGCCATTTGAATTCCTTTAGATACATTGAGATGGACGGGGAGTTTATTGAAACCCCCTTTCAGCATTTCGAGGAGGAACATCCAATTTCAGCAGCAGCAGAAACAACAGTCGAAGAGAATGTTTCCTTAAAGATGGCTTCCCTAAGGGATGCCCGGGCTGTGGTTCAGAAAGGCAATTGTGCAAACTGGGGTCAGCTTCCTGACTTCACTCAGAAGAACGATAAGTTTGGGCTGGGCTTTACTGCAGAGGCTCAGAGGACTGTGCGCAAGGAGAAGGTCAGAAAGGCTCCGGTGTTTATCTCCAGCTCAAGGGTGAATGCTATCGAGGAGGATGTAGAGGAAGCAGAGTTTGACAGATGGATCTACCCGACTACCAGCGACGGACCAAGCAACTGGACGGCAAAGGATTTTACCCCTATCACATTTGTCACGCAGTAATTAATTTCTTTTGATTTCCAATTTGTAACAAACAATATGTTAAAACTTTGTTGGCTCGGTGACCTACCCGGGGCATCGCAGCTCCATTTGTGAGGGCTTTTTGTATGACATTTTCATATATCATCAATCAAAACATTGGACGTTTGTTGCATTTCAAATCTTGTGCTCTTTTCCTTTCTGTGTTATATATATTGCAAAACAGCTATATTTACACACACTCACTTATACAGGTTTCAATCCACTCTGGATCTCACTGGTAACAGCTCTGCTACCGCCAGTTATGACTTCGAAAATCCGATCAACTTAGCCGAAGACGAAGGTGAAGATGATTGCGAAGTGCCTGGTGAACTCGCAAGACTGCTACTCCAGGAAGAGAGAGCTATTCAGCCACATGAAGAGCTGGTGGAGACGATTAACCTGGGTACCAAGACAGATAGGAAAGAGGTCAAGATTGGTGCCAATCTAGAGCTCAGCGTGAAGCAACGATTGATCCAGATGCTACAGGATTACATGGAGATTTTTGCTTGGTCCTATGAAGATATGCCTGGTTTGGATGCCGACATTGTAGTTCACCACCTGTCAACCAAGGAAGATTGCCCTCCGGTAAAGCAAAAAGTCCGACGAATGCGTCCAGAGATGTCTGAAAAGATCAAGGCCGAGGTTATGAAACAGTTTGATGCCGGGTTCCTTGCAGTGACTTCTTACCCTCAATGGGTTGCCAACGTGGTGCCGGTGCCAAAGAAGGACGGTAAGGTCAGAATGTGTGTTGACTACAGGGATCTGAACAGGGCCAGCCCCAAGGATGACTTTCCCCTACCTCACATTGATGTCCTTGTTGACAATACAGCTCAACACAAGGTTTTCTCCTTCATGGATGGTTTTTCAGGGTATAATCAAATCAAGATGGCTCCAGAAGATATGGAGAAGACTACCTTTGTGACTCAGTGGGGCACCTTCTGTTATAAGGTCATGCCATTCGGATTGAAAAATGCTGGGGCAACCTATCAACGTGCCATGGTTGCTTTATTTCATGATATGATCCATCATGAGATTGAGGTATACGTTGATGACATGATTGCAAGGTCTCAAACTGAGGAGGAGCACCTTGACCATCTGAGGAAGTTGTTTGACCGGCTCAAGTTATACAAGCTGAGGTTGAATCCCAACAAATGCACCTTTGGGGTAAGATCCGGAAAATTGCTGGGTTTCATTGTGAGTGATAAAGGTATTCAGGTGGACCCTGCCAAGGTAAAAGCCATACAAGAGATTCCGACTCCGAAGACAGAGAAAGAAGTCAGACGCTTCCTGGGACGATTGAATTATATTGCCCGATTCATCTCACATCTGACTGCTACTTGTGAGCCAATCTTCAAATTGCTGAAGAAAGATCAAGTAGTACGCTGGAATGATGAATGTCAGGCCACCTTTGAAAAGATAAAGGAATATCTCCAAGAGCCACCCATTCTTATGCCACCGGTGGAAGGAAGACCTCTGATACTATACTTGACGGTGCTTGATAATTCAATGGGGTGTGTGCTGGGGCAGCATGACGAGTCTGGCCGAAAAGAGCACGCTATTTATTACTTGAGCAAAAAGTTTACCGACTGTGAGTCTCGTTACTCACTGCTTGAAAAAACTTGCTGCGCTCTTGTATGGGCTGCTCGCCGGCTGAGACAGTATATGCTGACTCACACTACTTTATTGATTTCAAAAATGGATCCCATCAAGTACATATTTGAAAAGCCCGCTCTGTCTGGGAGAATAGCAAGATGGCAAATGATCTTAACAGAATATGATATCCAGTATACAACTCAGAAAGCAATTAAAGGAAGTGTACTGGCGGATCATTTGGCACACCAACCTGTGGACGATTACCAATCATTGAACTTTGATTTTCCGGACGAAGACATCATGGTGGTAACTGACTGTGAAGTACCTGGACCGGATGAAGGACCTGAGGAAGGATCCCGATGGTCTATGCATTTCGATGGAGCCTCCAATGCTTTGGGTAACGGCGTCGGCGCTGTAATCATATCTCCCAAAGGAACTCATACTCCCCTCACCGCCCGATTATGTTTCAGCTGCACCAACAACATGGCAGAATATGAGGCATGTATCATGGGTTTACAAGCTGCAATCGACTTAAAGATAGAATTTCTGAGTGTCTTCGGAGATTCCGCTCTCGTGATCAATCAGATCAAAGGCGAGTGGGATACGAAACACCCAAATCTTATTCCTTACAAGGAGTATGTGTCGACCTTACTCCCCCACTTTGAAGAAATAACTTTCGAACACTTCCCTAGAGAGGAGAATCAGCTAGCGGACGCCCTAGCTACGATGTCTTCAATGTTCAAAGTTAAATGGGACAATGAGGCTCCCCGAATCATCATCTGGAAGTTGGATGAACCAGCATACTGCTGCGAGCTCGAGGCTGAGAAGGTGACCGAAAAGCCCTGGTATCATGAGGTGAAGAGGTACTTGGAAGCTCAGGAATACCCTGAAGGTGCATCTATCAATGATAAGAAGTTCATGAGGAGGTTTGCCGCAAAATTCTTCCTCAGCAACGACATTCTCTACAAACGGAATCATGATTCAACTCTGCTACGTTGTGTGGATAAGGCTGAAGCAGAGAAAATTATGATGGAATTACATGAAGGCACGTTTGGAACACATTCCAGTGGACACACCATGGCTAAGAAAATCCTTCGGGCAGGATATTTCTGGTCCACAATGGAAGCCGATTGTTACCAACACTCCCGAACTTGTCATAAATGCCAGATCTATGCTGACAAGGTGCATATCCCTCCGGTTCCTTTGAATGTCCTGACGGCACCTTGGCCTTTTGCAATGTGGGGCATCGATATGATCGGTGAGATCCGACCGACGGCATCCAATGGGCATCGCTTCATCTTGGTGGCAATCGATTACTTCACAAAGTGGGTTGAGGCAGCTTCCTATGCCACGGTAACCAAAAGCGTCGTGGCACGTTTCATCCGGCATAATCTGATCTGTCGGTACGGCATCCCGGAAAGAATCATTACGGACAATGGTACCAATCTCAATAACAAAATGGTCACTGAACTCTATGAACAATTCAAGATACAGCACCACAATTCTTCTCCCTACCGGCCGAAGATGAATGGGGCTGTAGAGGCAGCCAATAAGAATATCAAGAAAATCGTGCAGAAGATGACAGTGACCTATAAAGATTGGCACGAGATGTTACCGTTCGCTCTTCATGGGTACCGTACCTCAGCCAGAACGTCAACCGGGGCAACTCCCTTCTCCTTGGTCTATGGCATGGAGGTAGTCTTACCAATTGAAGTCCAGATACCCTCTCTCCGGATAATGAAGGATGCAGACTTGACTGAAGATGATTGGATCCAGACTCGACTTGATCAATTAAATCTGATTGACGAAAAGAGGCTCACTGCTATCTGTCATGGTCAAACGTATCAAAAACGGATGATCAGGGCATTTAACAAGAAAGTCAGACCACAAGAGTATCAAGTTGGGGACCTGGTAATCAAACGCATCATCCTTCCTCAAAGTGATCCCCGAGGCAAATGGACCCCTACATACGAAGGGCCATTTGTGGTTAAACGTGTGTTCTCAGGAGGAGCCATGATTCTAACCACCATGGATGGTGACGACCTTCCTCACCCCGCCAATGCAGACATAGTGAAAAAATACTACGCATGAATAAAAGACCCGCTAGGTTGACATACCTAGGCAAAAATAAGGGCTTCCCGGCGAACCAAAAGGGTTCGGGCAAAAATAAGGGATGAAATGAAAAAAAATCTGTACACCCGGCAAGTCGAAAACCTGAAAAGGCGGCTTGGGCAAAAATGGGTATCCCGGTGGACTGAAAACCCGAAAGGGCGGTCCAGGCAAAAGTTAGGGATAAAAGCGTAACACTATGTCTCATTGGATCACTTCGCATCCGGAATTCGGCATCAACTATCTGGCTCCAGGTTTCGGCATTGACCAATCAGCTTCATCTTCAAATTAGGAAGCAAAGCGATGAGACGTTCGAAGACATAGAGGCGATAACAGAGTTGGAACCCAGTGGGATTTTTCACATAGCTGTTTTGTTTCCTTTTTCAAATTGTAAACTCTATATTATTTGGTGGCGTCCTCTTACTAGGATGTCAGCCTCCTGTACAAAAACGCCTATTCACAGGCAAAGTTTAAATCAATACAAATTCACTTGTCCATACAAATTACCATTGTTTTCTTTTTTCTGTTTTGTCTTGCGAAGAACGTCCAATGTTCATTTTTGATATATGCATTTGACATTAAATTGCTGATTCGTAAATGTTTACACATAAAACAAGAGATTGATTACAGGTGACATCAGAGACAGGGGCAATGTGAAGTTGTCTAATGCAGTCTGGTTGTTTTGTCCGCCAAGGTACCAAGGTAGATTCAACTGAAGAATGTGGCCAAATCATCTCAACTCCCCGCAGAGTAAAACAAGATTCAGCAATACTTTCCCCAAGCGGAGTTGACTCCCCGTCAATCCTGAAAAGGCACAACATTCCCCGGTAGGTCTTAAAGCTCATCCCCAGTAGATTCTGGAAGCTTATCCCCTGCAGAGTACGGACGTCTCTCCCGAGTTTTATTTAGAGTTATTTCCTCACAAGGACTTATAACTGGGTTATCCTCAGCTAATTGCCACGGAAGACCGCCCTCGGCAAAGTTCCTTCAATTCCCAGCGGAGTTTATCATCATTATCCTCAGCGGAATCCATCATTAAAGTCCTTAACAGGCCTCTCATCAAACTTAGGCCAAGTACCTCTTCACAGAGCAACTCCCCGGCCGTTTGTCAAGGATTTATTTTCCTAAGACGAAATTACATTCATAAACATTTCGCATTTTCATACATCTCGCTTACATGTATGATAAAGTGCATACAACACTATCTCATATTGAACATCATGACATCATGCATATCATACATCATGACATTGCATACAACTTATGTTTTTGCCTTTTCAGGAAAAAGACAATCCCAAAAACAACTGCCTTCAACTGTCACAATTCCAGATTCGATACCTGTATCTAGCTAGGGCACATCTGAGAGTGACCACGTTTCCAGACTCGATTCCTGTATCTAGCCAGGGCACGTCTGAAGAGTCCGAAGATTCGATTCCTGTATCCAGCCAGGGCGCATCTATCAACTACAACATCTCCAGATTCGATTCCTGTATCCAGCCAGGGCATATCTGTTGACCATGTTTCCAGACTCGATTCCTGTATCTAGCCAGGGCACGTCTGAAGAGTTCGAAGATTCGATTCCTGTATCCAGCCAGGGCACATCTATTAACGACTATTTCCAGATTCGACTCCTGTATCCAGCCAGGGCACATTTGTGAACAACCAATTGTAGATTCGATACCTGTATCTAGCCAGGGCATATCTGCATAAGGAGACTGAAGATCAAACACCTGTAACAAGCCAGGAAAACATCCGTCTTTCTCAAATAATGAAGTTCTCGCTAAGGAATCTCTTATGCGATCGACACTGCCAAATGGAATCTATAAGCCCATTCCCGACAAGGTTCTGTCACGTCTCCAGATGGCATCAATAAGCCCATCTCCCTATCTACCATCTCTCCAAATGGCATCTGTAAGCCCATTCCTGACATCACATTGTTGAGACTCCAGCATGCGAGTGCAAATTTCCGGGCACCTTAGTGTCCAATCTCCTTTTACCCTCGAGTCGCGAAAGGCAAACTTGCCAATCTAACTCTTCAGGTTCAAGAAGATTGAACAGGGGCAACTGTTGTACCCCAAAATTTTCCCTCCCATTTCCTCAACATTTTCTCATCACAAGACCTTTGAAGATCAAGATCCAGTTAGGGTTTCCTCTGCTCAAGACTTCTCCTTGCACTGTGGACTCAAATTAGGGTTTGTGTTTGCCCAAGGATGTTTTGAACTAAAATGCCTAAGATGACTTTCATGCTTCATATTGGACTACCAAGTTTACCCATGCCAAGTTTCAAGTCTTGATTCCAAATTTTGCCCAGTCAATTGGACAGTTGACCTAGAAATCAGCTGTATTGGGGAAAAAGTCAACTGTGGCCAATTGACAGTCAAACCTCATGAAATTTGACCCACATCAACATATTGAACTCATATGGACCATTTGATCAAGTTTGGATCACAATTCTCCAAGAAATTTGATCAGATCACCAAAAGGGCAAAATGGTCATTTTTAGGATTTTGACTGCACAAAGGCAATTTTTGACTGTTTGACCTAGCCAATGGCAAATCAAGCTCACATATGGACTCAAGGACCCCATGGAATTATCTTGACATGCTCAACAAGCTCAAAAGATCCCAAGTACACAAGATTGACAGTTGAATTTCCCAGTCAATTGATCAATTTTGACTGTATACTGAAAAGTCAAACTTTGACTTTTTGGTCAAAATCAAGAGTCAAGATTCATTTTTCATCAAAACATGCCAAATCATGAAACTTGTTCACCAAGAAATCACAAAATGCAAATTAGGGTTAGAAAATGGAATTTTTCATAACTTAGAATTTTTCTAAGTTATGAAAAACCCTAATTTTTTCCCAACTTTGCCCCATCTTTCCACCAAGATCCATTTGGATTCAAACAAAAGTCAAAACATGAAAGTTGTAGCTTGTTTCATAATCTACAACTTTGATTCACAAAGTTTTCTCATTTGAAGCTTGCATCTCAAGTTACAATTTTTTGAATAAGGGCACTAAACCATTTTTAACTTAGTGAAATTTTAACCTATTTTGACAAGGTTTTCTATCCCACTTCAAGGCCATTTTTCATACCCTTCCACTTGGAATTTCAATTTACATTTCAAATATGGATTGTAGTACACATTCCAAGCTTTCCAAAATGTCCAAGAACTTCTCAAACAACCTCATAACTTGAGAGATTCGAATTTCACAATATAGCAAAAACTCACCTTTGATTTGGCCATTTTCCATGTTCATAGTTTGTGTAAACTTCTCTAAATCAGCATGCCCTTGATTACAGGTCCTTGAACCATTCCATACTCAATAATTTAATGCATATTCAATGTGTTAAAGTGTTGTTCTTTGAGTGCAAGCATTGTACACAAGATTGATCCATTTTTAGATAAAGTGAGTTAGCCATTTTGGTAAAAGTTCACTTTATGTCAATTTAGAAATCCAACAAGTACAAGCTAAATCCTTTTGACACAAGATTATGGACAAGTTGCTCTGATCAAGAGAAGATTATGCAGTACATTAGGAGGCCCCCTACTGACCAAAACCATCAATTTGCTTTTGTTGCTTAAGAGAGAAGAAAAGTTCCATAACTTGTAACAACTATCATTTCAGCATAGGCACACAAGAGAAAACTGATCAAACACATTCCAAGCATCCCAACCAAGCTTTTGCACGAATCCTTGTCCTCTAAAACACTCTCCATCACAGAAACACCATAAAACTGTTCAAACAGGGCAAGGCCTGCAGTTTGAGTACCAACTCCCATTTCCCTCGAGCATTCTTACCAAAATCAATTCATACACATTCCCTAGCATATATGCAAGCTAACCATGACCTAAAACCTGACCTGTAATCCCTCTAACAGCTTCCACCATTTTCATTTTTTCCTTTTGCAGTTGAAGTTCCACAGCTCGATACAAGAAGTTTCAAGACAAAGTAAGCATTGAAAAAGCATCCCTGGACCTCAAGGAAGCTTTTCCAATCATTACCTTGCACTAGAAGTTCCTCATTCTCCAGATAGAAGATCAACTGCACAGGTAAAACTTTGAACTCGTATCTCTCTTATCATGCATCTTTAGTCTTAAGTTTGTGAAGAAACAAGGTTCTACTCATAGCCCTGAACATGTACATATCTTTACATTTCATTTCTTTTGCCTGAGTAGAGAGAATTTGGAGTTTGAAAATGGCAGAAAAACTAGGTTAGGATTTGGGGGAGGAGAAATTCTCCTTCATCTTAGAGAGTTAGGTCAAGTTCTATACATGGTTGGAATCGTCTCTTCATGCTGAGCATTTTTTATGTTATGAGTTTTTGTTAAAAAGCCAGGAATCGAGAGTTGGACATTGAAGAACAGGGGAGCGCGTTTTTTTCAAATGTTGTTGCTGGAGGTTGAAGACAGTGGTCTTTGGGCTGGGCCTGTGTATCTTTTCTTATTCACACCACTTAATTGCTATTACACCCCCTGAGCCCATTTGCTTATTAATTTGACTTTTTTGACTTTTTCTTTTTTGATTGACTTTGTTTATTTTTTTCTCATGATATAAAAAACATAAAAATATTTTTTCCATCTTTTTTTGAATTTATGGCATATTTATTTGATTTATTTCTTTTGTTTATACATAAATATATACATATTTTTATTTAGAATAAATACAAAAATAGTGTAAATACATTTTTTATTTTTGTTTACCTTCTGAAAATATTTCACATAAAAATAATTTTTTTATTGATGTTATTAAAAAATTAATTATTATTATTATTTGTATATAATGTATATTTAGAACTTAATATATGTATATATATATATATATATATATATATATATATATATATATATATATATATATATATATATATATATATATATATATATATATATATATATATATATATATATATATATATATATGTTTATTAATATATTTAGGATAGAATATAAAAATATTTGAATTTTTCATTTTTATTAATATTTGATACAAAAAATACTTTTTCATAATATACTTCATTATTTTTATTTTTTGTACATAATAAATAAATGTTTGTATTAAATTAAACAATAATACATTTTCCTTAATAAAATTAGGGTTTTTGCCCTAAATTAAAAATACTCAAAAAAGAAATAATAATATATTTTCTTTTCTTTTCTCTTTTACATAAATAATATTTTTCATACATATACAAAACATTTCTTTTGCATCTTGCATTCTTATTTAATTTTTGTACATTGATTAAATTGCAAATATCCAAAAATGATGTAATAATTTAGGTTTACATTACTTGTCAATATCCCCATTTGAACATTTGTACCCCCCTTCCCATATTTGGTTTTGTAATAGCTTAGTAAATTTATTTTCGCACTTTATACGCTTTCTAATAATAACATGATAGAATTAGGGTATGTATGCGAAAAAACGATAAAAATAGTTATGACCTAATACAAGATAAACAAGCCTGAAAACGAACACACAAATCACACTTGCACCCCTAGGGTATTCCACTTGTTGCCTTTCAAAATTGGGCCATATTGCATGTTAGGTCTCTTTGGGCAAAACAAACAAATTGAATGATCATAGTCCCTCGATAAAACTTTTCAAAACAAACAAAAACAAATGATCAAGTCCCTTAAAGAAAATTGCCCAAAGACATTTAACGCCGTTGCAATCATGGTCTAAACGATGACCCGTGCCTGTCCCTTTCACATCCTAACATAAGGTTGTCCACCAAATTCAATGGTGGAACAAACTTGTTAAAAGGGTTAAAACATAGCAATAATCTTTTGAGAAATTTAGGAGTAGATAACCTCTTAGTTACTTGAATCAAACTTGCAAAACACTTGCCTATTTCAAAAACCACACATCACTACATTTTCAAAACAACTTTCAAAAACAAATGAAAACCTTTTCAAAAGACATACATCTTTGTATACATCCCCACATGGATCATTACAAAGGTTGCCACCACATTGGCCTCTTTTCAAAATATTTTCAAACCCACTCACACTCAAGCACCATTTAAAACAATTGAAAACAAAAGGCAAGTGATCTAAGCAAGTAACTAAGAGCCCATGGATAACCATGGATAGAAAGGGTGCTAATACCTTCCCTTTCTATAATCTACTCCCCGAACCCAAGAAAACATCTCAAAAGGTTTTTGCTGTGCTTTTTAACCTTTCCTTAGGATAAAATAAAAAGTCGGTGGCGACTCTTGCTCAACCGAAACATTTGCGAAAACAAACGCAAAATCTCAAGTCAGTTCTCCCACCTTCTCCAACTTCTCAGTTTTGCAAATTCATAAAAATTTCCCAACTTCTCCAATGCATATCTTGCTCAATTTTGATCATATGAACATGTTCTTGGACATTTTGGAAAGGTCTTGAAGTCCTCTAACCAATGCCTTTGGTCCCATGTCATTTGGATTTACCAATCTCAAGTTATGGCCTTTGACTTAAAGTGCATTTTTGTTGACTTTTGAAATTGACCTATAATGTAGAAATTGATAACTTTTTGTGAGAGCATTTCTTGGACTTGGAATGTGAATATGGATTGTAGGAAATGTCATCCTCTTCAAAATGAGATTTGGATGGGATTTTTCTGATGAACCATGAAAAAGTTATGCCCTGGTCAAGATACAGTTGACTTTTCTACTGTCCAAAAATAGTAACTTTTTGCATCTTGATGATTTTTGAGCCATCCTTGTGGAATCATGATCAAGACTTGATAAAATGATGATTGTGGACTCAAAATAAGATGTTGACCAAAAATTATGACTTTTGACTACAAAATGACCATTTTGCCCTTGCAGTTGACTGCGGATCAAATGAGGCTTTTGACTGTGCAAACTGGCATTGTGAGTCTTGAAACTTGGCATGTAGATGCTTGAGGATGTATATGGGCCTATGAGACTTGATTGAGCCATTGAAAACCTCAAATTCCATGAAAGAACCAAAACCCTAATTTTGACTGGCCTATGAGGTGGTTTGACTGTACAATCCTTTGAGCAAACTTTGAGCAATTTGAGGATGATTCTTGACAAACCTTGAAGAATATGGGAGGGCAAATTTTGGGGTACAACAGCCGCCAATAAAAACATCAAGAAGATCATATAGAAGATGACAGTGACATACAAAGACTGGCACGAGATATTACCATTCGCTCTTCATGGTTATCGTACCTCAGTACACATGTCAATAGGGGAAACTCCTTTCTCTCTAGTATACGGTATGGAAGTTATCCTACCTATCGAAGTCCAGATCCCTTCCTTGAGAATCATGAAGGATGCAGGTTTGAATGAAGACAAATGGGTTCAGACTCGACTTGAACAATTGAACCTCATTAATGAGAAAAGTCTCGCGGTTGTTTGTCATGGTCATATGTACCAGAAACGTATGATTAAAGCTTTTAACAAGAAGGTCAGACGTTAGGAATATCAAGTTGGCGACTTAGTAATCAAGCGCATTATCCTTCCACAAAGTGATCCCAGGGGCAAATAGACTCCCACATACGAAGGACCATTTGTGATCAAGAACATATTTTCTGGTGGAGCCATGATATTAACCACTATGGACGATGACGATCTTCCACATCTTGTAAACATGAACATAGTTAAAAGATACTACGCATAAACAGAGACCCGCTAGGTTGACTGGCCTAGGAAAAAATAACGGCATCCCGGCGAACCTAAAGGGTTCGGGAAAAAGTTAGGGATACATATATGAAAAAATATATACACCCGGCAAGTCGAAAACCTGAAAAGGAGGCTTGGTCAGAAAAGGGTATTCCGGTGGACTGAAAACCCGAAAGGGCGGTCTAGGAAAAAGTTAGGGATTAAAAGCGTACAACTATGTTCCGTTGGATCACCTCACAGACAGACTTCAGTATTAAGTGTCAAATGCAAATGGTATTAATCAATCCAGTCAGCTTCGGTCAAGTAGCAAAGTGATTAAATGCTCAAAGATATAAAGGAAATAACCTAATGGGAATCCAACGGGATCATTTCACATAGCTGTTTTCTCTTTGTATACGGCTTTGTATAGTTTTCATTCTTACGACGACATTCTCTTACTAGGATGTCTATCTCCTAATGCCTGTTATAGGCAGACTTCTTCAGATTAATACAAAAATTACCTCTTTGAAAGTGCATAAACTATTTGTTTTTATTTTTTTGTTTTGTTTTACAAAAATGTCCAGTGATTATTTTTAACATATGCATTTGAATATAATCACCATTTACAAATACACACATAAAAAACAAAAGGATAGTTACTAATGGCTTTAAGAAACGGGACAATGTCTAAAAAGCCATATGCAAATCTCTGTAGATACATCCAACAATAGATACAGAGACAAAGACGTCCTCCTGCAAAGTCACTGCCATCTCCTCAGCATATAGCCTATTGATGTCAAGAGGTTCCGACATCCCCTGTAGAGCAAGAGTCTCCAATCATCTCCCCAGCATCTTAAAGAATTCCATAACATGGTTTATAAACTTCTTGGGTTCCCCCAACAAGGCTTCATAAAAATCCGCAAGCAGTTTATGAAGTTTTATTTCCCCAGTAGAGTTTTATTTCTCTAGCCACGGAAATCCATCTCCCAGCAATTCAACTTCAACAAATAAGGAAGAATCACATTCTTCATCCCCAACATCAGTTAGAGATTTATTTCCCTCAATTCAACGACGCTACAAAGAACAACTGATCAGTTTATATATTGCATTCATACATTATTTTACAAACATCATAACATATGCATACAAAATACATATAGCACAATCTCATTTATTTTGAGAACATCATTCATCATGACATTGCATACAACTAAAATCTTTACCTTTTCAGGAAAGATCAATAAAAAAATATCATCATCAATTTTTAACAAGCTACATATTAGTACTTGAAATAAGACAGGACAACTATCTATGAAGAACTGATTGTAGATTAATACCTAAAACAAGACATGAAAACTATCTACATGAGAATATTGAAGATTAACTCCCAAAACAGGACGTGGAAACTATCTTTCTTTCTCTAAGATTAGAGATTAATTCCTGAAACAAGCAAGGGCAACTATCTCTACGACCAACAAGAACAAGTTCCAGATTAATACCAGAAACAAGATAGGACAACTATATGTGAACAACTGATTGTAGATTAATACCTGAAACAAGACATGACAACTATCTACATGAGCAAATTGAAGATTAACTCCCGAAACAGGACGGGAAAACTAGCTTTCTTTCTCTAAGGTCAGAGATTAATTCCTGAAACAAGCCAGGGAAACTATCTCTACGACCAAAAAAACAAGTTCCAGATTAATACCTGAAACAAGACAGGACAACTATCTATGAATAACTGATTGTAGATTAATACCTAAAACAAGACAGGACAACTATCTACCTGAGCAGATTGAAGATTAACTCCCGAAACAGGACGAGGAAACTATCTTTCTTTCTTTTTTGGTTAGGTAAAGATCAATTCCCGAAACAAGACAGGGCGACTATCTTTATCACCAATGGTATTAACTCCAGAAACAGATTGGGTTTACCAACAAATTGATTGTAGATAAATTCCCGAAACAAGATGGGGCGACTATCTATATGACAAACACTTCCTTCAAGAGATCTACTGTTTCAGTATAAATCGACCAAAGATTTATTTTGATACTTCTTCCAATTTCTACCAACAATCACTTTAGATGGCATATGTAAGCCCATCTCCTACAAATTCTATATCACCTCTCCAAATGGCATCTTTAAGCCCATTCCCGACACAATCAACCACCACATCATCGAGTGCAAATTTCTGGGCACTCTAGTGTTCAATCATATTCCACCTTCAAGTCATGAATGGCAGACTCGCCAATCTAACTCTTTAGGTTTAATAAGATTGAACAGGGGCAACTGTTGTACCCCAAAATTTTCCCTCTCTTTTCTCAAGACATTTCTCACAAATATTTTCAAAAGCTCAAGTTTGCACAAGTATTGACTAGGTCAAGCCACCTCCTCAACAATAATACCTCAAAATTAGGGTTTGATTTTGCAGAAGTATAATTGGATTTTTAATGCCCCATTATAGTTTCCATTGGGCTTTCAAGCATCATATAAAAGAGGAAACTGTCGAAAGGGAAAAGCTGATAAAAAAAGTAGTGAAGATTCAGATAACTATGTCGAATTCAAAATCTGGTTCAGGCTGTTCGAACCACATGACTGATTGAAAGGGTTGGTTGGCTGATTTTTGACAAATCGAAGAAGAGTAAACTTGCTTCGATCACCAAGCTTCGACTAGGAAATGGCTTCCTTCGAAGCAACCTGCTTCGATCTACCTCTAAACCCTTCGACACACATAGTTTCGACACTATGGATTACAAGTCTATTTTCATGCTTGCTTCGATCCCCAAGCTTCGACTGGGCAATGGCTTCTTTGAGAAACTTGCTTTGACCCACAAGGATAGTTGGTTGTGGCATTTGAAGTTTGGACATTTGAACTTTCGACCACTTAATCAGCTGATTATTCAAGATATGGTTACTGGTATTCCAAGTCTTGAGATGCCAGAAAAAAACTTTGTGAAGTTTGTCTAGTAGGAAAGCAATCCAAAAATTCTTTCGTTTTGACTATGCCAATGAGATCATCTTGCATACTCAAAGTGGTACATTCAGATGAATGTGATCCATTCGAAGAGCACACAATTGGTAGAAACAAATATTGTTTTATATGTTGATGAGTTTGGTCGAAGGTTGTAAATGGTCCATTCGAAGAACACACAATTGGTGGAAACAAATATTGTTTTGTCTGTTGATGAGTTTGGTCGAAGGTTGTGGATCTATGTGATCAAAACGAAAGGGTGAAGTATTCAAGATGCTTGCTGAACAAAGTCCTATATGCTGCCAAGCCCAAGCTTGCTGTACTGTCCATATAACAACCTAAAATTATGTCAAAAAGCAGTCTGCCGAACTGCTATGAAACAACCATACACCAGGCTGCCACAACACTCCAAAACTACTGCAAAATAGTCCTGCTATGCTGCTCCTAAGCCAGTCCCATATTTGCACCAAACTAGCATATAAGAGCCGCACCTTGAAAGCTATGAAAAGAACATACCCAAACTGTTCAAATTTTATTTGTTCCCCCCCCCCCCCCCCCCAAAACTCCAGCAAGACTCTTCTATAGATAAGTTGTTTTCACAACACACAAAGGAGGCTGTTGCACAAGGAAAAAGGAGAAGGAAAAAAAAAGAGAGACGAGAGAACACTAAGGCTGAAGCCTTAAAACACTCTTAAACCCATAACCAAAAAAACACAACACCTCTTGTTCTTTTCTTTCGAACACAGAACCAAAAAAAAACACAAACCTCTGTTCTTTTCTTTCGAACTCAAGAACATTCAAGGCCACAACTCAAGTTCGAATCACAAATTCCAGCTTCAAGGTAAGTCTTCTAGACTTTAAACCTTTCGTTTCAAGCATCATTGATGATGCATCTTCAAAGATAACATGTAATAACCATTGTATTCGAAGCTAACCTTTTGGTTGTATTCTTTTCTTGTCAATTATATGTTAAGAACTAACCTGTACAGACCGTAAAATAATGTTGGAGTGAAAGAATTACAACATGATTCGACACAAATCCTTAGGCTTCGATCCATATTGCTTCACAGGCCCAAGCAAAAGGGAAAAGGGTGTGTGATTTGACACATAACATTATGCTTCGACTCATACTGAGTTCGATTTGGAGTTACAGGGTCGAAAGAAGGACATGTTCAATGCATATAAGCATGCTTCGATCCACATGCTTCGACATGTGTTATCGAAAGATTTGTTTTGTTCTTTCTTTTGCGCTTTTCTTTTACATATTTCATATATTTGCTTCATAGATATTCAATATGGTTGTAATCAATAATTAGGTTTAACTTCTTGCAATCCCCATTTTCACATTGTCATACCCCAATTTTGGACCTAAGATCCCATTTTTATTTTTGCATATTTATACAAAAGTCAAGGTTATGAAATACGGTCGGTTTTAACCTCTCACCTTCGAGCATTGACTATGCAGAAATTGTCAAGTATTTTGAACATTCTTAGCCTATGTATCACTAACTTCTAATCACGAAGTGTGTTTTTTTTTTCGTTTCTTTGATTTCATTTGTAGGAAACAGATCTGAATCAAGAGCATCAGGCGTCATGCCTCGATTAGGGTTCAGAATCTCTCAAGCCAGAAGTACAGTTGATCATTGATTCTTGAAGACTGATTCATCAGGGGAATCGTGTGTTTATTTCCACGCCTTGTTCGATAAGTGGTCTCAAGCTTCTTCCAAAATTCCCCAAAGCACAGTCAATATTTCATCATCACTAGTTTACATGTGCATCAAGATACTTTAGAATGCGAAGAAGGATCAAGTTTGCAAGTCAGTTCAAAGCATTTCGACCAAAAGTCAACTCTTGCAATTTCAAGTTCAAACGGTCATAACTTCTTCAATTTTCAACGTCTTGAGGAGATTCTTTTGCAAAGTATCACAAATAGCGTTGTTTATGAGATTACTTCAAAGATTAAGGTTCAAGTCATGCCACAGACGTTTTCTCAAGAACGTTTGATTTTTCTGTTGGGATAATTCATGAAACTGGAGTTTTAGTCCAATGATTCTTTCATTGCTTGTGGACTACTTCAAGTCATTTTACAGTTGAACTGTAGCGATCATTATATTAAGGTGGATTTTCGATTAAATTTCTTAAAGGCACAATTCGCGCTATTGGTTTGTATTGCAAATTACCATGAGGTGAATACGCGAGTTAGGATTGAGAATTCTTCAAATTCTTGTGGTTTGCAAGCTAACTTGGATTTGAGATTTAAATCAAGATTGGATTCATTTTTGTGAAGTTTTCTTTCAAGTAACCAATACCATAAAGCCAAAATATTCAAGTTTGTTAAAAAACATTAGGGTTCTTATTTGCAAGAGAGATTCAAGAAGGTTTATGAATTTGATGTCTTGAGTAAGATGCATTCCAATTTCCCGAAGTTTATTCCAAGAGTGCAAGTTCGTTAATGTGAATCGTTCAAAATATCAAGAATTATTCAAGACCTTTCTCAAAATTCAACTTCATTCATCATTCATGCATTTCAAACAAAGACAAATTTTGACACAAATGTTAATTGGAATCAAATTTTGTGTCAATTCGGGCTAGAGATTAAATTAAGAGAGCAAGATCATTTGGTGCAGAATTTATTCAAGATTTTCATTCAAGATTCATACTTTCATTCATGTGAATTCAAGAGGTTAAAAAATACTTCCATTACAAAATCATCACCATTTCATATCTCATTATAAAATCACACACAAACACATGAATTCCTATGTCCTAAATTGCTAAAGTTACATGAAATCTTCAAGACATATGAACTTGATGTCTTGCCCAAAATTCTACTTTGCATTCTTGATGCTAAACCACCACCAAAACAATCATGTTTCCCTATCAATATGCTACTGTCTTGCTGCCACAACAAGTCAAAATTCTGCACAAATGGTCCAAAATCCTGCTACAGAAACAGCCCAAGAGACCCTGCTCCCAAAGCATCCCTATACAGTCCAAAATTTTTGCTACAACTATGCTGCAGAAACAAGCCATATCAATCAAAAACGACCTGTCCAAACCTACAAAAAACTTACATCATATCAGTCCAAACCAGTCGAAGGATAACACTAAAATAGGTAATCAAATACTACATCAAAAAAGTGATAAAAACATGATACGATATTTGTCCAAAGAACCTATTTAGTTTCCCTCCAAAAACCACACTGGTAGAGAATAAATGAGAGAGCCCAGCATCAGTAGGAGAGAGGAGAAAATTACTGATAAAAAAGAAGGCATTAGGAGATGACTTTTCACATGGAAAACCAACAACATACAATAAAAATCCCAAATTTCTCATAGATAAAAACTCAACTGTTTGCTAACTTTTCATTTGCACCTCAACACAACTATCACCATCCTATAACCCAACTTCATTCATCCCTTTCATCAGCATCCTGTCCAAACATAATAAACATAATAAAATAGAAATAGCCTCCATCCACTTAAACCCCTGCAAAACCCAAAGAGAACTTCACAAGGCTTCATGTTACAAAACAACATCACAACACCTAACAAATGAGGCAAAAGAGAAGATGAGGAAATAAGAAAGACAATAATATCAATATTATTTTCAAGTCTTCCCCCAATTTCATCGCAAGGGTATGTAGATCCCAGCAGCCACACCAAGAATTAAGGAAGAAAATTTTACCTGTGGTTTTCTTTATTCTCTCTCGCCGGCATCGAAGCTCTGACCAGGTTAGTTTACCCTTCCTTAAATTACTTTGAAGAGTTGTATCGATGTTTGTATGAATAGAATAGAATCATTATATTGTTGTGTTTTTTGCCTTTGAATCATAATCCCGAGTTTAGACATATTGCCGTCGTTAACTGTAAAGATGCTGAAACCAGAAAATAGCATAAAAAAGCAGAACATAAGTGAAAAAAATAGAAAGAGCAGTAAAAAGAATTTGTACCTGTAGGAACGACTCTTAAAAATTCACAGAACCTGAACCTCACATGGAGTTTTCTTTATACACTAATGCGACACCAGAAGCACATTGCTTTAACCGATAAGGAAATGTTGCAGTCTTCGTCGTCTATGTCACAACATATTGGTGCAGCCAAAATGCAAAACTTGTACCCGACTCCTTCTCCTCCGAGTAGTTATACTAAGTTACATGCGAATCATATGAAACTTAGCAGTTCTTCTTCCAAGAAAGTTGAATAAAAACCACGTGTACCTGTTATAGTGAAGGTTACGTCACCAGACCTAGCAGAGAATGGAAATCGAACGTCTGAAGTGGAAGCATTTGAAGATTCTTCTCTTCCGGATGGGACTCCATAATGGGATTTTTTCGGTCTTTTTAGTCCTGTTGATCATCAGTTTTCTTTTCAAGATGAAAAAGGGCACACCTCATCATGATGCCAGGGAAGAAATTCCTGAGTTGGAAGATGATGAAAAGAAGGTTTCTTTTAGCGGCCCACGGGATTCGGAAGATGAATTTGACAAAGAGCCTCCTGCAGAAACTCTACTCCAAAGATTTGAAAAAGAAAAGGCTGAAAAGGCTAGTATACTGCTTGAACATAAGCGTGACAAAGTGAACAAAATCTGCTCCAACAGACAGGAGGCGTCGATTTTTCTTCTGCTGGGTTTTTAGAGGATACTTGATTGAAGATGATGTGAGAGAGAAAGTTTAATTTTGGTTTTCACGATAGGATGGGGAATAGAGTTGTTGCTAATAATATTAATTAATGTGTTTTTCTTTCCCAAGACATAACCAGCAACGACGCCAATCTCTTTCTAGGGTTTTTCTTTACTTCTTCACAAAAACGGGTCTATCCATTGGGCCTTTTGGCCCAATCCTAATTATCAATTTTCAAATTTTATCTAAATTAAAATGTAATAATAACAATTAAGTAATGTAATTCATATGGTAAGGCAGGTTTACAGTAACCAGGAGAATGCGAGTTCAATACCAAGCTGGGACATTTTTCCGTCTTTTTCTTTTAGTCTTATCTCTCCATATAATAACCTATATAGTTTAACTTATTATAATCATTATAAAACACAGCACAAACATGCTTATTACAAATTAACCTTTTTTTAAGACATACTTTTAATCTTTCATTTAATTTTTGTTATTTATTAAATTGTTTAAAATACATGTTATAAATTAATCTCTTGTTTATATTTTTGTTATTTATTTACATGTTTTATGAATAAATTTTCTACTTAATGTTTGTTATTTTTTTTCAAATACATGTTTTCATTAAATTTTTACTGTTTATAATTATCGAAATATATGCTTTTATTTAATTTTTTGCAGTTTATTTAATTATTCAAATACATGCTTTTATTTAATTTTTACAGTTTATTTAATTATTCAAAATTGCATGCTAGTATAAATTAGTCTTCTATTCGATTTTTGATTATTTAATTGTTCAATTGTCATTCTAATTTACTCTGTTTAAGTTTTTATATTTTTCGTCCGTCTAAAATCCAAGGGAAATATTTTGTTAACTTCATAAGTAGTACGATCGTGCGAATACCCTTTATTCATTTTGTTTTACTATTTTGCTAAACTTAAGTTAATTTTTCCTAAAAGACCCAATTTTAAAAATCACACCTTTTAAGTCAAAACTTCGATGCTAGGTCGTTGTATCTTCAAAATATCGTCCAAACAAATCATTTTTTACCAACCCAACCATTTTTAGCTGAATGAACTATTTTAATCAAACAAACAATTTTAAACCAAAAAACAGATATTTCAAAAGGTTCTTGCGGAGTACTGCAGATGCATTGGGTGCTAATACCTTCCCATTGCATAACCAACCCCCGAACTCTAGATCTCTTTTCAAAAACGCATTGTATTTTCATTACTTTTAAGTACTATTTTACATTGCACATTTAAGGGTTTTATTTCGCTCTTTTCCCTTCTCCCTCGGAAATAATAAAGCGCGGTGGCGACTCTTGCTTTTGTGAGTCAAGTTAATTAATAGCTTGATCTCCGATTTTCACCGCTACAGAATTAGCGACTCTGCTGGGGATAGATTGACCTCATGATGGTCCATCCCTAAGTGGGTTAAGCCTAATTTGTCATATCTATTTTTTATTTATTTTTACTTGTTTGTTTGATTATATGTGATATATTATGGTTATTTGGGTGTTGATGATATTCACAAAGGACAAGTCCTATACCCGGACTAAGTTACACTTAGGAATAGGACGGGCAGTATAGTCATGTTAACTTTGAGGGAGTAATCCCGAAGAAGGAGACATGGAATCCCCCACTCAGCGGAAGCCCCTTTGAACGTAGTATTTGTTTACCGAGTAATTGGGAAGACATTATTACTTTTGACCTGGGAGCCATAGAAGCTGAGAACCGTAGAGTCCTAACCCATCTTGGCCTTTTAGGTGTAGTGCAGAGACTATAACGGAGTAATTCGGAAGTAGTTGTCACGCGATGTTGCACTCAGACGAGTTTCTCTTGGGAATATTGCTAATTACCGAGTAATCAGGACGTTGGTAATATCCGAAGAAGGAATGTAGACTCTGGGAACATTTAGAACCTTGTTTTACAGGTATGATTAAACCTTTAGTACATACCTTGGGGATGGTCTTTACCTTTGACTCCATGCTCGTGACGTTGAACATTTTGACTTTGTTTGTGACCTTATTTGTGGTTGTTGCCTAGCCATGCCTTCATGCATCCATGAAACCCTTTTTCACTTGATTTTCAAGAATTTTGGAAGTCTTTCTTTGTAAACATCACAAGTTTCGTCAAGCTCAATGGATCTTGGGTGTTGATGGGGTGAAAACCCTAATCCACCAAAATGGATGATTGATCTTGATGATAACTTGATCAACACTTTGATCCAATTTAAAATTCATCTTCTATCTTCATACTTTGATGTTTACAAATTAATATCTTAAGTTCCTTGAAAGTCAAATAAAAAATCTCTTTTGCATATCATGCATCATTCTACATTTTTTTGTTTCACTTTCAAAGGTCTTTTCCCAAGTCTTATTTTTTCCTTTGGTCTCACCAGTACAACACTCGCGCTAAGAGAACAATGGAGAATATCAAGCAAGAGGTTTCCGAGCTCCGTAGAGAGATGACTAATTTGAAAGCTAGTATGGAGCACTTAACTGGTTTGGTTGAAATTTTGGTTGCCGCCCAAGTCAATCCTTTTAAGCTTGTTGTATTATTTAGAAACAAATTCATGAACCTTTTTAAGTTCCTTGACTTCTTAAGAAACTCGTGTTTTTCCATAATTTCAAGTAAAGAACAAGTTAATTCAGAGTGAGAGAGATCAGAAAATACCTCTTTTATGTTTGAATCAGAGTCTGCATCTGCTTCTGGATGGGTTACCTCATCATAATCTTTAACGCTATCCCTCAAAGTTATGTTAGCATGTTTTTCTTCTGAATCATCTTCTGATGAATCAGAATTATCCCCTGTTTCCATCAACCCTTTCTTCTTTCCTCTGAAAGTTTATTCTAGGGCTTGTCCTTCTTGAGCTTGGGACAATCATTTCTGTAATTGATAGCACCAAAACACATCATATATTTGACTCGATTTGCACTTGTTTTATCATTGTTTTATTGTTATTTCTGGTGTTATGTTGGTATTTTGTCTGTATTTCAGGTGTTTGATCATATAAGAGCCATTCGCGAAGAAATGAAGCAATTGAGATAAAAAATGGAGAAAAATGAGCACTTTGCACTCAAGGCGACCGACATGGCCTTCGCCACAGAGGTAGCCATAGGTTATGTGACGTGTCCAATGCTTCAAAGGTCACAAAGACCAGGTCATAAGACTTTTGTGAAGGTGGTGTTTGCGATCATTTGGTTTATGCAGCAGGTACAAAAGTGAGCTTTACTTGGTCTTAAACTCCCCCATTCCTTCCTATATTTTCTCACACGAAGTCAACAACTCCATCATGGTATTTTAGGGTTTGAAGCATTATAAATAGGAGTTTTGTTTCACTTTTTGGGGCATACAAACTTAGAACAACTTAAGCATAAACTTATATTCCAAAGGCTTTAATTCTTTGCATCAGAGAGTTATCATGTGGTTATTGTTGTCGGGTTTTGAGCATAATTACTTTGAAGTTATTTATTTCCCACATTTACATTTCGTTAAACTTTATTTCCTGCATTTACATTTCGTCACAATTTATTTCCATTGTACCAGATTCAAGCCTCTATTTGGAGCAGGTTCTTATTTAATTTAGCATTATTTATAATCCATTGTACCAGATTTACTACTTTAACGCTAATGCATCCGGGGAATGTGAGAGCTCCGATAAAGATTAGAGAGTAAAATCTGGTTCTGAATATGCGGAAGCGACAATTCCTATTCAATGAATTATTTTTCATGGTAAAAAATATTGTCCAATGAGTAATCCTGTTTAGAAATAATAAGTGTATTGTTGATCAATGAAAGCCACATTCTAGCATTGTTATTTTGAATTAATTTAAGTTTATTATTTTACTTTGTTTTCACAACCCAAACATTTATTCTGATCGCCTTAGATAAACACCGTAGTAATAGAAAAGTCGTAGATTGATCATTAGGTCCCTGTAGGTTCGACAACCTTTTATATTACTCTGATAGACTCCATATACTTACGAAAATAGTTCAACAATAATGATATGGCTCATTACACTCGTAGAAAATGACATCTTTGTTGCTACCAGACTTTCTTTGTCTAGAAGTAGACTCGACAACCACCAATCCTTCTAGCTCCTTTGAACTTGTTGCCTTGCTTTCTCTTCCAAAGTTGATTGACCCTTCTGAATAGCAGTGACAAATCATATTTGTAATACGGTGGGAGAACTGACTTGGTTTTACGTTATCCCAAATGTTGCGGATAGCAAGAGTTGCCACATACTTTTCTTTTATCCAATAAGGAAAGGGTGAAAAGAACAGGAAAGACCTTTGAGAATTTTTTGAGTTCGGGGGGTAGGTTATGAAAAGGGAAGGTGTGAGCACCCTTTTCATCCGTAGTTATATACAGGCTCTTAATCGCTAGCTCACTTTTGTTTTGAAAATTCTTTTTGTATGTGTTTGAAAATATTTTGAAAAATGCCTAAGCACGACAACTTTGTAATGATTATTGTATCAATTAAGAATGTGTACTAAGTATTTGTTTTTAGAAAATATTTCAGAAAATGTTTGTGTGAAAAAGATGTTTTTTAGTTTTTGTGCGCAAGCGATTACGAGCAATCTACCTACTCAAAAGTCTTTTGTGTTATTTTCATCCTCCTTTAGATAGTGATATCCTACTATTAGTTAATAAGAAGCTCTATTGTTGGATGTGAAGGGACGGGCGCAGGTCGTCGTATAGTCATAAAGGAAACTCGTAGGGGCGCTTTAACAATTTATCGTAAGGGACTGAAAACGTTTACCGAAGGCAGCATCGAAGGGTCATCGAGAGACTACGATCTTTTTAACTGAGGGTCTTTTCTAAAGCGTCCCCACGTTCGAGGGACATGACTATTTTCCGAGGAAACGAGTGGAGTTATCCTAGAGGTGTGTGTGAAGAGTGATTCATGTTCAATTACTTAGTCATGTATTTAGGGTTAGATATTGATTGTTTTTATGTCTTGCCATACATACCCTAATTAAGCTAAACAATTATAAGGAAAGCGGTAAATGCAGAAAGTAAAGGCAGAAATTAAAGGGTCCTACGCTATTACAAAACTTTGGGAAAGGGGGTACAAACCATAAAATCAGGGGGAAAAGTAGTAAACCATAATTAAACTATTACAAACTATTAAAAGTTACATAGTTATAAAACTAATGAAATACGTGACAGTAATAAAATAGGCAAACTTGTAAAATAAACAAAACGAGGAAAGAAATTGTTTTCGTGATTTTTTGATAGAAAAGAGTTTGGAGATTAACCTAAAACCTAATTGATTATGATTAATAAAAAAGAAAGGTTAATTAACTAAACTAAACAAAAAACCTAAAACCTAAGTTGATTTTAATTAAGAGAAAATAATTAATTACCGAAAACCTAAAAAATTAAATTAGGGTTGATTAAAAACCTAAAATTAAATTAGGTTTGTTAAGAAAAATATTTTGAAAATTGTTAGGTTTTATGAAAAAGGAAGAAAATGTGTTAAAAATAACCATATGGTAGGGGTGGGTGTTGAACCCACACCCTTAAGGCTTTTCAGCAACACACTCACCATCAGGCCAAGCGTGCCTTGGTGATGGAATCTGGCTTCAGCGCATTCTATGATAAACCTGCAAAAATATGAAAATATGAGAATAATAAGTGGCAAAAGGCTGGATCGAACCAGGGCTCTTTGACATAAGTGACCTTAACCCACACACTTCTATTGCTGGGGAGGTTGTACATCTATTAACCTATGTCAATCAAAAAATATATAATATAAACCAAAATTCAAAAGTCAACCAACACAAAAACGCACAACTGAGTGGGACCTTTATGTTTTGAATGGACCAATCACAACATCATGTTATGCCACGCGTTTTCAAACACCAGCCAAACCACCCTAGACGGTGGTTCTGGTCACCCTCTCTGATTTCACCAAAATCAAAACATGCGAAACTTAATAAAAATGAAAAAGAAAATAACCCTAATTGACTAATTAAGGTCCCGCGATTTCAATGGTATAATTAGCTTGTCTAAAAATGCTTGCATCGTAAGATCTAAAGATTCAAAAGCTTCATGCCCTAACAATGACACGCTTCTGTTTCTGCACCCAACCTTACATGTAGTACGTCAAAAAAATTCCAAACATTAATATGAACATGAATGTATGCTTCAAATTCATTTAAATCATATGAATTAAAAGTTTGAATTCAAGGAATATTACGCAATTGGTGCAACCTTGATGGCACATTCTGGATGCGTTTTGGCTTAGCAAAGGATTTGGATGAACTCCTGGAAGACTCAGGAGGATGATTGGATCATTAGTATTGAATAAGAAAGGCTGCAACAGGGGTTTCAAGCTTGCCCTAATTCTGGAAATTTTTGTAATCTTTAGGGTGTGTTTGAGGCAGATTTTTCGTGTCCTTTGCATCTGGTATTGTTAGGTATATATAGGACATGATATTAGGTCAACATTTATGGAAGGAATCATGTCATTAAGAGGTGAAGATTTTGATTGAAAATTTGTATGGAAACTTGCTGTTTTTGGCTCAATCTTGCACCAATCAGCCTTGCAGGAATTTGATAGCTTGCATATGTAATCTTGGGCCTTAAATATGATCCATAGCAAAGCCCACATGTCTTAACCTATTGATCTTATATATATATATATATATATATATATATATATATATATATATATATATATATATATATATATATATATATATATATGGATTTAATTGAATAAAAATCAAAATAAATGAAATAAAAATAAAATATAATGCATGAATGGACTTATGGATCCTTAAACATGTCATGAACATGTTTGGATCTGAAAACGTAGGCCCAATAGCCCAAAATTACAAATTTTCTCAATTTGAAATTCATGCATTCTCTCAAAATTACCCAACATGCAATGGTCATAACTCTCTCAATTTTCATATTTTGAAGGTGATCTTGGAATTTTTGGAAAGATCAAGATGTCCTCTACAACCTCTATATTGATCATTTTTGCTTTTGAAGACTTTATCTTAATGTAAGTTACCTTAATAAAACGTGTCTTTTTGTTGACTTTTGAAATGACCTGTAATGTATTGGCTTATATCTCTCAAATGATGCACTTTTTGGACTTGAGCTTTGAGAGACCAAGTTGTAGAGAATTGAATTTCCTTCAAAATAAGCTTTTATTGGGGAAAAGCTGATGAAGCATGTGAAAGTTATGCTTGGTCAAGGTTCAGTTGATTTCTCCTAAGGAAACCCTAATTTAGCAACTTTTGACTTTTGATGATTTGAGAGATTTTCTTGAGGAATCATGACCAACCATTGATCAAATGATGAACATGACTTCAAAATCTTGAATTTTGACTATGTGTTGACCACAATTGAATTTTTACCCAATACAGTTGATTTTCAGTCATCTGAGCCATTAACTAAGCAAACTTATGATGCAAGGCATGAAACTTGACATGAGCATTGTTGAAGACATATGAAGAACCATGAAAACCACTTGAGACCTTAGAAACTCCAAATTTCCTTGTGAAAGATGAATCCCTTATTGTAAGTCCATTGCTTAGGAGGAGAATTTGTCTGATTTATTATTGGGCAACCTTGAGCAAATGAGGACCTTAGGAGAATATATTGAATGAAAAATGGGAGGGAAAATTTTGGGGTACATTAATCTTCATCTTCATCAAAATATTCTTTGAAATCCTAGATCTCTTCTTCTTGAAGAGCTTTAGTCTTCTCAGATCTTTTGACGAATTTAAGAGCAAAAAATTTGCCTCTCTTATGAGGTTTGTCTTGTTCCAACTCAATCTCATGACTTCTCAAAGAACTTACGAGTTCTTTTAGAGAAGTGTTGTTCAGATCTTTCGCCAATTTAAGCGCAGTTACCATAGGCCTCTCCATCTTGTTTGCAGGCTTCTGATAATATTCTTCACATAATCTGAAGTAGAGTATCCTTTGTTCAGAACCTTAAGTCATGCAATCAGAATTTGAAACCTTGAAAACATTGTCTCAATTGTTTCATATTATTCCATCTTGAAGGCTTCATATTTTTTAATAAAAGCGAAGGCTTTGGTATCCTTAACTTGAGAGTTGGCTTCGTGAGTAATATTTAAAGAATCAAATATAGACTTAGCCGAGTCTCTATTTATTATCTTCTCATACTCGGTATAAGAAATCACATTCAGTAAGATAATTCTTGCTTTATGATGATTCTTATAATCTTTTTTGTTGTTCATTCATAGCACTTATTTGAAGCTTATTACCACTAGCATTTATGGGATGTTCATAGACATCAACTACCAAATCCCAAAGATCAACATCATGACCTAGAAAGAAAATTTCTAGTATATCTTTCCAATAATCAAATCTTTCACCATCGAACATGGGAGGTTTAACATTGTAGTTGTCTTTGTCATATGGAACTTTAACTATTTGCGGTGGTGGAATGGCTATAGTGTTTCTAAAATGTATAGATCTTTATCTGACACAGTTAAGTGTTTGATAACAATCAATACTAGAATCAGAGCTCTGATGCCAATTGAAGGTGCAAGAAACACAAGAAATGGGGGTTTGATTTGGATTTCTCAAAATAAAATTTCTCCAAACTCAAACACCAACTATTAACAAAAGAATAAAAATAAACGAACACAATTATTTTATCCTGGTTAACTGTTAATGAAGTTAATCCAATCCACCCGCCAAGGTGATTTTTCCTTCTCAATAAGGACTTAATCCACTATAACCAAACATATTACAAAACCACAACAAGACTACCCATCACTGTTGCAAAACATAAAGAACAACTATCTTTGTCTTCTTGAGTATACAAAATAACTCTTAGTCACTCAAGGAACCAACCACAAAGACCAACTGCCTTCGTCTTCTTGAGTTTATAGGCCTTTACTCAGTCACTCAAGGAACAATCAACTTACAATTGAATACATATTTTATGTTTACAAGATCGATTACAAGAGGATTACATAAGATTTAAGTAAAAATAATAATACAAAAGTATTAAGTAAGTTAACAAACAAAAGTTCATTTCTAGCAAGTTAACAACCAACAACTCCTTGCTTTATAAAAATTACAGATTTATTTTGGCAGAGCTTCAACAACTTGAATAAGCATGAGATTCTTCAAAGTTCTTCAACATTTCCAATTCTTCCAAGTCTTCCTTTTATATCTGAAAAGAAATCCGTTGGTGGGTAGAATAGGAATACCATAATTGAAACAGTCAGTGAGAGAGTGGTAGACATCCTAGTACATAAGTATTGTCCTTGCGCCATAAAACAAGCGTGGTGGAGGTGAGGTGATGTTGTACCTTGTACTACTAATCACATGAAACCTTTTAATATTCTCTTCTATTATTTAGAGGCTTCTGAATGTATAATGGTTGAAGCATGTATATAAGGATCAAAAACTAAGTCTCCAAAACCATGTCATCAGAGTCTTCAGAACTTGATCAACCTTAACCTTGTCATCAAAGTCTTCAGCACTTGGTCTTCAGACTCTTCAAAACTTTGTTCAACAGAACCTTGTCTTCAGAGTCTTCAGAAGTTGGTCTATAGAACCTTTGGTCTTCCGAATCTTCATAAATCGTTCAACAGAAACTTGTCTTTAGAATCTTCAGAACTTGGGAAAGTTAACTTGGAATCTTCAGAGCTTTAGAACATATAAAAAACTCTACAATAGAGTCACAGATATAAGCAATAAAGATAACGTTCTTTCAGAATTGTTGCTTTAATATGCATTCTAAGCCATAAAACACAAACTTGTATTCTTCAGTGTGTTGAGTCCATAATCTGATCACATTACACCTCATTTCTTCAGAGACAGAACCTGTTAGAAAAATATATACACTAAACAAATCATTAGGGTACTAAATTGTTATATAATCAACCATGTAATATTATCACCAAAACTCAAGGCCAGATGCAGAACCAAATCTTGTTCTTACAAACTCACCAAAGTTTCATAAATAGAAAGGAATCAAAGCCCCAAAGAGCCTATATTGCATAGAATGATAATGGAGTAAGTTCATCATCCGATTTAGAAAGTGAGGAATATGTAAATCTTTCTTTGATGGAATCACACCATTCTGATGATAAAGAAGAAGAGTTTAGTAACAAAAAAGATTCTTATGATAATGGTGCTCAAGGAACAAAAGATGAATTACTCAATGAATGTAAAGTTCTATATAAAACTGTGTCAACACAAAAGAAACAAATTTCATCTCTTGAAGAGAAAATTTATACCATGCATAAATATTTTTATTTATTAAAAAGAAATTACTTTGAAAAAGAAAAACATAATTCCACATGCAATGAATGTAATTTACTTTCTTTTCAAATTTTCTAATTAAAAAGAGTTATTGAAAGATGTGAAAAATGACAAATTGAATTGGACGTTGTTCTTAGTTAACAAATATATTCAAATGATAAAAGTGGACTTTATTATTCTAAATATAATAAATCAAGTACTAGTAAAACTATATTTGTCAAGACAAGTGACCAATCCAACAAAGAGAAAGTGAATAAAGTGTAAAATATCCCTCATCATCCTAAGAAGAGATTTGTTAAAAGAGAACTTATGTTCCTATATATATAAGTAATTTTGTTCCTATATGTTTCTATTATGGTATAATTGGCCGCATACTTAATACTCACTATGTAAGAAACTTTAGTGTTGCTAGTGAGTATTATGTGTGGGTCAAAAAAAGAACTAATTATGAAGGACCTAAAGCATGTTGGGTACCTAACAAATCCTAATTTGTTTTATAGGGTTGCTTGAAGGCCACTTCAAATATTTGGTATCTTGATAGTGGTTGTTGCAAGCATATGATAAGTGATATAAACAATTTTTTATCTGTAGTTCTAAAGGCCAAGGGATATGTCACATATGGGGAAAACAAAAAAGGAAAAATTCTTGGCATAGGAAAAGTTGGAGCACCTCCTTTCAAAATTATTGAAGATGTACTTTATGTTAAAGCACAATCTTCTTAGCATAAGCCAACTTTGTGACAAAGTCTTCAAAATCAAGTTCACCAAGGTTGAATGCGTAATTGAAGATGAAGTTACTCATGAGGTGAAACTTTGGGTAACATATTTAATAACATTTTCATGATTAAATAGATGGTTTATCTTTGAAAATAAAATGTCTTATGGTAAGAAACAACGAGTCATGGATTTGGTATAAAAGAGCACCCATATTCATATGAAGCTTTTAAACAAATTAGTTAAACATGATATAATCATTAGATTACCAAAGATGAACTTTGTAAAAGATAAGTTATGTGATGCTTATTAAAAGGGAAAGAAAACCAAATAAAATTTCAATACAAAGAATGTGGTATCAACTACAAGACCACTTCAATTGTTGCACATGGACTTGTATGGTCCATCAAGAACAAAAAGCTTCGGAGGTAATGTATATGCTCTAGTTATAGTTGATGATTTTTCTAAATAATCATGGACATTATTTCTTGTGCATAAAAAATATGCTTTCAAAGCATTTAAGAAATATGGAAAGCAAGTTCAAAATGAAAAATCATTAAAACAATTAGAATTGACCATGGTAGAGAGTTCCAAAATGCATAATTTGAAGAGTTTTATGAAGAGAGGAAAATCTTCCATAATTTTTCAGCACCAAGGACTACTCAACAAAATGGAGTAGTGGAAAGGAAAAATTAATCCCTAATTAAACTTGTAAGAACCATGCTAAGGGATCGAATCTACCGAAGTACTTTTGGGCGGATGCGGTTAGCACAACATGTTATGTAAGCAATCAGGTTATCATTAGGCCAATATTGAAAAGACTCCATATGAACTCTTTAAGGGAATAAACCTAAACATTGCTCACTTTCACATATTTTGATGTAAGTGCTTTGTACTCAACAGTGACAAAGACAATCTCGGTAAGTTTGATGAAAAATATGACAAAGGTATATTTTTTGGTTACTATCTTTCAAGTAAGGCTTATGGAATTTATAATAAAATAACTTTAACTATTGAAGAATAAATTCATGTATCTTTTTATGAATCTAACCCCTTTAAAGAGGATATAGTTGTTTGTGATGATGATGATGATGATGATGATGATGATGATGATGATGATGATGATGATGACGATGATGATGATGAGATTTTAGAAGTACCTATGGAAGACAATTCTAAAAGTGACAAAATTGATCAACCAAAACACAAAGAGGAAAAATTTCAACAAGAACAAAGTCAAAGTGATCTTCTTCAAGAATGGAGAACCCATCATGATCTCCCAATTGATAAAGTTATTGGTGACATTGGAAAAGGAGTTTCAACAAGGCTACATATAAAGGATGCTTGCTTGAATATGGCATTTTTTTCTTAAATAGAACCTTCAAAGATTAATGAAGCCTTAGAAGACGACCAATAGATACTTTCCATGCAAGAGGAATTAATTCAATTTGAAAGAAATCAAGTTTGGGAACTTGTTCCTAGTCCAAGTGGTAAACACATTATTGGTACCAAATGGGTGTTTAAGACCAAACTTGATGAGAATGGTATAATTGCTCGAAACAAAGCAAGATTGGTGGCTCAAGGTTATAATCAACAAGAAGATATCGACTTTGAAGAAAGTTTTGCTCCATTTTCAAGGTTAGAAGCTATTCATTTATTACTTATTTATGCGTGTTCATTAAATATTCAATTATTCAAAACGGATCTCAAGAGAACCTTCTTGAATGGATACATCAATGAGGAAGTCTATGTCAAACAAACTATCCATTTTGAAGACTTCAAGGATCCTTCACATGTCTTCAAGTTTAGAAAAGCTCTTTATGGCTTAAAGCAAGCACCAAGCACATGGTATGATAGACTTAGCACCTTTCTTTGTGAAATATGATTTGAAAAAGGTAAAGTTTCTACTATGTTATTCATTAAGAAAATCAAGATCACACTTTAATTGTTCAAATCTGAATTAAAGACATCATATTCAGATCAACAAACAAAGATCTATGTGAAGAATTTTCAATTATGATGCAAGGAGAATTCGAGACGTTTGTGATGGGTAAGATGAACTATTTTATTGGAATTCAAATTAAGCAATTAAAAATAACATATTCATCAACCAATCCAAGTATTTCAAGGAATTGTTGAAGAAATTTGATATGGACAATTACAAAGAGATTGCTACTCCAATAGGCTCTGGTACATATGTTAATTAAGAAAAATCTGGTGTTCCTATTGAAATCACAAAGTATCAAGGTATAATTGAGTCTTCACTTTATTTGACGACAAGCTATCCTGACATTATTATTAGTGTTTGTCTATGTGCTAGTTTTCAAGCAGATCCAAAGAAATCTCATATCACTTACGTGAAATGAATCACGAAGTATCTGAAGAGAACAATAAATGTTGGACTATGGTATCCTTAAGGTATTATATATGATTTAGTTTGTTATTATGACCCAGACTATGCGGGTTATAAAACCGTTTGCAAAAGCACAAGTGGAACATGTAACATCCTAGGAAATGCTTTAGTGTCATGGTGTTGTAAGAAACAAGTATTCGTTGCTCTTAGCACTACAAAGCAAAGTACATAGTAGTGGGTAGTCGCTATGCACAAATTCTATGGCTCAAGCAACAACTTCATGACTACAAACTTAATATCGTATGCATTATGTAACACCATAATTTAAATTATTTTATTTATTTAAAATTTTTATATGAATTTTGTGTATTTATTTAATTATTATGTGGTGATAATTAAATTAGTTTGGATGGTATGTGTGTGTGACCTTGAGAGGAAAGTGTAGAGAGTAATTAGAAGTTGGTAGAATTATTAGAATTATTAATAATTAAATAATAATATTTTATTTTGATTTATTTAATTAAAATAAGAAGAGTATAGAAATTAGGTTAAAAAGTGTATAATAGAGAATTAGGGGGTTAGTAGAGAGACTTATGTTTAGTTGGGTCAAAATTATAACTATAAGGAGATTTATCCTAAGTATAATATTAGGAGATAAACCTAGATTATGGAAAAATGTATCAGTACATAGAAAGAAGAGAGAAAAAGGCTAGAGGCTAAGGGAGATAAGAGGGAGGTTAAATCTTAAAGGAAGAAAACATCAACCAAGTTAGAGAATCAAATCGCTTGTTAGGAATTAAGATAAGGGGGGAGAATAACGTTAATAAAGGGTATATGCATGAGGGGTAGGGTAGAGGAGTCCTTAACCTTCAATAGGGTATTGGGTTTATGAAATTTTGAGTTTCTATGATATGATGATGTTAATTGGCTGAATTTATGTGGAGTTTTATGTATAATTTGATATGTACTTATTATTTTGAAATTGTTAATATTTTACCCCATTATCAAAGGTTGAAGCTTTGGGGTTAATATGTTTTTCAAGAAAACTAAGAATTATATATGTTAAATTTTTGTTTTACTCGTTATATAATTTTAGTACATAGAATTCTGAGATCGAGGATTTATACGGAATCAAAATCAAAGGTCCGAAAGGCCTCCAACGATGAAAAAACATAGAAATTATGCATTCTACAGTTGAGAGTCGACACACATGTCACATGGGCCGACTCATACTGAGTCGTTGCAAATCTAGACTTTCTATCCTTATGGACTCGACACATAAGTCCCATAGGCCGACACATGAGTCCCATGGGTCGAATCTACATGCTCCCTGGAGGTGACACATATTGGGCAGAATTTGAAAAAAAATCGTTTTAACTTAAGTTGTATTATCCGACGATTTTGGCCATAACTTTTGATCCTAAGTCTAAATGAGTTGACGTTTGAAGCGTTGGAAAACTAATGCTAATTACTATCAAATATAACTATTTTTAGGGGATGAATATGTTGTGATAAGATGAGAAATTGACGTGGATTACATGGGTTGTTGATGTTATGTTGGAGATGATGAGGATTGGTAACTTTGAAATTATTTAATGATTGTGTTGCATTAATTTCATTTGTGATTGCATGGTAATCTTAAGAGTGAATTACAAGAGTCGTCAGTGCATTATGTTAGGACAAAGAGGGGTCTTAACACATTGACAATGATATGTATGATTCATGCATCATTTGAGTTGTGTTAAGAGGCATGTTCGCTAGTTCATAAAGGGGAGTGGTGGCTTGTCGCAAGATTAGAGAGGGGGCTTGTGGGTTCAGAGAAGGGACTCGGTTCCCTAGAGAACCAAATATCGAGTTGGTACCACATGTATATGAATCGAGTTGCATAGTCGAGTTGCATTACATAAATGAATTATATGTGTGATGTTAAATTGTGCGTGATTCCTGAGTTGGGTGTGAGAATGTGTTGTGTGATGTTGTATGCAATTATCTGTAAAATATGTATGTGTTTGATATTCTACCTTGAAATATGTACTGCTTACTTTATTAATGTGATTTTCCACCCCTTTGTAGTTATTGTGGTTTGCGCTCTTCCTTGGAGTACATATAAGCAGGTAATTGAGTAGTTGCTTAGAGAAGAGGTTGGCGCGAGGCTATTCATATTTATATATTTTTTTGCCTTATTAGAATTACGTTGCTCTTATATGTAACAATGGGAGGGGAAACATGATCTTTTATTCGGTTATGTTAATTAGAGATTTTAATGTTGCACTCTTGTCGTTGTGATTACTATGTTTTATGGAGATATTTACTATGTGTTACCCGAGTTTAATAAAGTTAATTCACAATAGTTATATGATTTGTAAAGCATGTTTACTTTTAATTCTGTTGCGATGATACCCTAAGTGAAGGTGAGCATGCAATGACAAGTGTTGAATGTTTTATTATAAATTTTAAGTGTTGCAGAGCATATGAGTTTGACGTCGAGTAACATCCTAAGTGTGAACATGTGTTTTCTACATGCTTTATTTTTATAATAATATGCAAAGTGTTTTTAGGGTGTTACATAATTGGTATCAGAGCAGGTCAGTCCATCCATCTAGATTGTGTAATGTTGTTTATTCCGTAGTACACGACATGTGTGTGAAACACTATTGGTGCTTGCTTATTTTTCTAACCACTTATCTGTAAGAGTTTGATTGAAAAAGTGGGCGAGAAGATTGTGATTCTCTGAGATGTTTCAGTTGTGAAGTGTTTGTTCACTGTTCCGGTGATTTCAAGAGTGTTGGTGTTCTCGAGGTGTTGTTGTTTCCTAAACCCAAAAAGAGTACGGGTTCAAGATTCATGTCTGCCTGTCTGGTCAAAGTTCCTTGAGAGGGGATGATTAGGTACTTGTATGGTTCACATATCTGAGAGTGTAGAGCGATGTTGTGGATATTGATATGCTTGTTATGTGTGACTTTCCTTATGTTTTTCTCTGTGATATTTGCAACTTGTTTCCAGCGCGAGAAGTTGAATCAACTTGATGTTATCCTTGGAATGAACTGGTGGGAGTTCAACCGTGTTCATATCAACAGTTACACCAAGACATATATGTTTCTAGAGTTAGTGGAAGAGGAAGATTCATTTGTGTACGCTAAACGAGTGAATGGGGTTGTGAAAGATGGTGTTATAGTGTTTATGATGATAGCTTCGTTGAATGCCAAGGGTAAGGAAGTAATTGGTGAATCATCTATCATTTATGAACTTTTAGAAGTGTTTCCTGAAGAAATCAATGATTTACCGCCAGAGCGTGAAGTAGAGTTTATGATAGACTTGGTACCTGGTACTAGTCTTGTTTCAATGACTCTGTATCAGATGTCTGTTGCAGAGTTGAATAAGCAACTAGAGGATTTTCTCGAGAATAATTTATTATGCCTGGTATTTTTTCATGGGGTGCACCAATGTTGTTAGTGAAGAAAAAGATGGTAGTATATGTTTATGTGATGACTATCGATAATTGAATAAAGTTACTATTAAGAATAAGTATCTGCTTTTAAGGATTGATGATTTGATGGATCAATTAGTAGGGGCTTGGGTCTTCAATAAGGTTGATTTGAGGTCAGGATATCACCAGATTTGTGTGAAGGCTGGAGATATTCCAAAGAATGCATTCAAAACAAGGTACGACCATTGCGAGTATTCAATGATGTCATTCGGTGTGTCTGACGCTCCTAGTGTGTTCATGGAGTATATGAACATAATTTTTAATTCATATTTGGATAAGTTTGTGGTGATGTTTATTGTCGATATTCTGATTTATTCAGAGACTGGTGAAGAGTATGCTAAACATCTAAGAGTTGTGTTAGAACCGTTGAAAGAGAAGTAATTGTATACTAAGTTGTTAAAGTGCAAGTTTTGGTTAAGAGAAGTGAGCTTTCTCAACCATGTGATTTCTAGTGGAGGTATTGTTGTTGATCCTTTGAGGGTTGAGGTTGTGTTGTAGTGGAAGACTCTGAAGTCTGTCACTGAGATCTGAAGTTTTCTTGGGTTAGCTTGTTATTATCGTAGGTTCATTGAGGGATTTTCCTAGTTAGCTTTGTGATTAAATCACTAAGAAGGGTCTTGATCATGTTTGGAATGTGAGGTGTGAAAAGAGTTTCCAAGAGCTTAAGAGGAGGTTGACGTCGACTCTACTGTTGATTCTACCGAGTGCAACTGAATCTTTTGTCGTGTATTGTGATGCTTCTAAGATGGGTTTGAGTGGTGTGTTAAAGAAGAATGGACAAGTTGTAGCTTATGCTTCAAGACAACTTAAAGTCCATGAGAAGAATTATTCTACGCATGACTTAGATTTGGATGCCATTGTGTTTGCACTTAATATTTGGAGGCATTATTTGTTTGGCTCTAGGTTTGAAGTGTTCAATGATCATAAGGGCTTGAGGTACCTATTAGATTAGAATGAGCTTAATATGAGACATAGGAGATGGCTTGAGTTGTTGAAATATTATGATTTTGGTTTGAATTGCCATCTAGGTAAAGCCAATGTCGTGGCTGATGCACTGATTCGGAAGACATTGCATATGTCAACCTTAATGGCTAGAGAGTTGAAGTTGATCAAATAATTTAGAGATTTAAGTTTGATTTATGAAGTCAAACCACAAAATATGAAGCTGGATATGGGGAAGCTTACTACTGGTATTATTGATGAGATTAAAGAAGGTCAGAGGACTGATTTAAGACCCGTTGATTAATTAGATTTAATAAATCAAGGTCGAGGTGGTGATTTTAGAATCGATGAGAATAGTGTTATGAGATTTTGTGATCGAGTGTGTGTTTCGGATGTGCCAGAACTTAAGAAGAGTATTTTAAAGGAAGGACACCAAAGTGGTCTGAGTATTCATCCCGGTGCTACGAAGATGTATCAAGACTTGAGGAAGATGTTTCGGTGGCCTGGAATGAAAAAGGAAGTTGATGAGTTCATGTATGTGTGTTTGACTTGCCAGAAGTCAAAAGTTGAGCATCATAGGTTGTTGGTTTTATTGTAGCCATTGTTTATTCCTAAGTGGAAGTGGGAAAAAATTTCGATAGACTTTGTGTCTGGGTTACCGAGAACAGTGAATAGTTATGACATTATTTGGGTTATTTTAGATAGGTTGACTAAATCAAATCATTTTATTCTGATTTGACTTAATTATCCATTGGAGAGGCTAACAGAGTTGTATATTTAAAAGATTTCCAGTTTGTATAAAATTCCTTCCAGCATTGTATTTGACAGAGATATGAGGTTTACGTCTAGGTTCTGGGAGAGTTTGCAGAAAGCTTTTGGTACAGAGTTGTGTTTGAGTTCTACTTCTCATATGTAGACAAATGGTCACACAGGGAAGAGTATTAAATCCTTAGAGGACTTGTTGAGAGCTTGTGTTCTAGTACAAGGACGAGCTTGGGATATCTTTTTACTATTGATTGAGTTCACCTACAAAAACAATTTTGATTCGAGTTTTGGAATGGCACTGTTTGAGGCATTGTAAGGTAGAAGGTGTAGGACGTCTTTATGCTGGTATGAATCAGTAGATGGTGTTATAATTGAACCTGAGATTGTACAACAGATCACTAAGAAGACCAAAGTGATCCAAGAAAATATGAGAGTTTAGTAGAGTCGCCAAAAGAGTTACCATGATAAGCGAAGATAGACACTTGAGTTCCAAGAGATGGATTACGTGTTTCTGAGGATTACTCCGGTAACTGGTGTTGGTCTAGCTTTGAAGTCTCGAAAGCTCACTCTGTATTTCATCAGTCCATATTATATTTCGAAGAGGATAGGAGAAGTGGCATATTGGATCACTTTGCCACTGTCGCGTGCTAATCTTCATGATGTGTTTCATGTGTCTTAGTTGAGAAGATACATTTCGGATCCGTCTCATGTTATCCAAGTGAATGCTGTGCAGGTGAGAGATAACGTGTCTGTTGAGGCATCACCCATAAGGATAGAGGATTAGAATATAAAGAAGTTATATAGTAAAGATATTACCTTGGTGAAGGTATCTTAGGGAGAACTTGCAGGTGGGAACATGACTTGGGAGCTTGATAGCCAGATGAGGGATTTGTATCCAAATCTGTTTACTTAAGGTAACTTTTGAGGCGAAAATTCTTTAAGTGGGGGAGAGTTGTAACTCCCTAATTTAGATTATTTTATTTATTTAAATTATTTATGAATTTTTTGTATTTATGTAATTATTATATGGTGATAATTAAATTAATTTGGGTCGTAATGGTGTGTGACCTTGAGAGGAGAGTGTAGAGAGTAATTAGAAGTTGGTAGAATTATTAGAACTATTAATAGTTAAATAATAATATTTTATTTTGACTTATTTAATTAAAATAAGAAGAGTAGATAAATTTGGTTAAAAAGTGTATAATAGAGAACTATGGGGTTAGTAGTGAGAGACTTATGTTTAGTTGGGCCAAAATTATAATTATAAGGAGATTTACCCTAGATTTGGGATAACTTGTCAGTACGTAAAAAGAAGAGAAAAAGAGGCTATAGGCTGAGGGATACAAGAGGGAGACTTAAGTTTGAAGAAAGAAAACATCAACCAAGTTAGAGAATCAAATTGCTTGCTAGGAATTAAGGTAGGGAGAGAATAACCTTATTAAAGGGTATATGTATGAGGGGTAGGGTAGAGGAGTCCTTAAACTCCAATATGGTATTGGGTTGTTCATGAAATTTTGAATTTATATGATATGATGATGTTAATTTGGATGAATTGATGTGTATTTTCGTGTATAATTTAATATGTACTTACTATTTTGAAATTGTTAATATTTTCTCCCATTATTGAAGGTTGAAGCTTTGGGGTTAGTATGTTTTTGAGAAAACTGAGAATTATATGTGTTAAATTGTTGTTTTACTCATTATATTATTGTAGGATGTCAAATTCTAAGACTGAGGCTTTTTACGGAATCGAAATCGGAGGTCAGAAGGCCTCAAATGATGAAAAAATGCAGAACTTCTACATTCTACAGTTGGGAGTCGACACACATATCGCATGGGTCGACCCATACCGAGTCATTGAAAATTTAGACTTTCTATTCTTTTGGAGTTGGCACATACGTTCCATAGGTCGACACATAACTCCCATGGGTCGATACATAACTCCCATGGGTCGACACATGCTCCCTAGGAGTCGACACATACTGCGTAGAATTTGAAAAAAAAATAATTGTTTTAACTTAAGTTGTATTCCCCGATGATTTTGGCGATATCTTTTGATCCGTAAGTCTAAATGAGTTATTGTTTGAAGCATTAGAAAGCTAATGCAAATTACTATCAAATTTAATTGTTTTCAGGGGATGAATGTGTTGTGATAACCTAATAAATTTATGTGGATTACATGGTTTGTTGATGTTATATGGAGATGATGAGGATTTGTAACTTTAAAATTATTTAATGATTGTGTTATGCTGATTTCATTCGTGATTGTGATTGCATGGTAATTCGGAGAGTGGATTATGAGAGTTGTCAGTGTATTATGTTAGGACCAGGGAGGGATCTTAACATATTGACAATGATATGTATGATTCATGTATCTTTTGAGTTATGTCAAGAGGCATGTTCTCTAGTTCAGAGAGGGGACTAATGACTTCTCCCAAGCTCAGAGATATGGCTTAGATCTTCGAGACGAGGCTCATGGGTTTAGAGAGGGGAGCCAGTTCTTGAGAGAAACAAATATCAAGTTGGTACCACATAAATATGCATCGAGTTGCATAGTCGAGTTGCATTACATAAAAGAATCATATGCATGATGTTAAATTGTGTTTGATTGTTAAGTTGGGTGAGAGAATATGTTGTGTGATGTTGTATGCAATTATTTGTAGAATATGTATACATTTGATATTCTACCTTACAGTATGTACTTCTTACTTTGTTAATGTGATTTCTCACCCCTTTGTTGTTGTTGTGGTCTATGCTCTTCCGTGTAGTACAAATAAGCAGGTAATTGAGTAGCTTCTTAGAGCGGAGGATGGCACAGGGTTGTTATTCTTTATTTTTTGTTTTTAATTATTAGAATTATGTTGCTCTGATATGTAACACTGGGCAAGACAAGCATTTCCTTTTATTCGATTATGTTAATTAGAGAGTTTAATGTTGCACTCTCGTTGTTGTGATTAATATGATCTTTGATGGATATTTTTATTATGTGTTACCTGAGTTTAATAAAGTGATGTCATGATACTTATATCATTTGTGAAGCATGTTTAATTTTAATTCCACTGCGATGATACTCTAAGTGAAAGTGAGCATGCGATAACATATGTTAAATGTTTTATTTTAAATTTTAAGTGTTGCAGAGCATATGAGTTTGATGTCGAGTAACATCCTAAGTGTGAATGTGAGTTTTCTACATGCTTTATTTTATAATAATAAGCACGGGGTTTTTAGGGTGTTACACATTCCAACGATGTGATAACACAAGTGAAATTAACATAACAAAGAATCTAGTCATGCATTCAAGAACCAAATACATTAACATACGACATCACTGAAGGTTCAAAGAAACACAAGAAAAGGGGGTTGAATTAGTTTTCAAGGTTAAATTTCTTTCTATCACCCAAACACAAACAACGGAAATGTAACAATGATAATGGAACATAAGTAATTTTATCCTAGTTCACTGTTAAGTAGGTTACCTTCAATCCACCCACCAAGGTGATTTTCCTTCTCAACAAGGACTTAACTCACTAATCAAAAACCATAATTACAACCTCAATGAAACACTATCAAAGACTTCTCAAGGATTCTGACTATACCCTAGTCCCTCAAGGAATTCAACCTAGTGGTTAAGATTACAAGATTTTTGTGTTTACAAAGTGCTTCTAAAAAAGCTGATACATACAATTTCAATACAACAAGATTTTCTAACAAATAATTAAAGGTATAAAGCTTTCAAAATAACAACACCTTTCTTCTTTGTGTAGTTTCTCAAATTTTCGTTCTCTGTGCTTCTAACGTCATTATCTTTTCCATGCTTCAAAGAATTCTTTATATAGATGATGAATAGATCCGTTGGAGGTTGAATTTGGAATATCTTAATATCATAGTTGCATGAAGATGTTTGATTGCACAGTAGTAGAGTGGCACTCGCAACATAGTGGAAAGATGGATGTGACGTGTTGAAAAAGTTGGTACAACAGTACAACCTTTTATCCTGTTTTGTAGGGTAATGGAGGGGATATATGATAATTATGTACTATTTTAATATTTCCTCACTATCTTTCTTCAGAGTTGACGTCATGAGTTAGAGGCTTTGAATAAGATACGATGAAGCTTGATTAGAGTTCATAGTCAATCTTCAGATCTTTGAGAATGTTGAGACTTCAGAGTCTTGAATTATCAGAGTCATTATGGATAAGATTCTTCCAAGAGTTGACTTGAAACTTTCAGATGCATATTTACCATTGTAAACACATCTTTGTATTCTTTAAAGGTTTAGAGCGTGTTTGATGTAAAAAGTCCATAATTGCTTGTTCAGAGTCCAGAACTTGCTTGTCTAGAGTCCATAGTCTATATATCAGAATATGCACACTTAACAAAGCGTTAGAGTACAAAATTGTTCTCCATGCAATGTATACTTTGTTATCATCAAAACTTAAGGATTTGTTGTAAAACCAAACTTGTTCCAACAATCTCCCCCTTTTGATGATGATAAAACCATGCATTTAGATGAACAATTTTTACTTTGATACACAATAGTTTAAAATATCGGAGTTAGGTTTCTAATCTCCCCATGAGTTTAAACATAATAAAACATGCAGCTTCATCAGAGTGAGTTTGCAAGCCCCCCCCTGAGAATGAGATTATCAAAATTTTCATGACTTCTTTAGAGTGAGATTTGCAAGCTCCCCCCCTGAGAGTAGTGTTGTACCCCAAAATTTACCCTCTTCATTTCGACTTTAATTTGGCTTATATTGCATCATTATATGCATGTATATCATTGGTTCTATGGTTATAGGATCAGGGTATTTTCATATGAGCCTCAGCAAATTGTAAGAGATGTTTATTTCGTCAATAAACATTCTCATGATTTTTTATGCTAATAATCGGCCCGCCATTTCACACGGTTCAGGTAGTTGGAAATTCACAGGGCCAGTTTGGTTTATCATGTTCATGTATTTTTTTGCCAAGATATCCTTGTCGATGTATTCTCAGATTCATGTGTGGCTCGAGATTTATTTCTTTGAAGAAGAGCTCTGAATGTGCGAGTTGTTTCAAAGAAATACAACGGAAAAGTATGCTGGAAGTGCAGTTTTTGGACACTAAAAAATTCATAACTTAGAGCCCTCGACTCGTTTTGGACTCGTTTTAGTGGCTAAAATTATTTCTCGATGTTCTATACATTTCATCTCTCACGAATATAAGCTAATTCTGCTCAGAAGGTCTCCAAAATTGTGGACTTATCAAGTGTATTCGTACGGGGAAATTGTGGCAAATGTTTATCTGCATCACATTCAAAAATCATAAATCGGTCGATTTTTATTGTATCAAGATAGTTCTAGTGGCATTGCCTCACTAATTGAGTTAGCTGAATTTTGGTTTCTATTTCCAAGAGCAAATGATATCCCGAAGGCTTTTGTTTTTGACCCGAAGCGTGTGCAACGCACTGAAAATCCTGAGTTGGGAATTAAAGTTGTTTGAGGTGAAACTTTGGAAATTTATAACTTTCTCATCGTTTTTCCAATTGAGCCCATCCTCGGACACGAGGTCGTCCTGGATATTGGCTACATTTTGGTTTCACTGTTCAACTTTAGAAATCACACCTAGGTTCCCACGAATTTGCCCAGAATGTGTCACACTCAAGTGATTCAAAAAATTGCACTTTGGCTTGTGGTTATTTGAGGTCCATTAATCAAATCCAGTGACATAATTCCACACTATATATTCCTTTGGACTCCAATTTTCAAGAGGAGGCTCTCATAATTCATACAACTTAAAAACACTCTAAACTTTCTCCCAATTCTCTCAAGGATCAAATCAAAATTCTACAACTTTTTCATCAAGAACACAACAACAATTGCATCAAAATCCAAAAGTCAAGATCAAGAGTAATTCTTCTCCAATTGTTGATCCATTCATTACGATCTATATACCAAAGCCTCCTCTTGACTTCTATCAGTGAGTTTTCTTGAATTAAGCACTTTTTGAAATAAGTGATTATTTGAGAAGCACTTTTTTAATCAAGCATGAATTGAATCTAGGTTGAACTTTGAATTGAGAATATAGATCTAAGCCTAGAATTGTGAATTGATTTGATGATTATGTGTAAATCTCAAATTGGATAGTGGAAAATAAATGCTTATTGAATTAAGTGGATTTACATGAAAGTGCTTAATTATTGAAACAAATTGATGATGTTGCATAAAGCTTAGTTGTTGATCCTTAGTTCATCATGTATAATGTGAATATAAACTTTAAATTATGCAAATCATGTGTTTAGAGGGTCTTGTGTTTGATCAATTGCCTAAACTATTGGAAATGTCCAAAAATCTTTAAAACTGCCTCTGATGCGAGGGTAACCGGTTACCCAGATATGGTAACCGGTTGCCATTCATTTCGCTCACAAAAATTTTAAAAACTGTCACGAGGTAATCAGTCACCCAGTTATGGTAATAGGTTACCCCAAGTTAGTAGAAAATTTCCAAATTTTTTAAAGTTTTGGTAACCGGTCACCCAATTATGGTAACCGGTTACCCCAAGTCAGTAGCCAATTTTCAACTTTTGGTAACCGGTTACCCAATTATAGTAACCGGTTACCCAGGCAGAAATATCAATTTTTACTTTTTTTATTACATGTTTGCACATATTGTCTTGTTACTTCTAACTTCTTTTGTGAATTCTTTACAAGGTACATTATTAGGCCTTCAACCTTTAATTAGCGCATGATTATTAGCTGAAAGGGCATCTTATGCAATCACTTGTTAAGTGAAAATTTGCGTATGGTACGCAAATGATATCGTTCTTGCATAAATCATGTTTTCGTGCAGGTACCCGGGGATCACACGGATGTGTCCGCTACATATTCCTCCATATGATTGTTATTTTGTATCTTGTATGGATTGTAATTCGTACAAGTACTTTGTTAATGATGTCAGAATGTCCGATACATATTCTGTGCCATATACTCACATTTTTTGTACACTGTGCTATTATACTTGTGTTTGGATCGATATCTAGTGCAGGTGTATTTTGGTACTCTGGTGTATCCGCTACATATTCCGATCTTAATTTGTTGATACTTTGACGCTTAGGCTGATGGTATTTTCTTTATTGATGATAGCAGCTCGCGGAGTTTTCTGGTTTTCTTTACTATTGCTCACCATCTAAGGATTGTTATCCGTTTGGTATAGTTCCCTTCTATTTTCCTTTTTGCATCTTATTGCTTTCTAGAGATAATGTAAAGTAGGACTTTTACTACTTTCCTTGCCATGAGAAGTAGGAATAGAGATGTATGACAAGGATTTTTGTTGCTAATTATGTCAGCAATCCCTCTGGTTTATGTAAAGACCCGTTTAGGGCAATTCCGCAATTTTTGCATTACGTGTGCTATTTGTGATTGTTTATAATCCTACCTTTGAAATAGGTATTCTGCACGTGTGTTTACATTTGTGCTCGCATATTCCTCCACCCTAATAAGTCCTCAAAAGGAGGCGGGAAGAAAGGGTTCACAATCGAACCCCGCATTTCATCCGTGTCATCCTTAGTTCACGTTGTACGTCGATACTTTGGTTTTGTGCAGATCATATGTATCTAGTTGGTCATGTGGAAAAGGGTTTCACAATCAAAACCCCACACTTTGTCAGAAGTTCGCAATGGCCATTGTTGATGCTTCGCTATCCGTTTGTTTTCTTTGGGTGATCCATTCCCCTTAGCTAAAACATTGCTTTTATTTTTTATTTCATCTCAGTCTCCCGCTTGTTTGCTTCGGGTGAACCGCTCCCCTTAGATAAAACATTTTCTATTCATACCCCCATCCCCTGAGTCAGTATATCCCGATTGTGTGCTTTTGTCAAAGCACTTGTTTGTATATACACTGCTCCCTTAGGATGTGCTTGTTTCTTTCCCGATTTGAGCTAGACCTTAAGATAGGCAATCCATGCATTCTAACAATAGGTAGATATTTTCCCTTTATCCTTGACATAGGGCCATCATTGTATGATAACATTAGGGATTAGATTTAGGATAATCTCTCTTAGATATTTTTCTTTCTTTTGCACCCTTGCATTAAGACTAAAACTCTTTTTCTTAAAAATGCATAAAACATCTAATAACTTTCAAATCCTTCTTTAAGATAAAAAACACTAACCAACTCCTTTACTTTTGCCAATCGACTTTTCTCTTCTAAGAGCATGTTAGATCCTTTCCACTACATGTCGTAAGTCTCCAAAGGTCAAGCAGAAATGGAATAATTAAATTTAACATTGTTCAACTAAAAAACACAAACCCACCAAAACAAATGAGCTGAACTACGACTGCTCTGATTCCTTAAAAGGGATACGTAGGAAGAGGCTTTTTGTGGGGCCTAATCAAGCATATCTTTGTAAAATTATCTTTCTTTTCCCCACAAATTTATTTTTCCCTACATTATTTTCTCTTTTCTTTTGCATGCATTCCCTTTTAGATTTTAAACATTAGACATAGATTTTGAACACACCCATAGATTAGAACAAACAAGAGTGGATACCATAGAGTACTACGGGCGTGTGTGGTGCTAATACCTTCCCCTCGTGTAACAGAATCCCTTACCTGACCTCTCGATCGTTTGACCGTGATTTCTCCATTCTCAGGTTTACTCGATGTTTGCCTTTCCTTTCCCGTGGGATAAAAACGTCTGATAGCAACTTCATTGATTTCATCTTGATGATTTGTTCAGTCGGTTGTTTTAGCTGGTGACTTCACTGGGGACGGTTGACCAAATACTGGCCCATCCCGAAGTCGCTCCTAGCTCTTGTTTTCTTTTATTTGGGTGTTAATTTTTATTCTTTCATTTTATTCATTCATACATGTTTACCTGAGAATATACGTGCATTGCATTTTACTGTATCCCATATACTCCTGCTATGTTATCTCTGTTTCATGAGGGGTGGGTGTCACAAGAGGTAAAAGGCCCAGTACCCAGGCGAAGTGACAAACAACAAGAACACTAGGAATAGAGTGGAACACGATCGGTAGGGGATGTAGATATCCCTATTCGGTTATGTTGTCCATGCTCAGATGAAGCCCTATGATGCCATCATTATTACGTAGGTGTATGGTGATGGTACTCTCTAAATAGACCCAGGATTTTGAGTTACCCTTGCCTTATCCTGACCTAGTTTTGACTCGTGAGTGGGGCAAGAATGAATGCAATCTTTTATAGGTACAGATGGTGACTGTTATTGTCATGTCATGGAAGGTTTGGTTCTCAAATTTATTTTCTGAGTTTTCTGATCCGGTGTCTCTGAGGCTTCTTTGATTAGTGTTTTGGGTCTTTGATCCTGGTATTCATGGTGTAGTCAGAAACAACACAACGACTAGTATTGGGGATACTTTGGTTCCATGATCATTGTATTTGCATCATAGCATATTCAGTTTTACAAAAGAAATGTATAAAAAAACATATGTGAAAAGGAAACTAATCTGCATATGCATGCCATTTCCAGGTTGATTTGTGGTTATCATCAAGAATGGATAATAACGCTGGCAAAGGAAAAGAGCTGCTCAAGAAGACATCTTGTTACCATTTTCATGGTTTTCCGCTGACTCGGTTGAAAGAATTGGGTTTTTTTGTAACCGGTCCGAATGAGAAGTCGTTCAGGGCTAGATATGGGAATCTATTGCCATTACTGTATGATGGTTATGAACATTGGGCTATGGTATCTCTTCTGTTATTTTATGATCCTCTATTGCGTTGCTTTACATTCCAAGATTACCAACTAGCACCAACTCTTGAGGAATATGCATACATACTTGATGTCAAGATTCCGGGTTGCACACCATTTATTTTCTCGCCCGAAGTTCTTGATTATGTGGCTATCGCTAAGGCTCTTTATTTGAACCCTAGTGATGTGAGAAATAATTGGGAAATAAGATATGACACGCCTGGTTTTCATTTGGACTTTTTGGTAGCCAATGCTACAGAGTTTGCAAGAAACAATGATTGGATCGTGTTTAATATGTTACTAGCCGTCATGATCTATGGTATCATCCTTTTGCATAATATAGAATACTTCATGTATTTCTCATCCATATGTGTGTTCATGAATGGAAATCCGGTTGTTGTACCCTATAATTATCCCTCCCTTTTCTTCAAGACATTCTCTTAGGATTCTCAAACGCTCAAGGTTGCCCAGGAATTGACCAGACAAGTTCTCTTCCTAAGCAATGGGTCCACAACTAGGGTTTCATCTTTCACAAGGAAATTTGGGTTTCAGAAGCCTAAAAGGGAATCCATGGGTCCTCATAGGTCTTCAAGAATGCTCATACCAAGTTTCATGCCTTGTATCACAAGTTTGCTTAATCAATTGCTCAGATGATGGAAAATCAACTGTATTGGATAAAAAGTCAAATGTGGTCAACATACAGTCAAACCTCAAGATTTTTGGTCAACATTAATATTTTAAATTCACATTCATCATTTGATCAAGGTTTGATCATGATTCATCAAGAGATTGCTCAAAAGTCAAAAGTTGCTAAATTAGGGTTTTGATCATTCCTCTAGGAGAAGTCAACTAAAGTTTGACCAAGCATAACTTTCACATGCTTCATCAGATTTTCCTCAACCATCCAATTCTCTACAACTTTGTCTCTCTAAGCTCAAATCCAAAAAATGCTTCATTTGAGAGATATGGGCCAATACATTATATGTCATTTCAAAAGTAAACAAAAAGTCATCTTTTGTCAAAGCAATTTACACAAAGGAAAAAAGCTTCAAATGTAAAATTACCAACATGAGAGTTTTAGAGGACATCTTGAGCTTTCCAAAAAGTCCAAAATCACCTTCATATGATAAACATTGAGTGAGATATGATTCGTGCAAGTTGAGCAATTTTTTAGGAATGCATGAAACTTCAATTGGATAATTTTGAATTTTTTGAGCTAGTAAACCTAATTTTTGAGGTCCAAACATGCTTATAACATGTTATAGGACTTCTAAGTCAATTTATACAAGTCTATGATTTTTATTTTATTTATTTCAATTTTTATTTGATTCTTGCAAAAGAATTAAAATAAAATATTGAATAAATAAACTAATGAAGGGGTGGATCATGTTTGGATCAGTTGGAGGCCCATTTACCACCAAACAAAATCGTGTACGACTATTAGAGGAAAGAATCTTGAGATTTTGGAAATTTTTCAAAGCTTATGGAAAGAAATCTTTCCATCTTTTGTTTGACCTAATTTGGTCTTCTATATATACACAAGCATATGAGACCTTAAGGACAGACACAACCTGCCTCAACAACACGTCCTAAAGCTCTTAAAAATTCTCAAAACTAGGGTGAAATCAAAACTTGTTTGTCAGTCAATCTCAATCCAAACCAAGGATCCAAACATATTCCTGAAGGTTACAGGAAGTCATCCTAATCATCCTTGAAGCTTGTAGAAAACCAGAACTCACCAGCCAAGTCGCTCCGGTTTGCTCATATTCTTCAATCTCAAACTTTTTATTCTTGTCACATAAATTGATTCTAAGCATATACATATGTTCATAATGATGTCTAGATTCGTTTAGAACCATTACTTTTAAGGTTTGATGCAGGAATAAGAATTCACCATGACTAGGGCTTGAAGTTCGTGGATCTTCGTATTTAACGTTACAGGCCTTCTTAGGTTAAAATAATACCACCATTGGATTCGTGGCATCCTGTTTATGCGACCTAGGTTCTTTTCTTGTTTCAATTTTTCATATTTTGCATGTTTTGAAAACAAGCTGGTCGGAGAAGACGGTTGCGCCATCGTTGGTGGTGGCGCTGACCCTTAGTCAAGGGTTTTGTTCGTCTGTGTGGCAGTTCCCCTTTATATTATTGGTCCATTCAAATAATAGGGGCCCACCTATTTTGATTTTGTTTTAAAATTAAAAATTAAATTTGGTTTTATTATATAATCATTTGTTTACGTTTCATAACCGGATGTAACAACCACCCTAGTGGAAGGAGCGCACGCGTTAAGGAATTATTGATACTCAGGGCGTGGCTTCGATCCCTGGTTTTACCAATTTTGTGTTTATTTTTCAAGATAACGCGTTGTTCATCACAAAACCTTTTCCATTCTTTCTCTTGCACAAGCAGGCACTTGGCCTGGTGGAGAGGAGGCACGCTGGTGATCCAAGGGGTGTGGGTTCAACACCCACCCCATGCATTCCCCCCTTTTTTGTCTAACCTAATTTTTATTATTTCTAACCGTAATTTCTTATTTTAATTTTCTAATTATTTTTTAATTAACTACTAACAAAACCTAATTATTTTTTAAAACCCTAATAAATTAGGTTTAGGTTTTTTAGTCAATAATAAATTTTGACAATTTTTTATTATTAATTAATTAAATCAATTAACATTTTAAATATTAAAATCAATTAGAATTTAGGTTTAGTTATTATTATCAGTTAAACTATTTTTCATAAAAAACATAAAAAAAACATTTCTCCTAACTTCTTTTTATTTATTCTTTTACATTTAAATTTCTAGAATATAATGTATAGGTCGCACGAGTAATTTTGTAATAACTTAGCTTATTTTCCTGTATTTTTCCTATTATGTAACTGCTCATGGTATGTAATAGTCTAGGTTTATATTCTCGCATTTTACTCTCTGCACCTATACGCTGTATGTATATAACTGTATAGTAACTAGGCATGTATGGCAGGATTTAAAACCAACTTTTAGATAACCCTAACCAAGACAAATAATTGAATTGAACCACTTTGCACACATACACCTCTAGGGTAAACTCTCTTTGTTGCCTTTGGAAAAAAACAATGGTCATGTCCCTCAAACGTAGGGATATCATTAGAAAAACCCTCGGTTAAAGTCATCATAAAGATCATAGTCCTACGATGTCCCTCGAAGTTACCTAAGAGAAATGATCTTGTCCCTCAATGTTGCCTACTAATATATGATAACAGTCACTTCGAATTGCTAAGGTATCCCTATATGTTGCCTTCAATGACCATAACGACGACCCTACACTTGTACCTTCACATCCAATAGATGGGGCTACCTAACAACTATTTGTATGGATAGCACTATCCCTAACGGACAAGGAAAAAGGATAACAAAAGACCTTTCAGTGGGTAAGATACCCTTAATTGCTTGCTCAGAAATTAAAATAATTTTCACACCTCACACTTTCAAAACAATTACTTTCAAACTCTTTATAAATACTCTTGAGGACTGACACAAGGGTTATTATAAAGTAGATTGCCTTACATTGGAATTTTCAAAACATTTCCAAAGCACACATAAAGAAAATTAAAGTGAGCTAAGCAATTAAGAGCCCGTAGATAACTATAGATGAAATGGGTGCTAACACCTTCCCTTTTCAAAACTTACCCCCCGAACTCAAAATATTAAAAGGTATTTCCTATTATTTTCACCTTTCCTTATTGGATAACAGAAAAGTCGGTGGCGAATCTTACTATCCGCATATTTGCGATAAAATGCAAAACCAAGTTAGTTCTCCCACCGTATTACATAACTGGAGACTCTGCTGGGGAAAATACCTAAAAAAGAGGGGTTACCTTAGGGATAAATCACTTTTACTTACTTTGTTTGTTTGTTTTCTTTATATTTGGGGTTTTGCCCAAGTTTAATTTCTTGCAAAGATCCTATACCCGAATCTGGGGACATTTTAGGTAAGTAGGAATAAATCATGGAAATTGTACGCCGTAGATCGATATGGTTGAAGTGATGGCTACGTTAGTGTGACACATTGGTTTGTACTAGTGTTCCTTGAGTCAGTCGAGGATAACACTAGGCTTCCGCGTAGTGTAATAAGCACTAACTGACCTTTAGAACCTTAATTGACCAAACTTAGCCATTAGAAAGTAGTGAGATGGCCGACTTTGGTGCAGTCCGAAGTTGGTTGATACTCGATGCTATGCTCATTGAGATTCGACTCTCGGGATATTTCGGTGGCAAGTCAGTTGCTCTGCTGAAACAATGCTTGAGAGAAAGATCGGTGATATGAGACTCCTAGAACTCGGTTACTATTCTTAGGACGGGTTGAGCCAACTAAACTTCAAGAGGGTACTTACCTATGAACCTCATGCAAGCCTTTAAACCTAAGGTCTTTTGTGTGATTTGCTTGTTCTTGATATCTTGTTTAAATATAACATCATAACATGATAACATGATAACATGATAACATATCATTTTCACTGGCCATTTCAAGGACCAAGAGATTTATCTTTGTTCTGTTTTGCAGGCTATGGCCTCCGCTCGCAGAAATACTTTCCGGATCAACTTCATGGGAATACCTTCCAAACTCAAAGAATTGGTATCAAAGGTTAAAGCTCTCAGTTCAACAAAAGACATGGTCATTTACTCAGCTTGGTTATCTCTGGTTTTAAAGAAGGCATGATGAGCATTTTATTCCAGTTCTTTGATGTTAAACACCATTACTTTACTTTCCCCAATTATCAGCTGGTGCCCACAATGGAAGAGTTCTCTAAGTTACTTGGGGTGCCTATACAAGATCAGATACCCTTCACTAGTTTAGAGAAAGATCCAAGACATGAAGATATTGCCACAGCCTTGCACTTGAAACCATTTGACATTGCATCTAATTGGGAAACCAGGAGTGGGGTTAAAGGTCTCCTTGCAAAATTTCTAATGGAGAAAGCTCAGTTGTTTCTATATGCCATGAGTTTTCATGCTTTCAAAGATTTTTTGGATTTACTAATCTATGGTTTGGTACTATTCCCCAATCTGAACCAACTTATAAATGTAAACACCATCAAGATATTCCTCACTCATAATCATGTGCCTAATTTGCTCAGAGACATTCCGCATTCTCTTCATACTCGTACCATGAGGAAGCGAGAAACTCTCATGTGTTGTATACCTATGTTATCCAAGTGGTTTATCTCGCACCTTCCCCGCTCGATAATGAAGAATGAACAAGGTTTAAGGTGGTCTTAAAGGATAATGTCACTCTCTCATTCAGACATTAATTGGTGTTCCTGATCCCAAGAAGACATCATTATTATTGATCACTGTGGCGATTTCCCTAATGTGCCACTCTTTGGCATAAGGGGGGCATTACTTACCACCCTTATCTAGATTTATGTCAGTTTGGTTATGCTCGAAGAGACGGTCCTCATGATATGCTTATCCGGGGTGTTGTATTCGACCATGACAATGATCTTCAAAGTTACCAACAAAGATTTATCCGTGCTTGGGGGTATGGTCAATAAGATTGATAGAAGGATTATGGGGCATAAGAACTCCATCCCTCTGGAGCCCTATCCCAAATGGGTACGAGCTCGTGCTCAAAACCTTATGATGCCATATCCTGCTGTCCTATCAGTAATCATGAAGCCTGTTATTGAAGGAGACGTTTCTCGCAGAAGTCTTAGATTCAACTCAAGGAAGAACGGGACACCTTTGAGACTCAACTCTATGCAAGTGAGAAGAAAGTGTTGGAGCTATCGAAGAAACTTCATGAGGAGCAGAGTCTTAACGCATATATCAACACAAAGAGGAGGCATCCATGAGAAACTTAAAGCTTTAAGAGTTTTTAATTTATTCCTTTATAATATTTTGTATTCACATGAACTTACTAATAAAAATCTTGTTTCTGTTTCCTTTTGGTTAACGAACTTAAATCTCATAAGGTCCTTGAAAGCATTGCATTTACATATCATGCATTTCATACATAATAGGTTTTCCTCACAAACAAGTTTTCTCATCTTCTTACTGTTTATTTCAGTAAAAGATGGCTCTCAAACAAACTGTGAAAGAACTTCAAGCTCAGAATGCTCAATTTTAGCAAATGTTCCTGAATCTAGCCAAGAGCAAGGAAGAGCTGAAGGCACTCATCACCAAAGAGAGGGAGGGGAAAATCAAGAAACCAGCTGGCATCCTCAACATGGGTTGGAGGCTCAAAGGTGTAGTCAAGCGAGCTTTGGATTTTAAGGATGAAAATGTTGACCAAGAAGAAGATGATAAAAGTATGAAGGCTGAGAAGAATAAAAACAAGGGTTCTGATGAAGAAGAAGAGGACTATTCAGATGAACAATATCCTCCAGATGACGACAAATATAAATAGCTGGAAGACCGCCTCAGTGCTATGGAGATCCAGATAATTCTTGGGTTATATTTTGAAGAGCTAGGCCTTATCTCGGGGGTTGTTATACCTCACAAGTTCAAGGTCCCCGTCTTTGACAAGTACAATAGTGTGTCTTGTCCTAAGCTTCATCTACAGTCTTATGTTCGGAAGATCCAACCCTATATTGCTAACCAAAAATTATGGGTGCACTTCTTTCAAGAAAGCTTGTCGGGGACACAATTAGAATGGCTCTATCAACTAGAAGGAACCAATATACGTACTTGGGAGGACTTGGCTGATGCCTTTTACAAACAATACCAATACAATGTTGACCTTACACCAACCCGCGTGCAATTACAGAGTATGACTATAGGCTCAAACGAAGGCTTTAAGGAGTATTCTCAGAAGTGGAGAGATTTGGCTGGAAGAGTGCAACCTCCTTTGTCTGATAGGGAGTTGGTTGATATGTTCATGGGAACTCTGACGGGGCCTTTCTTTAATCATCTGTTCGAAAGCTCTTCACCCAGATTTATCGAGCTGATATTAACTGGAGAACGAGTTGAAAGTGGAATCAGAAGTGGGAAAATTCAGGTGGCTGCATCTTCAAATGCTGTGAAGAAGCCTTTCAACGGGAAGAAAGAGGTTAATGTTGTGTACAACCAGAAGGGCAATGTTAAAGGAGATTATCATCTAACTTTATCAGTAGTAATTATTTACAACCCTACACCAACGCAATAACAGAATAATCAGTGCAGGCAGGACACACCCAGGAGAAAATTTACTAAGATTAATATACCGTTGTCGCAAGAATTGCAGCATCTATTGAAGGTGGAATTAATTACACTAAAGGATCCTCCTCAGGTTCCCAACATTTTCTCTCCCAAGTACAATCCCAATGCTAGATGTGCTTATCATTCCAACAGTCCCGGGCATGACACGAACAATTATTGGATCCTGAAGAACAAAATCTAGGATATGATTGATGCGAAAGAGATTGAATTTGATCCTCCCGAGACCCTAATATGATCACTGCACCTATGCCTAGTCATAGTAAAGATGTTAATGCTATTGACAATGTTTCTTATGTCTCCACTGTAAGTGACTTGACCACTCCCCTGATAATCATTAAGAAGAATCTGTTGCAAGCCGGTTTATTTCCGGGTTGCCTTGAAAATTGTTACCATTGTGCGTCCCAATTTAATGGTTGTATGTGGCTGAAAAATGGGATTCAATGTTTGATTGATAGCTGTGAAATTCTATTTAAGAAGACTCCGTCCGTGAAGAGTTTGCATGAAAGTATGTCACAAGAGTTGAGACTGGAAGATGTTTCTATAATCATAATTTCTAGTACTCTTGTAAGGATCACCTCTAAAGGTCCTGTAAAGAATACTGCTAGGCCTAGGGTGACTCCCCTGATCATTACTGCACCAGGGCCAGTCCCATATTCCTCTGACAAGGTTGTTCCCTGGAATTATGGAACTGAAGTTTATCACCATGGTGTTAAGCAAGAACCATAGATTGCCGAAGATGAATGTACTGAAGTTACTAACCTCAATGTTGAAAATATTGTTAGGACTAGTAAAGTTACCAGAACGAGAAGGGTCTTCTCTCCAGAGATCTCTCCTCCAAAGACTATCACTACACCAGTTCGTATCCCTTCTACTGAGTCAACTACTAATACTTCGGGCAAAGAGAAGATGACTGAGCCTGCCCAGATGGAGGCACCATCAAAAGATGTTACTATTGAAAATCTTCCAAATAAGAGATGGAGGAAATACTGAAAATCATCCATAAAAGGGACTACAATATTGTTGAACAGTTAGGGTAGACACCCTCCAAGATATCCATGTTATCCTTGTTATTATGCTCCGAAGCCCATGCTCATGCTTTGGTAAAATTTATGAAGACTGCTCATGTACCACAAGAGACCTCTGTTGATAAGTTTGAGAATTATTTTGCAAGCCTAACAGTTGATAATGGATTAGGCTTTTCTGATGCTGACTTAACTCCTGCAGGAAAAAATTATAACAAGGCCCTGCACATCTCTATTAAGTGTAGGGGCACTACCTTGGTACATGTATTGGTTAATACAAGTTCTTCCTTAAATGTCTTACCGAAGGGTGCGCTAGATAGACTAGACTATGAAGGGGTTGTACTGAAACCCAGTGATATTGTGGTGAGAGCCTTTGATGGTTCAAGAAGAATGGTACATGGAGAGGTTGATCTTCCGATCAAAGTGGGATCCCAGGTCTTCGACTCTACCTTCTATGTGATGGATATTCGTTTGGCCTATTCCATTTTGCTTGGACGCCCTCAGATTCACGGGGAAGGCGCTGCTACCTCTACCTTGCATAAAATATTAAAGTATCATGTGAAAGGTAAAATTTTTATAGTTTGTGGAGAAGAAGATTATATGGTGAGCTATTTGAATTCATTGAGACTCCCTACTAGACCTTTGAAGTAATTCCTTCGACAATTTCCGTTGCTAAAGCTACTCCTGCTACTCCTAAAATTACCAAGGATCCCCCAAGAATGGCTTCTCTGAAAGATGCTAGGGTTGTGGTAGAAGAAGGTGGTTGCACTATTTGGGGTCAGCTTCCTGACATTCCTTAAAAGTCCAACAAATTTGGTTTTGGTTTCACCTTAGAGGCTCAGAAGGCGGTTCGTTGTGCTCATGCTGGGAGACCATCTTTCTACATCAACAATAATGAAGTCAATGATATAGAAGACACTGATAGTGACTATGATTTAGACAACTAGATATTCCCTACTACCGACGATGGAATCAACAATTGGAAGGCTAAAGACTTTATACCAATCTCCTTTAGTCAGGAGTAATTTCCATTTCCTGTTTTATTACTTTTAATTTTTTGGGATATGTAATTTTAAACAATAACTTTAAGCCTTGTGCCTTACCCTGGGCACAATGATCCACTTGTTAGGGTTGTTATCTTTCATCCGCATATTCTCATTTAATAAATCATTGGATTTTTTGCATTCAAATTTTGCGCTCTATGTCTTTTCATTACTTTGTTGCTTTCAATATAGCTATGTGTTTCTTACATACACCCACATAATAAATTGTAGATCCACATCCACTCTGGATCCCATTGATAACAATTTTTCTATTGCCAATTATGACTTCGAAAATGTGATCTACCAAGCTGAGGACGAAGGTGAGAAAGATTGTGAAATACCTGGAGAGCTTTCTAGACTATTACAGCAATAAGAAAGAGCAATATAACCACATGAACAACCAGTCGAGGTGGTGAACTTGGGCAGTGAAGAAGATAAAAATGAAGTAGCCTAGAAGACAGCGTCAAACAAAGATTAATCCAGATGTTGCATGACTATGTTGAAATCTTCGCTTGGTCGTACGAAGACATGTCAGGGCTTGATACTGACATTGTGGTTCACCTTCTGCCAATGAAAGAAGGTTGGTCTCCTATAAAGCAGAAAGTTTGTCGTATGCGTCTAGAGATGTTTGAAAAGATCAAGGCTGAAGTTATGAAGCAATTCAACACAGGTTTCTTAGCTGTTACATCCTATACACACTGGGTTGCAAATGTGGTGCCAGTACCTAAGAAGGATGGCAAAGTACATATGTGTGTAGACTACAGGGATCTGAATAGGGCAAGCCCCAAGGATGACTTTTCGCTTCCACATATTGATGTTCTGGTCGACAACACTGCCCAACATAAGGTATTTTCTTTTGTGGATGGTTTCTCAGGATATAATCAGATCAAGATGGCACCTGCAGACATAGAGAAGACTACTTTCGTTACACAGTGGGGAACTTTCTATTACAAAGTTATGCCTTTTGGTTTGAAGAACGCTGACGCGACATATCAACGGGCTACAGTAGCTTTGTTCCATGACATGATTCATCAAGAGATAAAGGTTTATGTTGATGATATGATAGCCAGATCATAGACTAAAGAAGAGCATCTGGACCATCTACATAAGTTGTTTGAGAGACTGAAGAAATATAAGTTGAGACTGAATCCAAACAAATCCACCTTTGAGGTGAGATCCGGTAAGCTCTTGTGTTTCGCTGTTAGTGGTAAAGGTATTGAATTCGATCTCGCCAAAGTTAAATCTATCCAAGAAATGCCAGCTCCCCATACTGAGAAGGAAGTCAGAGGTTTCTTGGGACGATTGAATTACATTGCTCGGTTTATTTCTCATTTGACTACTACGTGTGAGCTGATCTTCAAGATACTGAAGAAAGACCAGGTAGTAAAGTGGACCAACAATTTCCAGATAGCATTTGACAAAATCAAGAAGTACCTCCAAGAACCTCCAATTCTGATGCCACCAGTTGAAGGAAGACCTTTGATCATGTACCTAACAGTGTTAGAGAACTCAATGGGGTGTGTACTGGGCCAGTATGACAAGTCTGGTCAAAAAGAGAATGCAATATACTACCTTAGAAAAAAGTTTACCGAATGTGAAACAAGATACTCACTGCTCGAGAAAACTTGCTGCACTTTGGCTTGGGTTGCTTGCCGACTAAGACAACATATGTTGACTCATACAACTTTGTTGATCTCTAAAATGGATCCAATTAAATACATATTTAAGAAGCCCGCTCTCTCGGGAAGAATAGCACGATGGAAAATGGTATTAACAAAATATGACATTCAGTATACCACTCAGAAAGAAATCAAAGGAAGTGTGCTGGCAGACCATTTGGCTCATCAAGCCGTAAACAATTATCAGTCTATGAATTTTGAGCTCTCGGACGAGAATATTACGCTGGTTACTGATTATGAAGAACCTGGACCGTATGAAGGACCTAAGCCAGGATCCTGATGGACTATGGATTTCGACGGAGCTTCCAACACGCTTGGTAATGAAATTAGTGTTGTAATTATATCCCCCAAGGGTTGCCATACGCCCTTCACCACCAGACTTTGCTTTAACTGTACCAACAATATGGCCGAATACGAAGCGTGCGTCATGGGTATCAAAGCTGACATTGATACGAGAATCAAATTTTTGAATGTATACGGGGACTCTACCCTAGTGATCGGTCAAATCAAAGGATATTGGGACACTAAGCATCCAAACATCATTCCTTATAAAGAGCATGTATTGACATTGATCCCGTATTTCAAAGAAATTACCTTTGAACACATTCCACGAGAATAGAATAAGCTTGCAGATGCATTAGCTACCATGTCATATATGTTCAAAGTCAGATGGGACAATGAGGCTCCTTAGATTACTATTGAAAGACTAGACAAACTGGCACACTGCTACGAGGTTAATACTGGCGAAAAAGAAGAAAAGCCTTGGTTTCATGAACTGAAAAGTACCTCGAGGCTCAAGAGTATCCATAGGGGGAATAAATCAATGACAAGAAGTTTCTAAGGAGATTCTCTGCCAAGTTCTTCCTAAGTAATTGAATTCTATACAAGCGCAATCATGATTCAACTTTGCTTCGTTGTATGGACAAGAAGGAAGCTAAGGGAATCATGGAAGATATGCAAGAAGGTGTTTTTGGTACTCATTCTAGTGGACATACAATGGTCAAAAATATTATGAGAGCGGGTTACTATTGGTCCACTATGATAACTGACTGCCACCACCATTCCAGAACTTGTCATAAATTCCAGATTTATGCTGATAAAGTGCATGTGTTTTATACCCCAAAATTTTCCCTCTCTTTTCTCAAGACATTTCTAACCAAAGATCTCAAATGCTCAGGGGTTCTCAAGGGTTTGATCAGACAAGCTCACCTCCTAAGCACTGAGCCTCCAAATTAGGGTTTTGGTTTTCTCAGGGACAATTGGATTTTTGATGCCTCAAATAACTTTCATGTTTCATTATAGGTCTTCCATATTTCTCATACCAAGTTTCAAGTCTTGCATCACAAATTTGCTCAATCAATTGCTCAGATGATTGAAAATCAACTGTATTGGGTAAAAAGTCAATTATGGTCAATATATAGTCAAACTTCATGATTTTTGGACAACATAAACATTTTAAAGTCATATTCATCAATTGATCAAGTGTTGATCACAATTCCTCAAGAAAAACATTATAAGCATTAAATGGGCAAAATTGTCAAAATTATGGTTTTGTCTGAGAATGACCGATCGGTGATTCTTTACCTAGTACATGACCTAATGACTTGAAGAATGATCTCAAGGACACAAAAACAACATGTTGACCTAATTTCATGGCTCAAATCATTTCTCAAGATCATTGGATTGATAGTTTAAATTTGATCAACTGATGAAAAGTCATATGATACACAAAAAGTCAAACTTTGACTTTTTGGTCAACCTTGAATTTCAAAGATCAAAATTCATCAAGAAATTCAAAAATATCAAACTTGATCATCAAGAATCAATAAAGTCAAGAAAGTCAACAAAAAATTCAAGATTTCAAAGATAGAAAAATTCTAAGTGTTTTTAACCTTGATAATTTCAATACTTCATGACAATTTTTCACCAAGATGCAAGATGATTCAAGGAAAACTTTCAACATGAAATTTGTAGATCTTGATGAATTCTACAACTTTGTCCCTTAGGGTTGATGTCAAAAAAATTCTTAGATTTGAAGGTATAAGCTCATAAAGTCATGACATTTTTCATAAAAACACTTGGTGGAAATTTTAGCAAGTTTAGGCAGATTTTTGATCTAACTTCTTGACCAATTTTCACCTAGTTCCAACATGATTTAGCCAAAGTGGTCAACATGAAGGTTGTAGACAATGTTTCAAGCTTTCCAAAATATCTAAGAACTTGAAGAGATCATTCTTGAGCTAAGAGAATTTAAGAGAAGAAGTTGGGCATCCATTCTTGAATTACAAGTCATTTTCTTGATGAAAACATAATCCAATCTCAATGTTATGTTGCATAATCTTGATTTTCAGGCCTTCTAAATTGTGTATCTATCCATAATTAATGGATTGCACAAACTTTTGAGCTATGATCCAAGTTGTTTAAGCATTGTCCAAGTCAATTTGCTATTTTGGGGAGAAAGTTAACATTGCCATTCTTGAAAAGCAAGCTTTATGCACAAAGTAAATTCTTGAGCCTCTAACTTGTTCCCTTTGATCATACTCCATCTAAAAGGTCAGAAGCATTGTGATTAAAGTGTTTAACCACTCTATGATCAAAGGTACAAGGCATTGAAACTTGATTTTTCAAGAAAATCACATGTTGAGCTTAACATGTGATTTTGAATTCTGAGCAACTTAAGCTTATCCAACATTTCCCTATAAATAGAGACACTATTTTACAAGCTACGACATGAATTCACAAGACTTGAAACTCCCTCAAACTCCCTGAAATCAGAAATTGCATCAAACACTCCCTAACTTGCCATTTCTGACTTTGAATTCCAAATACACAAACCACTCGTGCGTTTTCCATTTCAATTATTCAAACATCATCCATACACCATATAGAAGTGATCCAAACACTTGAAACACTTCTGTAACACCTCCACCACCATCCACCATTTTCAAAACTCAACTCTACACATTGACTTCTACAGGAATATTCAGCCATTCTCAATCTAAAGTAAGCATTGCAGTAGCTTCCTAGGCGTCTAGTGAAGCTATCCATATCATCAACACACCTCCAAGAGTTCTCAAACTCCATACACGATTTCTAGTTTGAGGTAAATTTTCTCAACTTTGAACTCTCCCTACAAGCATCATTAATGGTTACTTTGTGAATGAAAAATATAGACATCATTGCCCTGAAGCTAACCATGTTTTGTACCCCAATGTTTTACCCTAAGATCCCTCTATCATATCATATCAATTTAATCACAACAATATCACACACTAGGGTTTAGTTCTTCTCCCTATCTTTAGCTTTTCTCTATGGAGAATCACCAAGCACCTTTACTTGTATTTTGTGATCATCTATATTTTGATTACCCTTTAACTAATGAATACAATAAGTGTTTTCCCCAATTGATGATGTTGTAGGAGAAAGCACAACACATTCCATCAAGATTGGTCTATGGATTCATGAGTTCATTTTTATGCCTTCCTCAACAATGCTTCATTGATACTCAAGCCTCAACATTGAAGATAATTTGAAGAAATATCATGACAAAGTTTATTATGATTCATCATACTTCAAGTTGTCAAATATGTTTCAAAGGTACAAGGATTAATTGAAGAATTTTGACTCAATTGGGCAAATCCTTGATTCATTGATCACAAGTGCACATCTCCTTCAATTCACAAGATTTGAAAGTGGTTTTGGTTGCTATGGTTTCTCCTTATCATCCTCAACAACTCATATTCACATTAAAAAAGTATTTGTCTAAGGAGGTAGGTCAAAATTGCAAAGGTTTCCCAAGGCATTTTCTTGCTCTAGGAGCTAAGGTTTTGAACTTCAAAGGGGTATATCTTACTCATATTTTGGTATTTTTGAGTGATTCCAAAGACATGCTTCTCCTAAAAGGGTTATTAACAAATTAATTTAAAAGTCTCAATGAAAATTTGTGTGTAAGAATCTTGATGATGAAGAAAGATTACAAGTCCTCCAGATGAACCCTCAAATTCCATTAGGTGATTTGAAATGATCATAACTTGGTAAATTTTTATCACTTTGAGCCCATTATTTTTCCATAATTATCTTAAATATGTGAACTTCATCCCATCTTTTAAGTTCAAAGTGTGAAATTAGATGGAAGATTCCCTAAGGATGCAAAAGATTATAGGTAATTTCATGAATTTTTGCCAACATCAACAAGTCATAACTTTCTCAATTTTTGGAGATTTTGAATGGTTCAAGTCTCAAAATGTCATTCAAGAGACCTATATGCCATATTTTTTTTACCAATAGAAAGTTTCAAGTGGAAGGCCATGTTTAGATGCAAGACATTACAAGTCATTTTTAAAGAAAAAACTTAGAAGCTTTCTAAGTATAGAAAGTCAACTTTTTTCTCAACTTTGACTCATTACAACTTTCAGCTCAAGCATCCATTTGGTACCACTCTTTGCACATTGAAAATCTTGTAACCTCATATTTATAAAGCTTCAAGAAACATGTCCTAAGACTCCTTAAGTAGAGAATGCCATTGATTTGAATTTGGTAACTTGAAACTGAAGTTTCTCCAAAAAGTCAGAATTTGAAATCTTTGTTTTGGCTTCTAATCATAAAATTGCTGCGTGTTTTTGCTTTTAATCATGTTTAGTGAACCCCCAGAATTGATTAGCACCTCAAAACGCAAAGAATAGATGAGTTTTAATGAAAATCAAGTCACATTTCACTCGTGCTCGACCTCCATCCAATTTCCCTCAAAACTTCATTGTTTCCTCCAATTCTTAATCCGATTCAATTCCCTATAAATAAAGGACCTTATTCCACACTTTTACACAAGCTTTGAGAGCCAAACACACACTGCCAAAATTTCATTCGAACTTTAAAATTTTGAAATCAGTTTCAGGATTTTAAGCCTCCTTCTCCAAATTTCTGTTCACATTCATCATTCTCCATCATCACACAAACTCTCCAACACTTGAACCAAGCAAATCGAGCCACATTTCAAGCTACAGAAGTCTAGTTTCAGAGCGCCATTTTTGAACTTTGTTCAGGTAGAATTCTTAACCATTTGGATCCAAACGAAGCACTAACTTACTCTACTCATCCTTCTGATTCTCATACTTCTTACAATTTTTAAAATCATTGAGAATTGAGTGAGAAATCTCAACTTAATTGTGCTCTCTATTTTCGATCCATAAATCCTTGTACAATTTACATAAATTTGACGCGATGGTAGGGTTGTGATCGTCTTGAAGAGACAAATCCAATGATACTAGTATGAGTCTCTAATTTTTCCATTTGAAGAAACTCACAAAATCTCCATTGTAGGGTGTCTGAAGGTTGAAGACCATGACATGTCTTGTCTCAACCAATGATAACACGCCAATTGTTTTATTTTTATTGGTTGACTATTTTTTTTGATCCAGTGTGTTTTTTAAATAAGGTCCATATCAAGCATAACGCGTCTGGTCCACTTGATCAGCTTACTAATGCGTTTTGACTATGATCTGATGGTCCACATTTTTTTAGTTTTATTTTTATTTTCTGATTTTATATTTTAATTGTTTTAAATTTCAAAAATTCATAACTCTTTTATTTTTTATCCAAAAATTATAAAAAAATATACAAAAATACCTTGAATTATTTCTGACTTTGTGAATATTTTTTCAAACTTTTATTTTGATGTTTGATATTTTCCATAATTTTTGCTTTGTTTTCTTTATTTTAATTGTTTTAAAAACACTTTCTAATATTTTTAAATTCTGAAATTTTTATAAAAATCATTTTCATCATTTCTGACCTCCTGAACTTTTTTTTTTGAATTTTATCCTAATTTTTACTATTTTTGAATTTTTCCTTTATTTGAGCAATTTAAATTAGTTTAAAAATAATTTATGATTTAAAAAATTACCAAAAATTTCATAAAAACATTTGAGTTCATTCCTGATTTTTCTATGGTCTCACTTATGTTTTCTTGAGTGTTTTGAATATAATTTATATTTTTCCCTTATTTCCAAATTTAAAAATCATTTAAAACCTTTTTCTTTTATTTTAAATATTATTTTATTTTTTGTACATATTCTGGAGGATCTTGGACGATGAAATTTTGATCATGAACTTTATTAACATCATTGGATCCATGGTGTTGATTCTAACTCCATAAAAATGAATGAATGATTTTAATAATAGTTTGATTAAATTTTCGGTTCAAATGTGGTTTACTTTTTACCCTATTTCTTTTTCATCTCATCTCTTTCTCAATTGTACTAAATATTATTGGAGCATGATTTCCATATCATGCCTCAAAGCATATGGTACATTGATTGCTATTGACCGACCTCAAAATAGGCGCGACTTCTATATAAGTCCACTTACGATTGCTTAACATAGCACTAAAATTTATCCCGATTCGAGAAATGATCATTTGTGGCACAAACCCATGTTTACAAGCCAAAATATGTTAAGTTGAACCCTTTTATAAAATAACTTTGAGATTCATTGTTAGGAGGCTTTGGTTCTACCAATCCTCTAATGAATCTTCATCAATTTTGGTCAAAGTGGACCACTTAAACATCATTGATCATTTAATGTTGCCTTAAGAATTCTTAAATGGATGATATACTTGACAAAAAGAAAATGCAACTTGTTGTTGAGAGGCTTTGGTTCTACCAATCCCCTAATGAGTTCTAAATGTAATTTTCAAGATGGTCATTCAACTAACCATTAACTTCTAACAATTGACTTTATTTTATGTCTTTTACCTTATGCTTTTTTTACTTTATTTACCATTTACTTTAGCATTTACATTTCATTCTATTTTCATCTTTGCTCATTTGAGAATTTATCTTTTATGTCTTTCTTATTTTGCTCACTTGAGCTTTTTATTTCTTTTTGAAGATACTTAATAATCAACTTGAACCCTAAAAAACTTTAAAGTTACTTGGACTACATGGTTACTATCCTTGGCATTTTAGAGACATGAACCTCTTAGACTTAGGATTAGAAGCCTTGACCTATTCTGGAGATTTGTGACCTCAACTATTATTTTTTCTAGAGTTCTTTGGGTTTACTCTAAGACATTGGGTTGCTTGCTTGTTTTGTGTGCAGGTTATTATGGTTACATGCTTTGTCCGTGATATGGAATTCATCTGTATACAACTGTTAGTCTTCCTAATTTTTATGAAGACTTAAGGAAATTGAAGCTTGGTTCTCTTAAGAAGTTTATTATCTTTGTTTGTTTAGTTTCAAATCCAAAGGATGGGAATTCTACATTGACTCATTGTGTCAAGTGTTGGCTTCTTGTTGGTTAGACAGTTCTTTTCTCTAGCTTTTATCTTATGGTTTAGGATAGTCCCTTCATCTCCTCCCATCTTCTTTAATTTCAAAAATCTTCTCCCTCCTTTTGAAAACTCTTCTTGTTTTAAAAATTTGAACCACTTTCATAATAAACTTAGTTTAGGTCCATGCATTTTCAAAATATTTTCTTGAATCAAACCTTAATCAACTTAATAAGAGCTTGACATTTTTGAGAGAAGACTAAAAGTCAATCAATATCATTTAAATCATTTTTCCACTTTGGCTTTTACCTTAAAACTTTTCTCAAAATATTAGACTCTTGTTAATTCTTGTAGTGATACAAACAACTATACTTCTACGATATGTAATGAAGTGAGATATTTTCCACTTGGGTGTTGATTGAGGCTTTTGTTGATTTTAAAATCCAAGCCATATCCTCCACTTTAAGATGATGCAAATTCTCATTTATCATGATTATGGGTAGTAAGTATGTTTTCCATTCAGATATAAAAATGATGTCTTATCTCTTAAAATTAACCAACATACTTGTGTTTTAAATTTTTTTAAAAGGTGAACTACGTGTGCCCTGATCCCCTATTGCACGGAAAGGTGGTACGTAGGCACTAAAGGTTCACAACCGCGGTGGGTGCAAAAATTATAAAAAAACATTTCATTCCTTATCTCCACCATCTATTTTTATACAACATTTTATAACCAAAATATACAGATTTTCAAAGAGGTTCCTGCGGAGTACCGTAGATGTTCAGAGTACTAATACCTTCGCTTTTCATAACCAACCCCCTTACCTAGATTCTTTCCCCCCTCTTTTTGAGTTATTCACTCTTTTCCCATTCCTTTGGAAACAATTAAGCACAGTGGCGATTTTTATTTTTGATATGTGCGAGTTAAGTCAATCCAATGGCTTAGTCTCAACATTTCTACCAATACAAGAAAAAAATTGTGACTTCACTGGGGACAGATCGAGCTATTCCTGGTCCATCCCTAAGTGGGTTGAGCCTATCTTTGTTTATTTGTGTATGTGCTATTATCTGTTGTATATTATATGTTGTATATACGTTTTTCTAGATTTTCCTGGTTTTCTGGGTGCTTCGTGATTTCTCATAAGTCCTATACCCAAACTTGGGAAAACTTAAGATAGGATGGGCGGTATAGTCATGTTAACTTTGAGGGAATAATCCCAAAAATAGAGACAAGAGATCCCTCACTCAGCATAGGCCCCTTTGACTATAGTGTTGTTTACCAAGTAATCGGGAAGACGTGTTGCTTTCGACCTGGAAGCCTGCTGAAACTGAGGACCGTAGAACCTTTAACCCATCTTAGCCTTCTAGGTGTAGTACGAAAGCTATAACAGAGTAATCCTAAAATATTTGTCATGCAATACTACGCTCGGACGAGTTTTTCTTGAGAATATTACTAATCACTGAGTTAATTGGGAATTTGGTAATATCTGAAGGAAGGATGTAGACTCTAGGAACCTCTAGAACCTTGTTCAGCAGGTGATAACTTTTAGACCATACCTTATGGGTAATACCTTCGACCTAATACTCTTGACGTTGAACCTATGAACCCTATGTTTGTGATCTTGTGTGTGATTGTTGCATCATGCATACATGCAACCATGAGCATCTTCTAAAGACATTTTGTTTCAAGGGACTTATAAGTTGACTCTTTGTGAATATCGTTCAGCTACTTTTTGACTATGGATTATGGAAAGAGAAAGACTGGGAAATACAGTTTCAAAGATCCCAAGATAGATGAGTTGATGAGTCTGGTTCCCGAGATCGAGAGTTATACAGATTTTTGGAGGAAGTATGGGTCCATCATTTCTCTTATGAAGCTCAGGATGAAGGAGGGCATTCTCTCGACTTTGATCCAGTTCTATGATCTGATGTATCAATGCTTTACTTTTCCTGATTATCAGTTGATGCGTACATTAGAGGAGTATTCTTATCTTCCGGGTTTACCTATTACCGATCGTGTTCCTTTTACTGGTTTAGAGGGGGAGCCAAAATCCCATGAGATTGCTGCTTTGATCCATTTGGGAAAGTCCAAGGTTGAAGCCCACATGACTACCAAAGGAGGTATTAGAGGATTACAAACTCAGTTTTTATTGGAGAAAGCTTGCTACTTTGCTAGGATGAAGAGTACGATTGCTTTTAAGGCCATCTTTGCTCTACTTGCTTATGGATTGTTCTTATTTCCCAATGTCGACAAATTTGTGGATATCAATGCCATCAGGATCTTTATGATTGGGAACCCAGTCCCTACATTATTGGATGATGCTTATCACTCCATTCATCTTCAGGATTCTTATCATGGAGGGATACTCATTTGTTGCACGCCTTTGTTGTATTAGTGGTTTAGTTCTCACTTACCTAGATCTGATGCTTTCTGGGATGTCAGGAAGGAACCTCGTTGAGCTCCAAAGATTATGTACCTTACTCATTAAGATATTGTTTGGCATCATCAGGCTTACCATGATGTAGAGATTGTTGACATTTGTGGTAGTTTCCCCAATGTACCTCTTCTTGGTATAAAGGGAGGAATTAACTACAATCCTGTTCTTGCACGACGACAACTTGGATATCCATGAGGGATAAGCGAAATAGTGTTCATGTGAGCAGTTTCTTCCTTACAAAGGGAGAGGTTCATAAGGAAGCTAAAGAGGAGATTGCAAAGGCTTGGCATCATATTCACAGGAAGAGTAGGAAGGATTTGGGACCTAGAGGGGTTGTTTCTTTGGAGCCTTATCTTCAGTGGGTACAAGCAAGAGCCATCCAATTAAAGATGTCGTATTCCCATGAAGCATCCATGCCTGATATGTTTGTGAAGACCACTCCTCCCCTATTATATGATGTGTAAGAGCTTCAGCTTGCTTTAGTCATGATGCATCAAGAAAAGGAAGCTTGGAAGAATAAGTTCCATACTTTAGAGGTATCCTACCAAGCAGAACTGAAGGAGAAGGATGACTTGATCGAGATTCTTGAGAGTCGTTCTATAGAGGAAACGGAGAGGCAAAAGGATTTATTTTCCTCTAAGCCTCAGTCAGGCATTAGTTGTTCACTTCCTAACTCTGATGATTGGAAGGAGGTCGCCACCAGGTATATGGAAGAAAACCAGAGGTTGAAGAATCAGGTTTCCAGACTCACAAGGAAGCGTCAGCGTGTAGAGTGATCTCCATCAACTTTGTTTTTAATGTTTTAGACCTTCATCTCGTACTTTGGATTATTGGAACTTTTACTAAAAAGTGTAATCCATTTTGAGATTATTATAATGAGATTTTTTAGTATTTCAAATGTGTTATTACTTTGATATTTGCAAATTGTCTATAAATCTTTGAGTCCATTGAAATGTTAATAATAAAATAAATCATGTGCATTGCATATCGTGCATTATATTGCACATACTTCTTGCATTTTTTGTACATATCGAGTTGTCTTACTGAGCTTCTTTACTTTGTTCAGCAAGCTGTCTCATCAGTACAATACTCAGGCCAATTTCAGAAGGAAGATGGATAATCTAGAACAAGAAAATTGCGAGATGTGCGAGGAAGTTTCTGCTCTGAAGGCTAGTATGGTCAATCTCACTGCTCTAGTGGAATCTTTGGTGGCTGCTCAGAATCAGCCACCAATTGCTCAGCCTCAACAGACAATGGTTGCTACTGAAGCTCTGACTGTTCATGTTTCTAATACTCCACCTGCTATTATTCAGAATCATATGCCTCCGAGATACCCTTGGGGAATGCCAGAGAACTTTATGCCAAAAGGTTATAATGAAGATGCTCAAGTTGCTCCACTTGCTCAGACTGCTGCCGCTCCTGCACCTCCTATGGTGCATATCACCCCTGCTACTAGAAATGAGACTCACTATGCTGCACCTCCCTCGGTGAATGTGGTCATGTTTACTAATGATGAAGTGTATCACCATATTCCTCCACCAAGTGAAATCTTAGGTTTCTATAATCAAATGGATGATTTTCAAGACCAGTTTGATAAGATGTAGAAAGAGTTGAGGGCCCTCAGAGGAAAAGAGTTGTTTGGGCAGAATGTGATTGGTATGGGTTTGGTGCCAAATGTGAAGATACCTGCAAAGTTCAAAGTGTCGGTGTTCGAAAAGTACAAGGGCAGCACTTTCCAGCGTTCTCACTTAGTGATATACGTAAGGAGAATGTCTACCCATTCAAATGATCAATGCCTATTAATTCATTTCTTTCAAGACAGTTTGACCGGTGTAGCGTTGAAATCGTACATGAGCCTGGACAGTGCCAATATTCATTCTTTCAACGACTTGGGTGAAGTGTTTATCAAACAGTACAAATACAATGTGGAAATGGAACCTAACTATGATAAACTCAGGGCCATGGTCCAGAAGGACAAGGAGTCATTTAAGGAATATGCACATAAATGGCATGAAGTAACCGCCCAGGTTATTCCTCCAATGGAAGAAAAAGAGATGACAAAGATTTTTCTGAAGACACTAGGTGAATTCTATTATGAAAGAATGGTGGCGAGTGCACCCAGTGATTTTACCGAAATGGTGGGAATGGGTCCGTTTAGAAGAAGTTGTAAGAGAAGGTCATCTGACAAAGAGTGAAAATTCCGGTAATACGAAAAAATCATCATTTGGATTTGTTAAGAAGAAAGAAGGAGAAACAAACACTGTTATTTAAGAAAGAAGGGTTAATCCTCCTAGGATAAATCATCAGCGCCATGAACAGGTTGCCTCGGTAACTCCAGTTGTAAATGCTGCTTCGACTACATTCGTTTATCAAAGACCAGCCCCTCAAGGAAGTCAAAGGCAGAATCAGAGAAGAGAACCTTTTAATGATATCCCTATGAGTTATGAAGAGCTACTCCCAGCATTGATCCATAAAAAGTTTGTCCAGACTAGGCCACCCCCGGCTATACCATCCACTTTGCCTTGGTACTATAAGGTAGATCAGACGTGCGCTTTCAATCAGGGTGCACCAGGGCATAATGTGGAAAATTGTTATCCTCTGAAATCCGAGGTACATAAAATGGTTAGATCCGGCCTTTGTTCCTTCAAAGATGTCAGTCCTAATATAAAAGATAATCCTGTTCCAAAGCATGAAGGAACGAATGCTATCAACATGGTTGCTGGTTGTCCAGGGGACTTATGCATTTATGATATTAATTTGGTCAGAGGAGACTTGGTAAAGATGCATACAGACCTTTGCGAGTTTAGTTGCTATACTTATGACCATGCTGGTTGTGGTATCTGTAGTACTAATATACAAGGTTGTGACAAGATAAAGTCTGATTTACAGGAGATGATGGATGAGAGCCTCATCCATATAATTAGGCCTAGGGTAGAATATGAGGAGAAAGTGAAAATGGTCTTTGGGTGTCCTGGAGAGTTCAAAGTATTTGACGTGGACCATATGAATAATGATCTCGTGCAATTGCATGCTACTTTCTGCCACATGGCTGGTCAGGTAGAGCACCAATATGGATCGTTTCGGGTTTGCTGCAGGGATTCCCAAGGATGTTCCATTGTAAGAATAGGTATCCAATTGTTATTGGATAATGGAACAATCAAGACGTCAGGCCAAAGAGATGATTATCATGAGGTTAATATGATTGAGGTTTTCTTGGCTGAGGATGAATTAAATGATGAATATGCTTCTGCGGATGAATTCTTTTCCTACGATGAGGATATGTTCTCAAGAGTTGATTCTTTGATGTCCAAATTTTCGGAAGAAGGTGTGAACGTAATTGTGCCTTGTTTCATTGATTCTTCCCCTATTGAAATTGAATATTGTAGTAAGCAAGTTGTTGCCCCTATGGTGATTTGCTTGGCAGGGTCCGTTCCTTACAAGTCAGATAAAGTATCGTACAAGTACAATGCTACTATTTTAGAGGATGGTGTGGATGTTCCCATCCAGCCTTTGTCTAGTATTGAGAATATTGTTGAAACTAGTAGGGTGACCCATAATGGTCTTGTATTTGCACCAGTTATTAGGGGAAGTGTCAGTGCTGAGAAGAAAGTTACAGAAGGTTTTAAGAATAAGAAAGCTGTAAGAGAGTCCAGTGGTGCTGCCCTGGAAAATGATGTGTATGATATTTTAAAGATTATCAAAATGAGCGATTACAGAATTGTAGATCAGCTATTGCATACTCCTTCAAAGATATCTATCCTATAATTGTTGATGAATTCTGCTGCCCAAAGGAAATCTTTAATACGGGTGTTGGATCAAGCCTTCATGGAGTGTGATATGTCGTTAGATTAATTCAACAGTGTGGTAGGTAATATTACATCTTGTAATAACCTAAGCGTTTGCGATGATGAATTTCCTGACAAAGGGAGGAATCACAACCTAGCTCTCCACATATCCATGAACTGTAAAAATGATTCATTATCAAATGTGCTGATTGATAATGGGTCTACCTTAAATGTTATACTGAGGAGTACACTGATGAAATTGAAATATCAAGGGGCTCCCATGCGCCCAAGTGTTATTATTGTCAAAGCTTTCGATGGATCAAGGAAGTAAGTTATTGGATAAGTCGATCTGCCTATTCACAAAGGCCCACACTTGTTCCAGATCACGTTCCAAGTCATGGATATTGTGCCCACATACAGTTGTATATTGGGAAGTCCATGGATACATAAAGCAAGGGTTGTCACTTCCACTCTACACCAAAAGATGAAGTTTGTGCGTGAAGGTAAATTGGTTGTTATAAATGGAGAGAAAGCATTGCTGACATCTCATATATCGTCTTTTAGTGTTGTAGAGGCAGATGAAGTGCTGTGGAGATGTAGTTCCAAGCTCTATCTATTGATAATGTAAGAGAGGATGAGAATTCTATGGCTTCGTTCAAAGATGCTTAGCAGGTTGTGCGCAATGGTCCAAGTAAAGTATGGGGGCAGATTGTTAATCCCTCGGTAAACAAGAACAGAGCTGGTTTGGGATTCTTTGTAAAGAATGGTAAAGTTGAGAGTTTGAAGTCAAAGTCTACTGAGAGCAACTATTAGGATATTTTCCGGAGCGGAGGCTACCTCCATCCAACTTCTTATAGAGTTAATGCCATTGCAGAGGATAGAGAAGAACAGGAGATACCAAATTATGTGATGCCTGGAGTCAAAATCGATAATTGGGTCACTTATGATGTTCCCTATTGCATCCATGTCTCAAGGTAATTTGTTTTGTTTATATTTTCAAAAAGCTTTCACCCTGCCCAAGGTGAAAGTTAATATTGTATGGGCTTATCTGTTTGCTTTGCTCATTAAAATCATTAAAAAAATATGTATTTGATTCTCAAATTATGTTTCATTTTCTACTTTTTTCTTAGAAAATAGTAATCAGAAAAAATCCTTTTTGGAATAAATAATAATTGTAAATAAATCTGCATGATCACTTGATATATGTGTCAGTTTCTAAAAAGCAATCATAAATCACATGTGCAGATTAATTAATAAACCTGTTGAATACAATGACCCTGCAATCTCTCCCAACTTTGAATACCCTGTGTTTGGGACGGAAGAAGAAGAATATGATGAGATTCTAGAAGAGGTTTCACGGTTGCTCGAGCATGAGGAAAATTCCATTCAACCGTATAAATAGCCGTTGGAGACCATCAATTTGGGTTCAGAGGAGGAGCCAAAGAAAGTCAAAATTGGAGCATTGTTGCATCCTGATGTGAAGAGCAGGTTGACTTAAATATTGAAAGAGTATTTGGACATCTTTGCTTGGTCGTACCAAGATATGCCTGGTCTAGATACTGATATTGTGGAGTATCATTTGCCTTTGAAGCCAGAGTGCCTGCTGGTCAAGCATAAGTTGAGAAGAACTCACCCTGATATGGCAGTACAAATTAAAGAAGAAGTGTTAAAGAAGATAAATTTCGATTTTCTTGTGACATCAGTGTGTCTTCAGTGGATTGCCAATATTGTCCCTGTACCAAAGAAAGACGGAAAAGTTTGCATGTGCCTAGTTTACAGAGATCTAAATAAAGCTAGTCCAAAAGATGATTTTCCATTGCCACATATTAATATGTTGGTTGATATCACTTCAAAATTCAAAGTATTCTCGTTCATGGACGGATTTTCCGAATATAATCAAATCAGAATGGCTCCCGAGGATATGGAAAAAACAATGTTTATCACACCCTGGGGAACATTCTGTTATAGAGTGATGCCCTTCAGGTTGAAGAACACTGGTGCAACGTACCAGAGGGCTATGACAACCCTATTCCATGATCTGATGCACAAGGAAATTGAGGTATATGTTGATGAAATGATATCCAAATCACAGACCGAAGTAGGGCATGTGGAAGATTTGTTGAAGTTGTTTCAGCGTTTGCGAAAGTATCGTCTCCATTTGAATCCAAACAAATGCACCTTCGGTGTTCGATCAAGGAAGTTGTTGGGTTTTATTGTCAGTCAGAAAGGGATTGAAGTTGACCCAGATAAAGTCAAAGAAATTCAATAAATTCCTGCGTCAAGGACTGAAAAGAAAGTTAGAGGCTTCCTTGTGCGTTTGAATTACATTTCCAGATTCATGTCCCACATGACTGCAACATGTGAACCGATATTTAAGTTGTTAAAGAAAGATCAGAGTTGTGTGTGGACAGATGATTGCCAAAGGGCATTTGAAAGTATCAAAGAATATCTTCTTGAACCTCCCATCTTGCTCCCTCCCGTTGAAGGAAGACCGTTGATCATGTATCTAATAGTGTTGGATAGTTCTATGAGATATATTTTGGGACATCATGATGAAACAGGAAAGAAATAATATGCCATCTATTATCTCAGTAAGAAATTTACTGACTGTGAGTCGCGGTATTCTATGTTGGAAAAGACATGTTGTGCTATAGCCTGGGCAGCAAAGCGGTTGCGGAAATATATGTTGAATCATACTACTTGGTTGATTTCCAAAATGGATCCAATTAAGTATATTTTTGAAAAGCCTGCTCTTACCGGGAGAATTGCCCATTGGCAAATTTTATTGTCCGAATATGACATTGAATACCGTACTCAAAAGGCCATAAAAAGCAGTATGCCGGCAGATTATCTTGCTCATTAACTGGTAGATGATTCTCAATATGTCAAGTTTGATTTCCCTGATGATGATGTGATGTTCTTGAAAGTGAAAGATTGTGATGAACCTTTGCCTGAGGAAGGTATAGATACTGGATCTCGTTGGGGTATGGTATTTGATGGAGCTGTGAATGCTTATGGAAAAGGAATTGGTGTTGTGATTATCACTCCTCATGGATCACACATTCCTTTTACTGCAAGGCTAACATTTGATTGTACCAATAATATGGCGGAGTATGAGGCTTGTACCATGGGGCTCGAGGAAGCCATTGATCTTAGAATCAAAGTTCTAGATGTTTATGGTGATTCAACTTTGGTAGTGAATCATATTAAAGGAGAATGGGATACTTGTCATCCTGGCTTGATCCCTTACAAAGATTATGCTAGAAGACTATTACCCTTCTTTAACAAAGTTGAATTCCATCATATTCCCAGAGATGAAAATCAGATGGCGGATGCTTTGGAAACTCTGGCTTCTATGTATCAAGTGAATACTTGGAACGATGTGTCTCCTATCACAGTGCGACATTTGGATAGACCAGATTATGTGTTTGCAGCGGAGGAAACAATAGATGAAAAGCCTTAGTATTATGATATCAGGCACTTCATCCAGACTCAGGAATACCCTGCTGGCGCATCAAATAAAGATAGAAAGACATTGAGAAGGTTGATAGGCAGCTTTTTCCTCAATGAAGATGTGTTGTATAAAAGAAATTATGACATGGTGTTGCTCAGATGCTTGGATAGACATGAAGCAAACATGATGATGCATAAAGTCCATGAAGGTTCCTTCGATACTCATGCCAATGGACATTTGATGGCGAAGAAGATGCTTAGGGAAGGTTACTATTAGCTGACAATGGAATCAGACTGTTACAAATTTGCAAAGAAGTTCCATAAATTCCATATTTATATCGACAAAATTCATGTGCCTCCAACCCTTCTCAATGTTATTTCTTCCGGATGGCCTTTCTCTATGTGGGGTATTGACATGATTGGAATGATTAAACCAAAGGCGTCGAATGGACATCGTTTTATTTTGGTGGCAATTGACTACTTCAACAAATGGGTGGACGCAACTTCATATGCTAATGTCACTAAGCAAGTGGTGGTGCACTTTATCAAGAATAATTTAATTTGTTGGTATGGTGTGCCCATCAGGATTATCACCGATAACGGCTCAAACATGAATAACAAGATGATGACAGAACTTTGTAAAGAATTCAAGATTATCCACCATAATTCATCTCCCTGCAGGCCAAAGATGAATGGGGCTGTTGAAGCTGCTAATAAGAACATCAAGAAGATCATCTAGAAACTTTTTCTTACTTATAAAGATTATCATGAGATGCTCCCTTTCACTTTGCATGGGTATCTAACATCTCTACGCACTTCAACAGGGGCAACCCCGTTCTCTCTTGTGTATGGCATGTGTAATACGGTGGGAGAACTGACTTGGTTGTTTTGCGTTTGATCGCAATTGTTGCGCATAGAAAGAGTCTCCACCGACTTTTCTTTTATCCAATAAGGAAAGGGTGAAAAGAACGGGAAAGACCTTTGAGATATTTTCTTGAGTTCAGGGGGGGGGGGGTAGGTTTTATGAAAAGGGAAGGTGTTAGTACCCTTTTCATCCGTAGTTATATACGGGATCTTAGTTGCTTGCTAGCTCACTTTTGAAATTGCTTTGTCTGAAATGCGTTTGTGGTGGGTTTTGTAAGTATTTTTTGAAAAGCGCCTTCGTTTAGGAAAACTTTGTAATGGTTCTCATCTCTATAAGAATGCATACAAAGTGTTGGACTTTTTTTGAAAATATTACATGTTTTGAAAGTGTTTGAAAAGATGTTTGTATCTGAAGATGGATTGTGACCAAGCAACTAAGAACGTTCTACTTACTCAAGAGTCTTTTGCTCATTTCTCTCTTCCTTTTACATTACTATCTTACCATTGATTGATAAGAAGCCTTATCTTTGGATGTAAAGGGACAGGCGTGAGTCATCGTATAGTCATGAAATGCAATATTGTGAGACACCTTAGCATTTTTTTAAGGGTCTAAGATCATTTGTGAAGGAAACATTTGAAGGGTTATCGAGAGAATATGATCTTGTATTCGAGGGTCATTTTCTAAAGTATCCCACATGCGAGACATGACTATGTTTTTCAAGGAAACAAATGGACTTAACCCTAGAGGTGTAAGTGTGCAAAGTGTTTTTTTTCATGCATTATTTTGTCTTGAATTAAGGTTGTCTAAGTATTGATTTTTTATCTTTCCATACAAACCCTAATTACTAGCATTTATATAAAAGCGATAAATTGAGGAAAATAAATGTCCTATGCTATTACATCATTTTGGGATGGGGTATATAAATTTACAAATGGGGGGTGGAAAGCGATAAAGGTCCTAATTATTACAACCATATTGAATAGCAATGAAAGAAAATATATAGAAAATATGAAAACAGTGTAAAAGAAGAAAAAAAACATTTTTTAACCATGATGTGTCAACACATGCATCTTTGCATCAATACATAACTTTTCTTGTTCTTGTAAAACCAAAATCAACTCAGTATGAGTCGATACATAATGGTATGTGTTGACTCATTTCTTGATTGTGTCGACACATTCATGCTTTGTGTCGACTCATATACCTTTGGTATTTCTGTTTTTGGGTCTGGATAGCAGTATATATCGACTCATAATATCTTGTGTCGACTCATACCCTGTTATGTCACTAAAACGAGTCGACACGTGTGAGTATGCATCGACTCATGCTGCAGTTTTTTTTCCTTAAACATTGTTCTATTGTGTGTATGGGTCAGTTCTCAACACAGTTTTGACAAGAATGAAAAGCAATGAAATGGTTAACTTCAAATGGAAATAGTTACTACATCTATCTTCAACAATGGATTACTAATGATGTTTGAAATAAAAAGTTTAAAGTCAAGAAAACTTACCTTGAAGCTGAAATTTGTATTTTGAGTTTGAACTGCTGTATGGCTGTTTTTGAGCTTAGGAAATGGTAATAGTGATGTTACAGAAGTTGTTCTTGTGTTTGAAAAATTCCTATAAGATGTATGTGGAGTGTTTAGACAGAACTTTGCAAGGTTTGAGAGGTTCAAAGTTTTTGATTTCAAAACTCAAGAGTGAAGGCTTTGTGGATAGTTATGGATTTTTGAGAGTATGATATTTTGAGGGCTTGTCTACACAACAAAACTTTTGACCTTTATCTTGCAAAATGTCCTCTCTATTTATAGAGAAGGTTTGAGACTTTGAAACAACTCAGATTTTTGAAATCACATGTTATGGCTATCTTGCTTGTTTTTGAAGCAAGCATGAAGAACATGTTTCCAATGTTTGTACCAAGCTATATAAAGTGGTTGATCACTTTAAAAATGTTTGTTCTGACTTGTAGGAGTGGAGTGTGATCAGAACAACAAGTTAGAGGCTCAAGAAATTGACTTTGTGATTAAAGTGAACTTTTCAAAAATGGATATGTTACTTTCTTCCAAAAATGGAATGATCAATTGAACAAAGGCTCAAACACTTGGATCATAGTTTAATCAGTTATGTAAAAATTTGATTAAGGAGTGATATACATGTTTGAAGCCTGAAAAGTGAAGATTATGCAGCATGGCTATGGATTTGGTTCTTGTTCATCACAAAATCTGCCTTGTAATTCAAGAATGACACCCTAACTTCTTACCTTTGATTCTCTTAACTCAAGTATGATCTTAATGAGTTCTTAGACATTTTGGAAATAATTTAACATCCTCTACAAACTTCATGTTTTCTATTTTTGAAGAATCCAATTAGAAATTAATGAAAATTGGCCAAGAAGTTGGGATAAAAACCTGACCAAGCCTGCTGAAAATTTCTATAAGTGTTTATACAAAAATGCCATGACTTCATAAATTTATAACTCAAAATACAAGCACTTATAGGACTTGATCAACAAATCAAAGTTGTAGATATCATCAAGATCTACAACTTCCATGTTGAAAGCTTCCTTTGAATCATCTTGCATCTTGGTGAAAAAATGGCATGAAGTAATGAAATTATCATGTATAAAAACACTTAGAAAAATTTCTAAAGTCTTGAAAAGTTTGACTTTTCACATTGAATTTTCACTTTATTGACTTCTTGATGATCAAGCTTGATATTCTTGAATGTCTTGATGAATTTTGATCTTTGAGGTTTAAATTTGATCAAAAAGTCAAAGTTTCACTTTTCAGTGTACAATGGACTTTTTCATCAGTTGACCAAATTTCATCTATCAATCCAATGATCTTGAGAAATGTATTGAGCCATGAAATTAGGTCAACATGTTGTATTTGAATCCTTGATATTTTACTTTAAGCCATTAGATCATGTATTTGGTCAAACAATCAATGATCAGTCGTTCTTATTTAAAACCCTAATTGGTAGTCTCAGTGTTTCGGAGGTGATTTTGTCTGATTAATTCCTTGAGAATCCTTGAGCATTGGAGATCCTTTATGAAATGTCTTTAGAAAAGAGAGGGAAAATTTTAGGGTACAACAACTGACCCTGTCCAATCTTCTTAAACCTGAAGAGGTAGATTGGCGAGTCCGCCATTCGTGACTTGAAGGTGGAAGATGATTGAACACTTAAATGCCTAGAAATTTGCACTCGCTTGTGCATGAGGTGAACTATTTGTTGATTACTGGGAATGGGCTTAGAGATGACATTATTGAGAAGTGATGAAGAGTTTTTTGGAGATGGGCTTACAGATTCTATCCGGAGTGACTGTCGACGGAGAAGTATCAAAATAAATCTTTGATCGATTTATACTTAAACTATAGATGTCTTTTGCCTGTTTTTAACTGGAAGAGATAAATCTAAACTAGAAGAGGTATTTGCTTGGTGACTTCACTGGGGAAATAACTCTAACCAGAAGAGGCCTATTGATTGCCTATTATTAACTTATAGAAGTAAATCCATCCAGAAGAGGACTTTTGTTTTGTTGGCTGAATTTTTCCTTCAAGGAAGAGGGTTAGTTGCATGAAGATATATGCATGGTGTAATGATGTCCTCAAAATAAATGAGATTATGCTGTATGCATATGTCATGTACGTGCTATGATGAATAAATGTTATTGAAATGTAACTTTGTCTAGGAAAATAAATCCTTGACAAATTTTGGGGAGTAAAGGGAAGCTGAATCCCGAACTGCTGTTAGAGATGAAGAGTATGTGTATCTTAAAACTTTGTTTTAGAATGCTTCCACTGGGTGATTCCTGTTTTGTTGAGGAGAACTTCTCTAGGGAACATTGACTTTGGCTCTTTGTTTGAGGCAACTCTGTGAGGAATGTTGATCTTTGCTTGGGGAATAGAGTTCAGGAGTTTTAGTTGTCCATTTCTCTAATGGGGAGCTATCTCTTGATTGGAGAGGAAGAAAGTTTAGCTGTTATCTGGTCGAATTCCAGGCTTCACAACAACTTGCCGGGGATAAAGAAGCTAACTGTTATCTGGTTGGATTCTCAGCTTTACAGCAACTCATTGGGGATAGTGGCAAACTTTATTGGGGAAGAGGAGTTTTGTTAGTGATTTGAAGAAGTTTAACTATTATCTGGTCGGGTCCAAGTTTCGTAGTAACTCGAACAGTTATTTGGTCGGGTCTAGGTTTCAGCAATTTGATCTTGAGGTTAACTGGTATCTAGTCGGGTCCAGGTTTCAGCAATTTGATCTTGAGGTTAACTGGTATCTGGTCAGGTCTAGGTTTCAGCAACTCGAATTGTTATCTGGTCGGGTCCAGGTTTCAACAATTGAAGAAGTTAAACTAATATCTGGTTGGGTCTAGGCTTTAGTAACTTAAAATTGAGATTTACTGTTATCTGGTTAGGTCCAGGTTTTAGAAATTTGAATAATTTAAACTAATATATGGTCGGGTCCAGGCTTTAGTAACTTAAAATTGTGATTTACTATTATCTGGTCGGGTCCAGGTTTCAGCAACTCAAACTATTATCTGGTTGGGTCCAGGTTTCACAGTAATTTGTTTGGATGGGATGAAGTTGAACTAGTATCCGGTCGGGTCTAAGCTTCGTAGTAACTTGCTTGAAAGTATGAAGTTGAACTGCTATCTGGTCGGATTCCAGGCTTCGCAGCAACTTGCGGTGATAGTAACGACTCCGTTGAGGATTGTAATGATTTTGCATGGGGTTAGGGGTTTTGGTCCCTTGATATTAGTCTGAGAGGTAAACTTGAGTTGGGGAATTTGTAGTTTGTCGGGGAAATAAACCCGGTTAAAGAGAATATTTTGACGATCTTCTAGGGAAGTGACTTCTTTTAGGTAGAAATCTATAAGGCTTCTTTCTAAGACCAACTCAGTTGGGGAGAGGGTTTTTTGAGAGACCAGAATTCTGGTTGGGGATTGCATGAATCCGTCTCTGCGGGGATAATATTATCTTTGCGGGGATAATCTTAAATCCTTAAGGAGATGCTTGTTACTGTTTTTATGTATACATTTGTTAATAGTTTAATCATGTTCATATGTATATGTTCATTCAATTTTAGTCATAGGACACTTTTGCACTCAAAACAGAAAAAACAAAAAGTTTGCACTTCAAAGTATATTTGTATTGATGTTTTCCTATAAACAAGCATTTTTTGTACAAGGAGACAGACATTCTAGTAAGAGGAAATCGTAGAAAGAGTGAAAGGAATACAAAGTGAAAACACAAATAATAGCCAGGTGAAAGTGATCTCATTGGGTTCCAACTCTGTTATTGCCCCCTATGTCTTCGAACATCATCCCATGCCATTGAAAGAAGTTAATTGGATTGATCTTGGATCATTTGAACTCGGACCTTGGTGATAAAGCTGGCTGTAGAGATTCCACAGGACATAGTCATACGCTTTAATCCTTAACTCTTTCCTGGACTGCTGTAATACGGTGGGAGAACTGACTTTGTTGTTTTGGCGTTTGATCGCAATTGTTTCGGATAGAAAGAGTCACCACCTACTTTTCTTTTATCCAATAAGGAAAGGTTGAAAAGAACAGGAAAGACCTTTCGAGATTATTTCTTGAGTTCGGGGGGTAGGTTATGAAAAGGGAAGGTATTAGCACCCTTTTCATCCGTAGTTATCTACGGGCTCTTAGTTTCTTGCTAGATCACTTGCTTTTGTTTGAAAATGTTCTTGTGGTGTGGGTTTTGAAAGTATTTTTAAAATGTCTTTGTAATGGTTCTCGTTTCTATAAGAACGCATACAAAGTGTTATTTTGAAAAATAGTTCAAAGAGGTGTTTGTGGAATGTGTTTTTGAAAGTTATTTTGAAAAGTGTCTTTGTAATGGTTCTCGTCTCTATAAGTGTCTTTGTCTTTTGAAAATGTTTCAAAATGAAAGTGTGGGTGTATAAAATGTTTTTGTTGTGAGCAAGTGAGCAACTAGGAGCATCCTAGCTACTCAAAAGGTCTTAATGTTATTTTTCTCCTCTTTTAGATGTTGCTATCTTACCATTGATTTGGTAAGAAACCCCATCATTGGAGGTGAAGGGAAGAGCATGAGACGTTTGTATAGTCATAGAAGGCAACCTATGGGACATTTTAGCAATTTTGTTTAGGGACTAGATCGTTTATCGAACGCAACATTAAGGGTCATCGAGGGACTATGATCTTTTATCGAGGGTCTTTGCTAAAACGCCCATTTTCGAGGGACATGACTATTTTCCAAGGAAACAAAGTGAGATTACCCTAGGGGTGCATGTGTGAATGGTGTGTTTGATTTCTTGCATTTAGTCTTTGATTAGGGTGGTCTATTTGTTGGTTTTATCTTGCCATACGTACCCTATCTTACTAGCAATTATATGAAAAGCGGTAAACTTGCGGAAATTAAAAATCCTAAGCTATTACATCATTAGGGGGATGGGGATACAATTAGAAAATAGGGGTGAAATAGGTGTCTAATTATTACATCCATATCGAATAAGTGGACAGTAATGAAGAATATATATATACAATGCAAAAACAGTGTAAAAAGAAGGAAAAACTGCATTTTGAACTACTATGTGTCGACACATGCTATTATGCATCGACACATAACTTTCCTTGCCCCTGCAAAACCAAATCAACTCAGTATGAGTCGATGCATAATGGAATGTGTCGACTCATTTCCTGCTTGTGTCGACACAGACGCGTTTTGTATCGACTCATGCACCTTCCATCTTTCTGTTTTGGGACCTGGATAGCAGTATGAGTCGATGCATAAGGCCATGTGTCAACTCATACCCTATTTTTCACTTAGAATAAGTCAACCCATGTGGGTATGTGTCGACTCATGTTGAGGTTTTTTCCTCTATCACCATTCTTTTGCATGTATCAGTCAGTTTTTAACATATAAATGATAAAAATAAACAGCAAGTAAATGATTAACTTCAAGACTAGTGATTGCTACATCTTATCTTCAAAAATAAACCAAAAATGATGTATGGAAAATGAAAGGTTAAGATGACTTACCTTGAAACTTCACTTTAGGTTTTGAGTCTGAATACCCTTCAAGATGTTGTGTGGACCTTAACGAAACTCCAGGAGGCTGCTAGACCTCCCTTTTTGTTGAAGGTTGCTGAACCAATTCCAATTAGTCAAGTTTGTGTAGTACTGTCTTTTCTTCAGAAGTTGAGAATAAGGGCGCCACAGAAACTGTTCTTGTTCTTGAACAATATCGATGCGATGTGAAGTGTTTGGAGGGTTTATGGGAGGGTTTGCAAGGTTGTACAATAATGGGTTGATGATTTTTCTATTTTGTGAGTGAAAGTAGAGTTGAAGATGAGCATAGTCTTATGAAAATGAGTTGAGTTTTACAAAAGTTCTATTTTTCTCCTCTCTTTTTTTTCTCTAAGAAAAATCCCCTTATGTCTTATGAAACAATCCCTTTTGTAGCTCCTTGACTGATGTTTAGGATGGAAACAAAATAAGTTATTTTGAACTGTTTTTGCCTACTGCTTTGATAATTTTTCCACACAATTTTCTTTTGCCATTTTGGTGCAATTTTGTGGCTTGTCACGATGCAGGTTGGAGCAGACTGCATAGAGCAGTTTTGGACTGGTTTTTTGGATAGATTTTAGACTGTATAGGACAACATATGCAGGTTTTTATGACAGGTTTGTGGTGCAGCATAGCACAAGGTTTTTTTGTAGGACAACAATGGAGCAGGGTTTTGGAGTGTTGTGGCAATGTATAGAAGTAGCATACCATACTTTGTTCAGCAATAACTTGGACAACATAGTTTGTAGCATGAAACAAAGTTTGGTTTGTGGAGCAATTTATGCAAATTGTATCAAAGATAAAACATTGTGGCAAGGTTTTGAGTCAAAGGAAAAATTCCAAACCAATAAAAAGTTTAGGATTTGTAAACTTGCAAAAAATTCCACTTTGTAATAACTTGAATTATTTGTAACATCTTGAACTATTTTGAATTGTAGTGACAAGATGTCATGAAGCAATGGACTTAACTTAGAAAAATTTCCAAGTCTTGCAAAAGTTAGATTTTTGACTTTCTTGATTTTTGATGATCAAATTTCATATTTTGGATGTCTTGATGAAATATGATTTTTGGGACTCAACTTTTGTCAAAAAGTCAAAGTTTGAATTTTTAGTGTACAATTGACTTTTCCCATCAGTTGACCGAATTGTGTCTATCAATCCACTGATCTCAGGAGATGAATTGAAATGTAAAATTAGGTCAAAATGACAGGCTCGGATCCTTGAGATCATGCTTCCAACCAATAAGCCATGTATTAGGTCAAAAATCAAAGTTCGGTCATTTTAAGTCAAAAACCCTAATTTTGCTTAATTTGCCCTTTTAGTAATTTGAATGACTTTCTTGGGAAATTGTGATCCAAAACTTGGAACTTGACAAAAATAATCCTGAGGGTCCATAATGATCCATGAAATTCATTTGAAACATTAAAAATCCATATGCCTTTGTACAAGCTCAAATCCTAATTTGAGGCATCAGTGCTGAGGAGATTATTTTGACCTAGTCGATACTGGCACAAACTTGAGGCATTGAAGATCTTTGTAGGAAATATCCTGAGAAATGAGAGGGTAAATTTTGGGGTACAACAACTGCCCCTATTCAATCTTCTTAAACCCGAAGAGTTAGATTGGCGAGTCTGTCATTCGCGACTTGAAGGTGGAAGATGATTGAACACTAGAGTGCTCAGAAATTTGCACTCGATGATATGGTGTTTGATTACATAGGGAATGGGCTTGAAGACTCCATTTGGAGAGATGATGGAGAGTTATCATAGATGGGCTTACAGATGCCATCCGAAAGAGATTGGTGAAATTTTTTGAAGAATTATATGAATAAATCTCTGGTTGATTTATACTGAAATAGTAGATGTAGTGGGATGAGTATCAGAACAATATCCATAAATGGATTGTATCTAGACTGTATTTGAGAAATATGCTGAATGAGTGTCAGAATGACACCGTATCTGGACTGTATTTGAAAGGTGAGTTGAATGAGTGTTAGAATTACATCCGTATCTAGATCGTATCTTGACTGTATTTGAAAGGTGTGTTAAATGAGTTTCAGAATGACATCCGTATCTGGATTCTATCTGGATTGTATTTGAAAGGTGTGTTAAATGAGTGTCAGAATGACATCCGTATCTGGATCGTAGCTGGACTTTATTTGAAAGGTGTGTTGAATGAGTGTCAGAATGACATTCGTATCTGGGTCGTATCTGGACTATATTTGAAAGGTGTGTTGAATGAGTGTCAGAATGACATCCGTATCTGGACTATATTTGAAAGGTATGCTGAATGAGTGGCAAAATGACATATGTATCTGGATCATATTTGGACTGTATTTGAAAGGTGTGTTGAATGAGTGTCAGAATGACATCCGTATATGGATCATATCTAGACTGTATTTGAAAGGTATGCTGAATGAGTGGTAAAATGACATCCGTATCTGGATCATATCTGGACTATATTCGAAAGGTATGCTGAATGAGTGTCGGAATGACATCCATATCTGGATCATATCTAGATTGTATTTGAAAAGAAACTAGAATAAGTGTCAGAATGTCAGGCGTATCTGGATCACATCTGAACTGTTTCTAGAAGAGAATCTGGAATAGATATCAGAATGTCAGTCGTATCTGGATCGCATCTGAACTGTTTCTAAAAGAGAATCTGGAATAAGTATCAGAATGTCAGTTGTATCTGGATCGCATCTGAACTATTTCTAGAAGAGAATCTGGAATAGGTATCAGAATGTCAGTCGTATCTAGATCGCATCTGAACTGTTTCTATAAGAGAATCTGGAATAAGTATCAGAATGTCAGCCGTATCTGGATCGCATCTGAACTGCTTCTAGAAGAGTGTATGAGAAACAACCCGTATAGGATTGCTTTAGTTGGTCGTGTAGATAGTTGTCTGGCTTGTTTTAGGTATTAATGTCCGACCTTTTGAAATTTTTTGATGATATCCATATGTTGATGGATCTTTCCTGAAGAGGTAGAGAGTTAACTTCATGCAATGTCATGATGTATGAAGTGCATGGCGTAATGCTGTTCTCAAATAAATGAAATTTTGTTGTATGTATTTATCATGTATGTAAATATGATGCTTGAGATATTGTCGGAATGTAATTTTGTCTTGGAAAATAAATCCTTGACAAGTGCTGGGGAGTTTTGGGAAGCTGAATCCCAGACGACTGTTGAGGATGAAGAGTATGCCCATCTTCAAACTTTGCTTAGAATGTTTCCACTGGGGATTCATGTTTTTGTTGTTTGAGGAGAAATCCGCTGGGGATGTTGATTTTTCTTGAGAAGAAAACTCTGTGGAGAGTGTTGATTTCCGCTTGGGGAAGAGAGTTCAAGAGTTTCGGCTGTCCGCTGATCTACTGGGGAGGTATTTCTTGATGGAAGAGAAAGTAAATTAACAACTTGTTGGAGATAAAGAGGTTAACTGTTATCTGGTTTGGCTTCCAGGCTTTGCAGCAACTCACTGGGGATTGTAGAAGAGTCTACTGAGGAAGAGGGGTTATGGTCCCTTGATTTGTAATAGTCTGAGAGGCAAATTCAAGCTGGGGAATCTGTAGTTTGTTGGGGAGATAAACCTGGTTTCCAATCTGCTGGAGAGGTGTTTTCTTTTGGAAGAAATCCTCTAGGATTCTTGAGCTCAACTAAGTTGGGGATAAGTTTTCAGAGATTGAAACTTTAGCTGGGGATCACCCTATGAAAATGATTTTGTGAGGGATTTGTCACTGACCCAAGTAGAAAGTGTTGTAGCATTGCCAGAAAAATGTTTACCTGATCGTACGTAACCTTTTATTGTAATTCACGTTTAATGCCCCAAGTGATTCAGATACAGACCTGACCCTGGTATATTCAGCATTTCTTGAGAGATTTCTTAGAATCTTGACTAGACTTCCCCATATGTGTTGGACAGTGACACGTCATGCCCCTTGCTTATAAGAGATCTGTCACTGGAAGCGTCATCCTATTTGAAGTCGTTCTGTTCATTGAGAGAGTTTTTGTTCACTGGATATTCGTTGTGTGAATTTCTCCGTTGTTAAACAATTAGCCATATGCAACCAACGATATTCAAATAATGCACAGTTTATGCTTGTCTTGAATTTTTAAGAATGCGTTTTTAGCCAGTAAAGAGTTTTGTAAGAATATGAATTCAACTCAGAATTTGGAGTAAAGCCTTATAGGAGTCAGGATACCTTTGGTAACATTATGCTTTTGAACTAACCCATGTTTCAATTAGGACTTTTGGAAGGTGGTAACATGGTCTGGATCACAGTTTAAGAAACAAAGGATAAGGCTCAAAGTGTATTTGTACCCGCCCGTTCTTCGTGATGTTCTTCAGTCCTAAACTCAGTTAATTGTGCGTTGGAACTCCAATTGAGTCTGAAATGACGTTTTGATGATGGTTCAGACAAGTTAAGTTTGTTGGAAGGAAGTTATTTTTGCCATATTTTCCATGTTATTGAGGATTTGTAGTGTCCTCCTTTTTTGATCTTCTACCCATGACTTTTGCCTGACTGTTCTTGTTTTGAGATTACAGTCAGCGGGATGCCCCAATTTTTCTTAAGTCTCCTTCGTAGGTTTTGACTTAGTGGGCTTTTCTTTTAAGAGATAATGACTGCCTATTTGGTAGGGAACCATCACCGTCTTTTGATTCCAGAGGAATGTTTTTTATGTCATTCGTTGTATACGAAGTGAAAGCTGGCGACTGAATGCGCGTTTGAATTAATTGAGAGACTACCCTGCCCCAGGTTTTGATTAAAGGTTTCAATTTGGTGAGAAAAAGAAAACTCCTACTTCTTAGGCTCAAAGGGGTTGACTAGGGATTATCCTCCTTATAACTCCAGTGTTTAGGAATTGAAAGAATGACTGTAGATCATTAGCAAGGTCTGTCCAAAAGCATACTGTATGAGATTATGGCATTATTTTCGTCATCCTTCCTCTAAAGGCTTGTAACTTTTAAAACAAGAGTTGAATATCATAAAGGGAGTAAAAAGCATAGTTTAAATAGAGTGAAAATGAATGGATTAATTTAAGACAAACATATGCAATGCATTAATGAAACAAAGTTTGACATTAATAGATAAGTGTTTGAACAACAAAAGACGCTCTCAATGATTTGGCATAGGAGCAATGATCACGTTAGGAGCCTCTGGAGGGTCGAACTCAATCTCCTTGGCATCAATCATGTCTTGGATCTTTTTCTTCAGAGCCCAATAGTTGTTCGTGTCGTGTCCAGGACTATCAAAATGGTATGCACACCTTTCACTGGGATGATAAGTAGGAGCAGAAGTATTGGGATTCCAAAGAGGAGCTTTTAATGTAATCAACTCTGCCTTCAACATGTGTTATAATTCTTAAGCCAATGTTGATCTTGGTGAATTGTCTTTTAGGCACGACCTCCTTACGCTGAGTCCCCTATTTCTATTGTTGCACCGGTGCAGGATTAGAGATCAGAACTGCCCCCACAAGTTGGTCGTGGTTACTCTAGTTACGACCTTTTTGACCATATGCAGCATTGAACTATTTCTTCCCATTGAAAGGTTATTTCTCTATACTTAAAGATGCACCACCTTGGATTTTACCGCTTTTGATGCCAGCTTCGACTCTTTTGCCAGTCAGTATTAGCTCGGTGAACCCGACTGAGGAGCTTCCGATCAGGTGATTAAAGAAACGTCATGTCAAAGTTCCCATAAAGATGTCAATAAGCTCCCTATCAGTTAAGGGTGGCTGCACCCTTCCAGCCAGGTCTCTCCCCTTTTGAGCGTATTCTTTGAAGCCCTCGTTGGAACGCATGGTCATACTCTGCAATTGCACACGAGTTGGTGCAAGATCAGCGTTATATTGATACTGCTTGTAGAAAGCAGCAACCAAGTCCTCCCAGGTATGAATGTCGGATCCTTCTAACTGATAGAACCACTCTACTTGAGTTCCAGCCAAACTTTCTTGGAAGAAATGAACCCATAGCTTCCGGTCAGCAGTGTGAGGCTGAATCTTGCGGACATAAGATCTCAGATGCATCTTAGGACAAGAGACCCCATCATACTTGGAAAAGGTAAGGATTTTGAACTTTGGTGGGATGACCACTCCGGAAACCAATCCTAACTCTTCAAAATCTAAGCCAGGTATCTGTTGAATCTCCATAGCATTGAGGCAATCCTCCAGTTGTTTGTATTTGTCATCAGCGGGAGGATATTGTTCCTCAGAGTAATCAGCTTCATCTTCATCAGTCCCCGGGTTGTTATCTCCTTTTGTCTGATTGTCCCCTTCGATTGACGGAGTTGAGAGATCTAGAGCTCTCTTGACGGGTCCTCTAAGTCTTCTTCCCAAATTCAGGACGCCCACTGATTTCTTTGTCTTTTTCTTCTTATCTTTGAGAAGAAGAGTCTTCAGGTCCTCTTGCCCTTTAGCCAAATTCAAGAACATTTATTGGAATTGAGCATTTTGTGCTTGAAGAACCTTCACAGTTTGTTCCATATTCATCTTACTGAAATAAATAGTAGGAAGATAAGGCGACCTGTATGGGAGAAACCTATCATGATATGATGCATGGCATGTGGATGCATGTTTTCAAGGATCTCGCAGGGTAAACATAAGAAGATGTTAGAAGTTGAATTTTGATCAACAAATTTGATTAGATAACTTCGTATCGGTGGATGTCCTTCCACGAGAATCAATCTCACCATGTCAAGTGGGTCGTATCCCTTGACTCAAGTTACCGTGCTTTGGTCTTTGACAATGTTTGATTTAGAGAATGAATCCTCTTGCCCCTTGATAGGTATCTGGTTCAACAAGACCCAGCATCATAGGCCCTTGAGATCCTTGAAATGGTTATTTAAAATGCTATGGTATGATGTCATGATGTTACGTACAAGTATGCAAAGCAAGCAAGTTATTATGTATAAATAGTCATATACACACAAAGCAGACAAGTCCTTAGGTTTAGGCTTGCATGGGGTTCGTAGGTAAGTACCATCTTGTAGTTTAGTTGGCTCAACCTATCCTAGTAATAGTAGACGCGTTCTAGGGGATCTCAATATCATTGATCTTTCTTCATCGAGCATTGTTTCAGCGCAAGCCTCTTTAATGGCGACCGAAATATCCCGAAAGTCTGATCTCAATGAGCATAGTATCGAGTATGAACCAACTTTGGACTGCACCAAAGCCGGCTACCTCACTACTTCCTAATGGCCATGTTGGTTAAGTAAGGTTCTAAAGTCAGTTAGTGCTTCATGACACCACACAGTGGCCCCGTATTCTCCTTGACTACTCAAGGGCTATCAGTACCAACAAATGTGTCACACTAACATAGCTATTGCTTTGACCATGTTGGTATACCCTGCACAGTTTCCGTAATATATTGCTACTTACCTAAAAGGTGCCCTAGATCCGGGTAGAGGATCAAAACACACCCAAACAAGGAACCATAATGTAAAGCAAGCAAGTCAAACAATGAAAAGCAAGTAAAGGTGATCTAGCCCTAAGGTAACCCCACTTTTAAGTCAATTCCCTAGCAGAGTCACCAGTTCTGTAATACGGTGGGAGAACTGACTTGGTTGTTTTGGCGTTTGATCTCAATTGTTGCAAATAGAAAGAGTTGCCACCGAATTTTATTTTATCCAATAAGGAAAGGTTGAAAAGAACAGGAAATACCTTTCGAGATTATTTCTTGAGTTCGGGGGGTAGGTTATGAAAAGGGAAGGTATTAGCACCCTTTTCATCCGTAGTTATCTACGGGCTCTTAGTTGCTTGCTAGATCACTTGCTTTTGTTTGAAAATGTGCTTGTGGTGTGGGTTTTGAATGTATTTTGAAAACGTCTTTGTAATGGTTCTCGTTTCTACAAGTTAGGATTCAGCCTTAACTTGTACTTCTTCAACCTTTTAAACAACTTGTGTAGGTGATCGAGGTGCTATTCTTCAGTTTGCAACCTTGCAATCATATCATCCACATAGACCTCTATTTCATGATGGATCATATCATGAAATAAAGCTACCATAGCTCTTTGATATGTTTCCCTTGCATTCTTCAATCAAAACGACATGACTTTGTAACAAAAGGTGCTACATTGCGTAACAATGGTGGCCTTCTCCATGTCTTCGGGAGCCATATTGATTTGGTTGTAGCCAGAAAATCCATCCATGAAGGATAAGACTTAATGTTGAGTGGTGTTGTCAACCAAGACATCGATATGAGGTAGAGGGAAATCATCTTTGGGGCTTGCCCTATTTAAATCCTTGTAGTCTACACACATACAAACTTTTCCATCATTCTTCAGTACGGGGACCACGTTTGCAATCCATTGAGGATAAGATGTCACATCTAGGAATCCTGCATCTAATTGCTTCATCACTTCCGCTTTTATCTTTTCAGACATGTCAGGACGCATCCGACAAACCTTTTGTTTGACAGGAGGGAAATCTTCCTTTGTCGGTAGACGATGAACCACAATGTCAGTATCCAACCTTGAGGTTGAATAGCTTTCTCCTCTTGCATTAGAAGCCTGGATAGTTCCCCTGGTATTTCATGATCTTCCTCGCCTTCGTCTTCGGCTTAGTTAATTGGATGTTCGAAGTCATAACTGGAAATAGTAGAGTCATTGGCAATGAGATCTGAATTGGATGAGGATCTGCAAGTGTGTGTGCATGTAAGATACATGGCTATTTGAAAAATGCAATAAATAAAAAGAAAGACAATGAGAACAAAATTTGAATGCAAAGGTCCAATGTTTTTCATTAAATGATCATATGATAAATGAACATGAACAAAATCCTTAACAAATGGAACATGGTTCCCTGGGCAAGGCACATGACTTAAAATTCATTGTTTGGAATTAAGATTACAGACAAAAGTTCTTGAATTGATAGAAAATAGTAAACAATAATTACTCCTCATTGAAGGAGATGGGAGTGAAGTCCTTTGCATGCCAGTTGTTGAGCTTTCCTCCGAAAGTAGGGCATATCCATTCTTCAAAAGCACATTCATCGTCAGAGTCTTCCATGACGTTTACTTCATGATTTCCGATGCAAAGAGGTGGCTTTCCCATGCGAGCGCGCCTCACCTCTTTCCGAGCTTTGATGGTGAAACCCAACCCAAATTTGTCTGCTTTAAACGGAAAGTTGGGGAGTTATCTCTAGATAGTACAACTTCCATCTTCGACCACGACATGGGCATCTTTAAGTGAAACCATTCTTGGTACAACTTCATCAGCTCTTAATATGTCAGAGGAGATTTTAGTGGCGATAACCATAGAAGGAACTACTTCAAAGGCTTGGAACAGAGTCTCTATAAACTCACCATCCATCTCCACATATTTGAAGGAATTGAGGTGGCTTACCATGAATTCCTCTTTGCCACAAACAGTAACAATTTTTCCCTTGACTGGGTATTTCAATTTCTGGTGAATGGTGGATGTCACTGCTTTTGCCCTATGTATCCAAGGGCGCCCAAGTAAACAAGAGTAAGCGGGACGGATGTCCATCATATAGAAAGTAGAATTAGAAGTTTGTGAACCAACATTAATGGGGATATCCACCTCTTCATGCATCATTATTTTGGACCCATCGAAAGCCCTTACAACTATATCACTTGGTTTCAACACCAGGCCTTCACAATCTAGACGGTCCAAAGCACCTTTGGATAACACATTTATAGATGAGCTAGTATCAACTAAGACATGAGCCAGGGTAGTTCCCTTGCATTCAATAAAGACATGCAAAACCTTGTTATGATTCCTTCCAATAGGAGTCAAATCAACGTCAGAGAAACCTAATCTGTTGTCAGCCGTTAAACTCACCACATAATTCTCTAACTAGTCAACTGTAGTCTCTTGGGGCACATGAGCTTTCTTCAAAAACTTGATTAAAGCTTGGGCATGAGCATCACAATAGAGTAGTAATGACAGCATGGAAATTTTGGAGGGGGTTTGCCCCAGCTGTTCGACTATTTTGAAATCACTCTTCTTTATTTCAAGATTTCCTCCATCTCTCGAGTGGAGGGCTCTTCAGCATCAACATCTTTGGGAGGTGCCTCTATCCCAGCAGACTCATTAACTTTTTCTTTGCCTCTAGTGTTGGCATTAGGCTTGTTATTGGTTATGTGAACAGGATTTGTTGTAGTAGTCATGGGTGAAATATCAGGGGAGAAGATCCTCCCCGTTCTTGTTACCTTACTAGAACCTGTAATATTTGTAACATCGTTGATCTTGTCTTCATTGATCCATGAATCTTGCTTTATTCCATGATAGTAAACTTCGGTACCATAGTTCCATGGAATTGCTTTGTCGAAGAAGTAAGGAATCGGCCTAGGGCAGTGATTATTAAAGGAGAAATTATTAATTCATTTTAAATCCTAATAGTACCCTTTGAGGAGATCCTAAGAGGCTTGTTGGAAATTGTTATGATCTTCATTTGTATCGATCAAACTTTTGATGTTCAGAGTTTTTTCAAACAGGATCTCGTAACTATCAATCAGGCGTTGAACACCCTATTTCAGTCACTTTCATCCATTTATTTGTTCTGCGCAACAATCATAGTCTTTTAAACAGCCATGGAACACCCTAACTCCCAGCAAATCTCCCTTCACAGTAGTCAATGGAGTAGTCAAATCCTCGACGGAGGAAACAAAATTAGTTTCATCAATCGCACTGACACCTTTGCCATGGTTCAGCATTGGTGTAGTTATCACATTTGGAGTTGCAGGTGGATCGAATTCAATAGTTTTGTTTTCGATAAGATCTTGAATCTTATTCTTCAGAGCCCAACATTGATCAGTTTCGTGCCCAGGGCTGTTGGAATGATACACGCACTTGGCATTTGGATTGTACTTCATTGATGTAATATTTGGATTTGATGGCGGATCACGCAATGTCACTAAGTTGGCCTTCAACAAATTTTGTAAGGCTTGGGACAATAACAAGCTAATCCTTGTGAATTGTCTTCGAGGAATTTCATATTGTTGATGGTTGGATGATTTTCTTTGAGCAGATGAAGGGTTGGAGATTAACACAACATTAACAGAGGCTCGTTGATCCTTCTCAGTATGGGCCCTTTCCCCATACACAATACTAGTTTATTTCTTCCCAGTAAAGGGCTTCTTTACAAAGTTGGATGCAAAAGCAGATGTCATGGGAATTTTTCCACTCTTAATGCCACTTTAGACCCTTTCACCAGTTAGGATTAACTCGGTGAAACCAGACGAAGAACTCCCAATTAACAAGTTGAAAAATGGGCCAGTTAATGTACCCATGAACATATCAACTAGTTATTTGTCAGTTAGTGGTGGTTAGACCCTACCAGCAAGATCCATCCATTTTTGCGCATACTCTTTAAACCCTTCATTAGTACCCATTGTCGTTCCTTGAAGTTGAACTCTAGTTGGTACCAAATCAGCATTGTACTGATATTGATGATAAAAAGCAGTGGCCAGATCTTCCCATGTATAAATGCGGGAACTCTCCAATTGGTAAAACCATTCTAGCTGAGTCCAAGTTAGACTCTCTTGGAAGAAATGGACCCAGAGCTTCTTGTCAGTAGTATGTGATTGTATCTTGCGAACGTAGGACCTCAGATGAAGTTTTGGGCATGAAACTCCGTCATACTTAGAAAAGACTGGTATTTTGAACTAATGGGGAATGACGACCCTGGGTACTAAGCCCAAATCACCAAAATTCAAACCAGGTACAACTTGAATTTCAACAGCTTTCAATATATGCTCTAACTGCTTGTATTTATCCTCAGCCAGTGGATACTGTTCATCAAAGTAGTCTTCTTCCTCGGATGCTTGATCATTTTCACCCCAAACATGGGTGCTCCTTGCCTCTTCATCCTAGTTCTCATCTTACTCAGATGAATCTTCAACTATCTGCACCTGACGGGCTGGGCCTTTAAACCTTTTCCCCATGTTGATGAGGGCCTTCTTCTTAGTCTTATTTTTGGCCGCCAGTAGTGTCATCAGCTCTTCTTGTCCCTTGGCCAGGGTCAGCAATGTCTCTTGGAACTGGGAATTTTGTGCTTGCAAATCTTTCACGGTTTTCTCGATATCCATCTTACTGAAATAAACAGTAGAAAGATGAGGAAACCTGTGTCGAAAAACCTGCTTATGTCATGATGCATGGAATGCATATGCAAATGATTTCAAGGATTTTTAAGATTTAAATTTGTTTAGACAAAGAGGTAACAACCATTAATTGCATTAATAAGTTCAAACGGTTACAAGATGTCTCTTGGGCTTACAATGGAAGAAAGAAAGATAATATAAAATAAACTCCTAAAACAAAAAAGGACTCAAGCTTCCCATGAGTGCATCCTCTTCGGTGCAATGTAAGCATTCAAACTCCACTCCTTATGAAGTTCTCTCGTGAGATCCAAACCCTTCTTCTCGTTTGTGTAGAACTGGGTTTCAAAGGTGTGTCGCTCCCCTTTGAGTTGAATCCAAGATCTTTGCAATTCCTCGAGAGTAGTTGGCATGTCAGGATAAAGAATAGTGTAAGGGGTGTCTCCCTTAACAATGGGCTCCATAATCATAGGTAGGATGGCGGGGTAAGGCATCATGAAACTTTGAGCACGAGTTCGTACCCACTTTAGGTAAGGCTCAAAAGGAATGGAATTTTTATGCCCGAATGCGTTGCTATTAACTTTGTTCACCATGCCCAAGCTCGTACAAACCTTTGATGATAACCTTAAGCATCGTTCTCGTAGTCAAAAACAATTTCTTGGACAAGCGAGTCATGAGGGACATCCCTCCGAGCATTCCCAATGTCATAGAGCCAAGAAAGGATTATAGGTGATACCTCCCCTAATGCCAAAGAGAGGGACATTAGGGAATTCCCCACAATGATCAATGATAGTGACGTCATCCAAAGGCCGAGAACACCAATGAATATCTGAATGCGTGAGTGAGATCAACCTATTAGACCATCTCATGCCTTACTCATTCTTCAAGATAGATCGAGGAAGGTGCGAAATAAACCACCTAGCCAACAAAGGAGTGCAACACATAAGAATTCCCCTTCTCTTCATGGTGCGAGTGTGAAGAGAATGCAAGATATCTCCAAGTAAGGCAGGCACCAAGTTACGAGATAGAAAAAACTTGACCACATTCACATCTATGAGTTGGTCCGGGTTAGGAAATAGTACCATCCCATAGATGAGAAGTGACAACACTTCTTCAAAGGCTTGTAAGTCCAAAGCATCCCAAAATTGTTGATGTTCTCAAACAGAAATATGGCTAGAAAACCCTTAACACCACTTCTTGTTTCCCAATTTGCCACAATGTCAGACTGTTGCAAATGTAAAGCTCGAGAAATCTACTCAAGTATCAGGTCTTTCTCAATATCAATGAAAGGTATTTGATCAAGAATTGGCACTCCTAAGAGTTGATAGAACTCATTTATGGTGGGAACTAATTGGTAATCAGGAAATGTAAAGCAATGGTGTAAAGGGTCAAAGAATTGAAAGAGAACTTTCATCATGTCTTCATCATGGCTTGAGGTAGCCAGATTGAGAATTCGACCATGTCTTGTGGTAAACGAAGAATTATCGGGAACCCTTGGCGCTATCTCTTTGAGTTGAGGAGGCACTCTTATGAGGTTGATTTGGATACTATTCCTGCGAGTGGAGGCAATGTCCTACAAAACAACACAAAGATAAATCTCAAAGATCCTTGAAATGGTTAGTGCAAAATACCATGGTATGATGTCATGATGTTATGTACAAGTAAACATATACACACAAAGAAAACTAGTCCTTAGGTTTAGGCTTGCATGAGGTTCATAGGTAAGTACCCTCTTGAAGTTTAGTTGGTTCAACCTGTCCAAGAAAGTAATCAGGTTCTATGGAATCTCAATATCACTGATCTTTCTTAATCGGGTATTGTTTCAGTGCAAGCCTCTTTATTGACGACCGAAATATCCCGAAAGTCCGATCTCAATGAGCGTAGTATCGAGTATCAACCAACTTTGTACTGCACCAAAGCCGGCTACCTCACTACTTCCTAATGGCCAAGTTGTTCAATTAAAGGTTCTACGATCAGTTAGTGCTTCATGACACCACACAGCGGCCCCATATTCTCCTTGACTAGACTCAAGGGCTACCAATACCAATAAATATGGAACACTAACATAACCATCGCTTCAACCATGTCGGTATACCCCGCACAGTCTCTACGATCTATTTCTACTTACCTAATAATGTTCCCCGATCCGGGTGGAGGATTAATACAAACCCAAACATAAACCTGAAATGTAAAGCAAGAAAATCAAACAAATGAAAGCAGTTTCAAAAGTGAGCTAGTCTCTAAGGTAACCTCACTTTTATGTATATTCCCCATCATAGTTGCTAGTTCTGTAATACGGTGGGAGAACTGACTTGGTTGTTTTGCGTTTGATTGCAATTGTTGCGGATAGTAAGAGTCGCCGCCGACTTTTCTTTTATCCAATAAGGAAAGGGTGAAAAAAACAGGAAAGACCTTTGAGATATTTTCTTGAGTTCGGGGGGGGGGGGGGGAGATTATGAAAAGGGAAGGTGTTAGCACCCTTTTCATCCGTAGTTATCTGCGGGCTCTTAGTTTCCTACTAGCTCACTTTTAAAATTGCTTTGTTTGAAATGTGTTTGTGGTGGGTTTTAAAAGTATTTTTTTGAAAAGCGCCTTCATTTAGGAAAAAATTGTAATGATTCTCGTCTTTATAAGAATGTTTTTTTACCCCAAAATTTGGCCTCTCATTTTACTCAAGAATTTTCCATTGAGATCCCTAACTTGCCCTAGGATGACTAAGAATTGACCAAACAAATTCTCCTCCTAAGGCAATAAACCTCTAACTAGAGCTTCACTTTTCATCAATATGTGTGAGATCCAAGGGTCCCAAATGTTTACCATGGCCCTATTATGTCCTCAAGGTTACCCATGCCAAAATTCATGCCTTGAATAACAAGTTTGCTCAGTCAACTGCTCAAATGCCTGAAAATCAATTGTACTAGGTCAAAAGTCAACTGTGGCCTATATATAGTCAAACTTTAATATTTTTGGTCAACATCAACATTTTGAAGTGATATCCATCATTTTATCAGGGGTTGATCATGATTCCTCAAGAAATGCTCCTAACTCATCAAAAGTCAAAAATGGCAAATTAGGGTTTCTATAGGAAAAGTCAACCAAACTTTGACCAGGCATAACTTTCTCATACTTTATCAGAAATTTTTTCACCAAGGCTCATTTTGAAGAGAATCCAATTACCTACAACTTATCTTCATCCCCCAAGTTCAAGAAATCCAGCATTTAAAAGATACAAGCTCATACATTATAGATCCTTTCAAAATGTCAACAAAAACACCTTTTGGGTCAAAGCTCCTTACATGAACATGGAAGACCCAATTGAAATGAAACTAAAAGGGTTGTTTATAGGACATCCTAAGTTCTATAAAAGTCCAAGAACTCCCTCTCAGGGTTAAAAATGGAGAGATATGCATTGCCAAAGTTGACAAATTTTTGGAAAAGTGCATTAAGCCAATATTGACCAAACTTGAATTTTTTCCAAATGGGCTCATCTTTTCACGTTTGAAACTTATTCCTAACATGTCCAAGAACCTATAAAATCAGCCATGCCTAAGTTTGATTTTTATTTTATTTATTGTTGATTTTTATTCAAATAAAATCAAAATAAATTAAATAAATACAAGATTGATGTATAAGGCGTGCAAGGCTGGACATTTGGTCATGTTGGAGGCCCAAAAAGCTCACAAATAGCTGTCAAAAACGCACAAGGCAAGAGGAGGGAAATATCTTCTTGTTTTAGAAATTTTGGATCAAATCTTGATGACTTTAAAAGCATGATTGTATTTGATCTCATGGATGGATTTTTAACCTAATATGGTCTACTACATATGCACAACAATTCCAGACCTAACACGTACACGCAAATGCCTCCATAAACCCTAAAATCCGTTCCAAAAATTCAAAGAGAAAGTGAAACTCGTATCAAACAACCTCAACCTTTTTCAAGGAAAACTAAGGACCCCAATCTATTCCTGAAGACTCCAGGAGTCCATCCCTGTCAATCTCCAATCTCGTAGCACTCCCAAATGCCCAGATCACACATCACCAGATTGGGTATATTTCTTGAATTCAAAAATATTGCATACTATGATATAAATCGTTTCTATGTTCATATCCATGTTTGCACTGATGATTGTGAATGTTTAGAGCCATCGCATGGTTAGTTTGACACATGGATGAAGCTTTGCCATTGTTAGGGAAAAGTTTCAGACGAGCTTCATATCTCCCTGTACAGGGACTTTCAGACCAAACGGACACCACCACTGGATTCGCAGCCTATGATTTAGGGGGGTAGGTCAAATTTCTGGATCGGAAACCTGCTATTTTGTAGGTTAGGGTTTTGAAGGCGCCAGGGACGATGGTGGTCAACCACCGTGAGGGGGTGGTTTGACCCTCCCTATGCTGACGTAGCTGGACAACATTCCTTGATTGGTTCATTTAAATTCCAGGGGCCCACTGAAGATGCACGCGTTGACAACTCAAAAATTATGTTATTTTAATATTATATTATTTTGTTTTGTTTATATGTACGAATGAGAAGCATGGTCCAGTGGCAAGAACAAAGGGTGTTAAGGCATTATGTGTGTGGGAGGTCAGGTGTTCGACCCCTGCCTCTTACATATTATTATTTTGATTTGTGCATGCAGATCCAGTATTCCAGGTCCCAACGTGTCCACCATGCGCTACTATCTCTATACCATAGGATCTCATCAAGGCCATATCAAAGGTTCCAGATCTAGACGCCCACGGTAAGCCCTCAGAGAGGGGTAGCATGGGATCACACACAGGAGTATGGGCCAACATATCTGGGCCCTAACAAAATTCAGTCAACACCCCCCAATTTTCTTCTCACTCCAGGGCCATTTCCTTTTTTTTTTAATTTACTTTATTTTTCTTTTTTAATTAGTTTATGTTCTTTTTAATTCATCTTTTTTAAAATCATAAAATCAACAAAAAAATCACAAAAAATAGATTTAGGTTTTTAATTAAAATTAATTCTTGCAAATTAATTTAATTTAATTGATTTTAACTTGTTTTGTTTAATTTAAAATTAATTAGAAATTAAGTTAAATCTCAAATCTTTTTTTATATAAAATACAAAAATATTTTTTAAGCAGTTAGATTTTTAGGGTTTCAAACTTGTTCCCATCGTAAGTTCTGTGCGCTTATTATTTTTCGTTTTATCATTTTTCAATTTATTGTAACTGTTGCCCAGATTGTAATAGCCTAATTAGGATCTTTACTTTTCGCACTTTCCATTTCAGTCAGATATAATTGTAACTGCCCTGAAGCATTGTAATAGCTGTAGGTTTCACTTTCATCACTATATTGTATGCCTGTATATAAACTGCTAGTAATTAGGTGTGTATGGCAAGAACTAACCAATCAATCTTAGATCACTAACATCAAGATAAAAATACCTGAAAAAAGCACACTATTGTACACTTGCACGCCTAGGGTATCTCCCACTTAGGTTGCCTTCGGAAATGGTCATATCCCTCGAATATAGGGAAACTCTTATCAAAGACCCTCAGTTTAAAGTCATCATAAAGATCATAGTCCCTAAATGTCCCTCGAGTTGCCTACGAGAAATGATCTTGTCCCTCGATGTTGTCTACGAATATATGACGACAGTCCCTTCGAACTGTTGAGGTATCTCTACATGTTGCCTTCAATGACCGTAAACGTCCCTTCGATATCCCCTCAAACATCCAACGATAGGGCTACCTACTCACTAATAGTAGGACAGCACTATCTAAAGGAAAGGAGGAAAAGGACGCCTTTTACGATTAGGTAGATAGTTGTTAAGTACTTGCTTAAAAATAACTTTTTCACACCACACTTTAAAAAACGCTTTATCACACTCTTGAGGACTGATACAAGAGTTATCATAAAGCAAAAAAAACTTTTCAAAACACACAAACACGAAAGCAATTTTCAAAAATGAGCAAGTACCTAAGAGCCCGTTGTAGCGGTAGAAATGTGCAAGACTAAGACATTGGATTGACTAGACTTTATACAAATCAAAATAAAAATCGCACCGCGCTTTATTGTTTCCAAAGGAATGGGAAAAGAGCGAATAACCCAAAAAGAGGGGGAACGATTCAAGGTAAGGGGGTTGGTTATGCAAAGGGAAGGTATTAGCACCCTAAACATCTACGGTACTCCGCAAGAACCTCTTTGAAAAATCTGTATATTTTGTCTATAAAAATGTGTTGTATATAAAATGGATGGTGGAGGTGAGAAAAGAAATATTTTTATGATTTTTGCACCCGTCGCGGTTGCGAACCTTTAGTGCCTACGTACCACCTTTCGTGCAATAGGGGATAAGGGTACGCGTAGTTCATCTAGAAAAGACTTGTTTGTTGATTGTTTTTAAACAAGGAGACAAGTCGTCATTGTTAGGAGAGAAATCTCGACTAACACCCACAAGGTATGAGAAAGATGGACCATGCGTCAATAAGAGTGAGGGTTTGAGAACGCCTCTAGTACTCAAGTGGAAAAGTCGACACCTTTATAACCATAGGGATAGGAGAATGTTGCTCGACTATCAATGAATCATGTCTCACCTTGAAAAAAAGTTTTGAATGGAAAAGGTGCTTGGGCGCACAAAAGAGTTTGAATGAGTTGAAGTGTTTTGTTAATTTTGAAAGAAATGTCAAAGTATGATTAAGTGTATTGAAGTTTGTTTAAAGAAAATAAGTTTTAAAAGAAAAGGCACTCGACAAAGTCAAGGTTTATTATGAAAGCGGTTCGAGTTTAAAAACAAAGAAGAGTTTGAAAGAAGATGAGAAGGTTTTTAAAATTAAAGAAGATGGGAGGAGATGAAGGGACTATCCTAAAGCATAAGGTAAAAGCTAAGGAAGAGAACCGTCTAACCAACATGAAGCCGACACTTGACATTATAAGCCAATGTAGAATTCCGATTCTTTGGATTGAAACCAAGCAAGAAAAGATACTAGACCTCTTGAGAGAATCAAACTTCAAGTGTATTTAGCCTTTGCAAAAATTGGGCAGAGTAACGGCTGTATACGGGTGAATTCCAGATTACAAACAAAGATCGTAATCTCAATAAACTGCACACAAAACAAACAAACAACCCAATGTCTTGAGGTAAACCTCAAGAACTCCAGACAAAATATCAAATAAAGTCACAAAGTCTCCAAGATAGGCCAAGGTCTCTAATCCTAAGTCCAAGAAGTTCATCACTCCATAATGCAAAGGATAGTAACCATGTAGTCTAAGTATCATTAATGATTTTTATGGTTCATGTTGATTATTAGGTGTCTTTAAAAAGAAAGAAAAGCTCAAGTGAGGAAAATAAAAATGACATAAAAGTAAATGCTCAAGTGAGCAAAGATGAAAATTGCATGAAATGTAAAATGCTAAAAGTAAATGGTACATAAAGCATGGAAATAAAAGCGTAAAGTAAACTTAATTGTTAGTAATTAGTGGTTAGTTGGATGACCATCTTAAAACTTGCATTTGGAACTCATTAGAGGATTGGTAGAACCAAAGCCTCCACAAAACAAGTTGCATTTGCTTTTTGTCAAGTATATCATCCATTTTGGAATTCTCACAAGGCAACATGTAATGATCAACGATGTTTAAGTGATCCGCGTTGACCAAAGGTGTTATAGATCCATTAGAGGATTGGTAGAACCAAAGCCTCCACACAATGAATCTCAAGGTTATTGGATCAAAGAGATCAAATTAACATACTTGGGCTTGCAATCATAAGTTTGGGCCACGAATGATCATTTATTCGAATCGGGACAAAATTTAGCACTATGTTAAGCAATCGTAAGTGGACTTATGTAGAAGTCACACCTATTTTGAGGCCGGTCAATAGCAATCTATGTACTTCATGTTTGGATAAACGATATAGAGATCACCATCCCTTAACATGTAGCACAATTAAAAAAGAAAGGGATAAGATGAAGAGGGAGGGAAATGATAAGCTAATTTGGATCACCATTTCAAAATTCTTTCATCTTTAAATTCAACCACTCCTCTAGATGGATTAAAGCACTAAACATATCATTAATCCAAAGCACCAAAAATGAATTAAATAATTCACTCTTTGGTAGATTTGAATTGATGAACATTTATCCAACTTCATCTACGTCACAAAGTCCATTGAGTTTAAAGACAAATTGGACATTTAAAATTGCAATCCAAACCAACAATCAAAAGGAGTGAGTAGAAAATGCATTTTGGATCAAAGCTGCCCAAAAACAAGGCAAAAAATGCATTTTGTCCTGGTGTAAATCGATTTACACTACTATGTAAATCAATTTACACAATACAGTTTTCAAAAATTCGCATGAAATTGCTTCTGTGCAATCGATTTACACTTAGTGCAAATCGACTGCACACAGTAACAATAGCAAAAACAACATTTTAAAAGGGCAATTTCTTGTCCAAACTTTCCATCAAACACCTTATGATCATGGATCAACTTGAGCACGAAAATTCCATCAAATTATGAGAAAATAACACCATTGAAATCAAAAAATAATCCTCAAAGAATCAATCCCAAAGATCACCAAGAGATCACATTGTGAAAGATGAATTATCCAACTTACCAAAGGTAAATCTAGAGAATTATCAAAACAACTTCAAGAATTTGCTTCAATTCAACCACAAGAATCAATTGACTAATCTTGGATGTAGAGAATTGATGGATAAAAAGTGTTTGGATGAAGGTTTAGCTCAAAGATTAGTAAGCTTCAATGCAAAGCTTACTAACTTTTTGAAAATGGAGCTTTGAGTGAATTTGGTAGATGGAGAGAATTGAGAGATTTTTTAGCAAGGTGGATTTGGATATCAAAAGCTTGAAATTTGAATGAGATGAGGGCTCTATTTATAGAGTTTAGGATTGAGATTAGTGGTAATTTGGTAATTGATTCTTGGAGCCAAAATTTGAATTAATGATAATTCTTTCAAATATTAGAGCCAAAATTTGAATTAATGATAATTCTTCTTAAAAATGAAAGATTGGCACTAAAATTTGAATTAATGATACATCCTTAAAAAATGAAGGAAAATTGGAGCCAAAAATTTGACAAGTTTAAAAATTGTTTTTTTTCTTTCAAATTTTCACGCTGTGCAATCGATTGCACTATAGTGCAAATCGATTTGCACAATGTCTTTTTTTCAAAAATGGCGCAAAATGCACTATGTGCAATAGATTGCACTCTAAGAGCAATCGATTGCATCAGTGAAAAAAATGAAAATTTTTAATTCTTTTTTCTTTGCAAATAGAGATTTTAGGAAAATGATACCAGAAATCCTTATTTGTCAGATGCTTCGACTTGGTACCTACAAAACACAAATATGCAAAGACAAAGACAAATATTTTTTGTATTTTGATTAGAAGTTAGTTAACAACACAAGAGCAAACTTAAAGAAAGGATGCAAATGTGATGAATGAAGCTATTTATTAATGATTGTGACCAAAATGACAAAATATGGTATGAAAGTGCGACTGAGAAAGTTAGGGGCAAAATTTAGGGTACAACACCCGTGGAAAACCACAAATGGAAAGGGTGATAACACCTTCCCTTTTCATAATCTACCCCCCTTACTCAGAAAATCTCGAAAAAGGTCTTTTTCTGTTCTTTTCACCCTTTACTTTGTTGGATAAAAGAAAAGTCGGTGGTCGACTTCTCAACCTGGCCACTTTAAACCCTGATGAAGAAATGATAAAGGTGCTCTTTCAGTTCTTTGACCCTTTACATCACTGCTTCACTTTTCCTGATTACCAGTTAGTGCCTACTATGGAGGAGTTTTTCTCATTTATTAGGGGTATCTATCCTTAATCAGTTACCATTTAACGGTATGGAGAGAGACCCAAAGCCTGAAGAGATTGCTTAAGCTCTGTCTTTACAACAGTCTGATGTAGTGGCAAATTGGGAAACTAGAAGAGGCATCAAAAGATTTCTAGCTAAGTTTCTATTTGAGAAAGCTCACCATTTTTGGGATGCCCTGGATTTATAAGCTTTCGAAGAAGTGTTGGCTCTTCTCATCTATGGGATGGTACTATTACCTAAACCAGACCAGCTCATAAATGTTAATACGGTCAATGTTTTTCTGTCTCATAATTCGGTGCCTACATTACTTGGAGATATTCTACACTCTCTGCATACTCGCACTCTAAAGAGAGGAAGGACTCTCCTGTGTTGCACTACTCTATTGGCTAGGTGGTTTATTTCGCACCTACCTCGGTCTGTTTTGAAAAATGAGCAGGGTATGAGATGGTCTTATAGGTTGATGTCCCTTACGCATTCAGATATTCATTGGTGTTCTTGATCCTTGGAGAATGTTACCATCATTGATCTCTATGGGGAATTCCCTAATGTTCCTCTCTTAGGCATTAGAGGAGGAATCACTTATAATCCCTGTTTGGCATTGCGACAATTTGGTTATGCTAGAAGGGATGGTCCTCACGACACACTCGTCCAAGGAATCACATTTGACTATGAGAATGATGTTCAGGGTTATCGTAATAGGTTTATTCGAGCTTGGGGTATGGTAAACAGAGTTGATAGCAAGACACTGGGGCACAAGAATTCCATCCCTCTTGAGCCTTACCTCAAATGGGTGTGAGCTCGTGCTCAATGTCTTATGATGCCTTACCCCTCCGTCTTACCCGTTATTATGGAGCCAATTGCTGAGGGAGACACTCCTTACGTTGTTCTTCATCCTGACATGCCAAATGATTTCGAGGAGCTACGGAAATACTGGATCCAACTCAAAGAAGAACGAGATACCTTTGAAACCCAATTCTACGACAACAAGAAGAAGGTTTTAGAGCTCACCAGGTTACTTCACGAAGAGAAGAGTATAAATGCTTACATTGCACCAAAGAGGATGCGCCTGTGGGGAGCTTGAGTTTTTCTTTGCTTTGGGAGTTTATTTTTGCTTTGTTACTTCCTTTGTAAGCCCAAGAGGCATCATTGTGACCGTTAAAACTTCTTAGTGCAATTAACGCCTGTTCTCTTTCTGTTTAAGAAATTTTAAGTCTTAGAAATCCTTGAAAACATTGCATACATATATCATACATATCATTGCATAAACAGGTTCCAAAGCAAGTTTCTCATCTTCTTCGCTGTTTATTTTAGTAATGGCTCTCGAATAAACAATGAAGGATCTACAAACTCAAAATGCTCAGTTTCAACAAATGATCACGGCTCTGGACAAGGGGCAAGAGGAACTGAAAGCCCTTATTGTCAAAGAAAAGACCAAGAAACCTACGAAGCCAACTGGTGTGGTGAATTTGGGAAGGAGGTTCAGAGGACCGTTAAGGCAAGTTATAGAGATGACATCTTCGTTAAAAGAAGGAGACAATCAAGAAGGGGAAACAAGAGAGGAAGACCCCAGTCCAAGGGAATCTGATAATGAGACTGACTATAATGAGGAGCAGTATCCTCCGGCCGATGAAAAATACAAACAGCTGGAGGATCGTCTGAATGCAATGGAAATCCAGAAGGTACCTCAGATGGATTTTGTAGAGCTGGGTTTGGTTTCTGGGGTCGTAATCCCGCATAAGTTCAAGGTTATGGTATTCATTAAATATGATGGGGTCTCATGTCCCAAAATGCATCTCTAATCTTATGTGAGGAAGATTCAGCCTCACGCTACTGACAAGGACTTATGGGTCCACTTCTTTCAAGACAGTTTATCCGGGACTCAACTAGAGTGGTTCTATAAGCTGGAGAGAACCAATATTCATAATTGGGAAGACCTGGCTGCTGCTTTCTACAAGCAGTATCAGTATAATGCAGACCTTGCTCCCACCCGTACACAACTCCAAAGTATGTCTATGGGTTCGAGCGAGGGTTTTAAAGACTATGCTCAGAAGTGGAGGGACTTAGCAGGAGAAGTACAACCCCCCTGTATGATAGGGAGTTAGTGGATATGTTTTTGGGTACCCTATCCGGTCCATTTTTTAATCATCTGATTAGAAGCTCCTCAGCTGGCGTTACTGAGTTGATTTTGACGGGAGAAAGAGTGGAAGCTGGGATTAGAAGTGGCAAGATTCAGAAGGATGCCTCTTCAAGTGAGGGAAAGAGACCTTTCATAGGAAAAAAAGAGGTCAGTGTTGTTTACAATCAACGAAATCAGGTCAGAACCGAGCGCCATCCAAGCCGACAACTACTCAACAACGAAATAATCAGCCTAGAGCAGAAAGACCTGTAAGGCAATTCACCCAGATAAATATGACTTTGTCTCAATTTTTGCCTCACCTACTGAAATCCAATCTGGTTACCCTGAGGAAAGCTCCCAAGAATCCCAACACTGCATCTCCTCGCTACAACCCAAATGCTCATTGTGCTTACCATTCAGAAAGTCCAGGCCTTGATATAAATGACAGTTGGGCTTTGAAAAAAAAGGTGCGAGACCTTATTGAGGCGAAGGAAATTGAATTTGACGCTCCTGAAGTTCCCAATGTTATAACTGCTCCCAAGCCCAAGCACGGTTGCGGTGTTAATGTTGTTGACGATGATACGTTTGTTACTTTTGTTGAGGAACTTTTTACTCCTCTCATGACCGTTAAGTGGAATTTGTTGTAAGCCGGTTTATTTTCGGGCTGTGGCGAGGATTTCCACTTATGTTTATCTCTACCGACTGGTTGCTATTTGTTGAAATTAGGTGTTCAGCGCCTGATGGATGATAAAGAGATTCTATTTGAAAAGACTCCTGTCACAACTTTTTCTTGTAAGGATGTTTCGATCATAACCATTTCCGCCAATCCTCCCAGGGTCTCCGCCAAAAGACCCATCAGGATTACATTTGCTCCAAAGTTGGCTCCTATGATCATCACTATCCCAGGGCCAATCCCATACTCCTCGGACAAGGCTGTTCCCTAGAACTATGGGGCTGCCGTCTATTACCATGGCATCAAGCAAGACCTGTTGGCTGCTGAAGACCAAGTTTCTGGAAATACTGATCCCGACATTGGCAACATTGTTGGGACCAGCAAAATAACAAGAAGTGGAAGAGTGTTCTCCCCTGAGATTTCTCCTCCAAAAGTCGTTACTATTCATGTGATCATTCCTACTGTTGTTCCTGCTGATACTACCACCACAATTCTTGTGATTACCCTTGTTGCCACCCCTATCACCGAGTCGGCCGAGACTCGGGGGCAAAGACCTATTGATTGAGTCTGTCCAAACGAAGGCACATTCAGAATCTATTCCAGAGGCTTCCAAGAAAGAAATGGAATAAATCTTGAAGATAATAAAAAAGAGAGAATACAATGTGGTTGAACAGTTGGGGAAGACCCCTTCTAAGATTTTAATGCTAGCCCTACTATTATGCTCTAAATCTCATGCAAAAGCTTTAGTGAAATTCCTCAAAATTGCCCATGTGCCACATGAAACCTCCGCTGACCAATTTGAAGATTGTGTGACCAGTTTGGCGGCTGATAACGGTTTGGGTTTTTCTGATGCCGATCTGACACCCAGAGGAAGAAAACACAATGATGCGCTCCAAGTCTCCATCGAATTCAGGGGAACTACTTTGGCCCATGTTCTGGTAGATACTGGTTCATCATTGAACATGCTGCCTAAGAAGGCTCTGGACAAATTACACTATGAAGGTTTGACCCTGAAACCCAACAACATTGTATTGAGGGCTTTTGATGGTTCGAAAAGAATGGTGCACGAGGAGGTGGACATCCCCATCAAAGTTGTTTCTTAGACCTTTGACTCCACCTTTCTATGTGATAGATATCAGACTATCTTATTCTTATTTGTTGGGTCGCCCTTGGATCCATGGGGCGGGAGCTGTCACATCTACTCTGCATCAAATGATGAGGTACCCAGTGAAAGGAAAGATTGTCACGGTGCATGGTGAAGAGGAATACATGGTAAGTCACCTGAACTCCTTCAGGTATATGGAAATGGATGGCGAGTTCATCGAGACTCCTTATCATAACTTTGAAGAGGTGCCTCAGACCATGGGTGCAACTGAGACTGTTACCAATATTCCAAACATCACCAGACCTCCCTTGAAAATGGCTTCTCTCAAGGACGCCAAAGTAGTTATTAAAGAAGGTGGGTGTACCATTTGGGGCCAACTCCCTGACATTCCATACAAATCTGATAAGTTTGGTTTGGGTTTCTCTTCAGGGGCTCAAAAGGCTGTTCGTCATGCTCGTGCTGGAGGACCTCCCCTACGCATCAACAACCATAGGGTCAATGCTTTAGAAGATAGTGATGGTGACTATGAAATGGATAGCTGGATTTCCCTTCTACCAACGGTGGACCCAGTAACTGGACGGCTAAAGACTTTGTACCAATTACTTTTATTCAGAAGTAATTATCTTTCTTGTTTTCATATATGTAATAATTAAACATTATAAACTCTATGGCCATGTGTCTTACCCGGGGCACAATTGTTTATTTGTGAGGGTTATCATGTTTCAATCTCATATGTCATTTATAAAGCACTGGACATTTTGCATACAAATTTTGCGCTCTCTGTTTTTCTTTTCTGCTTTTTACTTTATCAATACAGCTATGCTCTTACACAAACTCGCATATCAAACTGCAGACCCATATCCACTCTGGATCCCATTGATAACAGTTCTGTTATTTTCGGTTATGACTTTGAAAATCCGATCAACCAAGTCGAGGACGAAGGTGAGGAAGATTGTGAGGTACCGAGAGAACTTGCTAGACTGTTACTGCAGGAAGAAAGGGCTATACAGCCTCATTAAGAGCTAGTTGAGATAGTGAATTTGGGCACAGAAGAGGACAGAAAAGAAGTCAAGATAGGTGCAAATTTGGAGCTTAGTGTCAAACAGCGGTTGATACGGATGTTGCATGACTATGTCAAGATCTTTGCCTGGTTATATGATTACATGCCAGGACTAGACACATATATTGTGGTTCATCATCTTCCGACTAAGGAAGATTGCCCTCCAGTAAAGTAGAAGGTCTGTTGTATGTGCCCTGAAATGTCAGAGAAGATCAATGAAGAAGTGATGAAACAATTAAATGTTGGGTTCTTAGCTGTCACCTCCTATCCTTAATGGGTTGCTAACATAGTCCCGGTGCCTAAGAAGGACGGCAAGGTACGAATGTGTGTGGACTATAGAGATTTGAACAGGGAAAGCCCCAAGGATGACTTCCTACTTCCCCATATTGATGTACCAGTCGACAACACCACATAGAATAAGTGTTGTACCCCAATTTTTGCCCCTAAGATCCCTTCATCATACCATTTTGTTTTAATCACAACAATATCACATTAGGGCTTTTGGTTCTTCTCCCTATCTTTAGCCTTGCTCTTCTGAGGAATTACCAAGCACCTTAACTTGTTTTCTTTTGTGATCATGGATATTTTGCTCTAATTAACAAAATTCAATATTGGTTTGTCTTACTTGTTAATAATGTAGGTAAAGGAAATGAGGCTTAGCTAGTTGCTTCATGGGTTCATTAGTTTATTTCCATGCCCTAGTCAAAAGCTTGAAAAATTCAAACCTCACCATTGAAGTTGTTTTGATGTTGGTATGGAAGTGGTTTTGGTGGCCATGAGTCCTCATCATCATCCTCAACAATTTCTATTCACAAAGGAATAATATTGGCACAAAAAGTTTGTTCAAACTTGGCAAAGTTCCACCAAGCATTCTCTTGATCTAGAGGCTAGGGTTTTGGACTTAAAAGGGGCATATCTTGCTCATATTTTGGTATTTTTGAGTGATTCTAAAAACATTCTTCTCTTCAAAGAGTTACCAACAAATCACTTCAAAAGTTGCAAGGAGTTTTCATGTAGAAGGAACTTGGTGAAGAAGGAAGATTACAAGTCATCCAGATGAATCCCCAATTTGTCATATGTGACTTCAAATGGTCATAACTTGGTCAATTTTTATCACCTTTAGCCAATTCTTTTTTCATGATGATCCTACGGATGTGTACTTCATGCCTTCTTTTATGTGCAAAGTGAAAAAATGTATGGAAGTTGCTTTAAGAATGAAAAAGATTATAGGTTATTTCATGATTTTTGGCCAACTTCAACAAGTCATAACTTGCTCAATTTTTGGAGATTTTGAGTGGTTCAAATTGCAAAATGTCATTCAAGAGATCTACTTCATTCCATCGTTTTTGGTCAAGAGCAAATTCTAAGTGGAAGGCCATGTTTGGATGCAAGAGATTATAGGTCATTTTTAAAGAAGAATTTGAAATATTTCTAAGTATGGAAAGTCAACTCTTTATCTTCAACTTTGACTCCATGTAACTTTTAGCTCAAGCATCCATTTGATTCCATTCTTTTTCCAATGCAAATCTTGTTACCTCATCTTTCCAAAGCATCAAGAATTTTTCCCTAAGACCCCTTGAGGTGGAAATGCCATTGGATTGAACTTGGTAACTTGGAACTGAAGTTTCTCCATAAGTCAGAATTTGAAATTCATGTTTTGGCCTTAAACATCAAATTAGCACGTGTTTGTGATGTAAACATGTTTAACCAAGTTGCCAAAGTGGATTAGAGCCTTGAAACGCAAGGATTAGATGAGTTTTGATGCAAATCAGATCACACTTTGCTCGTGCATCAGGTTCACACGATTTCCCTCCAATTTGTATCATTGCACACACTTGAACATTCCATTTGATTCCCTATAAATAGAGGGTTATCCCCCATTCAATTTCCCAAGCTTAGATAGCCAGAATCACCCTGCCAAACTTGCTTCACAACTCAGAATTCAGCTACTTCAAATCCTATTCTCAAGCCTTTTTCAATCCATTTTTTTCATCAATTCACCTTCCTTGATCTTCCCTGAAGCTAACCATATAATCACATTCAAGAATCATGCCCTATATTGCTCCATAGAAGTCCAGTTTCAGAGCTCTGCAACTCAACTTCAATAGGTAGATTCCTTCATCAATTCTTCAAAATTTTGGTATCATTGTGTTTCTCTCATTGCCCTGGTTCTAGTCGCAACACTTACTTTCATCTGGAAGCACGTTTTGACCATGAATTTTCAAATCCCTTTTCAAAACTTTCTTTCCAAATTGCTTGAGTTACAGTTTATATAAATTTGGTACGAGAGTGTGGTTGTCTTCGCCTTGAAGAGACAAAGCGAATGGCGTAGGTCTTAGCTTCTGATTTTACAGTTAGAGAGATATGCAATTCGTAAAGGCTGGAGGTTGAAGATCACCAACGTGTCATCTTCTAACCAATGAAAGCGTGACATTTGTTATTTTCAAATTCTGATTTTATTAATGATTTTGTACATTATTCATTAAAGACCATGATATGCACAACACGCCAGATCCTTTGGATTTAATTACTAACGCGTTTTGACTCTCATCCAATGGTCCACATCTTTTTCTTTTATTTTCTTTTTCTGATTTTTATATTTTAATTGTTTTAAATTTCAAAAAATCATAGAAAATTCATTTTTAGTCCAAAAAATCTGAAAAAACTATGAAAAATATTTTTGATTATTCTCTTTCTGATTTCTATTTTTTCATAATTTAATTTTGTGTTTTGTTGTTTTTTATGAATTTTACACTTATTTGATTTGTTTAAAATGTTTAAAAATGCTTTTACACATTTTTAAATTCTGAAAAAAATATGGAATGATCCAATGATATTGTGACAAATATTGGTGACTTTATTTTATTTTTGTTTCTGACTTTACTATTTTTTACTATTTTTGTTTAATTTACCCATTTAATTTAATTTTTAAAAATAGTTTCTGACTTTTAAACATTACCAAAATTTTTATAAAAATATTTGGACCCATTTCTGATTTTTATATGGCCTTATTTTTCATTTCTTGATTAATTTGAACATAATTGATATTATCCTCATCATTTTCCATTTTTAAACATTTTTTAAAACCCTTTAATGTATATATTAAATATATCATTATTTTTGTGATTATTTTCTGACTGTCTTCGGTTGATTTTTTGATCATGACTTTATTAACATCATTGGATCCATGGTGTTGAGTTTAACTCCACAAAAATGGATGAATGATTTTAATAATAGTTTGATTAAATTTTTAATTCAAAAGTGGTTTATTCATCTTTTTCCCTAATCCTCTTCATCGCATCCCCTTCTCATTGCACTAACTGTTGTTAGAGCATGATCTCTATATCATGTCTCAAAATAAATGGTGCATAGATTGCTATTGACCGGCCTCAAAATAGGTGCGACTTCTATATAAGTCCACTTACGATTGCTTAACATAGCGCTAAATTTTGTCCTGATTCGAATAAATGATCATTCGTGGCCCAAACTTACGATTGCAAGCCCAAGTATGTTAATTTGATCTCTTTGATCCAATAACTTTGAGATTCATTGTGTGGAGGCTTTGGTTCTACCAATCCTCTAATGGATCTACAACACCTTTGATCAATACGGATCACTTAAACACCGTTGATCATTAAATGATACTTGTGAGAATTCCAAATGGATGATATACTTGACAAAAAGCAAATGCAACTTGTTGTATGGAGGCTTTGGTTCTACCAATCCTCTAATGAGTTCCAAATGCAAGTTTCAAGATGGTCATCCAACTAACCACTAATTGTTGACTTGTTTTATTTTATGCTTTTATTCTTTTATGCTTTATGCACTATTTATTTTTTTTAGCATTTTTCATTTCATGCCATTTTTATCTTTGCTCATTTGAGCATTTATATTCTTGTCATTTTTACTTTGCTCACTTGAGCTTTTCTTTTTCTTTTCCTAAAACACTTAATAATCAACATAAACCCTAAAAAACTCTTAATGGTACTTGGACTATTTGGTTACTATCCTTGGCATTATGGAGCAGTGGACTATTTCTTGGACTTAGGATTAGAAACCTTGTCCTATCTTGGAGACCTTGTGATCTTATCTGATTATTTTGTCTGGAGCTCTTGAGGTTTACCTCAAGACATTGGGTTGCTTGTTTGTTTTTGTGTGCAGGTTTATGTGATTACATCCTTTGTTTGTAATCTGGAATTCACCCGCATACAGCCGTTACTCTGCCCAATTTTTGTGAAGACTTAATACACTTGAAGAGGTCTAGTATCTTTGCTTGCTTGGTTTTAATCCAAAGAATGAGAATTCTATCTTGGCTCATAATGTCAAGTTTTGGCTTCTTGTTGGTTAGATAGTCCTTATCCTTAGCTTTTACCTTATGCTCTAGGATAGTCTCTTCTTCTCCTCCCATCTTATTTAATTTCAAAAATCTTCTCCCTCCTTTTTAAACTCTTCTTGTTTCTAAACTTGAAACACTTTCATAATAAACTTGGACTTATGTCCATGCATTTTCAAAACATTTTTGTCAATAAACTTCAATCAATTTAATAATACCTTGACATTTTTGTGAGAAGACTAAAATTCAATTAATCTCATTCCAAACCATTTGTTGCCACTTGGGCTTTTATATTTAAAATTTTCTCAAAAGATTAGACTCTTGTCAATCCTTGTAGTGATGCAAACAACTATACTTCTACAATATGTAGTGAAGTGAGATATTTTCCACTTGGGTGTTGAGTGAGGCATTGTTGATTTTAAAATCCAAGCCATTATCCTCCACTTTGAGATGATGCAAATTCTCCTTTCTCATGATTGTGGGTAGTAAGTATGTTTTTCACACGGAAAATGACGATGATGTCTTATCTCTTAAAATCAACCAACACACTTGTGTTTTAAAATTTTTAAAAAGAGGAACTACGTGTACCCTGATCCCCTATTGCACGAAAGGTGGTATGTAGGCACTAAAGGTTCACAACCACGACGGGTGCAAAAATCATAAAAAAAATATTTCACTTCACACCTCCACTATCCATTTTATATACAATACATTTTATACATCCAAAATATACAGATTTTACAAAGAGGTTCCTGCGGAGTACCATAGATGTTTAGGGTGCTAATACCTTCCCTTTGCATAACCAACCCCCTTACCTTGAATATTTCCCCTTTTTTGGGTTATTCGCTCTTTTCCCATTCCTTTGGAAATAATAAAGCACGGTGGCGATATTTATTTTGATTTGTATAAAGTCTAGTCAATCCAATGGCTTAGTCTTGAACATTTCTACCGCTACAGAAAAATGGCGACTTCACAGGGGAAAGATTGACCTCTTGCTGGTCCATCCCTAAGTGGGTTAAGCCTATCTTTGTTTATATCTGTATATGTGCTATTGTTGTTTATGTGTTATATGTTGTATATATGTTTGTTTGGAATTTCCTGGTTTTTAGGGTGCTTGGTGATTTACTCATAAGTCCTATACCCAGACTTGGGCAAACTTTAAGATAGGACGGACGATATAGTCATGTTAACTTTGAGGGAGTAATTCCAAAAAAGGAGGCATGAGATCCCTCACTCAGTGGAGGTCCATTTGCCTGTAGTGTCGATTACCGAGTAATCAGGAAGACGTACTGCTTTTGACCTGGGAGCCTGTTGAAACTGATGACCGTAGAATACCAAACCCATCCTGGCCTTTTAGGTGTAGTGCGGAAGCTATGACGGAGTAATTCGGAAATAGTTGTCACGCGATACTACGCTCGGACGAGTCTTTCTTGAGAATATTACTAATTACTGAGTTAATTGAGAAGTTAGTAATATCTGAAGGAAGGATGTAGACACTGGGAACCTCTAGAACCTTGTTCGTCAGGTGATAACTCTTAGACCAACACCTTATGGGTAGTACCTTCGACCTCATGCTCGTGATGTTGAACCTATGAACCCTATATGTGTGATTTTGTATGTGATTGTTGCATCATGCATCCATGCACTCATAAGCATCTTTTGGAGGAAATAATATTTCAAGGGATTTAAAGGTTGACTATTTGTTAATATCTCACGTACTTTTAACCATGGATTCTGGAAAGAGAAAGACCGGAAAATACAGTTTCAAGGATCCCAAGATAGATGAGTTGGTCAGTCTAACTCCAGATATTGAGTGTCCTGCAGACTTTGGGAAGAAGTATGGATCCATTATTCCTCTCATGAAGCTTGTGATACGGTGGCCAGAACCGAGACTGTTTTTTTTAGGAATTGTTGGTTTGTGTTTTGCGTTTGTGTTTGCAAAATGTCGCGGTAAGCAAGAGTCGCCACCGACTTTTATTTTATCTAACAAGGTAAGGAAAAAGCACCGAAAAATTCCTTTTTTCGAGATTTTCTAAGTACGGGGGGTAGATTATAGAAAGGGAAGGTATTAGCACCCTTTCTATCCGTAGTTATCTACGGGATCTTAGGTACTTGCTCATCATTTTCAAAATTGCTTCTTTGTATGCTTGTGTGTTTTGAAAAGTTTTGACTTAGATTTAACCCTTGCTTCTGTCTTCAAGAGTGTTACGAAGTGTTTTTGAAAACTTTGTTTGAAAATGAGAGTAAGTGTGAAAAAGTTGGTTTGGATTGAGCAAATACTTAAGAACTAATCTACCTACTCGAAAAAAGAATCGTTATATGTTTGTTTCCTTTAGACAATGCTATCCCACTATTAGTGAGTAGGTAGCACCATCGTTGGAGTTTAGAGGGTCAATTCGAAAGGGACGTACGGTCACTAAAGCAATGTTAGGACGTCTTAGTAGTAACCCTAATGTCTTAGATCAATTATTCGAGGCAACCATTTTGAGGCACCTTTGATCTTTGAGATAAAAGGACGACCACTAAAGCATCCTATACCTAATGATCGTTTACCGAAGGCAACCGAAGTGGGAGTGTACCCTAGGAGTGCGCATGTGCGAGTGATTCAATTTCAGATTTTTTATCTTTGCACATTTAGGGTTTGTTAACCGTTTTAAAGTTAATCATACATTCTTGTCATGCATCCTAATATCATACATCTAACAGTTTAATATTTTGCGGAATTTAAAGTGCGAAAATTAAACTAAGCTATTACAAGGCTTCGGGTATTTACAGTGCAAAAAAACAAACCCTTAAAAATAAAGCGATAAATGAAAGATAAAAAGACCTAATTAAACTATTACAACTTGTGGGCAGTTACATCAATATGGTAAAAATGAATAATAAAAACTCGCGCGAGGAAAATTAGATCGGGAGAGAACTAGGGTTTTGACCCTTTCTAACCTAACTAAAAGAAAAATGTTTTTTTTTTATAATTATTTTTAAGAAAAAGAATTAAGTTTTTAAATTAAATACACAATTAATTAGCTAATTAAATTAATTAATGAAAATAAATAAATGGCCTATTTTTTGTGTTTTGTTATTTTAAGAAAAGAAAATATAATTAAGTTAGAAACAAAAACCTAATTATTCTAATTAATTTTAATTTATTTACAAAGAGAAATTAAAGTTTACCTAAAATTAAAACCTAATTAAATTAATTAATTTATTGACAAAAAATAAACCTAAGTCTAATTGGGTGGAAAATATTTTTATGTGATTTTTTGATAAAAGAAAAATTAATTTTGTGTTAGTAAAATAAATAAAATAAATAAATTAAAACAAAATATAAAAGAAAAGATAAAGAGATTGGGCCTGAAAACAATAATTTGGGGGGGGGGGGGGGGGGGGGGGTGCAGATAGCAAGCCTTGGCCCAAAACAGGGAGGTCCATTTTGAGTTTCTGAGATCCCATGCTTTTTCTTTGACCATGCCTTTGGTGTTCCTTCATTGATGGCCATCAGATCTGGATCTCAAGACACTTGGCCAGTTGGATTATGAAGATGTATGGTAGTCCTTGGTCTTTGTGGAACATGGGATATGTAGAAAGAATTTAAGAAAAATGCAAACGTTGGAGGCAGGGGTCAAACCCCTGACCTCAAGCTCCCCAACGCCTTAATGCTTGCCTGGATAGCACTGGGCCAATTGATTCAGTTGATTATCAAATGAAATAAAAATAATAAAAGGAATAAAATAAAGCTAGCTGTAAACACGCGCGCAAATTCAAACCAGCGAATGGGATGGAGGAACGTAGGTAATCTTCCTCCTTGCACCGTTGGTAAAAGTTACTGACTTTTACCTACGACACCATGTCCATTGCTGTAAGTCCTGCAATTCTCAAAATCTAATACAAATGTGATAAATAAAAACCAAAACCATGGATAGCCTCGTCTGGTCCTGCTGAGTATAGTGGTGGCCCTTTCATGGCCCAATTTTACCTATATGAAGAAATCCCAAGTCGAAGCACAAAAACATAGCAATGGTGAAATCTTATACAGGCCATGAAAATGCAATTAATTGTTACAGAAGGCTTGAAAATGTTCTAAGGATCAAGAATATATGATCGTTTCATGATATAGATGCCAGAATTATGAAATTCGAATTCAAAAATATATCAAAGTCGTGCCTGACTTACAGTGGGTTGCAGGGCCTGGAAATGCTTGCTCTTTATTGGTTTTGCTTGCTGGTGATCCCAGGAAGCGATTGGGATGGTCAAGGGATCTTGAAATTGCTTCAAAGTATGAATTTGTGTTTGCACTTTTTCTTGTTTTTTTCAAGTTTTATTCTTGTTGCTGCGCCTCTTTCTACCCTTGCTTTAGGTCTGCACATCATCCTTATGTACTGAGGAATGAACTAGGGTTGAAAACCTGGCCTCAATCTTCTTCCATCAATGTCTTTGATTTGGATTTGATTCACTTTAAAATCATTCCAAAAATAGCCTAAAACCAATCTTTTTGTGCACTCCAAGCCTTTACACGAATTTGATCTCATGCTAGCTGGAATTTAAGACCTGAAACATGTAGCAAATCTTGAGATTTCAATATTTTGGATTTTCTATGATTTGTTTTGATTTAAATTGATTTAATTCAAATAAAAATCAAAATAAATAATAAAAACAAGATAATGACAAGTGGCAAGGGCTAGGGATCGTGGACCATGTTTCCAACTCAAAACAAGTGAAAAAGATTGGGCCCATCTAGCAAAAATTGCATTTTTAGGCATAGTTGACTTTTGGCAATTTTGCAAAAAGGGTCAACTTTACCAATGCATAACTTCCTCAATTTTGACTATTTGAAAGTGTTCTTAGACTTTTCATAAAGCTTGAGATGTCCTCTAAGCAACCCTTTTGGTATCATCTCAATTTGATATTCCATGCTCATGTATGAAGCTTTGACAAAAAAGGTGTTTTTGTTGACTTTTCAAAATGACCTATAATGTCCAAATTCATAACTTCTTGTGAGTGCATATTTTGAACTTGGGAGATGAAGATGGATTGTAGAGCATGGCATAATATTCAAAATGAGCTTAGGATTGGTCATTTCTCATAAAGTATGAGAAAGTTATGCTTGGTAAAAGTTGAGTTGACTTTTCCTGCAAAAACCCTAATTTAGCAACTTTTGAGTCTTGATGAATTATGAGCAATCCTTGATGAATCATGATCAACCCTTGATAAAATGATGAATGATACTTCAAAATGAGGATGTTGACCAAAAATCTTGAAGTTTGACTGTATGTAGGCCACTGTTGACTTTTGCCCTATCACAGTCGATTTTTAGGCCTTTGAGCAATTGACTGAGCAAACTTTCTCTGTAGGGCTTGAAACTTGACATGGATGATCTTGAGAACATATTAGGACAATGGTGAGCAGTTGGGATCCCTTGGACTCAAGTATCTTGATGCAACATGAAACCCTAATTTGAGATAGACTGCCTTAGGAGAGGGCTTGTCTGGTTAACCCTTGGACTTCCTTGAGCAACTTGAGGATCTTTCCTGAAATGTTTTGAGAAATATGGGAGGGAAAATTTTGGGGTACAACAGCTGCCCCTGTTAAATCTTCTTAAACATGAGGATGTAGATTGGCTTGCGTGCCTTTCGTGATCCGAAGGTAGAAGATGATTGAACACTAGAGTGCCCAGAAATTTGCACTCACATGATGTGGTACTTGTCTTGTGATGTCGGGAATGGGCTTACAGATGCCATTTGGAAATTGCCAACGGGGAATGGGCTTAAAGATTCCATCTGAAGGAGTGTCAATCGCCTAAGAGATTCCTTAGAGAGAGCTTGTATATGTGTTGTTAAGGAAGATTCTGCTGGGGAATGCTGATCTCTGTCTTGAGAGAAATAGAATTTTAGAAACTTCGGTCGCCCGTTACTCTATTGGGAAATCGTCTCTGTTTTGAGAAAAGTTGAATTTTAGGAACTTCGGTCGTCCGTTATTCTTGTTGAGGAATCGTCTCTTCGTCGGAGAGGTGACAATGAACTACTATCTGGTCGTGATCCAGGCTTCATAGTAATATGACCGACTGCTATCTGGTGGTAATCATGACTTTATAGTGACTTATTATGGAGATGAGATTAAACTTTCTATCCGATCGTAATCTGGGCTTCGCAATTTCTTGATTCTTATCTGGTCGTAATCCAGGCTTAAGAAGGAATTAAGTTGTTATCCGGTCGCATCCGGGCTTCAACTTGAATTTAGGGCACACTAATATCGGGTCGACTCTGGGCTTCTTAGTAACTGTCCAGGTAAACTACTATTTGGTTAAAATCCAAGCTTCGTAGTGTCTTGTACTGTTATCTGGTCGTCATCCAGGCTTCAGTCCCTTTATCGTTATCTAGTCGTAATCCAGGCTTCACGATGCTTTATGCAATTATCTGGTCGAATCCAGGCTTCATGGTGTTCTGTACTGCTATCTGGTCGTAATCCAGGCTTTACAATACCTTACTTCTTTATCTGATCGTAATCCAGGCTTCAGAAGAGATCAAATGGTTATCTGGTTGTAATCCGGGCTTCCCTTTGGCTTTGGGCCTACTAATATCCGGTCGTAATCCGGGGTTCATAGTATCTGGCCGGGTAAACTGCTATTTGGTCATAATCCAAGCTTCACAGTGTCCCTTACTATTATCTGGTTGTAATCCAGGCTTCACAGTGTCTCTTACCGCTATCTGGTCGTAATCCAGGCTTCGCGACGTCTCATACCATTATCTGGTCGAAATCCAAGCTTCATGGTGTTCGGAGGAAATCAAGCTACTATCCGGTTGTAATCCGGGCTTCATAACTTGTGTTAAAGATATACCACTATCTGGTTGTAATCCAGGCTTCGCGGTGTCTTTGGCTGCTATCTGGTCGTAACCCAGGCTTCACAAAAACTTGTATTGCTATCTGGTCGTAATCCAGGCTTCACAATAACTTGATGAGTTGTTATCCGGTCGAATCCGGGCTTCACAGCTTGTTGGGGATTAAACTATTATCTGGTCGTTCTCTGGGCTTCATAGCTTAAAGATAAACCACTATCTGGTCGAATTCAGGCTTCGCGGTGTTCGATACTATTATTCGGTTGTAATTCGGGCTTCACAATATGCTGTAGAAATCAAGATACTATCCGGCCGGGTCCGGGCTTCATAGCTTGAATTTTGTTAGGATTTGATTGTATCTTTCCTGAAAGGTAAAGGTTAATTGTATGTAATGCATGACATATATCAAGCAATGATGTTCTCAAAATAAATGAGATTGTGTTGTATGATTTTTATGCGTATGTCATGATGTATGGATAAGTAATGTTTTCATGACATTCTCTAGCTGGGAAAAATAAATCTCGGATTGTTGCTAGAGAAAAGAGTTGAATCCTTCGTGTCTGCTGGGGATGGTGAATAAAGATGACTGTGAGAATGATCCTGCAGGAGAGAATAACTTTGTTGGGGAATAGACTGACGAGGAAATGACTCTATGGGGGAAGAGAGATACTCTTCTAGAATCTTTGTTTATTTGGAGAAACAACCTCAGCTGGGGAGCAAATTATCATTGCTGGCGATGATGCACTCTGTTGGGAATTGAGTTTCTGTTTGTGAAAGGGATGAACTCCGCTGGGGATGATTTTCCAGTGGCGACTTCACTGGGGATACTATTTTAGACTCTATTGGGGACAATCTTCCAGACTCTACTGGGGGTAGTCCTCCAGACTCCACTGGGGATAATATTTTAGTGCGGGTAATAGATAAACTCTGCTTGGGGAGAATCTTGCCGACTCATTCGCGGTCGCGAGCCTCAGCTGGGGAGAATTAACACCATTGTCCTTCTCTTTACTCTGCGGGGAGTGAATGTACCTTCAATTGTTTTCTCCAACTAGGTCTATCCCTATACCTGGTGAATAAAGCAACTGTATAGTTCGGACATTTCTTTTTTGCCCCTGTTCCTGATATTACGAGTAATCTTCTTTTGTTTCGCATGTAAATATTTATGAGCAGCAATTATTGTCAAATGCATATATCAAAAATGAACATTGGACGTTCTTGCAAAACAAAACAGAAAAAGAAAACGATTCAAAATTTCTTTGTGAAAATGAATTGTATTGATTTTTGAAGTTAGCCTGTAAATAGGCGTTTTTTTACTAGAGGTTGACGTCCTAGTAAGAGAACGCCACCGAACAATAGAATTTATACAGTTTGTGAAAAACAAATAAAAACAGCTATATGAACAATCCCACTGGGTTCCAATTATGCTATTGCCTTTATGTCTTCGAGCATCTCATCACTTTGCTACTTGGTTGAAGGTAGATCAGATTGATTAGTGTCGTCCGAGATTGACAGTTGATACCGGTGTCTGGTTGCACGGTGATCCAATGAGACATAGTGTTACGCTTTGATCCCTAATTTTTGTCTGGACCTCCCTTTTGGGTTTTCAGTCCACCGGGATACCCTTTTTTACCCAAGAAGCCTTTTCAGGTTTTCGACTTTCCGAATGTACAGATTTCATTTTCATCCCTTACTTTTGCCCAAACCCTTTTGGTTTGTCGGGAAGCCCTTATTTTTGCCTAGGCCAGTCGACCTAGCGGGTCTTTGATTATGCGTAGTATTTTTTCACTATGTCTGCATTGACGGGGTGAGGAAGGTCGTCATCATCCATGGTGGTTAGGATCATAGCTCCTCCTGAGAAAATATTCTTAACCACAAATGGCCCTTCATAAGTAGGGGTCCATTTGCCCATGGGATCACCTTGCGGCAGTATGATGTGTTTGATCACCAGATCCTCGACTTGATACTCTTGTCGTCTGACTTTCTTATTAAATTTCTTGATCATCTGCTTTTGATACGTCTGACCATGACAAATAGCAGTAATTCTCTTTTCGTCGATTAAGTTCAGCTGATCAAGCCGGGTCTGGATCCAGTCATCCTCGCTCATACCTGCATCCTTCATAATCCGAAGAGAGGGTATCTGGACCTCAATGGGTAAGACTGCTTCCATGCCGTACACCAAAGAGTAGAGTGTTGCCCCTGTTAAAGTCTGTGCTGAGGTTCGGTACCCATGAAGAGCAAATGGTAACATCTCGTGCTAGTCTTTGCATGTCACTGTCATCTTTTGCACAATCTTCTTGATATTCTTATTAGCCGCTTCAACAACCCCATTCATCTTCGGCCGATAAGGAGAAGAGTTGTGATGTTGTATCTTGAACTGCTTGCAGAGCTCGGTGATCATTGTATTGTTGAGATTTGTACCATTGTCCGTAATGATCCTCTCTGGTACACCATATCGACAGATCAAATTGTGCCAAATAAACTGTGCCACGAAGTTCTTAGTCACTGTAGCAAAGGAAGCTTCCTCAACCCATTTTGTAAAGTAATAAATTGCTACCAAGATGAAACGATGCCTGTTGGACGCAGTAGGTCTGATCTCACCAATCATATTGATGCCCCACATTGCAAAAGGCCAAGGAGCTGTCAAGACATTCAGAGGAACTGGAGGTATATGCACCTTATCAGCATAGACTTGGCACTTATGACAGCTCCGAGAATGTGGATAACAGTCGGCTTCCATAGCAGGCCAATAATATCCTGCCCGAAGGATTTTGTTTGCCATGGTATGTCCACTGGAATGAGTTCCGAAAGTACCTTCATGTAACTCTGCCATGATCCTTTCTGCCTCGTTTTTATCCACACATCACAGTAAAGTTGAATCATGGTTACGCTTGTAAAGGATACCATTACTGATGAAGAACTTTGCCCCGAACCTCCTCAGAAACTTTTTATCATTAACAGATGCACCCTTGGGGTACTCTTGAGCCTCAAGATACCTCTTTACCTCGTGAAACCAGGGTTTAACTGCTACGTCTTCAGTCTCAATGTCGCAGCAATGTGCGGGTTCGTACAACCTCTCAATGGTAATCTGGGGAGCCTCATTGTCCCACCTGACCTTGAACATAGAAGACATCGTAGCTAGCGCGTCCGCTAACTGATTCTCCTCTCTTGGGAAGTGTTCAAAGGTTATCTCCTCGAAGTGCGGAAGCAACGTGAATACATACTCTTTGTAAGGAATAAGATTTGGGTGCTTCGTATCCCACTCGCCTTTGATCTGACTGATCACGAGAGAGCAATCTATGAATACACTTAAGAACTTAATCCTTAGGTCAATAGTTGCTCGAAAGCCCATGATGCACGCTTCATACTCTGCCATGTTGTTGGTGCAGTTAAAACATAATCGGGCGGTGAATGGAGTATGACAGCCTTCAGGAGATATGATCACGGCGCCAATGCCATTACCCAAAGCGTTTGAAGCTCCATCAAAATACATAGACCATTGGGATCCCTCCTCAGGTCCTTCATCCGGTCCAGGTGTTTCACAGTCAGTCACCAACATGATACTCTCATCCGGAAACTCGAAATTCATAGACTGATAATCATCCACGGCCTGATGCGCCAAATGATCTGCCAACACACTCCCATTGATTGCCTTTTCGGTCGTGTATTGGATGTCATACTCAGTCAAGATCATCTGCCATCTCGCTATTCTTCCGGATATGGCAGGCTTCTCGAAGATATACTTGATTGGGTCCATCTTCGATATCAATAGAGTAGTGTGAGTCAGCATATACTGTCTTAGCCGGCGAGCAGCCCATGCCAAAGCGCAGCAAGTTTTCTCAAGCAGTGAGTATCGAGTCTCACAGTCGGTAAACTTTTTGCTAAGGTAGTAAATAGCATGCTCTTTTCGGCCAGACTCGTCATATTGCCCCAACACACACCCTATTGAGTTCTCTAAAACGGTCAGATACATGATCAGTGGTCTTCTCTCGACTGGTGGCATTAAAATAGGAGTCTCTTGTAAGTACTCCTTGATCTTGTCCAAAGCAATCTGGCATTCGTTGTTCCATCTGACTACTTGATCTTTCTTCAATAATTTGAAGATTGGCTCACATGTAGCTGTTAGGTGAGAAATGAATCTGGAAATATAGTTCAGGCAGAACAAAGATGAATCCCCTCGGTCTTTGAAATGGTTAGTCTAATGAAATATGCATGCGATGTCATGATGCATGATGTCATGATAAAAACACACCACATGTATCACAGATAGCAAACATGGTAAGGGAAAACAAGTCACACAATAACCCTTAAGTTTAGGCTTGCATGGAGTCTAGGTACTACCCTCTTGCAGTTTAGTCGGTTCAACCTCTCCTAATAATAGTAATCAGGTTCTAGAGGTTCTCAATATCACTGGCCATCCTCCATCGGTTATAGTTTCAGCTCACGCAATCTTTTCTTGCAGCCGGAACCATCTCGAGAGTATGGTCTCAATGAGTTTAGCATCTTACTACTTCATATGGCCAAGTTGGTCAATTATAGGTTCTAAGGTCAGTTGATGCTTAATGACCCATATAGAAGCCCCATATTCTCCTTGTTGCTCCACAAGGGATATCGGTACTAACTAATGTTCCACATCAATATAGCTATTGTTTCAACCGTATTGGTCTACACCGTACAGTTCCCTCAGTCTATTGCTACTTACCTAAAATGTGTCCCCCAGATCCGGGTTAGGATCTATGGTAACTCCGATACAAAGCCCACAAAGATAAAGCAATCAAATCAAACAATAGAAAACAACGTGATGAACTAATCCTAAGTTATACCCCACTTATTAAGTCCCCAGTAGAGTCGCCAGTTCTGTGATACGGTGGCCAGAACTGGGACTGTTTTTTTAAGGAATTGTTGGTTTGCGTTTTGCGTTTGTGTTCGCAAAATGTCACGGTAAGCAAGAGTTTCCACCGACTTTTATTTTATCCAAAAAGGAAAGGAAAAAGCACAGAAAAATTCCTTTTTTTGAGATTTTCTGAGTACGGGGGGTAGATTATAGAAAGGGAAGGTATTAGCACCCTTTATATCTGTAGTTTTCTACGGGCTCTTAGGTACTTGCTCATCATTTTCAAAATTGCTTCCTTGTGTGCTTGTGTGTTTTGAAAAGTTTTGACTTTGATTTAACCCTTGCTTCTGTCTTCAAGAGTGTTACGAAGTGTTTTTGAAAACTTTGTTTGAAAAGGAGTGTAAGTGTGAAAAAGTTGGTTTGGATTGAGCAAGTACTTAAGAACTAATCTACCTACTCGAAAAAAGAATCGTTATATGTTTGTTTCCTTTAGACAATGTTATCCCACTATTAGTGAGTAGGTAGCACCATCGTTGGAGTTTTGAGGGTCAATTCGAAAGGGACGTACTGTCACTAAAGCAATGTTAGGACGTCTTAGTAGTAACCCTAATGTCTTAGATCAATTATTCGAGGCAATAATATCCGAGGCAACCATTCTGAGGAAACTTTGATCTTTGAGACAAAAGGACGATCACTAAAGCATCCTATACCTAATGACCGTTTACCGAAGGCAACCGAAGTGGGAGTGTACCCTAGGAGTACGCATGTGCGAGTGATTCAATTTCAGATTTTTTATCTTTGCACATTTAGGGTTTGCTAACCGTTTTAAAGTTAATCATACATTCTCGTCATGCATCCTAATATCATACATCTAACAGTTTAATATTTTGCGGAATTTAAAGTGCGGAAATTAAACTAAGCTATTACAAGGCTTCGGGTATTTACAGAGCTAAAAAACAAACCCTTAAAAATAAAGCGATAAATGAAAGATAAAAAGACCTAATTAAACTATTACAACTTGTGGGCAGTTACATCAATATGGTAAAAATGAATAATAAAAACGCGCGCGAGGAAAATTAGATCGGGAGAGAACTAGGGTTTTGACCCTTTGTAACCTAACTAAAAGAAAAATGTTTTTGTTGTTTTTAATTATTTTTAAGAAAAAGAATTAAGTTTTTAAATTAAATACACAATTAATTAGCTAATTAAGTTAATTAATGAAAATAAATAAATGGCCTATTTTTTGTGTTTTATTATTTAAAGAAAAGATAATATAATTAAGTTAGAAACAAAAACCTAATTATTCTAATTAATTTTAATTTATTTACAAAGAGAAATTAAAGTTTACCTAAAATTAAAACCTAATTAAATTAATTTATTTATTGACAAAAAATAAACCTAAGTCTAAATGGGTGGAAAATATTTTTATGTGATTTTTTGATAAAAGAAAAATTAATTTTGTGTTAGTAAAATAAATAAAATAAAATAATTAAAACAAAATATAAAAGAAAAGATAAAGAGATTGGGCCTGAAAACAATAATTTGGGGGGGGGGGGGGGTGCAGATAGCAAGCCTTGGCCCAAAACAGGGAGGTCCGTTTTGACTTTCTGAGATCCCATGCATTTGCTTTGACCATGCCTTTGGTGTTTCTTCATTGATGGCCATCAGATCTGGATCTCAAGACACTTGGCCAGTTGGATTATGAAGATGTATGGTAGTCCTTGGTCTTTGTGGAACATGGGATATGTAGAAAGAATTTAAGAAAAATGCAAACGTTGGAGGCAGGGGTCGAACCCCTGACCTCAAGCTCCCCAACACCTTAATGCTTGCCTGGCTACCACTGGGCCAATTGATTCAGTTGATTATCAAATGAAATAAAAATAACAAAAGGAATAAAATAAAGCTAGCGGTAAACACGCGCGCAAATTCAAACCAGCTAATGGGATGGAGGCACGTAGGTCATCTTCCTCCTTGCACCGTTGGTAAAAGTTACAGACTTTTACCTACGGCACCATGTTTGTTCCTGTAAGTCCTGCAATTCTCCAAATCTAATACAAACGTGATAAATAAAAACCAAAGCCATGGATAGCCTCATCTGGTCCTGCTGAGTACAGTGGTGGCCCTTTCATGGCCCAATTTTACCTATATGAAGAAATCCCAAATCGAAGCACAAAAACCTAGCAATGGTAAAATCTTATACAGACCATGAAAATGCAATTAATTGTTACAGAAGGCTTGCAAATGTTCTAAGGATCAAGAATATATGATCGTTTCATGCTATAGATGCCAGAATTATGAAATTCAAATTCAAAAATATATCAAAGTCGTGGCTGACTTACAGAGGGTTCAGGGCCTGGAAATGCTTGCTCTTGATTGGTTTTGCTTGTTGGTGATCCCAGGAAGCGATTGGGATGGTCAAGGGATCTTGAAATTTCTTCAAAGTATGAATTCTTGTTTGCACTTTTTCTTGTTTTTTTCAAGTTTTGTTCTTGTTGTTGCGCCTCTTTCTAGCCTTGCTTTAGGTCTGCACATCATCCTTATGTACTGAGGAATGAATTAGGGTTGAAAACCTGGCCTCAATTATCTTCCATCAATGTCTTTGATTTGGATTTGATTCACTTTAAAATCATTCCAAAAATAGCCTAAAACTAATCTTTTTGTGCACTCCAAGCCTTTACACGAATTTGATCTCATGCTAGCTGGAATTTAAGACCTGGAACATGTATCAAATCTTGAGATTTCAATATTTTGGATTTTCTATGATTTGTTTTGATTTAAATTGATTTAATTCAAATAAAAATCAAAACAAATAATAAAAACAAGATAATGAAAAGTGGCAAGGGCTAGGGCTCGTGGACCATGTTGTCAACTCAAAACAAGTGAAAAAGATTGGGCCCATCTACCAAAAATTGCATTTTTAGGCATAGTTGACTTTTGGCAATTTTGTAAAAAGGGTCAACTTTACCAATGCATAACTTCCTCAATTTTGACTATTTGAAAGTGTTCTTGGACTTTTCATAAAGCTTGAGATGTCCTCTAAGCAACCCTTTTGGTCTCATATCAATTTAATATTCCATGCTCATGTATGAAGCTTTGACAAAAAAGGTCTTTTTGTTGACTTTTCAAAATGACCTATAATGTCCAAATTCATAACTTCTTGTGAGTGCATATTTTGAACTTGGGAGTTGAAGATGTATTGTAGAGCATGGAATCCTCTTCAAAATGAGATTTGGATGGGTCATTTCTCATAAAGTATGAGAAAGTTATGCTTGGTCAAACTTGAGTTGACTTTTCCTACAAAAACCCTAATTTAGCAACTTTTGAGTCTTGATGAATTATGAGCAATCCTTGATGAATCATTATAAACCCTTGATAAAATGATGAATGATACTTAAAAATTAGGATGTTGACCAAAAATCTTGAAGTTTGATTGTATGTAGGCAACAATTGATTTTGCCCTAGCATAGTCGATTTTCAAGCCTTTGAGCAATTAAATGAGCAAACTTTCTATGTAGGGCTTGAAACTTGACATGGATGATCTTGAGAACATATTAGGACAATGGTGAGCAGTTGGGATCCATTGGACTCAAGTATCTTGATGTAACATGAAACCCTAATTTGAGATAGACTGCCTTAGGAGAGGGCTTGTCTGGTCAACCCTTGGACTTCCTTGAGCAACTTGGGGATCTTTCCTGAAATGTTTTGAGAAATATGGGAGGGAAAATTTTGGGGTAAACAAATCTGAATATGAAGGAGGGTATTCTCTCGACCTTGGTCTAGTTCTATGATCCGATGTATCACTACTTTACTTTTCCCGATTATCAGTTGATGCCTACACTGGAGGAGTATTCTTATCTTTTGGATTTACCTGTTACTGATCGTGTTCCTTTTACTAGTTTGGAGGTGAGACAAAACCACATGAGATTGCTGCTTTGATTCATCTGGGGAAGTCTGAGGTGGAAGCCCATATGACTATCAAAGGAGGGATGAGAGGATTACCAACTCAGTTCTTATTGGAGAAAGCTCGTTACTTTGCCAGGATGAAGAGTACAGTTGCTTCTAAGGCCATCTTTTCTTTACTTGTTTATGGATTATTCTTATTCCCTAATGTGGACAAGTTTGTCGATGTTAACACTATCAGGATTTTCATGATTGGAAACCCGGTTCCGAAACTGTTGGGTGATGCTTATTACTCTGTTCATCTTCGGAGTTCTTATCATGGAGGAATGATTATCTGTTGCACGCCTTTGTTGTACCAATGGTTCATATCTCATATGCCTCAGTCTGATGCTTTTTGGGATGTCAAGAAGGAACCCCGTTGGGATCCTAAGATCATGGCACTTACTCACTCGGATATTGATTGGTATCATCGAGCTTACCAGGATGTGGAGATTATTGACATTTATGGTAATTTCCCCAATGTACCTCATCTTGGTACAAAGGGAGGAATTAACTATAACCCTGTTCTTGCCCGGCGATATCTTGGTTATCCGATGAGGGATAAACCGAACAGTATTCATTTGAGTAGTTTCTTTCTGAAGGAAGGAGAAGACCACAGGGAAGCTAGGGAGAAGATTGTGAAGGCCTTGCGTCACATTCATAAGAAGAGTATGAAGGATTTGGGACCTAGGGGTGTTGTTTCTTTGGATCCATATCTTCAGTGGGTCCGATCGAGAGCTATTACTCGGGAGACACCCATGCCTGACCTGTTTGTGAAGACCACTCCTCCTTTATTAGATGATCTAGAAGAGTTACAACTTGCTTTGGTTAGGATGCAACAGGAAAGAGATGCTTGGAAGAACAAGTTCCAGACTTTAGAGAGTTCCTACAAAGCAGACTTGAAGGAGAAAGATGATTTGATCGAGACCCTTGAGAGTCGAGCAGTGGAGTCTATGGAGAGGCAAGGGGATTTATTTTCCCCTAAGCCTCAAACAGGTGTTAATTGCTCATTTCCTGATCCAGATGATTGGAAGGAGTTTACATTAGACAGGTGGAAGAAAATCAGAGGTTGAGGGCTCAGATTGCCAGGCTCACAGGGAAGTGACAGCGTACAGATTGATCTCTATCAGTTTCTTTCTCTCGGGATTTTTAGATTGTATTCTTATCTTGTACTTGGGATCATTGAAACTTGTAATCCATTTTTGAAGTTATTATAATAAAAGTTTTTCAGTATTTCAAATGTGTTATTATTTTGAATTTTGCAATATGTCTATAAACGTTAAACCCCTTGAAATATTAAATGATAAAGTAAAATAATCATGTGCATTGCATGTCATACAGCATATTGCACATATTTATTGCATTTATTATGCATATCCAGGTGCCTTACCCAACTTTTTTCTTTGTTCAACAAACTAACTCATCACTACAACACTCGGGCTAACTTCAAAAAGAAGATGGACAACTTAGAACAGGAAAATTGCGAGTTGCGCGAAGAAGTTTTTGCTTTAAAGGCCGGCTTGGCCAATTTGACTACTTTGATGGAAGCTCTGGTGGTTGCTCCGAATCAGCCACTGAGTGTTCAACCTCAACCAACAAGGGCAAATGCTGAAGTTCCTACTATTCCTGTATCCGCTGCGCCGACTGTTGTTCAAAACCGCATGCCTCAAGGTTATCCGTGGGGAATGCAAGAGAATTTTGTATCTGAGGGTTTCAATTTAGGCCCCCAAGATGCTCCAGTGATTCCAAATATTGTTACTCCAGCACCTCCTATAGTGCATACTGTTCCTGCTGCACCTCCTTCGGTGAATTTGGTTCCATTTGTTAATGAAGATGTATGTCGTCCTTTCCCTCCGCCGAGTGAAGACTTGGGTCTTTATGACAGAATGGATGATTTCCAAGAGTAGTTTGATAGAATGCAAAGAGAGATGAAAGCTCTTAGGGAAAAATAGCTATTTGGACAGAATGTGAATGAGCTGTGTTTGGTCCCGAACATTAAAGTGCCTGCTAAGTTCAAGGTCCCAGAGTTTGAGAAGTACAATGGCAAAACTTTCCTTCGTGCTCACCTGGTGATGTATGTAAGGAGAATGTCTACCCACACCGATGATCAGCGTCTGCTGATTCACTTTTTCCAGGATAGTCTGACCGGCGCAGCGTTGAAATGGTACATGAGTTTAGACAATGCCAACATCCATACCTTTAATGATTTGGGAGAAGCATTCATAAAACAGTACAAGTACAATGTGGACATGGCGCCTGACCATGACAAGCTTAGGGCCATGGTTCAAAAAGACTGGGAATCATTCAAAGAGTACGCACAGAGATGGTGCGAAGTGGCTGCACAAGTGATTCCTCCTATGGAAAAGAAGGAAATGACTAAAAAATTTCTGAAGACGCTAAGCGCTTTCTACTACGAAAGAATCGTAGCAAGTGCCCCAAGTGATTTTACAGAGATGGTAGGGATGGGGGTCTGCCTAGAAGAGGCAGTAAGAGAAGGCCGTTTGACAAAAGGTGAAGGATCCAGAGGTGTGAAGAAGCCATCTTGTGGGTTTTCTAAGAAGAAAGAGGGGGCTACAAATGATGTCATACAAGAGAGGAGAGTAAATGCTCCTAGAAGGAATTATCAGCGTCACCAGCAAGTTACTTCAGTGACTCCTGTTATGAATGTCGCTTCGACTACCGTTGCTTATCAAAGACAGTCCCAACAGGGAAACCAAGGGAATAATCATAGAAGGGAGAAATACGACCCTATTCCCATGAGTTATGCAGAGCTACTACCAGCATTGATTCAGAAGAAGTTGGTCCAGACACGACCACCTCCAGCAGTACCATCACCATTGCCTTGGTATTACAAAGCAGACCAGACGTGTGCCTTTCATCAGGGAGCACCAGGGCATAGTGTTGAAAATTGTTATCCTTTGAGGACTGAAGTGCAAAGGTTGGTGAAGTCTAGAATTTTATCTTTCAAAGACATGTGACCTAATGTGAAATACAATCCTCTAGCCAAGCACGGGGGAGTGAATACTGTGAATATGGTGGCCGGTTGTCCAGATGACTTCCAGATTTTTGATAATAATCTGGTTAGAGGGGATTTGGTGAAGATGCACACAAACCTCTATGAATTCAGTTATTATACGCATGACCATGCCGGTTGTGCTATTTGCATTACAAACATACAAGGTTGCGAGAAGCGTTATTAATGAATTCCTATGTTTGTAGAAGCGGATGAAGCTGCTATTGGAACCCAGACCCTTATCCATTGACAACATAAGGAATAATGAGAATCCCGTGGTTTCCCTAAAGGACGCGCAAAAGGTTGTGCGCAATGGTCATAATGCAGTTTGGGGCTGCTATTGGTCACAATTCATCTCCATACAGGCCAAAGATGAATGGGGCTGTTGAAGCTGCTAATAAGAATATCAAGAGAATTATCCAGAAAATGTTTGTCACTTATAAGGATTGGCATGAAATGCTCCCTTTTGCTCTGCATGGATATCGAACATTTGTTCGCACTTCAACAGGAGCAACCCCGTTTTCCCTAGTGTATGGAATGGAAGTTGTACTCCCTGTAGAGGTAGAGATTCCCTCGTTGCGTGTGATGATGGAAGCCAAATTGACAGAGGCTGAATGGGTTCAGAACAGGTTTGACCAATTGAATTTGATTGAGGAGAAGAGAATGACAGCTTTGTGTCATGGGCAGTTATATAAGAAAAGAATGAAGAAAGCATTTGACAAAAAGGTTAAACCTCGTGAATTCAGATAAGGCGACCTCGTTCTTAGGAAGATCATGTCTTTCAACACCGATTCTAAGGACAAGTGGGCTCCCAATTTTGAAGGCCCGTATGTTGTTAAGAAAGCCTTCTCTGGTGGTGCATTAATTCTTGAAACTATGGATGGCGAGTGTAGAGGTAGAAATGTTCAAGACTGAGCCATTGGATTGACTAGACTTTATACAAATCAAAATAAAAATCACCACCGCACTTTATTGTTTCCAAAGGAATGGGAAAAGAGCGAATAACCTAAAAAAAGGGGGAAATATTCAAGGTAAGGGGGTTGGTTATGCAAAGGGAAGGTATTAGCACCCTAAACATCTACGGTACTCCGCAGGAGCCTCTTTGTAAAATCTGTGTATTTTTGCTATAAAAAATGTGTTGTATATAAAATGGATGATGGAGGTGAGAAAAGAAATATATTTTTATGATTTTTGCACCCGCCGCGGTTGCGAACCTTTAGTTCCTACGTACCACCTTTCGTGCAATAGGGGATCAGGGTACACGTAGTTCCTCTTTTTTAAAATTTGAAACATGAGTGTGTTGGTTAATTTTATGAGATAAGACGTCATCGTCATTGTCCGTGTGGAAAACATACTTACTACCCACAATCATGAGAAAGGAGAATTTGCATCATCTCAAAGTGGAGGATATGGCTTGGATTTTAAAATCAACAATGCCTCACTCAACACCCAAGTGGAAAATATCTCTCTTCACTACATATTGTAGAAGTATAGTTGTTTGCATCACTACAAGGATTGACAAGAGCCTAATCTTTTAAGAAAAGTTTTAAAGGGTAAAAGCCAAAGTGGCAAAATGATTTGAAATGAGATTGATTGACTTTTAGTCTTCTCACAAAAAAGTGTCAAAGTATTATTAAATTAATTGAAATTTATTTATGAAAAGGTTTTGAAAATGCATGGACCTAAGTCCAAGTTTATTATGAAAGTGTTTAAGTTTCAAAAGAAGAAGAGTTTTCAAAAGGAGGGAGAAGATTTTTGAAATTAAAGAAGATGGGAGGAGAAGAAGAGACTATCCTAAAGCATAAGGTAAAAACTAAGGATAAGGACCATCTAACCAACAAGAAGCCAAAAAATTGACATTACGAGTCAAGATAGAATTCCCATTCTTTGGATTGAAACCAAGCAAGCAAAGATACTAGACTTCTTCAAATGTATTAAGTCTTCAAAAATTGGGCAGAGTAACGGCTGTATACGGGTGAATTCCAGATTACAAGTCAAGGATGCAATCACAAAAAACCTGCACATAAAAACAAACAAGCAACCAAATGTCTTGAGGTAAACCTCAAGACCTCCAGACAAAATAATCAGATAAGATCACAAGGTCTCCAAGATATGCCAAGGTTTCTAATCCTAAGTCCAGAAAAGTCCACTGCTCTATAATGCCAAGGATAGTAACCAAATAGTCCAAGTACCATTAATATTTTTTTAGGGTTTATGTTGATTATTAAGTATCTTAGGAAAAGAAAAGAAAATAAAATCTCAAGTGAGCAAAGTAAAAATGAAAAGAATAAATAAATGCTCAAATGAGCAAAGATAAAAAATGGCATGAAATGTAAAATGCTAAGAAATAAATAGGACATAAAGCATAAAAAGAATAAAGCATAAAATAAACAAGTCAATAATTAGTGGTTAGTTGGATGACCATCTTGAAACTTGCATTTGGAACTCATTAGAGGATTGGTAGAACCAAAGCCTCCATACAACAAGTTGCATTTTCTTTTTGTCAAGTATATCATCCATTTGGAATTCTCACAAGTACTATTTAATGATCAACGATGTTTAAGTGATCCGCGTTGACCAAAGGTGTTGTAGATCCATTAGAGGATTGGTAGAACCAAAGCCTCCACATAATGAATCTCAAGGTTATTGGATCAAAGAGATCAAAGTAACATACTTGGGCTTGCAATCATAAGTTTGGGCCACGAATGATCATTTATTCGAGTCGGGACAAAATTTTGTGTTATGTTAAGCAATCGTAAGTGGACTTATATAGAAGTCGCACCTATTTTAAGGCCGGTCAATAGCAATCTATGCACCATTTGTTTTGAGACATGATATAGAGATCATGCTCCAGCAACACTTAGTGCAATAAGAAGGAAATGAGATGAATGAGAATTAGGGTAAAAAGGAAACCACATTTGAATTAAAAATTTAATCAAACTATTATTCAAATTATTCATCCATTTTGGTAGAGTTGAACTCAACACCCAAGATCATATGATGTTAATAAAGTCATGATCAAAAGATCAACTCAAGACAGCCAGAAAATATTCACAAAAATAATAATATATTTAATATATGCATTAAAGGGTTAAAAAAAAGAAAGTTTAAAATAGAAAATAATGAGAAAAATATCAATTATGTTCAAATTAATCAAGAAATAAAAAATAAAACCATAGAAAAATCAGAAATGGGTCCAAATATTTTTATAAAAAATTTGGGAATTTTTAAAAGTCATAAACTATTTTTAAAAATTAAAATAAAGGGGTAAAATAAACAAAAATAGTAAAGTCAGAAACAAAAATAAAATAAAGTCACCAATATTTGTCACAATGTCATTGGATCATTCCATAATTTTTTCAGAATTTAAAAATGTGTAAAAGTATTTTTAAACATTTTAAATAAATCAAATAAGTGAAAAATTCATTGAAAAATACCAAAATACAAAAATAAGTTATGAAAAACTAAAAATCAGAAAGAGAATAATCAAAAATATTTTCCATAATTTTTTTGGATTTTTTGGACTAAAAATGAATTTTCTATGATTTTTTGAAATTTAAAACAATTAAAATATAAAAATTAGAAAAAGAAAATAAAAGAAAAAGATGTGGACCATTGGATGAGAGTCAAAACGCGTTAGTAATCAAATCCAAGGGATCTGGCCCGCTGTGCATATCATGGTCTTTACTGAATAAAGCACTGAATCAAATATAAATCATATTTTTAAAAAATACAAATGGCATGCTTTCATTGGTTAGAAGGTGACATGTTGGTCATCTTCAACCTCCAGCCTCACGAATTGCAGGTCTCTCAAACTGTAAAATCAGAAGCTCAGACCTATGCCATTCGTTTCGTCTCTTGAAGACGAAGATAACCATACCCTCGCGCCATTTTTATATAAACTATAACTCAAGCAATTTGGAAAGAAAGTTTTGAAAGGGGATTTGAAAATACATGGTCCAAACGTGTTTCCAGAAGAAAGTAAGTATTGCGACTAGAACTAGGGCAATGAGAGCAACACAATGATACCAAAGTTTTAAAGAATTGATGAAGGAATCTACCTATTGAAGTTGAGTTACAGAGCTCTGAAACTGGACTTCTATGGAGCAATATAGGGCACGATTCTTAAATGTAATGGTATGGTTAGCTTCAGGGAAGATTAAGCAAGGTGAATTGATGGAGAAAATGGATTGAAAAAGGCTTGAGAATAGAATTCGAAGTAGCTGAATTTTGAGTTGTGAAGCAAGTTTGGTAAGGTGATTCTGACTATCTAATCTTGAGAAAATGAATGGGATAACACATGTATTTATAGGAGAAGCAAATAGGATCAAAAGGAAGGGTGAATGATGCAATTTGGAGGGAATTCGTGCAAATCTGATGCACGAGTGAAGTGTGATCCAAAATTCACCAAAACTCATCCAATTCTTGCGTTTTAATGCACTAATTCACTTGGGAAAGTTGGTTAATCATGTTTAGACCCAAAACGCGTGCTAATTTTAGTTTTAAAGGTTGTAACATGAAATTCAAATTCTGACTTGCAGGGAAACTTCAATTCCAAGTTACCACATTTGAAACAATGGAATTTCCATCTAAGGGAGTCTTAAGGCATGATTCTTGACACTTTGGAAAGATGAGGTAACAAACTTTGCAGTGGAAAAAGAATGGAATCCATTGGGGGCTTGAGCTGAAAATTGCATGGAGTCAAAGTTGGAGAAAAAAAGTTGACTTTCCATACTTAGAAATATTTCAAATTCTTCTTTAAAAATGACCTATAATCTCTTGCTTCCAAAGATGGCCTTGCACTTAGAATTTGCTCTTGACCCAAAAATATGGAATGAAGTAGATCTCTTGAATGACACTTTGAAATTTGAACCACTCAAAATCTCTAAAATTTGAGCAAGTTATTACTTGTTGAAGTTGGCCAAAAATCATGAAATGACCTATAATCTTTTACATTCTTAAGGAAACTTCCATCCATTTTCTTACGTTGCACATAAAAGAAGGCATCAAGTACAAATCCTTAAGATCATCATGGAAAAAGAATGGGCTCAAGGTGATAAAAATTGGCCAAGTTATGACAATTTGAAGTCACATATGGAAAATTAGGGATTCATCTGGATGACTTGTGATCTTTCTTCTTCACCAAGTCCCTTCCACATGAAAACTCTTTGGAACTTTTGAAGTGATTTGATGGTAACTCTTTGAAGAGAATAATGTTTTTGGAATCACTCAAAAATACCAAAAGATGAGCAAGATATGCCTCTTTGAAGTCCAAAACCCTGGCCTCTAGATCAAGAGAATGCTTGGTGGAACTTTGCCAAGTTTGAATAAACATTTTGTGCCAATATTCTTCCTTTATGCATAGAAATTATTGAGGATGATGATGAGGACCTATGACCACCAAAACCAATTTTATATCAACTTCAAAACAACTTTAATGGTGAGGTTTGAATCTCTCAAGCTTTTGACTAGGGCATGGAAATAAACTCATGAACCCATGAAACAACTTGCTAAACCTCGTTGCTTTTACCTACATTATCAACAAGTAAGACAAACCAATATTGCATTTTATTAATTAGAGATAAAAATCAGAGTACTATATCTATGATCACAAAAGCAAACAAACCAAGGTGCTTGGTAACTTCTCAAAGAGCAAAGCTAAAGATAGGGATAAAAACCAAAATCCCTAATGTGGTTTTGTGGTGATCAAAACAATGTGATATGATGAAGGGATCTTAGGGGAAAAATTGGCGTACAACAACTGCCCTTATTTAAGTTTCTTCTATCCGGAGATACGAAGGTTAAAAATCTTCGTGTCGACGTGATCGAAGATACTTAAATAAAAAACAAACCCTGTTTTTGGCCCTAAGATGCCATGCAAATGTTTATGTATATGAATGCATATGAACAGAAGAGACACAACAAAGTAGCATTGGAGAGGTAACACAAAATGCAGAAGCAAAAGAGCAATCCCACCAGGAAAATAAATCACTGGTAAACCACGAGAATAGAATCAGAGAGGAGGATAACAAGCATCGACATTCACTGCCAATGTACTACCAACGTTCTCTGAATAAAGGAAAAGGATAAGAAACACTGACGTTCACTGCCGATGTACTACCAACATTCACTGAAGGTAGAAAGGGAAGATATCATACCACTTCCGTTCACTAACGATGAACTATCAACGTTCACTGAAGATATCAAAAAGATAACAAACACCGACGTTTACTGCCGATGTACTACCAACGTTCACTGAAGGTAGAAAGGGAAGATATCATACCACCGCCGTTCACTGACGATGAACTATCAACGTTCACTGAAGATAGTAAAAAGATAACAAGCACTGATGTTCACGGCCAATGTACTACCAACATTCACTGAAGGTAGAAATAGAAGATATCATACCACCGCCATTTACTGACGATGAACTATCAATGTTCACTGAAGATAGCAAAAAGATAACAAACACCGACGTTCACTGCCGATGTACTACCAACAATCACTGAAGGTAGAAAGAGAAAATATCATACCACCGCCGTTCACTAACGATGAACTATCAACGTTCACGGAAGATAGCAAAAAGACAACCAACACCGACGTTCACTGTCGATGTACTACCAACGTTCACTGAAGGTAGAAAGAGAAGATATCATAACACCGCCGTTCACTGACGATGAACTATCAACGTTCACTGAAGATATCAAAAAGATAACAATCACTGACATTCACTACGGATGTACTACCAATGTTCACTGAAGGTAGAAAGATAAAATATCATACCACCGCCATTCACTAACGATGAACTATCAACGTTCTATGATGATAGCAAAAAGATTACAAACACCGACGTTCACTGCCGATGTACTACCAACGTTTACTGAAGGTAGAAAGAGAAGATATCATACCACCACCGTTCACTGACGATGAACTATCAATGTTCACTGAAGATAGCAAAAAGATAACAAACACCGACGTTCACTGCCGATGTACTACCAACGTTCACTGAAGGTAGAAAGAGAAGATATCATACCACCACCGTTCACTGACTATGAACTATCAACGTTCACTGAAGATATCAAAAAGATAACAAACACCGACGTTCACTGCCAATGTACTACCAACATTCACTGAAGGTAGAAAGAGAAAATATCATACCACCACCGTTCACTGATGATGAACTATCAACGTTCATTGAAGATAGCAAAGAGATAACAAACACCGATGTTCACTGCCGATGTACTACCAACGTTCACTGAAGGTATAAAGAGAAGATATCATACCACCACCGTTCACTGATGAAGAACTATCAACGTTCACTAAAGATAGAAAAAAGATAACAAACACCGACGTTCACTGCGGATGTACTACCAACGTTAACTGAAGGTAGAAAGTGAAAATATCATACCACTTCCGTTCACTGACAATGAACTATCCACGTTCGCTGAAGATAGAAAAAAGATAACAAACACCGACGTTCGCTGCCGATGTACTACCAACGTTCACTGAAGGTAGAAAGAGAAAAAATCATACCACCGCCGTTCACTGACGATGAACTATCAACGTTCATTGAAGATAGAAAAAAGATAACAAACACCGACGTTCACTGTCGATGTACTACCAACGTTCACTGAAGGTAGAAAGATAAGATATCATTACACCGCCGTTCACTGACGATGAACTATCAACATTCACTGAAGATATCAAAAAGATAACAAACACCGACGTTCACTGCCGATGTACTACCAACGTTCACTGACGGTAGAAAGAGAAAATATCATACCACCGCCATTCACTGACGATGAACTATCAACGTTCACTGAAGATATAAAAAAGATAACAAACACTGACGTTTACTGCCAATGTACTACCAACGTTCACTGAAGGTAGAAAGGGAAGATATCATACCACCGCCGTTCACTGACGATGAACTATCAACGTTCACTGAAGATAGTAAAAAGATAACAAGCACTGATGTTCACGGCCAATGTACTACCAACATTCACTGAAGGTAGAAATAGAAGATATCATACCACCGCCATTCACTGACGATGAACTATCAATGTTCACTGAAGATAGCAAAAAGATAACAAACACCGACGTTCACTGCCGATGTACTACCAACAATCACTGAAGTTAGAAAGAGAAAATATCATACCACCGCCGTTCACTAACGATGAACTATCAACGTTCACGGAAGATAGCAAAAAGACAACCAACACCGACGTTCACTGCCGATGTACTACCAACGTTCACTGAAGGTAGAAAGAGAAGATATCATAACACCGCCGTTCACTGACGATGAACTATCAACGTTCACTGAAGATATCAAAAAGATAACAATCACTGACATTCACTACCGATGTACTACCAATGTTCACTGAAGGTAGAAAGATAAAATATCATACCACCGCCATTCACTAACGATGAACTATCAACGTTCTATGATGATAGCAAAAAGATTACAAACACCGACGTTCACTGCCGATGTACTACCAACGTTTACTGAAGGTAGAAAGAGAAGATATCATACCACCACCGTTCACTGACGATGAACTATCAATGTTCACTGAAGATAGCAAAAAGATAACAAACACCGACGTTCACTGCCGATGTACTACCAACGTTCACTGAAGGTAGAAAGAGAAGATATCATACCACCACCGTTCACTGACTATGAACTATCAACGTTCACTGAAGATATCAAAAAGATAACAAACACCGACGTTCACTGCCAATGTACTACCAACATTCACTGAAGGTAGAAAGAGAAAATATCATACCACCACCGTTCACTGATGATGAACTATCAACGTTCATTGAAGATAGCAAAGAGATAACAAACACCGATGTTCACTGCCGATGTACTACCAACGTTCACTGAAGGTATAAAGAGAAGATATCATACCACCACCGTTCACTGATGATGAACTATCAACGTTCACTGAAGATAGAAAAAAGATAACAAACACCGACGTTCACTGCGGATGTACTACCAACGTTAACTGAAGGTAGAAAGTGAAAATATCATACCACTTCCGTTCACTGACAATGAACTATCCACGTTCGCTGAAGATAGAAAAAAGATAACAAACACCGACGTTCGCTGCCGATGTACTACCAACGTTCACTGAAGGTAGAAAGAGAAAAAATCATACCACCGCCGTTCACTGACGATGAACTATCAACGTTCATTGAAGATAGAAAAAAGATAACAAACACCGACGTTCACTGTCGATGTACTACCAACGTTCACTGAAGGTAGAAAGAGAAGATATCATTACACCGCCGTTCACTGACGATGAACTATCAACATTCACTGAAGATATCAAAAAGATAACAAACACCGACGTTCACTGCCGATGTACTACCAACGTTCACTGACGGTAGAAAGAGAAAATATCATACCACCGCCATTCACTGACGATGAACTATCAACGTTCATTGAAGATAGCAAAAAGATAACAAACACCAACGTTCACTGCCGATGTACTACCAACGTTCACTGAAGGTAGAAAGAGAAGATATCATACCACCACCGTTCACTGACTATGAACTATCAATGTTCACTGAAGATAGCAAAAAGATAACAAACACCGACGTTCACTGCCGATGTACTACCAACATTCACTGAAGGTAGAAAGAGAAAATATCATACCACCTCCGTTCACTGACGATGAACTATCAACATTCACTGAAGATATAAAAAAGATAACAAACACCGACATTCACTGCCGATGTACTAGCAACATTGACTGAAGGTAGAAAGAGAAAAATATCATACCACCGCCGTTCATTGACGATGAACTATCAACATTCACTAAAGATAGAAAAAACATAACAAACACCGACGTTCACTGCCGATGTACTACCAACGTTCACTGAAGGTAGAAAGAGAAGATATCATACCACCGCTGTTCACTGACGATGAACTATCAACGTTCACTGAAGATAGCAAAAAGATAACAAACACCGACGTTCACTGCCGATGTACTACCAACGTTCACTGAAGGTAGAAAGAGAAAATATCATACCACCGCCATTCACTGACAATGAACTATCCATGTTCACTAAAGATAGAAAAAAGATAACAAACTTCGACGTTCACTGCCAATGTACTACCAACGTTCACTGAAGGTAGAAAGAGAAAATATCATACCACCGCCGTTCACTGACGATGAACTATCAATGTTCACTGAAGAAAGAAAAAAGATAACAAACACCGACGTTAACTGCCGATGTACTACCAACATTCATTGAAGGTAGAAAGAGAAAATATCATACCACCGTCGTTCACTGACGATGAACTATCCACGTCCACTGAAGATAGCAAAAAGATAACCAACACCAACGTTCACTGCTGATGTACTACCAACGTTCACTGAAGGTAGAAAGAGAAAATATCATACCACCACCGTTCACTGACAATGAAATATCAACATTCACTAAAGATAGAAAAAAGATAAAAAACACCGACGTTCACTGTCGATGTACTACCAACGTTCACTGAAGGTAGAAAGAGAAAATACCATACCACCGCTGTTCACTGATAATGAACTATCCACGTTCACTGAAGATAGCAAAAAGATAACAAACACCAACGTTCATTGCCGATGTACTACCAACATTAACTGAAGGTAGAAAGAGAAAATATCATAGCACCGCCATTCACTGATGATGAACTATCAACGTTCACTGAAGATAGCAAAAATATAACAAACACCGACGTTCACTGCTGATGTACTACCAACGTTCACTGAAGGTAGAAAGAGAAAATATCATACCACCGCCGTTCACTGGCGATGAACTATCCACGTTCACTGAAGATAGCAAAAAGATAACATACACCAACGTTCACTGCAGATGTACTACCAACATTCACTGAAGGTAGAAAGAGAAAATATCATACCACCGCCGTTCACTGACAATGAAATATCAACATTCACTGAAGATAGCAAAAAGATAACAAACACCGACATTCACTGCCGATGTACTACCATCGTTCACTGAAGGTAGAAATAAAAAATATCAAGTTTTCCAGAATTATGGCGTTCTGCCTAGAACGGGTCTCGACTTCTTCTTTAACCAAGGAGATCTGCTTGGAAAGGGTACTATGTAACCTGTCTCAAATAAAGATACTGCCACTTATTACCAAAAGGGAGATGCAAAGAAAAATGGCTTTCCAAGGATAGAAATATGACTTCCCGGAGAAATGCCATGATATTCTCGCTGAGGAGATAAAGTCTTCCTGTGCAAAATAAATGCACAAACCAAAGCTCAAAGTTTTCAGAAATCCATAATAAATGATGTTGTCATGTAGCCACAAATCCAATTCAGACATAAACTAGAGCAAGACGGCCAATGCAGATTCATCCTTTGAGAAATAAACTCAAGAGGGAATACCAATTTCAACCAAACAAAGAGCGCTGCAGGAAAAGGTCAGAAACACAATGTCCATGCATGATGATTTTAACAACGTATGATGCATGTATGAATGTACGAGTACTATTATGCATATGCCGATAAAAAGGATACATAATCAGTGCAGACAAACGAAACCGCCTCAGTTACTAACAACATTGGGCTAAGCTTCAATCCGAAAGATCAAACCAGGAAAGGTGAAAGCGACTATGGAAACCAAACCTATTGCATTAACTTCACTGAGGAGAACATAATTCGACTATAGCTTAAATCAAACAGACACTGGGATAGAGCATCTTGTTTCCAGGTTCATCGAAGAAACAGTTTTCCAAAAGTAACATGCTTATTGGAGATTACAAGATCAACCTTAAATAAGGAAAACTGACGTCGAAACAACCAAACCTCACTGGGAAATTCAAGCCTACCTCCCAAGAGAAAAGAAACTGTGGGTTGAAAATTTTCACCACGAACCCTCATTCTAACAAGAGATGCCCTGGGATAACCCTTCCAAGAGATCAAGAAGTCAACACTAGTGCCAATACTGTAAAAAGAGAAACACCTCAGCACACCAAGGGAATAAAACCTTTCATCATATGAGAGAAGCCTTTGTTGGGGAAGTTGGGACGAAGGCTTCTGACCATGCAAACCCAAAATCAAAGGCGAATCAAGACTTGACTGGGGATAATGGGATCACCAACCCAAATACTGTACTTTGTACCCACTGATATCGTCTTTAACTATCTGAGAAACATACAAAGATTACGCACATACCAGCAAAATGACCTGAGAAAACCTTTATAAAGGGAGTAAATCTTCTTAAAGCAACTGGAATTTGTTCATCCCTGGGATCACCATTTTTGTTGTCATTGTTTCATCACAAATCCAAAAGTAAATTGAATTGTAAAGATCTCTTTTTTTTTAAAAGTCAATTTTGCTTTTTAATCTCTTTGCTTTAAAAGTTATTATCAGTAATAAATGAAGTCTTTGCAAGCTAAATAAGATTAAGAATACAAAGAATTTGGCAAAAGCTCGAATTTCATTAATAGCATGGTAGTCTGCGAATGGAGAGACTCCATGGATGATTACAAAATTTGGGAAATGGTACTACATAATGGAAAAGATACATTGAGATACAATGACCACTATCCCCCTTAACAACTTTTGAAATCCTGAGCAGCAGCCTCCGTTGAAGTATGATGAGGATCTGAGAAGATTGTTGCTTTGGTGATCAAGTCTTGTCTGACGTAGTTACTTGCCAAGAAAATCCCTAACTTTTGCCTAAGCTTCCCTTGCAGGTTCTCAACTTAGCGGGAAATTTATTCTGTTGATGTCTCTAATTTTTTCCTAGACCGCCCTTTCGGGTTTTCAGCCTACCGAGACGCTCCTTTTTGCCTGATCCGCCCTTTCGGGTTTCAACTTAGAAAGTTGTTCTTTTATTTCTTTAGGCGAAGTATTTTTTGATTGCGTCAGCATTCATGGGACGTGGGAACTCCTCGCCATCCATAGTTTCAAGTATTAATGCACCACCAGAGAAGGCTTTCTTGACAACATAATGGCCTTCAAAATTGGGAGTCCACTTTCCCCTAGAATCAGCGTTTAAAGACATGATCTTTCTGAGCACGAGGTCTCCTTCTCTGAATTCACGAGGTTTGACCCTTTTATCAAAAGCTTTCTTCATTCTTTTCTGATATAACTGCCCATGACACAAAGCTGTCATTCTCTTCTCTTCAATCAAATTCAATTGGTCAAACCTGTTCTGAACGCATTCCGCCTTTATCAATTTGGCTTCCATTATCACACGTAGCGAGGGAATCTCTACCTCGACAGGGAGTACAGCTTCCATTCCATACACTAGGGAAAACAGGGTTGCTCCTGTTGAAGTGCGAACAAATGTTCGATATCTATGCAGAGCAAAAGGGAGCATTTCATGCCAATCTTTATAAGTGACAACCATTTTATGGATAATTCTCTTGATATTCTTATTAGCAGCTTCAATAGCCCCATTCATATTTGGCTTGTATGGAGATGAATTATGATGGACAATCTTAAATTCTTCACACAGTTCCGTCATCATCTTGTTGTTCAAATTTGAGCTATTGTCTGTGATGATTCTGTTTGGCACACTGTATCGGCATATAAGATTGTTTTTGATGAAACGCACAACCACCTGTTTGGTAACATTGGCATATGAAGCAGCCTCTACCCATTTGGTAATGTAGTCAATTGCTACCAAGATGAAACGGTGTCCATTCGAAGCCTTGGGTTCTATAATCCTAATTATGTCAATACCCCACATAGAGAAAGGCCACGGGGAAGAAATCACATTGAGAAGTGTCGGAGGCACATGGATCTTATCTGCATAAATCTGGCATTTATGGCACTTCTTTGCAAATTTGTAATAATCAGATTCCCTTGTCAACCAATAATATCCTGCCCTTAGCATCTTTTTAGCCATAGAATGTCCATTAGCATGAGTGCCAAATGAAACTTCATGAATCTCATGCATCAACATGTCTTCTTCGTGTCTATCCATGCATCTGAGCAAGACCATGTCAAAATTTCTCTTGTATAGCACATTTTCACTGAGGAAGAAACTGCCTGCCAATCTTCTCAGTGTCTTTCTATCTTTCTTTGACGCACCAAATGGGTATTCCTGAGTCTGAAGAAAATGTTTGATATCATAATACCAGGGTTTTTCATCTGCTACCTCTTCTGTTGCAAACACATAAGCGGGCCTATCTAGCCGTCGAACCGTAATTCGGGGTATATCATTCCAAGCATTTACTTGGTACATGAAAGCCAGAGTTGCCAGAGCATCTGCCATTCGGTTTTCATCTCTAGGAATGTGATGGAATTCAACTTTATTGAAGAAGGGTAGTAATCTTCTAGCATAATCTTTGTAAGGGATCAAGCCAGGGTGACGAGTGTCCCATTCTCCTTTAATATGATTTATTACCAAAGCTGAATCACCATACACATCTAAAATCTTGATTCTGAGATCAATAGCTTCTTCAAGACCCATAATGAAATCCTCATATTCTGTCATATTATTAGTGCAATCAAATGTTAACCTTGCGGTAAAAGGAATATGCGATCCATGAGGAGTGACAATCACAACACCAATTCCTTTACCATAAGCATTCACAGCTCCATCAAATACCATACTCCAATGAGATTCAGGGCCGGGGCCCTCCTCAGTCAATGGTTCATCACAATCTTTCACTTTTAAGAACATCACATCTTCATCGGGGAATTCATATTCTAGAGACTGATGATCTTCCACTGGATGGTGAGCAAGATAAACTACTAACACACTACTTTTGATAGCCTTTTGAGTGAGGTATTCAATATCATATTCGGGTAACAACATCTGCCAGTGGGAAATTCTCCCAGTAAGAGCAGGCTTTTCAAAAATATATTTGATTGGATCCATTTTGGAGATCAACCAAGTAGTATGATTTAACATATACTGCCGCAAACGCTTTGCCGCCCAGGCCAAAGCACAACATGTTTTTCTAGCATAGAATACCGCGACTCACAATCAGTGAACTTTTTGCTGAGATAATAAATGGAGAACTCTTTCTTTCCTGTTTCATCCAGTTGTCCCAGAATACAACCCATGGATTTATCTAACACTGTCAGATACATAATCAACGGTCTTCCTTCTACAGGAGGGAGCAAGATAGGAGGTTCAAGCAGATACTCTTTAATACTTTCAAATGCCCTTTGGCAGTCATCTGTCCACACACAACCTTGATCTTTCTTTAACAACTTAAAGATCGGTTCACATGTTGCAGTCATGTGGGAAATAAATCTGGAGATATAATTCAAACGCCCGAGGCAACCCCTGACTTGCTTTTCAGTTCTTGGCGTTGGCATTTATTGAATTGCCATGACTTTGTCAGGGTAAACTTCAATTCCTTTTTGGCTAACAATAAAACCCAACAATTTCCCCGATCTAACTCCGAAGGTGCATTTATTTGGATTTAGGCGGAGACGATACTTCCTCAAACGTCGAAACAACTTCAACAAATCTTATATATGCCCTTCTTCAGTTTGTGATTTTGCAATCATATCATCAACATACACTTCGGTTTCCTTGTGCATCAGATCATGGAATAGGGTTGTCATAGCCCCCTGGTACGTTGCACCAGCGTTCTTCAACCCGAAGGGCATCACTCTGTAACAGAATGTTCCCCAGGGTGTGATAAACGTTGTTTTTTCCATGTCCTCCGAAGCCATTCTTATTTGATTATACCCGAAAATTCCGTCCATGAGAGAGAATACCTTGAATTTTGTTATGCTATCCACTAACATGTCAATGTGAGGCAATGGAAAATCATCCTTTGGACTAACTTTATTTAGATCTCTGTAATCTACGCACATGCGGACTTTTCCATATTTTTTTGGTACAAGGACAATATTGGAAATCCATTGAGGATACACTGATGTCAAAAGAAAACCAGCATTAATCTGCTTTAGGACCTCCTCCTTGATCTTCACTGCCATATCCGGATGGGTTCTTCATAACTTTTGTTTAACTGGCAGACACTCTAGCTTCAACGGCAAGCAATGCTCAACAATGTCTGTATCTAGACCAGGCATATCTTGATAAGACCAAGCGAAAATATCCACGTATTCTTTCAAAAGCTCAATCAACCCGCTCTTCACATCAGGATGTAACGATGTTCCAATCTTAACCTCCTTCGAATCTTCTTCTGAACCCAAGTTAACCACTTCCAAAGGCTTCTTATATGGCTGAATGGTATTCTCCTCGTGCTCAAGCAACCGTGAGACCTCTCCTGGAATCTCATCATAATATTCTTATTCAGCTCTAAACACAGGACAATCAAAGTTGGGAGAGGGTGCAGGGTCATTGTATTCAATGGGTTTTTTAATTAATCTGCACATATGATTTATGACTGCTTTTAGAAACTGACACATATAACAAGTGATCATGTAGATTAATTTTTAGTTATTATTTATTTTGAAAGGTTTTTTTACCATTTCCCAAGAAAAAGGCAGAAAATAAAAGACATAATTTGGAAGCAAAGACAACCTTTATTAATGATCTTAACAGTTATAGCAAACAGATAAGCCCTACAACATTAATACTTCCACCTTGGGCAGAGTGAAAGATTTTCAAAAGAAAGAAATAGATTGACAAAACAATTTACTTTGAAACATGTATGCAAGAAGGAACATCAATGGCGACCCAATTCTGAACTCGGACTCCATGCGTCACATAATTCGGTGCTTCCTGCTCTGCTTCATCCTCTTCAACAACATTAATTCCAGAACCAATCAGATAGAGGTAGCCTCCGCTGTAGAAAACATCATGATAATTGTTCACAGAAGACTTTGATTTCCAATTTTCGACTTTACCATTCCTTGAAGAGAAACCTAAACCAGCTCTGTTTTTGTTCACGGGTGGATCCACAAGTCGTCCCCAAACTGCATTATGACCATTGCGCACAACCTGCTGCGCATCCTTCAAAGAAACCACATAATTCTCATTCTTCCTTATGTTGTCAATGGATAGGGCTTGGAATTGGGTTCCAACAGCAGCCTCATCCGCTTCTACAATACTGAAAGAGGATAGATGGGATATCAACAACGCCTGCTCCCCATTTATGATCACTACCTTCCCTTCATGCACAAACATTAGCTTCTGATGCAGAGTTGAAGTGACAGCCCCTGCTTCGTGTATCCATGGACGTCCAAGCAAAGAACTATACGCGGGAATAATATCCATTACCTGGAAAGTTATCAAGAACAAATGTGGTCCTATATGGATGGGCAAGTCTACTTCACCAATGACAGATTTCCTCGACCCATCAAAAGCCTTCACAATCATGCCACTCGGGCGCATAGGTGTTCCCTGATACTTTAACTTCATGAGGGTACTTCTTGGTATAACATTCAACACAGATCCGTTATCAATTAGCACATTAGATAGCGAGTCATTCTTGCAGTTCATGGATATATAGAGGGCCAGGTTGTGATTCCTCCCTTCATCTGGTAACTCATCATCGTAGAAACTCAAGTTGTTACATGATGTAATGTTTCCAATTACGCTGATGAATTGATCCAACGGCATGTCATTCTCTACAAAAGCTTGGTCTAGTACTCTCATCAATGATTCCCTATGAGCGGAAGAATTCATCAGTAATGCCAGGATGGATATCTTTGAAGGAGTCTGCAATATCTGATCTACAATTTTGTAGTCGCTCATCTTAATTACCTTTAGGATACCATCCACTTCTTTCTCTAATGTGGCTCCACTAGTCTCTCCTGCAGCCTTTTTAGGCTCATCGTTCTCAACAATTTTCTTTCCAGCAACAACATATTTTCGAATAACCGGCGCAAACATACAACCACTACGAGTCACCCTGCTATTATCAGCTATATTCCCAACATCTGGCATTGGCTGGATGGGAATCTCCACCCATCTTCTAAGATTGTGGCGTTGTATTTGTAAGGTACAACCTTATCTGATTTATAGGGAACAGGTCCTGGCAGACTAATTACCAATGGGGTAACAGTTGGCTTGCTACGGTACTCCACCTCAAGATGAGCGGGTGCACCAAAACAAGGTACAATGACGTTTACACCTTCCTTAACACAATCATCCCTTAAAAGGTCATTTTCGGTAAACAAATCTTCGTCTGAAGAAAAATACTCATTTGTGGAGGCATATTCTTCCTCTGACTCTTCTTCCATCAAACAAAATTCAACCATATCAATCTCGTGATAAACATATCTTTGTCATGTGATCTTGATAGTCCCATTGTCTAACAGCAACTGAACACCTTCTCTCACAATAGAACATCCTCGGGGGTCTCGACAGCAAACTATACAAGACCCATATTGGTGTTCCACCTGACCAGCAGTACGGCAAAAGGTAGCATGCAACTGTACAAGATTTTCATTCAAATGCTCTACTTCAAAAATTCTGAATTCACCCGGACATCCAGAAACCATATCCACTTCCTCCTCATCTTCTGGCCTAGGCCTGATTATATGGATTAAACCTTCATCAATCATCTCCTTCAAATCAACCTTTATCTTCTCGCGACCCTAGATGTTTGTACTGCAAACAACACAACCGGCATGGTCATGCGTATAAAAGCTGAATTCACATAGATCTGCATGCATCTTTACCAAATCCCCTCTAACCAGATTAATGTTAAAAATTCGAAAGTCACCTGGAAAACCGGCCACCATATTTACAGCATTCACTCCCCCGTGCTTGGGTAGAGGATTGTCTTTCACATTAGTTCCCATATTTTTAAAAGATAAAATTCCAGACTTCACTAACCTTTGCACTTCGGTCCTAAAAGGATAACAATTCTCAACACTATGCCCTGGTGCTCCCTGATGAAAGGCACACGTCTGATCTGCTTTGTAATACCAAGGCAGAGGTGATGGTACTGCTGGAGGTGGTCGTGTCTGGACCAACTTCTTCTGAATCAATGCTGGTAGTAGCTCTGCATAACTCATGGGAATAAGGCCATAGTTCTCCCTTCTCTGATTATTCCCCTAGTCCCCCTGTTGGGACTGTCTCTGATAAGCAACGGTAGTTGGAGCAGCATTCATAACAGGAGTCACTAAAGCACCTTGCTGGTGACACTGAAAATTACTTCTAGGAGCATTCACTCTCCTCTCTTGTATGACAACATTGGTATCCCCCTCTTTCTTCTTTGTAAACCCATAAGTTGGCTTCTTCATACCTCCAGATCCTTCACCCTTTATCAAACGACCTTCTCTTACTGCCTCTTCTAGGCGGACACCCATTCCTACCATTTCTGTAAAATCACCCGGGGAACTTGCTACCATTCTTTTGTAGTAGAAGGCACCCAACGTCTTCGGAAAATTTTTAGTCATTTCTTTTTCCTCCATGGGAGGAATCACTTGTGCAGCCACTTCGCACCATCTCTGTGCATACTCTTTAAATGATTCTCTGTCTTTCTGAACCATGGCCCTAAGCTGGTCACGATCGGGTGCCATGTCCACATTGTACTTGTATTGTTTTATGAATGCTTCTCCCAAATCATTAAAGGTATGGATGTTGGCGCTATCTAAACTCATGTACCATTTCAACGCTGCGTCGGTCAGACTATCTTGGAAAAAGTGAATCAACAGACGCTGATCATCGGTGTGGGTAGACATTCTCCTTACATACATCACCAAATGAGCACGAGGACAAGTGTTGCCCTTGTACTTATCAAACTCAGGGACCTTGAACTTAGCAGGCACTTTAACATTTGGGACCAAACACAGCTCATTCACGTTCTGCCCAAATAACTCTTTCCCCTAAGAGCCTTCATCTCTCTTTGCATTCTATCAAACTGCTCTTGGAAATCATCCATTCTGTCATAAAGACCCAAATCTTCACTCGGCGGAGGGAAAGGACGACACGCATCTTCAAACGGAACCAAATTCACCGAAGGAGGTGCAGCAGGAACAGTATGCACCACAGGAGGTGTTGGAGTAACAACATTTGGAACCACTGGAGCATCTTGAGGGCCCAAATTGAAACCTTCTGGTAAAAAATTCTCCGACATTCCCCATGGATAACCCTGAAGCATACGGTTCTGAACAACAGTCAGAGTAGTATATACGGGAACAGCAGGAACTTCAGCATTTTCCCTTGTTGGTTGAGGTTGAACACTCGGTGGCTGATTCTGAGCAGCAACCAGAGCTTCCATCAGAGTAGTCAAATTGGCCAAGCCAGCCTTCAGAGTAGAAACTTCTTCGTGCAGCTCGCGATTATCCTGTTCCAAATTGTCCATCTTCTTTTTGAAGTTAGCCCGAGTGTTGTAGTGATGAGTCAGCTTGCTGGACGAAGCAAACAAGCTGGGCAAGGCACCTGGGTATGCATAATAAATGCAAGAAATATGTGAAATATGATGCATGTCATGCAATGCACATGATTATTTTTATTCCATCATTTTAATATTTTAAGGGATTTAAGATCCATAGACATATTGCTAACATCAAAATGATAACACATTTGAAATACTGAAAATTCTTTATTATAATATTTTCAAAATGGATTACAAGTTTCAATGATCCCAAGTACAAGATGAAAATACAATCTAGAAATCCTGAGATAAAGAAACTGATAGAGATCAATTTGTACGCTGGCGCTTCCCTGTGAGCCTGGAAATCTAAGTTCTCAACCTCTGGTTTTCTTCCACATGTCTGATGGCAACCTCATTCCAATCATTCGGATCAGGAAATGAGCAATCAACACCTGTTTGAGGCTTAGGAGAAAATAAATCCCCTTGCCTCTCCATAGACTCCACCGCTCGACTCTCAAGGATCTCGATCAAATCATCTTTCTCCTTCAAGTCTGCTTTGTAGGAACTCTCTAAAGTCTGGAACTTGTTCTTCCAAGCATCCCTTTCTTGTTGCATCCTAACCAAAGCGAGCTGCAATTCTTATAGATCATCTAATAAAGGAGGAGCAGTCTTCACAAATAAATCAGGCATGGGTATCTCCCGAGTATACGACATCTTCAACTAGATGGCTCTCAATCGGACCCAATGAAGATATAGCTCTAAAGAAACAGCACCCCTAGGCCCCAAATCCTTCCTATTCTTCTTATGAATGTGACGCCAGGTCTTCGCAATCTGCTCCCTATCTTCCTTGTGGTCTCCTCCCTCCTTCAGAAAGAAACTACTTAAATGAATACTGTTCGGTTTATCTCTCATTGGATATCCAAGTTATCGTCGTGCAAGAACAGAGTTATAGTTAATTCCTCCCTTTGTACCAAGAAGAGGTACATTGGGGAAACTACCCCAACTGTCAACAATCTCTATATCATGATAAGCTTGATGATACCGATCAATATCCGAGTGAGTAAGTGCCATGATCTTAGGAGCCCAACGAGGTTCCTTCTTGACATCCCAAAAAGCATCAGACTGAGGCATATGAGAGATGAACCATCAGTATAACAAAGGCGTGCAACAGATAATCATTCCCCCATGATAAGAACTCCGAAGATGAACAGAGTAATAAGCATCACCCAACAGTGTAGGAATTGGGTTTCCAATCATGAAAATCCTGATAGCATTAATGTCGACAAACTTGTCCACGTTAGGAAATAAGAACAAGCCATAAGCAAGTAAAGCAAAGATGGCCTCAAAAGCAACCATACTCTTCATTCTGGCAAAGTAATGAGCTTTCTCCAATAAGAACTGAGCTGGTAATCCTCTAATCCCTCCTTTAGTAGTAATATGGGCTTCCACCTCAGACTTCCCTAGATGAATCAAAGCAGCAATCTTATGTGGTTTTGGCTCACCCTCCAAACCAGTAAAAGGAACACGACCGGTAACAGGTAAATCCAATAGATAAGAATACTCATCCAGTGTCGGCATCAGCTGATAATCAGGAAAAGTAAAGCAATGATACATCAGATCATAGAACTGGACCAAGGTCGAGAGAATACCTTCCTTCATCTTCAGCTTCATGAGAGGAATAATGGATCCATACTTCTTCCGAAAGTCTGCAGGACACTCAATCTTTGGAATCAGACTGATCAGCTCATTTATCTTGGGATCCTTGAAACTGTATTTCCCGGTCTTTCACTTTCCAGAATCCATGGTTAAAAGTACCTGAGATATTCACAAATAGTCAACCTATAAATCCCTTGAAATGTTGTTTTCTTCAAAAGATGCTTATGAGTGCATAATCACACACAAGGTCACACATATAGGGTTCATAGGTTCAACGTCACGAGCATGAGGTCGAAGGTACTACCCATAAGGTGTTGGTCTAAGAGTTATCACCTGCCGAACAAGGTTCTAGAGGTTCCCAGAGTCTACATCCTTCCTTCGGATATTACCAACTTCCTGATTAACTCGGTAATTAGTAATATTCTCAAGAAAGACTCATCCGAGCATAGTATCACGTGACAACTATTTCTGGATTACTCCATCATAGCTTCCGCACTACACCTAAAAGGCCAAGATGGGTTTGGTATTCTACGGTCCTCAGTTTCAGCAGGCTCCCAGGTCGAAAGCAGTATGTCTTCCCGATTACTCGGTAAACGACACAACAGTCAATGGGGCCTCCACTGAGTGGGGGATCTCATGCCTCCTTTTTTGGGATTACTCCCTCAAAGTTAACATGACTATACCTCCCGTCCTATCTTAAAGTTTGCCCAAGTTCGGGTATAGGACTTATGAGTAATCACCAAGCACCCTGAAAACCAGGAAAATCCAAACAAACATATATACAAAATATAACACATAAACAACAATAGCACATATACAGATATAAACAAAGATAGGCTTAACCCACTTAGGAATGGACCAGCAAGAGGTCAATCTTTTCCCAGTGAAGTCGCCATTTTTCTGTAGCGGTAGAAATGTTCAAGACTAAGCCATTGGATTGACTAGACTTTATACAAATCAAAATAAAATCGCCACCGCGCTTTATTGTTTCCAAAGGAATGGGAAAAGAGCGAATAACCCAAAAAAAGGGAGAAAGATTCAAGGTAAGGGGGTTGGTTATGCAAAGGGAAGGTATTAGAACCCTAAACATCTACGGTACTCCGCAGGAGCCTCTTTGTAAAATATGTGTATTTTAGCTATAAAAAATGTGTTGTATATAAAATGAATGGTGGAGGAGAGAAAAGAAATATATTTTTATGATTTTTGCACCCACCGCGGTTGCTAACCTTTAGTGCCTATGTACCACCTTTCGTGCAATAGGGGATCAGGGTACACGTAGTTCCTCTTTTTTAAAATTTGAAACATGAGTGTGTTGGTTAATTTTATGAGATAAGACGTCATCGTCATTGTCCGTGTGGAAAACATACTTACTACCCACAATCATGAGAAAGGAGAATTTGCATCATCTCAAAGTGGAGGATATGGCTTGGATTTTAAAATCAATAATGCCTCACTCAACACCCAAGTGGAAAATATCTCTCTTCACTACGTATTGTAGAAGTATAGTTATTTGCATCACTACAAGGATTGACAAGAGCCTAATCTTTTAAGAAATGTTTTAAAGGTTAAAAGCCAAAGTGGTAAAATGATTTGAAATGAGATTGATTGACTTTTAGTATTCTCACAAAAAAGTGTCAAAGTATTATTAAATTGATTGAAGTTTATCTATGAAAAGGTTTTGAAAATGCATGGACCTAAGTCCAAGCTTATTATGAAAGTGTTTAAGCTTCAAAACAAGAAGAGTTTTCAAAAGGAGGGAGAAGATTTTTGAAATTAAAGAAGATGGGAGGAGAAGAAGAGACTATCCTAAAGCATAAGGTAAAAGCTAAGGATAAGGACCATCTAACCAACAAGAAGCCAAAATCTTGACATTATGAGTCAAGATAGAATTCCCATTCTTTGGATTGAAACCAAGCAAGCAAAGATACTAGACCTCTTCAAATGTATTAAGTCTTCAAAAATTGGGCAGAGTAACGGCTGTATACGGGTGAATTCCAGATTACAAATCAAGGATGCAATCACAAAAAACCTGCACATAAAAACAAACAAGCAACCCAATGTCTTGATGTAAACCTCAAGAGCTCTAGACAAAATAATCAGATAAGATCACAAGGTCTCCAAGATAGGCCAAGGTTTCTAATCCTAAGTCCAGAAAAGTCCACTGCTCCTTAATGCCAAGGATAGTAACCAAATAGTCCAAGAACCATTAAGAGTTTTTTAGGGTTTATGTTGATTATTAAGTATCTTGGGAAAAGAAAAGAAAAGAAAAGCTCAAGTGAGCAAAGTAAAAATGACAAGAATAAATAAATGCTCAAATGAGCAAAGATAAAAAATGGCATGAAATGTAAAATGCTAAAAAATAAATAGGACATAAAGCATAAAAAGAATAAAGCATAAAATAAACAAGTCAATAATTAGTGGTAGTTGGATGACCATCTTGAAATTTGCATTTGGAACTCATTAGAGGATTGGTATAACCAAAGCCTCCACACAACAAGTTTCATTTTCTTTTTGTCAAGTATATCATCCATTTGGAATTCTCACAAGTACTATTTAATGAATAACGATGTTTAAGTGATCCGCGTTGACCAAAGGTGTTGTAGATCCATTAGAGGATTGGTAGAACCAAAGCCTCCACACAATGAATCTCAAGGTTATTAGATCAAAGAGATCAAATTAATATACTTGGGCTTGCAATCATAAGTTTGGGCCACGAATGATCATTTATTCGAGTCGGGACAAAATTTAGCGCTATGTTAAGAAATCATAAGTGGACTTATATAGAAGTCGCACCTATTTTAAGGTCGGTCAATAGTAATCTATGCACCATTTGTTTTGAGACATGATATATAGATCATGCTCCAACAACACTTAGTGCAATAAGAAGGGGATGAGATGAATGGGAATTAGCGTAAAAAGAAAACCACATTTGAATTAAAAATTTAATCAAACTATTATTAAAATCATTCATCCATTTTGGTGGAGTTGAACTCAACACCCAAGATCCAATGATGTTAATAAAGTCATGATCAAAAGATCAACTCAAGATAGCCAGAAAATATTCCCAAAAATAATAATATATTTAATATATGCATTAAAGGGTTAAAAAAAAGAAAGTTTAAAATAGAAAATAATGAGAAAAATATCAATTATGTTCATATTAATCAAGAAATAAAAAATAAAACCATAGAAAAATCAGAAATGGGTCCAAATATTTTTATAAAAAATTTGGGAATTTTTAAAAGTCAGAAACTATTTTTAAAAATTAAAATAAAGGGGTAAAATAAACAAAAATAGTAAAAAATAGTAAAGTCAGAAACAAAAATAAAATAAAGTCACCAATATTTGTCACAATGTCATTGAATCATTCCATAATTTTTTCAGAATTTAAAAATGTCTAAAAGTGTTTTTAAACATTTTAAATAAATCAAATAAGTGCAAAATTCATAAAAAATACCAAAGCAAAAAAATAAATTGTGAAAAAAATAAAAATCACAAAGAGAATAATAAAAAATATTTTCCATAATTTTTTTGGATTTTTTGGACTAACAATGATTTTTCTATGATTTTTTGAAATTTAAAACAATTAAAATATAAAAATCAGAAAAAGAAAATAAAAGAAAAAGATGTGGACCATTGGATGAGAGTCAAAACGCATTAGTAATCAAATCCAAGGATCTGGCACATTGTGTATATCATGGTCTTTACTGAATAAAGCACTGAATCAAATATAAATCAGATTTTTAAAAAATACAAATGGCACGCTTTTATTGGTTAGAAGGTGACACGTTGGTCATCTTCAACCTCCAGCCTCACGAATTGCAGGTCTCTCAAACTGTAAAATCAGAAGCTCAGACCTATGCCATTTGTTTCGTCTCTTGAAGACGAAGATAACCATACCCTCGCGCCATTTTTATATAAACTATAACTCAAGCAATTTGGAAAGAAAGTTTTGAAAGGGGATTTGAAAATACATGGTCCAAACGCGTTTCCAAAAGAAAGTAACTATTGCGACTAGAACCAGGGCAATGAGAGCAACACAATGATACCAAAGTTTTGAAGAATTGATGAAGGAATCTACCTATTGAAGTTGAGTTGCAGAGCTCTGAAACTGGACTTCTATGGAGCAATATAGGGCACGATTCTTAAATGTAATGGTATGGTTAGCTTCAGGGAAGATTAAGGAAGGTGAATTTATGGAGAAAATGGATTGAAAAAGGCTTGAGAATAGAATTCGAAGTAGCTGAATTCTGAGTTGTGAAGCAAGTTTGGCAGGGTGATTCTGGCTATCTAAGCTTGAGAAAATGAATGGGATAACACATGTATTTATAGGAGAAGCAAATAAGATCAAAAGGAAGGGTGAATGATGCAATTTGGAGGGAATTCGTGCAAACCTGATGCACGAGTGAAGTGTGATCCAAACTTCACCAAAACTCATCCAATTCTTGCGTTTTGATGCGCTAATCCACTTGGGAAAGCTGGCTAATCATGTTTAGACCCAAAACGCGTGCTAATTTGAGGTTTAAAGGTTGTAACATGAAATTCAAATTCTGACTTGCAGGGAAACTTCAATTCCAAGTTACCACTTTTGAAACAATGGCATTTCCATCTCAGGGTGTCTTAAGGCATGATTCTTGACACTTTGGAAAGATGAGGTAACAAACTTTTAAATGGAAAAAGAATGGAATCCATTGGAGGCTTGAGCTGAAAATTGCATGGAGTCAAAGTTGGAGAAAAAAAGTTGACTTTCCATACTTAGAAATATTTCATATTCTTCTTTAAAAATGACCTATAATCTCTTTCTTCCAAACACGGCCTAGAACTTAGAATTTGCTCTTGACCCAAAAAGATGGAATGAAGTAGATCTCTTGAATTACAGTTTTCAATTTGAACCATTCAAAATCTCCAAAAATTGAGCAAGTTATTACTTGTTGAAGTTGGCCAAAAATTATGAAATGACCTATAATCTTTTGCATTCTTAAGGAAACTTCCATCCATTTTCTTACTTTGCACATAATAGAATGCATGAAGTACACATCCTTAAGATCATCATGGAAAAAGAATGGGATCAAGGTGATAAAAATTGGCAATGTTATGACAATGTGAAGTCACATATGGAAAATTAGGGATTCAATTGGATGACTTGTGATCTTTCTTCTTCACCATGTCCCTTCCACATGAAAAATATTTGGAACTTTTGAAGTGATTTGTTGGTAACTCTTTGAAGATAATAATGTTTTTGGAATCACTCAAAAATACCAAAACATGAGCAAGATATGCCTCTTTGAAGTCCAAAACACTGGCCTCTAGATCAAGAGAATGCTTGGTGGAACTTTGCCAAGTTTGAACAAACTTTTTGTGCCAATATTCTTCCTTTGTGCATAGAAATTGTTGAGGATGATGATGAGGACCTATGGCCACCAAAACCAATTTCATATCACCTTCAAAACAACTTCAATGGTGAGGTTTGAATCTCTCAAGATTTTGACTAGGGCATGGAAATAAACTCATGAACCCATGAAGCAACTTGCTAAACCTCATTGCTTTTACCTACATTATCAACAAGTAAGACAAACCAATATTGCATTTTATTAATTAGAGATAAAAATCAAAGTACTATATATATGATCACAAAAGCAAACAAACAAAGTTGTTTGGTAACTTCTCAAAGAGAAAAGCTAAAGCTAAAGATAAAAACCAAAATCCCTAATGTGTTTTTGTGGTGATTGAAACAGTGTGATATGATGAAGGGATCTTAGGGGCAAAAATTGGGGTACAACAGCGAGGAATTCCCACGTCCCATGAATGTTAACACAGTCAAGAAATACTTTGCCTAAAGAAATAAAAGAATAACTCGCTAAGTTTAAAACCCGAAAGGGCGGCTTAGGCAAAAAAGGAGCGTCTCGGTAGGCCGAAAACCCGAAAGGGAGGTCTAGGCAAAAATTAGAGACATAAACAGAATAAATTTCCCGCTAAGTTGAAAACTCACAAGGGCAGCTTAGGCAAAAGTTAGGGATTTTCTTGGCAAGTAACTACGTCAGACAAGACTTGGTCATTGAAGCAACAATCTTCTCGAATCCTTACCATACTACAACAAAAGCTGCATGCTTAGGATTTCAAAAGTTGGTAGGGGGATAGTGGTCGTTGTATCTCAATGTATCTTTTCCATTATGTATTACCATTTCCAAAACTTTGTAATCATCCATGGAGTCTCGCCATTCGTAGACTACCATTCTGTTAATGAAATTTGAGCTTTTACCCAATTCTTTGTGTTATTATTTTTATTTAGATTGCAAAGACTTCATTTATTACTAATAATAACTATTAAAGCAAAAATATTAAAAAAAAAAGCAAAATTAACTTTTCAAAAAAAAGAGAAGAGATCTTTACAATTCAAGTTACTTTGGGATTTGTGATGAAACAATGACAACAAAGATGGTGATCCCAAGAATGAACAAACTCCGTCTGTTTTAAGAGGATTTACTTCTTTCATGAAGGTTTTATCAGGTTATTTTTCTGGTGTGCGCAATCTTTGTGTGTTTCTCAGATAGTTAAAAGACGATATCAATGGGTACAAGGTACATTATTGGGTTTGTGACCCCACTATCCCCAGTCAAGTCTTGGTTCGTTTTTTACGGGTTTGCATGATCAGAAGCCTTTGTCCCAGATTCCCCAGCGAAGTCTTTCCTCATATTATGAAAGGTTTTTTTCCCTTGGTGTGTTGGGATGTCGCTCTTTTTGCAGTTTTGGCATTAATATTGACTTCTTGACTTCCCGGGAAGGTTATCCCAGGGCATCTCTTGTTGGAATGAGTATTCATGATGAAAGTTTCAATCCGCAGATTTTATCCAGAGAGTTAGGCTTGAATCCCCAAGTAAGGTTTGGTTGTTTCGGTGTCGGTCTGCTTTATTTGAGGTTGATCTTGCAATCTCTAGTAGGCATGTTACTTTTGGAAAACCATTTTCTCTGTTGAAATCGGAAGAAGGATGTTCTCCCGGTATCAGTTTGATTTATCTACATCCGGATTATGTTTCTCCTTAGTGAAGTTAAAGCAATAAGTTTGGTTTCTACAAATGCTTTTACCTTTTCTTGGATGGATCTTTCTGGTTGAAGCTTAGTCCAATGTTGTTAGTACCTGAGGCAGTTTTATTTGTCTGCGCTGATTATGTATCCTCTTTACTAGCATATGCACAATAGCACTCATACATTCATACATACATCATGCATTGCTAAAAATCATCATTCATTGACATTGTGTTATAACCTTTCCGGCAGCGCTCTTTGCTTAGTTGAATTTGATTTTCCCACTTGAGTTTATTTCTCAAAGGACGAATCTGCATTGGCCGTCTTGCTCTAGTTTATTTCTAAATTGGATTTGTGGCTACATGACAAATATCATTTATTATGGATTTCTGAAAACTTTGAGTTTTGGTTTGTGCATTTATTTTGCAAAGGAAGACTTCATCTCCTCAGCAGGAATATCGCGGAATTTCCCCGGGAAGTCATATTTCTATCCCTAAAAAGTTATTTCTCTTTGCAATTCCCCTTGACAATAAGTGGAAGTCTCTTTATTTGAGACAAATTACGTATTACCCTTTCCAGGAAAATTTCCTTGGTTAAAGAAGAAGTTGAGACCCGTTCTTGGCAAAACACAAGAATCTTGGGTAAACTTGATATATTTACTCTTTCTACCTTCAGTGAACGTTGGTAGTACATCGGCAGTGAACGTTGGTGCTTCTTATCTTTTTTCTATCTTCAGTGAACGTTGATAGTTCATCATCAGTGAACGGCGGTGGTATGATATTTACTCTTTCTACCTTCAGTGAACATTGGTAGTACATCGGCAGTGAACGTCAGTGTTTCTTATATTTTTGCTATCTTCAGTGAACGTTGATAGTTGATCGTCAATGAACGGCGATGGAATGATATTTACTCTTTCTACCTTCAGTGAACGTTGATAGTTGATCGTAAATGAACGGAGATGGTATGATATTTACTCTTTCTACCTTCAGTGAACGTTGGTAGTACATCGGCAGTGAACGTCAGTATTTCTTATCTTTTTTCTATCTTTAGTGAATGTTGATAGTTCATCGTCAATGAATGGCGGTGGTATGATATTTACTCTTTCTACATTCAGTGAACATTGGTAGTACATCGGCAGTGAACATCAGTGTTTCTTATCTTTTTTCTATCTTCAGTGAACGTTGATAGTTCATCATCAGTGAATGACGATGGTATGATATTTACTCTTTCTACCTTCAGTGAACGTTGGTAGTACATCGGAAGTGAACGTTGGTGTTTCTTATCTTTTTGCTATCTTCAGTGAATGTTGATAGTTCATCGTCAGTGAACGGCGGTGGTATGATATTTACTCTTTCTACCTTTAGTGAATGTTAGTAGTACATCGACAGTGAACGTTGTTGTTTCTTATCTTTTTGCTATCTTCAGTGAACGTTGATAGTTTGTCGTCAGTGAACGGCGGTGGTATGATATATTCAGTGAGCGATGATAGTACAATCGACAGTGAACGTCGACGCTTGTTATCCTCCTCTCTAATTTTGTTCTCGTGGTTCATCAGTGATTTATTTTCATGGTGGGGTTGCTCCTTTGTTTTTATATTTTTTGTTGCATCCCCAATGCTACTTTTCGTTTCTTTGGTTCTATTCATATGCATTCATATGAATACGAATTTGCATGGCATCTTAGGACCAAAAATAGGGTTTGTTTTATATTTAAGTGTCTTCGATCACGTCGACACGAAGATTTTTAACCTTCATATCTCTGAATAGAAGAAACTTAAATAAGGGCAGCTGTTGTACCCTAATTGTTACCCCTAAGATCCCTTCATCATACCATTTTGTTTTAATCACAACAAGATCACATTAGGGCTTTTGGTTCTTCTCCCTATCTTTAGTCTTGCTCTTCTGAGGAATTACCAAGCACCTTAACTTGTTTTCTTTTGTGATCATGGATATTTTTCTCTAATTAACAAAATGAAATATTGGCTTGTCTTACTTGTTAATAATGTAGGTAAATTCAATGAGGTATAGCAAGTTGCTTCATGGGTTCATGAGTTTATTTCCATGCCCTAGTCAAAAGCTTGAGAAATTCAAACCTCACCATTGAAGTTGTTTTGAAGTTGGTATGGAAGTGGTTTTTGTGGCCATAAGTCCCCATCATCATTCTTAACAATTTCAATTCACAAAGGAAGAATATTGTCATAAAAAGTTTGTTCAAACTTGGCAAAGTTCCACCAAGCGTTCTCTTGATCTAGAGGCTAGGGTTTTGGACTTCAAAGGGGCATATCTTGCTCATCTTTTGGTATTTTTGAGTGATTCCAAAAACATTCTTCTCTTCAAAGAGTTACCAACAAATCACTTCAAAAGTTCAAAGGAGTTTTCATGTGGAAGGAACTTGGTGAAGAAGGAAGATTACAAGTCATTCAGATGAATCCCCAATTTTTCATATGTGACTTCAAATTGTCATAACTTGGTCAATTTTTATCACCTTTAACCAATTCCTTTTTCATGATGATCTAAGGATATGTAATTCATGCCTTCTATTATGTGCAAAGTGAAAAAATGGATGGAAGTTGCCTTAAGAATGCAAAAGATTATAGGTCATTTAATGATTTTTGGCCAACTTCAACAAGTCATAACTTGCTCAATTTTTTGAGATTTTGAGTGGTTCAAATTGCAAAATGACATTCAAAAGATCTACTTCATTCCATATTTTTTAGTCAAGAGAAAAGTCTAAGTGGAAGGCCATGTTTGGATGCAAGAGATTATAGGTCATTTTTAAAGAAGAATTTGAAATATTTCTAAGTATGGAAAGTCAACTCTTTTTCTTCAACTTTGACTCCATGTAACTTTTAGCTCAAGCATCCATTTGATTCCATTATTTTTCCATTTCAAAGCTTGTTACCTCATCTTTCCAAAGCATCAAGAATTTTTCCCTAAGACCCCTTGAGGTGGAAATGCCATTGGATTGAACTTGGTAACTTGGAACTAAAGTTTCTCCATAAGTCAGAATTTGAAATTCATGTTTTGGCCTTTAAACATCAAATTAGCACGCGTTTGTGATCTAAACATGTTTAACCAAGTTTCCAAAGTGGATTAGAGCCTTGAAACACAAGGATTAGATGAGTTTTGATGCAAATCAGATCACACTTTGCTCGTGCATCAGGTTCACACGATTTCCCTCCAATTTGCATCATTCCACACGCTTGAACATTCCATTTGATTCCCTATAAATATAGGGTCATCCCCCATTCAATTTCCCAAGCTTAGATAGCCAGAATCACCCTGCCAAACTTGCTTCACAACTCAGAATTCATGTACTTTGAATCCTATTCTCAAGCCTTTTTTATTCCATTTTTTTCATCAATTCACCTTCCTTGATCTTCCCTGAAGCTAACCATATAATCACATTCAAGAATCGTGCCCTATATTGCTCCATAGAAGTTAAGTTTCAGACATCTGCAACTCAACTTCAATAGGTAGATTCCTTCATCAATTCTTCAAAATTTTGGTATCATTGTGTTGCTCTCATTGCCCTGGTTCTAGTCGCAACACTTACTTTCATCTGGAAGCACGTTTTGACCATGAATTTTCAAATCCCTTTTCAAAACTTTCTTTCCAAATTGCTTGAGTTACAGTTTATATAAATTTGGCATGAGAGTGTGGTTGTCTTCGTCTTGAAGAGACAAAGTGAATGGCATAGGTCTGAGCTTCTGATTTTACAGTCAGAGAGACCTGTAATTCATGAAGGCTGGAGGTTGAAGATGACCAACGTGTCATCTTCTAACCAATGAAAGCGTGACATTTGTTATTTTCAAATTCTGATTTTATTAATGATTTTGTACATTATTCATTAAAGACCATGATATGCACAACGCGCCAGATCCTTTGGATTTGATTACTAACGCGTTTTGACTCTCATCCAATGGTCCACATCTTTTTCTTTTATTTTCTTTTTCTGATTTTTATATTTTAATTATTTTAAATTTCAAAAAGTCATAGAAAATTCATTTTTAGTCCAAAAAATATGAAAAAATTATGAAAAATATTTTTTATTATTCCCTTTCTGATTTTTATTTTTTTCATAATTTAATTTTGTGTTTTGGTATTTTTATGAATTTTACACTTATTTGATTTGTTTAAAATGTTTAAAAATACTTTTACACATTTTTAAATTCTGAAAAAATTATGGAATGATCCAATAAATTTTGTGACAAATATTGGTGACCTTATTTTATTTTTGTTTCTGACTTTACTATTTTTTACTATTTTTGTTTAATTTACCCATTTAATTTTTAAAAATAGTTTCTTACTTTTAAAAATTACCAAAATTTTTAGAAAAATATTTGGACCCATTTATGATTTTTCTATGGCCTTATTTTTCATTTCTTGATTAATTTGAACATAATTGATATTTTCCTCATTATTTTCCATTTTTTAAACATTTTTTAAAACCCTTTAATGTATATATTAAATATATTATTATTTTTGTGATTATTTTTTGGCTGTCTTGGGTTGATTTTTTGATCATGACTTTATTAACATCATTGGATCCATGGTGTTGAGTTTAACTCCACAAAAATGGATGAATGATTTTAATAATAGTTTGATTAAACTTTTAATTCAAAAGTGGTTTATTCATCTTTTGCCCTAATCCTCTTCATCTCATCCCCTTCTCATTGCACTAAATATTGTTAGAGCATGATCTCTATATCATGTCTCAAAACAAATGGTGCATAGATTGCTATTGACCGGCCTCAAAATAGGTGCGACTTCTATATAAGTCCACTTACGATTGCTTAACATAGCGGTAAATTTTGTCCCGATTCGAATAAATGATCATTCGTGGCCCAAACTTATGATTGCAAGCCCAAGTATGTTAATTTGATCTCTTTGATCCAATAACCTTGAGATTCATTGTGTGGAGGCTTTGGTTCTACCAATCCTCTAATGGATCTACAACACCTTTGATCAATGCAGATCACTTAAACATCATTGATCATTAAATGGTACTTGTGAGAATTCCAAATGGACGATATACTTGACAAAAAGCAAATGCAACTTGTTGTGTGGAGGCTTTGGTTCTACCAATCCTCTAATGAGTTCCAATTTCAAGTTTCAAGATGGTCATCCAACTAACCACTAATTATTGACTTATTTTATTTTATGCTTTTATTCTTTTATGCTTTATGCACTATTTATTTTTTTTAGCATTTTTCATTTCATGCCATTTTCATCTTTGCTCATTTGAGCATTTATATTCTTATCATTTTTACTTTGCTCACTTGAGCGTTTATTTTTCTTTTCCTAAAACACTTAATAATCAATATAAACCCTAAAAAACTCTTAATGGTACTTGTACTATTTGGTTACTATCCTTGGCATTATGGAGCAGTGGACTATTTCTTGGACTTAGGATTAGAAACCTTGGCCTATCTTGGAGACCTTGTGATCTTATCTGATTATTTTGTCTGGAGCTCTTGAGGTTTACCTCAAGACATTGGGTTCCTTGTTTGTTTTTGTGTGCAGGTTTATGTGATTACATCCATTGTTTGTAATCTGGAATTCACCCGCATACAGCCGTTACTCTGTCCAATTTTTGTGAAGACTTAATACACTTGAAGAGGTCTAGTATCTTTGCTTTCTTAGTTTTAATCCAAAGAATGGGAATTCTATCTTGGCTCATAATGTCAAGTTTTGGCTTCTTGTTGGTTAGATGGTCCTTATCCTTAGCTTTTACCTTATGCTCTAGGACAGTCTCTTCTTCTCCTCCCATCTTCTTTAATTTCAAAAATCTTCTCCCTCCTTTTTAAACTCTTCTTGTTTCTAAACATGAAACACTTTCATAATAAACTTGGACTTATGTCCATGCATTTTTAAAACTTTTCGTCAATAAACTTCAATCAATTTAATAATACCTTGACATTTTTGTGAGAAGACTAAAAGTCAATTAATCTCATTCCAAATCATTTATTGCCACTTGGGCTTTTATATTTAAAATTTTCTCAAAAGATTAGACTCTTGTCAATCCTTGTAGTGATGCAAACAACTATACTTCTACAATATGTAGTGAAGTGAGATATTTTCCACTTGGGTGTTAAGTGAGGCATTGTTGATTTTAAAATCCAAGTCATTATCCTCCACTTTGAGATGATTCAAATTCTCCTTTCTCATGATTGTGGGTAGTAAGTATGTTTTCCACACGGACAATGACGATGATGTCTTATCTCTTAAAATCAACCAACACACTTGTGTTTTAAAATTTTTAAAAAGAGGAACTACGTGTACCCTGATCCCCTATTGCATGAAAGGTGGTACGTAGGCACTAAAGGTTCGCAACCGCAGCGGGTGCAAAAATCATAAAAAAAATATTTCTCTTCTCACCTCCACTATCCATTTTATATACAACACATTTTTATATAGCCAAAATATACAGATTTTACAAAGAGGTTCCTGCGGAGTACCGTAGATATTTAGGGTGCTAATACCGTCACTTTGCATAACCAACCCCCTTACCTTGAATCTTTCCCCCTTTTTTGGGTTATTCGCTCTTTTCCCATTCCTTTGGAAACAATAAAGCGCGGTGGCGATTTTTATTTTGATTTGTATAAAGTCTAGTCAATCGAATGGCTTAGTCTTGAACATTTCTACCGCGACAATAAGATATTTTCATTCATGGTTGGTTTCTCTCGTTACAATCAGATCAAGATGGCACACGAAGACATGGAGAAGAAAAATTTCGTCACACAATAGGGCACTTTCTGTTACAAAGTGATTCCATTTGAATTGAAGAATGATGGGGAAACCTATCAGCGAGCCATGGTAGCTTTGTTCCATGACATGATTCACCGTGAGATAGAGGTCTATGTTGATGACATGATAGCGAGGTCTCAAACTGAGGAAGAGCACCTTGATCATCTACAAAAGCTGTTTGATAGATTGAAGACATAAAAGTTGAGGTTAAACCCGAACAAGTGCACCTTTCGGGTAAGGTCTGGTAAACTCCTAGGTTTCATTATCAGTAACAAGGGTATTCAGGTAGACCCTGCAAAGGTGAAGGCTATACAAGAGATGCTGGCACCTCGCACTGAGAAGGAGGTTAGACATTTCTTGGGACGCCTAAATTACATTGTCAGGTTCATTTCCCATCTAATTGCTACTTGTGAGCCAATCTTCAAACTCCTGAAGAAAGATCAAGTGGTAAAGTGGAATGACGAATTCCAGACTGCCTTCGAGAGAATCAAGGAATACCTTCAAGAGCCTCCAATTCTGATTTCGTCGATTGAAGGAAGACCTTTGATAATGTACTTAACATTGTTAGATAATTCAATGGGGTGTGTGCTACGGCAGCATGATGAGTCCGGTCAAAAAGAGCATGCAATATACTACCTTAGCAAAAAGTTTATTGATTGTGAAACAAGATAATCACTGCTCGAGAAAACTTGTTGCGCTTTGGCATGGGCTGCTCGCCGACTGAGACAGTATATGTTGAACCACACTACTTTGTTGACATCTAAGATGGATCCGATCAAGTACATCTTCGAGAAGCCCGCTCTCTCCGAAAGAATAGCGAGATAGAAAATGATCCTGATCGAATACGACATTCAATACACGACCCAGAAAGCAATCAAGGGAAGTGTATTGGTTGATCATTTGGCTCATCAGGCTATGGATGACTACCAATCCATGAAATTTGAATTCCCGGATGAGAATATTATGTTGGTGACTGACTGTGAAGAACCTGGACCGGATGAAGGACCTAAGGAAGGATCCCGATGCACTATGGTTTTTGATGGAGCCTCCAACGCACTTGGAAACGACATCAGTGTTGTAATCATATCTCTCGAGGGTTGTCATACTCCTTTCACCGCTAAATTATGTTTCAATTGTACTAACAATATGGATGAGTATGAAGCATGCATCATGGGTCTCAAAGCTGCTATTGACCTGAGGATCAAGTTCTTGAGTGTTTTCGGAGATTCGGCCTTGGTAATAAGACAAATCCAAGGTGAATGGGACACGAAGCACCCTAATCTCATCCCTTACAAAGAACATGTGATTACATTACTTCCAAACTTTGAAGAAGTCACCTTTGAACATTTTCCACGAGAAGAGAATCAGTTAGCGAATGCGCTAGCTACTATGTCATATATGTTCAAGGTCAGATTGGACAACAAAGCTTCTCAGATCACTATTGAAAGGTTAGATGAACCAGCATACTGCTATGAGATTGATGCTGAAGAAGTAGCAGACAAAACTTGGTTCCATGAAGTGAAAAGGTATCTCGAGCCTTAAGAATATCCTGAGGGAGAATCTGTCAATAATAAGAAGTTTCTGAGAAGGTTCTCCGTAAAGTTCTTCCTCAGTAATGGAATCCTCTACAAGCATAACCATGACTCTACTTTACTTTGGTGTGTAGACAAGAGCGAAGCAGAGAGGATTATGGAAGATTTACACGAAGGTACCTTTAGCACCCACTCGAGTGGACACACCATGGCTAAAAAGATCCTGCGGGCAAGATACTATTGGTCCATTATGGAAGCAGACTGTTATCAGCATTCTCGAACTTGTCACAAATGCCAGATCTATGCTGATAAAGTTCATGTACCTCTGGTTCCCTTGAACGTTTTAACAGCTCCCTAGCCCTTTGCAATATGGGGCATTCACGTGATCGGAGAAATTAGACCTACCGCTTCTAATGGGCATCGTTTCATCCTAGTGGCCATTGATTACTTCATGAAGTGGGTTAAGGCTGCCTCTTTTGCTACTGTTACCAAGAATGTTGTGGTGCCGCTCATCAAGCATAACCTTATCTGTCGGTATGGTATTCCAGAAAGAATCATCACAAATAATGGTACAAATCTCAACAATATGATGATCACCAAACTCTGTAAGCAATTTAAGATCCAGCATCATAATTCTTCCCCATACCGGCCGAAGATGAATGGCACTGTGGAGGCTGCTAACAAGACCATTAAGAAGCTCATACAGAAGATGACGGTGACATACAAAGATTGGCATGAGATGTTACCATTCACTCTTCGTGGTTACCTCACCTCAGCACGTACGTCAATAGGGGAAACACCTTACTCTCTGGTGTATGGTATGGAGGTTGTCCTACCTATTGAGGTCTAGATCCCCTCTTTGAGGATCATGAAGGATGCGGGTTTGAACGAAGATGATTGGATCCAGACTCGACTTCACCTACTGAATCTGATTGATGAAAAAAGGCTTACTGCTGACTGTCATGGTCAGATGTACCAAAAGTGAATGATCAAGGCTTTCAACAAAAAGGTCAGACATTAGGTATATCAAGTGGGTGATCTAGTAATCAAGCACATCATACTGCCACATGGTGATCCCAGGGGAAAATGGACTCCCATGTACGAAGGCCCATTTGTAATCAAAAACATATTTTCTGGTGGAGCCATGATCCTAACCACCATGGATGGTGACAACCTTCCTCACCCTGTGAATGCGGACATAGTGAAAAGATACTATGCATAAATAAAGACTCGTTAGGTTGAATGGCCAAGGCAAAAATAAGGGCATCCCAGTGAACCAAAAAGGTTTGGGCAAAAATTAGGGATGAATACAAAAAAGTCTGTACACCCGGCAAGTCGGAAACCTGAGAAGGCGGCTTGGGCAAAAAAGGGTATCCCGATGGACTAAAAACCCGAAAGGGAGGTCCAGGAAAAAGTTAGGGATTTAAAGTGTGTAATTATGTCCCATTGGATCACCTTGCGATCAGACTTCAGTATCAACTATCAAGTTCAAACGGTACCAATCAATCCAGTCATTTTCGGACAAGTAGCAAAGTGATGAGACGCTCAAGGACATAAGGGAAATAGCATAATTGAACCTCAATAGGATTATTACACATAGCTGTTTTCTCTTTGTATACTATTTTGTATAGTTTTCATTTTCACAATGGTGTTCTCCTACTAGAACGCCCGTCTCTTTGTACAAAAAATTCCTGTTATAGGCAAACTTCAAAATCAATGCAAATCATTTCTTTGAAAGTACGAAACTATTTGTTTTCTATTTTTCTGTTTTGTTTTGCAAAAACGTCCAGTGATTATTTTCGACATATGCTTTTGAATATGATTACTGTTTACAAATACTTTCATATGAAACAGGAAGACAGTTGCTAATGACTTTAAGAAACGGGGAAAAGTCTAAAAAGGCCATTTGTAGTCCCGACAATTACTCTTCCCAGCAGGCACAAGGGCATCCTCCCGTCACATCCTCAGCATACGTCTTAGTGATGCTTATGTCCCCGCAGAGTAAAAACAACCAAAATCCTTACCTTTGCCTCCCCAAGCAGGAATGACCTCCTCCAGCCAAGTTCCCTCAGAGAGATGAAATCCATGTTCCCCATCTAGGTTTTTATAATTTCGAACAGTTTATAAAGCCTTACCCGATAGAGTTTATTTCTCTAGCTACAGAAGTTTATCCCCCAACAACATTTTCCCCCTACATTGGTAAAATCTGCCAATAGAGCATCTTTTTTCCCACAGAGTCATTCCCAAGCAGAAGTCTAGATCCCCAGAAGAATATCCTCAAACGGAAAGAGGAAATCCCCGGAAAATAATATCTATTCATCATCCCCAGCGGAAATTAAGGAATCCCTTTCCTCATCTACCAAACAACAGTCCAGGATTCAGCTTCCCAGGGTTCTCCAATAACAGTCAGGGATTTACTTTCCCATACTAGGAGATACCACAATAGCATTCTGTATTCATACATCATGGAATGCGCATACATATTGCATACAACATAATCTCATTTATTTTGAGAATTTCATTACACAATGCATTCCATACATCATGACATTAAATACGACTAATTCTTTACCTTTTCAGGAAAGATCAAATAAACAAACACCGTTGACTACTTATATGACCTGGAAGTCTTCTCAAAGGTTACGTCTGACAAGGGGTTATTTCAGCATCTTCCTCAGAAAGATCATTCTCAAAAGACCTTCTCTGGTTCAGTTAAATCGACACTAAGATTTTTATGATTTCTATTCCAGTTGGAGATAATCCAAGACCTTTTTCTGGTTCAGTTAAATCGACACTAAGATTTTTATGAGTTCCGTTTCAGTCAAAGTTAATTCAATACCTTCTATGATTCAGTTAAATCGACACTAAGATTTTTATGATTTCTATTCAGTTTAAGATAATCCAAGACCTTTTTCTGGTTCATTTAAATCGACACTAAGATTTTTCTGATTTCCATTCCAGTCAAAGTTAATTCAAGACCTTCTCTGGTTCAGTTAAATTGATATAAATTTTCTTGATTTCTATTCCAGTTGAAGACAACTCAAGACCTTTCTCTGGTTCAGTTAAATCGATACTAAGATTTTATGATTTCTATTCCAGTTAAAGAAACTGCAAAGCCTAGAGTCCGACCAGATAGCAGTTAATTTCATGTTCCCCCAATAAGTCGCTGTGAAGCCTTGAATATGACCAGATAGCAGTCAGCCTTATTATCCTCAGCAAGTCACTATGAAGCCTAGATCCTGACCAGATAGTAGTTCACTTCCGTCTCTCCAGTCAAGAGATGACTCCCTAGTAGAGTAATGGACAACTGAAGCTCCTGAGCTCTATTTCCCAAAAACAGAGACCAATATTCCTCAGTGGAGTCGTCCTCAACAACAGGAATAAGAATCCCCATAAAGGAATATCTCATGAAATAAACATTGTCCTCTAGATGGCATCTTTAAGCCCATCTCCGACGACTCTCCGTCATATTCTCTGGATGGAATCTTTAAGCCCATCTCCTACGATCTTCTGTCGTATTTTCCAAACGGCATCTATAAGCCCATTCCCGATATTATCCACCAACAGTATCACTTCAAACAAGTGAAAATTTCTGGGCACTCTAGTGTTCAATCATCTTCCGCCTTCAGATCACGAAAGGAAAACCATCCAATCTACATCCTCAGGTTTAAGAAGATTGAACAGGGGCAGCTGTTGTACCCCAAAATTTTCCCTCTCATTTTACTCAAGACATGTCCATTGAGATCCCCAACTTTCCCTAGGATGACTAAGAATTGACCAAATAAATTCTCCTCCTAAGGCAATAAACCTCTTACTAGGGTTTCAGTTTTCATCAAGATGTGTGAGCTCCAAGGGTCCCAAATTTTTTCCATGGCCCTAATATGTCCTCAAGGTTACCCATGCCAAAATTCATGACTTGCACAACAAGTTTGCTCAGTCAACTGCTCAAATGCCTGAAAATCAACTGTATCAGGTCAAAAGTCAAATGTGGCCTATATACAGTTAAAATTCAAGATTTTTGGTCAACATCAATATTTTGAAGTGATATCCATCATTTGATCAAGGGTTGGTAAAATAAGAAAATATAATGAATATGAAAATATTGGGCTTGGGGGTTTTAAAAGGAAGATGGGAGTTAAAAATAGTAAAAAGAGTTAGGCCCAAAATGTATTTTTTGTTTGAAATCAGAAAATAAATAAATAAATAAATAAGTTATATGGGTCTGCGTGTGTGTGAGCAAAAAAGGGGTGAGAGTTCAAAAAATAATTCAGGCGCATAATAGAGTCCAACGACTATTTTGGATCATGTGTGGCTGACTTTCTGAGGTACACCATGCACTTGTTTTCTGACTTTCTGAACTCCTCGCCATCCATTTTCATATTCTTCATATTTTCTTATTTTTACCAAGCCCAATATCTTTATCCATCATTTGACCAACTGAATCTAATTGAAGAGAAAAGAATGACGACCTTGTGTCATGTTCAGTTATACCAGAAGAGAATGAAGAAACATTTTGATAAGAAGGTCAAACCTCGTGAATTCAGAGAAGGCGACCTCGTGCTCAAGAAGATCATGTCCTTTATTGCTGATTCTAGGGGCAAATAGACTCTTAATTTTGAAGGCCCATATGTTGTCAAGAAAGCCTTCTCTGGTGGTGCGTTGATTCTTAAAACAATGGATGGCGAGGAGTTCCCACGTCATGTGAATGCTGATGTAGTCAAGAAATACTTTGCCTAGAAAAATAAAAGAACAGCTTGCTAAGACGAAAACCCGAAAGGGCGGCTTAGGCAAAAAGGAGCGTCTCGGTAGACCAAAAACCCGAATGGGCGGTCTAGGAACAAATTAGAGACATAAACGGAATAAATTATTCCGGGTAGGTTAAAAACACGCAAGGACAACCTAGGCACAAGTTAGGGATTTTCTGGAAAGTAACTGCATCAGATAAGAGTTGATCATTGAAGCAACAATCTTCTTGTATTTTCATTACTCTTCAACTGAAGTCTCTGATCAGGAATTCAAAATTGTTAGGGAGAATAGTTGTCATTATAACCTAATGTATTTTTTCCAATGTATATTACCATTTTCCAAACTTTGTAATCATCTATGGAGTCTCGCCATTCATAGACTACTATCCTATTTATAAAGTTTGAGCTTTTATCCAATGCCTTGCAATTCTTATTTTATTCATCTTACAAAGACTTTATTTATTATTGATAGTAATGATCAAAGCAAACAGATTAAATAATAAAATTATTTTTTGAAAAGAATTTACAAATTACTTATTGCTTTAGATTTGGTGACTCAAGGAGAACAAAAATAGTGACTCCAATGATGGACAAATTCAGAAATTTTAAAAGTCAGATTTCCCCAAGAAAATTATCCCAAAGAACTTATGTTGGAATGAGTATGATCCTCATGTGTTTCCCAGTTAGTTGAAGACGGGACCAATTGGTTTATGTTGCGATGTTGGGTTTGTGATCCCATTTTCACCAGTAAAGTCTTGGTACATTGTGATCTTGGGTTTGCCTGATATAAAGTCTTTATCTCTGATTCCCAGTAAGGTCTTCACTCATGTAATGAAAGTCTCTTCTCTCCGTGCATGCTGAGTTGGAATCACTTGCAAAACATTGCCCTTTTGCAGTGCTATCATTTTTTGTTGTTTTCCCGGTAACCAGGCCAGGGTAATGCCTTTATTAAAAAGTGAAGAAACAATTTTCGACCTTTTGGGTTTTCTCCCACCAAGTGCTGGGTTTGATTTGAAATCCCCATAAGTTTAATTTCATGCTGTAATGTTCGACCTATTGAATCCCCAAGTAAAGCTAAGGTGATATCTTTCCCTGGAATTTGTTTTTCCCTTAAGGTTTTATATTCTCTCCCTAGAGGTTGGTTCAGTCATCACTCTCAGTTTTGAAGGATGTATTCTGGTTTCCTCTCGACGAGGTGGTTTTTCTCTCCCTAATGAAGTCAATATGTCATCCCCAACAGAAATACAAACCTTGAAACTTTTGTTTTCCCCATTGAAGTCTGTGGGCTATTCCCTGGTGGAGCCTGGAGGAAGATGTTATATCATTATGTTTGTGTTGATTTACTATTATGATTTTGTTCCTTCCCAATAAAGTTAAGTTGTGAAATAGGAATTTATTTCCTCAGTTGGTGCTTACTTTCTTAAGGAAATTACATCCTGGGTGTGATTTAGCCGAGTATTGATTGTACCTACTTATTTTTTCCCGTTTGTCCCCAGTTTTATATGTCTGTTTTGTCAGCATGTACATAATAAAATTTATGCATTCATACATACATCATGCCTATATGAATTTAGTAAATCATCTCTCATTCACATTCATTAATATCTTTTTGGCATAGTAACCTATTTTGCAGAGTTGTGTTATCCTCTCTCCAAAAGAGTGTCAACCTTAAGAAGAAAGTGTATATTCTTTAAATTTACCCATTGAGTTTGGCTCTCATGGAAGAATTCTGCTTTAGCCTTCCCGTTCAGCTCTTTTTCTCGATAGAACGTGTTTCCCTCTTGAGTTTATTTCTCATGAGTATTTATTTTGGTTTTATTGTTTCACTCCAGTTTATTTCTGGTTTGAATGGGTGGTCCCCTGCAATATTATTGTTTTGATTTCTGTAAGCTTTAAGCCCTAGTTTGAGAATGTGCATTTATTATGCATAAGAAGATTTTACTTCCTCAATAGGAATATATTGGCATTTCCCCAGCAGGTCCTACTTCTTTCCCCAGGAAGCCATATTTATTTCCCCAGGGAATCATTATTGCAATTCCTACTCATAACAACAAATAACAGGTCTCTTTATTTGAGAAACTTGTATTTCCTCAGTGAATTTTAAGCTCCCAGAGAAGATTCGGATTTGTTACTCCAATGAATGGTAGCCTTATCATTATGGAAGGTAGTTTGTTATTGAGATTTATTACTCTAATGAATGGTAGCCTTGTCATTATGGAATGTAGTTTATTATTGAGATTTGTTACTCTAATGAATGGTAGCATTGTCATTATTGATGATAGTTTGTTTTTGAGATTTGTTACTCCAATGAATGGTAGCCTTGTTATTATGGAAGGTAGTTTATTATTGAGCTTTGTTACTCTAATGAATGGTAACATTGTCATTATGGAAGGTAGTTTGTTGTTGATATTTGTGACTCCAATGAATGGTAGCCTTGTCATTATGGAAGGTAGTTTGTTGTTGATATTTGTTACTCAAATTAATGGTAGCCATGTCATTTTAGAAGGTAGTTTGTTGTTGATATTTGTTACTCCAATGAGTAGCCTTGTCATTATGGAAGGTAGTTTGTTGTTGAGATTTGTTACTCAAATGAATGGTAGCCTTGTCATTATGGAAGGTAGTTTGTTGTTGAGATTTGTTACTCCAATGAATGGTAGCCTTGTCATTATGAAAGGTAGTTTGTTGTTGAGATTTGTAACTCCAACAATGGTAGCCTTGTCAATATGGAAGGTAATTTGTTGTTGAGATTTGTTACTCCAATGAATGGTAGCTTTGTCATTATGGAAGTTAGTTTGTTGTTGAGATTTGTTACTCCAATGAATGGTAGCCTTGTCATTATGGAAGGTAGTTTGTTGTTGAGATTTGTTACTCCAATGAATGGTAGCCTTGTCATTATGGAAGGTAGTTTGTTGTTGATATTTGTTACTTCAATGAATGGTAGCCTTATTATTATGGAAGGTAGTTTATTATTGAGATCTGTTACTCCAATGAATGGTAGCCTTGTCATTATGGAAGGTAGTTTGTTATTGAGATTTGTTACTCCAATGAATGGTAGCCTTGTCATTATAGAAGGTAGTTTGTTGTTGAGATTTGGTACTCCAATGAATGGTAGCCTTTTCATTATGGAAGATAATTTGTTGCTCATACTTGTTACTCCAATGAATTGCAGCCTTGTCACTATGGAAGGTAGTTCGTTGTTGTGATCTTTTTCCGATGAATGATAGCCTTGTCATTATGGAAGGAAGTTCATTGTTGAGATTATATTGTTTTGAAGAAGTTCATTTGTTTTCAGTTATGAGTACTGACTACTTATTGAAATTTACTGGTACTATCTTACCATTTCTTTCCACGGTGGGTCGACGTTACTTTTTCTTGCTATCTCCTCAGTGAGTGGATGGTTTGTAGTCATTTGTTGGTCACCATTATCCTTCACTTTCTCTCCTCTTTTTTTTTTAGTTGATGATGCTTTATCTCTTCTTGGGGATCTACCCCAACAGAGTTTTGTCTTTTGTTCACCAGTGATTTATTTTCCTGGTCGGGTTTCTCTTTTGATCCATGTTTCTTGTGCTACATCCTCAGTGGTGTTTTGTGCCCTTTTTATATTTGTTCATATGCATTTATAATCATAAGCATTGCATGGTGTGATGCGGTGGGAGAACTGACTTGAGGTTTTGCGTTTGTGTTCACAAATGTTGCGGTTTAGCAAGAGTCGCCACCGAATTTTATTTTATCCAAAAGGAAAGTTCAAAAAGCACAGGAAAGACCTTTGAGATGTTTTCTTGAGTTCGGGGGGTAGATTATGAAAATGGAAGGTGTTAGCACCCTTTTCATCCATGGTTATCCATGGGCTCTTAGTTACTTGTTTAGATCACTTGCTTTGCTTTTCCAATTGTTTGAAATGGTGCTTTGTGTGGTTTTGAAAGTATTTTGAAAAGAGGTCATTATTTTGGAAATCTTTTTAATGATTCTTGTTTGTAAGAATGTATACAAAGATGTTCGTCTTTTGAAAAATGTTTCAATGTTTTGAAAGTTGTTTTTTGAAATGTTTTTGAAATATGTGTGTTTGTTGAAAATAGCAAGGATTGTTTGAAAGAGATCAAGTAACTAAGAGTTATCTACCCAACTCAAAAGTCTTTCCTACACATTTTTTATTTCTTTGACATTGTTGTTTTACCATTGCATTTGTAAACAACCCTATCTTTGGATGTTAAACGGGACGGGCATGGGTCATCGTATGACCATGATAGCAATGGTGCCAAGTATATTAGCAAGTTTTTAGGGACTAAGATCATTTTTTTAGGCAACCTTTTTTGATAGCGTCATTGAGGGACTATGATCTTTTTGTTTTGATTGATTTTGCCAAGATACCTAGCATGCATACCATGGCCATTTTAAGGCAACAAAGTGGATGAAACCCTAGGGGTGCTTGTGTGCAAGGTGTTGTCATTTTCATGCATTTTTGTCTTGTATTAAGTCATGCTATTTGTTTTGGTTTTTGGTCTTTGCATACAAAACCCTAGTTTACTATCATGGTATATGAAAACAATAAAATGCGTAAAGTAAATCTAGACTATTACAACAATATTATGGGGAGGGGGATACAAGTTTTGAATAGGGGATATTGCTCAAAATAAAACCCTAAAACTATTACAACCAAATTGAATTTATTGTACAAATAAATAAATAAGCAAATATTTAAATATGCAATAAAATGTATGGATGCAAAAATGTTTTTTTTGGTATTAATTTTATGTATGTAAAAATAAGTTTATTTAAGTCTTAAAAATAAGAAAAAATAAAATGATTATTTTTGAAAGGGTGAAAAACCCTAATTTTTGTTTAAAATAAATATTCTATATTATTTGTTTTGTTCAAGAAAAAAAAATACAAAATATTAAAAAAATTGAATATTGTATGAAAATATTATTTTAAGTGTATAAATAATAAAAATAAAAATGTATGATATTTTATTTTATTTACAAGTTTATTCAAGAAAATAAATTCTATTAAACCTAATAAACTATTTATTATGCAAAAAAAAATTAAAAATATGATAAAATGCCAAAAATAAAGAAATTTTTTTTTTGTGATTTTAAATGTTCAGAAAAAATAATAAAAGTCAAAAATATAAAAATATCAAGAAAATATGAAAAATATAAAAATAAACAAAAGGGGGGGTGCAGAAGCAAAATGGGAGGTATGAAAAGAAACAGGCCCAAGGCGCCCAAGCCCAAGCCAGCTTCATCCCTGTCCTTCAGCCAAACGACCAAACGCGCGTGTTCTGCAATCCAAACTTGTTCTTGCTATTCTTTGCATAAAATCAAAAACTTATAACATGAAAAATGTAGCTCATGATCATACGATTCTAATGATATAAAGAACATGACCTAACTCTCAAAGATCAGAGAGAATTTTAATGGCCCTAATTTCTGACCTAAAATTTTCAGCATGTCCAACATCCAAATACTCTTAGCTCAGTTAATATAAATGGAATCTATGCATATGTACAGCTTAAGCATGTTGAGGACTAAATTTTTTCTTCACAAACCTAAGCTTAAGGATGCCTAAATAAGGAGTTAGAAAATTGACAAATACCTTGTTCAGTTGAGTTTGGATATGGCAATGTGGGGACTTTGAGTGAGGCCTGAAGGTCGTGTGAGCTTGCTTGAAGTTCCCTCAAGCTATCCCAATGCTCAACTTGCCTTGTAGATGTCTGAATCTTCCTATAGAAGTCAACCTGCAAACTCAAAAAGTGAAAATGGTGAAGCTTGAAACAGGGGTTACAGTTGCTGGACAAAGGCCTGGATAGTTTAGGTAGGAGGTATGGAATGTGTTTGAAGTGATTCCAAACAAAACGCACGAGGCAATATGGAAATGGCTTGTGATTTCCAGAGATTGCCCTGTTTGGGAAGAAAATGGTGTTTTTTGTGTTTAAGGGTGTTTGAGAGGTTGGGCAATCGTGTTTAAGATTGCAACAAAGTTCTGAGGTGATTTGAAATGATACAAAGTCTTGGTTTTATCAGATACACAAGCTTGCTTGACTTTTGCAAGTTTGCTTGCTTTTGAAGAAAAGGTGAAGTGACAAAGCCAGAGGCCTGTACAGGCTAGCTCAAGGTATGATGATAGTTGGTACAAATTGCCTGATATTTGTGGACATTGTTTGCAGCAAGAGATTAGGTCCATGGCTCAAGATAAACAAAGTTGTAAAAAGCTAGCTTTATGTAAATGGTATTGTACACTTTATGCCATTTTTGGATTAATTCAATGTACACAACTTCAAAGATCAGAATAAGACCATTTCCCATTGTGTTTGCATTAAATTAAGGAGTGTAGAAAGGATTAGGACCTGTAAAACCAAGTACAAGCAAGCTTGAAGCTGATTTGCAACTTGAACCATTTTGAAAATGCCTTGGACAAAAGTGATAATTTCCCATTTTCATTTCTTCGATTCTCCCTAACCATAAATGATCTTGGAGAGTTCTTGGACATTTTTGAAAGCTTGTAACATGCTATACAATCCATATTTGAAATTCATTTTGATATTCCTCTTGGAACTAGGTGAAAAGTTGCCATGAAGTTAGGTCAAAAATTTGCCTAAACTAGGGCAAAATTTCACTAAGTTAGAAAGTTTATGGACCCCTATTCACAAAATCATAACTTGAGATCCAAGAATCTTTTGGGAAAACTTTGTGAAACAAAGTTGTAGATTTTGTGGAGGAATACAACTTTCATGTTAGAAGTTTTCTTTGAATCCAATTGCATCATGGTGAGTTGGGAAAAGTTGGGGAAAAATAAGAAATTTTCATAACTTAGAAAAATTCTAAGTTATGAAAATTTTCAAACTTAAACCCTAATTTCCAAATTTGAGTTTCTTGGTGAACAAGTTTCATGTTTTGACACATCTTGATGAAATATGACCCTTGGCACTTGATTTTGACCAAAAAGTCAATGTTTGACTTTTCAGTGTACAGTTGATTTTTGATTAGTTGACTGGGAAATTCATCTGTCAATCCAATGCATTTAAGATCTTTTGAACTATGTGATTAGGTAAAGATGATGTAATTGAGTCCTTGAAACCATGCTTGAACCCAATTTGCCATTGGCTAGGTTAAAAATCAGAAATTACCCTTTGTTAGTCAAAACCCTAATTTTGTCCATTTCCCCCTTTTGATGATCTGATCAAATTTCTTGAGGAGTTGTGGTCCAAACTTGATCAAATGGTTCATATGAGTCTATAATGTTGATGTGAATCAAAAATTATGAGGTTTGACTGTAAATTGGCCATGGTTGACCTTTTCCCCAATACAGTTGATTTATAGGTCAACTGTCCAATTGACTGGGCAAAAAAGTGATCCAAGGCTTGAAACTTGGTATGAGAAATCTTAGGGGTCCAAGATGGTGTATGAAAGTCACATTAAGCATTGATGGTCCAAAAATACTTGTGCAAACTCAAACCCCAATTTCAGGCTATCAGTGCAAGAGGAAGTCTTGAGCTTGAGCAAACCCTGATCCTGTCTGGAGTCCAAAGAGTCCTGTGAGGAAAAATCTTGATAATATGAGAGGGAAAATTTTGGGGTAAAACAGCTGCCCCTGTTCAATCTTATTGAACCTGAAGAGTTAGATTGGTGAGCTTTGCCATTCGTGACTCGAAGGTAAAAGATGATTGGACACTAGAGTGCCCGTAAATTTGCACTTGATGAAGTAGTTGAGGGAATGGGCTTAAAGATGCCATTTGGAGATGTGATAGAATCTTGTTGGAGATGGGATTAAAGATGCCATCCAAGACTGTTTGTTGTAAATCAAGAGAATGAACATCAGAATGGTATCCATATCTGGAACGTATCTGAGTTGTATCTAGAGGTTTGAATCTGAATAAGTGACAGAATAGCTTCTGTGTCTGGAGCGTATATGGACTGTATCTTGAATAGGTGACAAAATTACTTCCATGTTTGGAGTGTATCTGAGCTGGGGAAAATCAGAATGAGTGACAAAATGGAAATCGTGTCTGAGGCGTATTTGGACTGTATCTGAATAAGAGATCTGCAAGTTGAATCTGAATGAGTATCGGGATGGCATCTGTATGTGGTGCTATCTGAACTGTATCATGAGGTTAAGGTCTGAATGAGTAACAGAATAACTTTCGTGTCTAGAGTGTATCCGTACTGTATCTTGATTTTGAATTCTGAATGAGTAATAGAATGACTTCCGTGTTTGGAGTGTATCCATACTGTATCTGAATAAGAGATCTGAATGAGTAACAAAATGACTTGTGTCTGGAGTGTATCCATACTGTATCTGAATAAGAGATCTGAATGAGTAACAAAATGACTTCCGTGTCTGGAGTGTATCCATACTGTATCTGAAATCTTTGAATATTTGTTAAAGATAGTTGTTAATCTTATCCTGAAAAGGGTAAAATGTTAGCTGAAACACAAAGTTATGTTGCATGAAATGTATGATGCAATAAAATGTGTTTTATCAAAGTTTATGATATATGAATGTAATGTATGTGCATTTAAGCTGATTTGCTGAGGAAAATAAATCCTTGATGGCTGGAGATAATAAAACCCTTGACTGCTGCCGGGGAAAATAAATCCTTGACCGCTATTGGAGATTTAAAATCTTTGATTGCTGAGGATGAGAAATCCTTGGTGACTGTTGGGGATGGAAAATCCCTGACAACTTCTTTGGAAATGTGAGAATCCTTCATGTCTTGAAGTTGGAGTATTGACAAAATCTGTTGTGAGAGTAATGTCAAACTGCTTGAGAAGTCTGCTTGGGAAATCCAGAGAACTTTGAAGACATCTACTGGGGGTTAAATAGCGGGAATCCTTACTCGACTGGGGAATAGGGAAAATTATGATGATTTCTACAGGGAGCTAAGAATGAGAATCTCCATTCTGTTGAGGAGTAATGAAAGCTTTGGAGACTCCACTGGGGAAATGAGAGTGAGAATCTTCAATCTGCTGGAGAGTGAAAACTCTAGGGAAGAAGGCTTACTGCTGGAGAGTAAGTTCAGGACTCTGGGGGAAAAAGCTTATTCCTGTTTGAAAAAAGTTCAGGAGTTTGGGTTGTATGCCACTCTACTGGGGAGTTATCCTAGGTTAGGGATAAAATTTAACTGTTATCTGGTTGATTCTCAGACTTTAAGACAACTTGTTGGGGAAATTGGGGAAAACTGAATGGTTCCCGCTGGGGATTGATAGTTGGAAATTTAACTCAACTGGGGAAGAAGGTTTCATCTCCGCTGAGGGTCTGTAGTTCAAAGTTTTTTACTCCGCTGGGAATTGGGAGTTGGAAGTTTTAACTCTGATGAGAATTAAAGGTTGGAAATTATAACTCCACTGGGGATATGTATTTCAAGGTTTTAGCTCCGCTGGGGATCTAGATGATGTACTTCGGGGAATTTCTCTTGGAATAGCCTAAAGACGTTTTCCTATCCTTTCAACCTGTCAGTAATTGTTTTTCCCATTTCGCTTATTTGTAAACAATGATTATATTCAAATGCATATGCTCATTAATAAATCATTGGACGTTTTCAAATAAAACACAAGCCTAAAAAAGAAGAAAAGGCAAATAGTTTTCTGCACTTTGAAGTATCTTTGTATTAACTTTGTGGAAGTATTTTGTACAAAGGAGACAGACATCCTAGTAAGAGAACGTTGTCATAAAAATGAGAAAAATTTATACAAAGAAAGATGCCTATGTGTAAAAATTCCATGGGGTTCCCATTCTGCTATAGCCTTCGTAACTCTGGATATCTTGTCCATTCGTTGCTTCGTCCGAAGATGATTGAGTTGATCAGAAGCCCGAAGCTTGTCTGTGAAGAGATTTTCCTTAAAGTGATCCGACGAGACATAGTCATACGCTTTAATTCCCTAACTTTTTCCTGGACCGCCCTTTCGGGTTTTCGATCCACCGGGAAACCCTTTTTTGCCCAAGTCGCCCTTTCGGGTTTTCAACTTGCCGGGTGTACAGATTTTTTTATTTATCCCTAATTTTTTCCTGAACCGCCCTTTCGGGTTTTCGATTCACCGGGATGCCCTTTTTTTGCCTAGGTGTGTCAACCTAGCGGGTCATTTGACTATGTCTGTGTTCGCAGGGTGCGGCAGGTCGTCGTCGTCCATGGTGGTTAAGATCATTGCCCCACCAGAAAATATGTTCTTAATCACAAATGTTCCTTCATAGGTAGGAGTCCATTTGCCTTTGGGATCACTTTGCGGCAAAATAATCAGCTTGATTACAAGATCCCCAACTTGATATACCTGGCGCCTGACTTTATTGTTGAATGCCTTGATCGTCCGTTTTTGATACGCCTGACCATGGCAAATAGCAGTAAGTCGCTTTTCATCAATTAAATTAAGTTGATCAAGCCGAGTCTGAATCCAATCGTCTTCACTCAAACTAGCATCCTTCATGATTCTCAAGGAGGGAATCTGAACCTCAATAGGCAAAACAGCTTCCATGTCGTATACCAAAGAATAGGGTGTTGCCCCAGTTGATGTACGTGTCATGGTACGGTACCCGTGGAGAGAAAACAGTAACATTTGATGCCAGTATTTGTAGGTGACCGTCATCTTTTGTATGATCTTCTTGATATTTTTGTTCGCAGCTTCGACAACACCGTTCATCTTTGGCCGATAGGGAGATGAATTGTGATGTTGAATCTGAAACTGCTCGCACAAGGCGGTGATCATAGTATTGTTAAGGTTTGTACCGTTGTCAGTGATGATCCTTTCGGGGATGCCGTACCGGAAAATGAGGTTCTGCTTGATGAAGCGGGCAACAACATTCTTTGTGACGAATGTGAAGGAAGCTGCTTCGACCCACTTGGTAAAGTAATCAATGGCCACTAGAATGAAGCGGTGTCCATTGGATGTTGTAGGCTTGATCTCTCCAATCCTGTCGATTCCCCACATAGAGAATGGTCAAGGAGCTGTTAAAACATTTAGAGGAACTGGAGGTATATGTACCTTGTCTGCATAGATTTAACATTTGTGACAAGTCCTGGAATGTTGATAGCAGTCAGCTTCCATGGTAGACCAGTAATAGCCTGCCCGTAAGATCTTCTTAGCCATCATATGTACGCTAGAGTGAGTGCCAAAGGTACCATTGTGCAGTTCAGCCATGATCTATTTAGCTTCAATCTTGTCCACACAACGGAGCAGAATGCAATCATGATTGCGCTTGTACAGAATACCATTGCTCAGGAAGAACTTGGCAGAGAATCTCCTCAAGAAATTTTTATCGTTGACTGAAGATCCTTTAGGATATTCTTGAGCCTCGAGATTTTTTTTTGACTTCGTGAAACCAAGGTTGGTCCACTACTTCTTCGGTATTAATCTCGTGACAATGTGCAGGTTCGTCCATCCGTTCAATGGTGATTTGGGGAGCCTTATTATCCCAGTTCAGTTTAAACATTGATGATATTGTAGCTAGAGCATCTTCTAGCTGATTTTCTTCTCACGCGAAGTGCTCGAAGGTAATCTGCTCGAAATGTGGTAACAATGTCAAGACATGTTCTTTGTAAGGGATGGGGTTTGGGTGCTTATTATTCCACTCTCCTTTGATCTGACTGATAACCAAAGTTGAGTCCCCAAACACATCTAAGGATTTGATTCCCAAGTCTATGGAAGCCTTGAGTCCAAAGATGCAAGCTTCATACTCGGCCATGTTGTTGGTGCAGTTAAAGCAAAGCCTGGCTGTGAAAGGAGCATGGAAACCCTCTAGGGATATGAGTACCGCGCCGATACCATTGCCAAGTGCATTGGAGGCACCATCAAAGTACAGGGTCCATCGGGATCCTTGTTCAGGTCCGTCATATGGTCTGAAGTCTTCAATATTGTCCAATGTCATAACGTCTTCGTCAGGGAAGTCGAACTTCATGGATTGATAATCTTCGACAGCTTGATGAGCCAGATGGTCGGCTAGTACACTCCCCTTTATAGATTTTTGGGTCGTGTACTGTATATCGTATTCCGTCAGGATCATCTACCATCTAGCTATTCTTCCAGATAAAGCAGGCTTCTCAAAGATGTACTTGATCGGATCCATCTTAGATATCAACAAAGTGGTATGAGTCAATATATACTGCCTTAGCCGGCGAGCAGCCCATACCAAAGCGCATCAAGTTTTCTCGAGCAGTAAGTATCGAGTCTCACAGTCGGTAAACTTTTTGCTAAGGTAATAAATGGCATGCTCTTTTCGGCCAGACTCGTCATGTTGGCCCAGTACGCACCCCATTGAATTTTGTAGGACATTCAGATACATGATTAGCGGTCTTCCTTCGACGGGCGGCATCAAGATAGGAGGTTCTAGCAAATACTCCTTGATTTTATCGAAAGCAATTTGACAGTCATCATTCCATTTAACTACCTGATCTTTCTTCAACATCTTGAAGATTGGTTCACAGGTAGCTGTTAGGTGAGAAATGAACCTAGCAATGTAGTTTAAGCGTCCCAAGAAACCTCTAACCTCCTTCTCAGTGCGAGGAGCAAGCATTTCTTGTATAGCTTTGACTTTGGCAGGATCAACCTCGATTCCCTTGTTGCTGACAGTGAAACCCAAGAGTTTACCGGACCGGACTCCGAAAGTGCACTTGTTAGGGTTCAATCTGAGCTTGTACTCCTTCAACCTGACAAACAGCTTTTGCAAATGGTCGAGGTGTTCTTCTTCTATTTGTGATTGGGCTATCATGTCGTCCACGTAGACCTCTACCTCATGATGTATCATATCATGAAACAAATATACCATGGCGCGTTGATAGGTTGCCCCGGCATTCTTCAGTCCGAATGGCATCACTTTGTAGCATAACGTACCCCACTGTGTAACAAAAGTAATTTTCTCCATGTCTTCAGGTGCCATTTCGATCTAGTTGTAACCTGAAAATCCGTCCATGAAAGAAAACTCCTTGTGATGAGCGGTATTGTCAACCAAGATGTCAATGTGCGGTCGTGGAAAGTCATCTTTAGGGCTGGCCCTGTTTAAGTCTCCGTAATCCACGCACATTCTGACTTTGCCGTCCTTCTGAGGCACGGGCACAATGTTAGCAACCCATTATGGATAGGAAGTAACAGCCAGAAATCCAGCATTGAACTGCTTCATAACTTCTGCTTTGATCTTTTCATACATGTCAGGTCTCATGCGGCGGAGCTTCTGTTTAACTGGTGGACAATCTTCTCTTGTGGGGAGACGGTGTACCACAATGTCTGTATCGAGTCCCGACATGTCTTCGTATGACCATGCGAAGATCTCAACATAGTCATTCAGCAACTGAATTAAGCGCTCCTTGACACTCGGCTCTAGGTTGGTACCTATCTTGATCTCCTTCTTGTCATCCTCGGTACCCAAGTTGATTGTGTCCAACTGTTCCTCGTGAGGCTGAATTGCTCTTTCTTCTTGCTGTAAAAGTTTGGCCAATTCCCTTGGCACCTCACAATCTTCCTCACCTTCGTATTCGGCTTGGTTGATCATATCTTCAAAGTCCCTGAATGCTATAGCAGTATCGTTACCCATGGGTTCCGAAATGGAAGGGTACCTGCATTTGTGAGTGTGGGTGTGTGTAAGGGATAGCCACCTTTAAACAAATAAAATGTAAAAATAAAGACAATGAACACAAAAGTTTATATGTTAAAACATCCATGATTCATTAAAATGGCATATGAAGATGAAAAATCAAACCCTTACAAATGGACCTATGTGCCTCGGGTAAGGCACAAGGTTAAAAGTGTACGAATTGTTTGAGAATTATTACAAAACAAAAGAAATGTTTGAAAGATAAATTACTGCGGTATGAAAGTAATCGGAACAAAGTCTTTTTCTTCCCAGTTGCACAGTCCTCCGCCAACTGTAGGGAAAATCCAGTCTTCCAGGCTGCTCTCCTCTTCACTATCCTCCAAAGCATTGACTCCATGATGGGTGATCTTCACTGGCGGCCCTCCAGCACGGGCGTGGCGTATAGCCTTTTGAGTAGAAGAAGTGAACCCCAAGCCGAATTTATCTGATTTGTAAGGAAAATCTGGAAGCTGCCCCCAGATTGTGCTTCCTCCTTCTTCAATCACAGCCTTTGCATCTTTGAGAGACGACATCTGAGGCGGAGGTCTGGTAATCATGGGTACAAAAGCCACTGTTTTGGTTGCCGCAATCTCTTGAGCTACCTCTTCAAAATGCTGAAAAGGGGTTTCGATGAATTCGCCATCCAATTCTACATAGTGGAAAGAATTTAGATGGCTTATCATGTATTCCTCTTTGCCATGAACAGTTATGATTTTCCCCTGGACAAGGTATTTGAGCATTTTATGCAGAGTAGAAGTGACGGCTCCAGTATTGTGAATCCAAGGTCTTCCCAACAAGCAAGAATAGGAAGGAAGGATGTCCATCATATAGAATATGGAGTTGAAGATTTCAGTTCCCACTTTAATCGGGATGTCCACCTCCCCGTGGACCATTCTCTTAGAACCATCAAAGGCTCTAACAATGATGTTTCTGGGTTTCAGGGTTAAGCCTTCACAATCCAGTCTATCCAAGGCTTTCTTCGGCAAGACATTCAGCGATGAACCAGTGTCTACCAGTACGTGTGCTAGAGTAGTCCATCTGCATTCCACCGAGACATGCAAAGCGTCATTATGTTTTATCCCTTTAGATGTTAAATCGGCATCGGAGAATCCTAGACCATTGTCACCTGTTAGGCTAGCTACACATTCCTGGAACTGATCCGTGGAGGTTTCCTGTGGTACATGGGCCGCCTTCAAGAATATTATCAAAGCTTTAACATGAGCCTCTGAACAAAGCAACAGGGCCAACATAGAGATCTTTGAGGGAGTTTTCCACAGTTGTTCCACAACATCATAATCGGTTTTCTTGATTATTTTCAAAATCTCTTCCATTTCTTTTTGAGAAGTTTCAGGGATGACCAATGGCTGAGCCCTCATCCTGACGGGCTCTTCTTGGATCCTTTTCCCTCTATCATCAGCAATAGTAGAGGGGACAACCACATGAGTTACAATTTCTTCAATAATTGGAGTTCTCGCATATATGTTTACCAGTACAGGAGTAACCTTAGGAGCAGCTAAGGGTCCAAAGATTGCCTTTGGAGGGGAAATCTCTGGAGAGAAAATTCTTTCACTGCGGGTGATTTTTCTCGTTCCAGCAATGTTTCCAATATCATGAGTCTCTTCATAAGAACTCTCTTCAGTTGATTCAATTTGTTTAATATCGTGGTAGTAGATTTCTCCACCATAGTTCCACAATATTGATTTTTCGGACTTGTACGGGACGGGCCCGTGCATGGTTATCTTCAAAGGTGCTGTCTTTGGAGCGGATGTAATCTTAACAGGTCTTTTGGAGACCTTGGAAAGATTGGAGGATATGGTTATTATTGAAACATCATTGACAGGATCGGTGTAACAGGAGTCTTTTCAAAAAGGATTTCTTGGTTATCCATTAGGCGTTGGATGCCTAACTTCAGCAATGGACAGTCGGTTGGTAAGGATGAACAAAGGCAGCAATCTTCTTCAAAACCTGGGAAAATCCCAGCCTTCAGCAAATTCAACTTGATTATCGGTAGCGGAGTCATTAAATCATTAACAGTAGCAACAAAAAGATCTTCTTCAACAGCATGGGCATTGTGGCAATGCTTTGGCATTGGAGCAGAGATTACATTCGACTTTTAAGGGGCATCGAATTCAACTTCTTTAGCGTCTATCAAATTCTGAATCTTATTCTTGAGGGCCCAACAATGGTTGGTGTCATGCCCCTGGATCTCTGAATGATAAGCACACTTGGCGTTCGAATGGTAGTACGGAGAAGCTGTATTCGGATTCTTCGGTGCCTCTTTTAGACTGGCAAGTTTTAACTTCAAGAGATGGGGTAGAACCTGAGCAGGAGTCATGTTAATTTGGGTGAATTGCCGTACAGGCCTTTCCACCCTTGCTTGGTTGGTTCTTGGTTGATTGTTTCTGGGCTGATCAGCTGCAGACTTCTGAATCATTACGGCCCCCACCGCTGGCCGGCGCTCAACTCTTCCTTGACCTCTTTGGGAGTATACAGCTGATACTTCCTTCTTTGCTGGAAAAGTCTTTTTGATGGCAGCGGAAGCAGATGCATCTTTTTGAATTTTCCCGCTTTTTATGTCGGCTTTAACTCTCTCACCAGTTAGAATCAACTCAGTGAACCCTGCAGACGAACTTCCAATCAGGTGATTAAATAAAGTCCCTGACAGAGTTCCCAAGAACATGTCTACTAGCTCCCTCTAAGATAGAGGTGGTTGTACTCGTCCCGCCAAGTCTCTCCATTTCTGGGCATACTCTTTGAAGCCTTCATTTGAGACCATGCCTATACTCTGTAATTCAGTACGGGTTGGTGCTAAGTCCACATTGTATTGATACTGTTTATAGAAGGCGGCCGCCAAGTCCTCCCAATTATACACATCAGACCTCTCCAACTGGTAGAACCAATCCAGCTGCGTCCCCGACAAACTGTCCTGGAAAAAGTGGACCCACAGGTCTTTGTAGAAGAATGTGGTTGGATTTTCCTGACATAAGATCGTAGGTGCATCTTGGGACAAGACAACCCATCGTACTTAGCAAACAGAGGTACTTTGAATTTAGGAGGGATTACAATTCCATATACCAACCCTAACTCTTCAAAGTCCAGCCCAGGCACTCTCTGTATCTCCATGGCAGCTAGACGCTCTTCCAAGTTCTTGTATTTGTCATCTGCAGGAGGGTACTACTGTTCAAAATAGTCTTCATCCTCTTCTTATTCATCTTCTTCCTCATAATCAGATGGAACTGCTGTTTCTTTTCCCTTTCTTACCCCTTCATCAGATGTTGAGGGGAAATCCAGGACCCTTTTGGCTTGACCTTCAAATCTTCTGCCCATGGTAGCCACACCATCCCTCTTCTTCTTCTTTTTCTCTTTTTCCTTCTCTAGCAAGGTCTTGAGCTCCTCCTGCCCCTTGGCCAAGGTCAGAAGTAGCTGTTGAAATTGTGAATTCTGAGCTTGCAAGTCTTTTCCCGTTTGTTCAATATCCATCTTGCTGAAATAAATAACAGAGAGATGAGGAAACTTGGTGTGAAGACCTGTTCATGCATATGATGAATGATATGTATTCATGTAATGTATTCAAGATTCAGAAATTCAAATTTGTTTTAAACAAAAAAGAAACATACTTCATATTAATAAGATAGAATTTGTTAGTACATCAATGCCCCATGGGAAAAATAATAAAAAATTCTAAGGTAAAAAGACGTTGCGCATCCTCTTTGGTGCAATGTAGGTGTTGAGAGTCTGCTCTTCGTGAAGTTGACGAGTGAGTTCCAAAACCTTCTTCTCGCTTGCGTAGAATTGGGCTTCAAAAGTATTGCGCTCTCCCTTGAGTTGTATCCAACTCCTTTGTAAATCTTCAAGTGATGTTGGCATGTCAGGATGTAGGAGGGTGTATGGAACCTCTCCTTCCATAACAGGCTCTATAATCACAGGGAGAATGTAGGGGTAAGGCATCATAAGACTTTAGGCGCGGGTTCGTACCCAACTGAGGTAAGGCTCAAGGGGGATGGAATTCTTGTGTCCCAAGGTCTTACTGTCTACCTTGTTTGACATCCTCCAAGCTCGGATGAACCTTTGTCGAAGTCCTTGATCGTTGTTGTCGAAGTCAAAAACCAAGTCTGAAATCAGCATGTCATGTGGGCCATCCCTTCGGGCATAACCAAATTGTCTCAGAGCCAGGCAAGGGTTATAAGTGATGCCTCCCCTAATACCTAGTAGAGGGACATTAGGAAATTCTCCACAACGGTCAATGATGATAATATTCTCTTTTGATCGAGAACGCCAATGAATATCTGAATGTGTAAGAGTCATCAATCGTTGTGACCACCTCAGACCTTGCTCATTCTTTAAAACTGATTGGGGAAGATAAGAAATAAACCATCTTGCCGGTTGAGGAGTGAAACACATGAGAACACCTCTTTTCCTCATTGTACGAGTATGAAAAGAGTGGAGGATATCCCCAAGCAATGTAGGCACCGGGTTGCGAGCCATGAAGATTTTGACAACACTCACATCTATGAGCTGATCAGGGTTAGGGAACAAGACCATCCCATAGATGAGAACAGCTACAATCTCCTCAAAAGCTTGTAAATCAAGAGAATTCCAACAACTTTGGGCCTTCTCAAACAAGAACTTTGACAAGAAGCCTTTGACACCACTTCTAGTTTCCCAATGTGTTGTGACATTAGAGGAGTGCAAGTGTAAGGATTGAGCAATCTCTTCTGGCTTTGGATCTCTTTCTGTACCGTTGAAGGGTAGTTGACTGAGAATAGGAATCCTCAGGAGTTGAGAAAATTCCTCCAAAGTAGGCACAAGTTGGTAGTCAGGAAATGTGAAGCAATGATGTAAAGGGTCAAAGAACTGGAAAAGAACTTTCAGCATATCCTCCTCAGTGTTGGTAGTGACTAAGTTGAGAAGATGACCATGCCTCTCGGTGAATGGAGAATTCTCAGGAATCCTTGAAACTAGCTCCTTGAGTTGAGGAGGAATCCTTACAAGGTTGACTTGGATAGTTTTCCTACAAAGTGAATCCATAACCTACAAAACAGGAACAAAGATGAAGATCCAAAATCCTTGAAATGGTTAGTGGATGCATATGATGCTTTATGATGTCCATGATGTTATGCACAAGTATATATGTACAAACAAATCACACAAGTTCCTAGTTTAGGCTTGCATGAGGTTTCATAGGTAAGTACCCTCTTGAAGTTTAGTTGGCTCAACCTGTCCTAGAAATAGTAACCGGGTTCTAAGGAGCTCAATATCACTGGATTGTTTTCTGTGTTCATTTTTTCAGTTTATCCACTTTACTGGCGACCGAAATATTCCAAGAAAACAACCCTCAATGAGTGTATTAACGAGTATCTACAACCTTCGGACTGCACCAAAGTCGGTCATCTCAATACATCCTAAAAGGCCAAGTTGGTCAAGTAAAGGTTCTAAAAGTCTATTAGTGCTTCATGACATCACTCAGCGGCCCCGTATTCTCTTTGATTGACTCAAAGTCTATCGGTACCCACAAATATGTCGCACTAATATAGCTATTGCTTAGACCATGTCGGTATACCCCGCATAGTTTCCACAATGAATTACTATTTACCTATGAATGTTTCCCAAATTCGGGTAGAGGATTCAAACCCAAACAATAGAGCCAAAGTGTAAAGCATACAAGTCAAGCAAGATAAGCATGTAAAGGTGATCTAAAACCCTAAGGTAACCCCACTTTTAGAATATTCCCCAACAGAGTCGCCAGTTCTATGATGCGGTGGGAGAACTGACTTGAGGTTTTGCGTTTGTGTTTGCAAATGTTGCAGTTTAGCAAGAGTCGCCACCGACTTTTATTTTATCCAAAAGGAAAGGTCAAAGAGCACAGGAAAGACCTTTGAGATGTTTTCTTGAGTTCGGGGGGTAGATTATGAAAAGGGAAGGTGTTAGCACCCTTTTCATCCATGGTTATCCATGGGCTCTTAGTTACTTGTTTAGCTCACTTGCTTTGCTTTTCCAATTGTTTGAAATGGTGCTTTGTGTGGTTTTGAAAGTATTTTGAAAAGAGGCCATTATTTTGTAAATCTTTGTAATGATTCTTGTTTGTAAGAATGTATACAAAGATGTTCGTCTTTTGAAAAATGTTTCAATGTTTTGAAAGTTGTTTTTTGAAATGTTTTTGAAATATATGTGTTTGTTGAAAATAGCAAGGATTGTTTGAAAGAGATCAAGTAACTTAGAGTTATCTACCCTACTCAAAAGTCTTTCCTACACATTTTGTATTCCTTTGACATTGTTGTTTTACGATTGCATTTGTAAATAACCCTATCTTTGGATGTTAAACGGGACGGGCATGGGTCATCGTATGACCATGATAGCAATGGTGCCATGTATCTTAGCAAGTTTTTAGGGACTAAGATCATTTGTTTAGGAAACCTTTTTTGATAGCGTCATCGAGGGACTATGATCTTTTTGTTTTGATTGATTTTTCCAAGATGCCTAGCATGCATACCATGGCCATTTTAAGGCAACAAAGTGGATGAAACCCTAGGGGTGCTTGTGAGCAAGGTGTTGTCATTTTCATGCATTTTTGTCTTGTATTAAGTCATGCTATTTGTTTTGGTTTTTGGTCTTTGCATACAAAACCCTAGTTTACTATCATGGTATATGAAAATAATAAAATGCGTAAAGTAAATCTAGACTATTACAACAATAATATGGGGAGGGGGATACAAGTTTTGAATAGGGGGATATTGCTCAAAATAAAACCCTAAAACTATTACAACCAAATTGAATTTATTGTACAAATAAATAAATAAGCAAATATTTAAATATGCAATAAAATGTATGTATGCAAAAATGTTTTTTTTGGTATTAATTTTATGTATGTAAAAATAAGTTTATTTAAGTCTTAAAAATAAGAAAAAATAAAATGATTATTTTTGAAAGGGTGAAAACCCTAATTTTTGTTTAAAAGAAACATTCTATATTATTTATATTGTTCATTTTTGTTCAAGAAAAAAAATAATAATATATACAAAATATTAAAAAAAATTTGAATATTGTATGAAAATATTATTTTAAGTGTATAAATAATAAAAATAAAAATGTATGATATTTTAATTTTATTTAAAAGTTTATTCAATAAAATAAATTCTATTAAACCTAATAAACTATTTATTATGCAAAAAAAAAAATATGATAAAATGCCAAAAATAAATAAAATATTTTTTGTGATTTTAAATATTCAGAAAAAATAATAAAAGTCAAATATAAAAATATTAAGAAAATATGAAAAATATAAAAATAAACAAAAGGGGGGTGCAGAAGCAAAATGGGAGGTGTGAAAAGAAACAGGCCCAAGGCGCCCAGGCCCAAGCCAGCTTCATCTCTGTCCTTCAGCCAAATGACCAAACGCGCACGTTCTGCAATCCAAACCTGTTCTTGTTATTCTTTGCATAAAATCAAAAACTTATAACATGAAAAATGTAGCTCATGATCACACGATTCTAATGATATAAAGAACATGACCTAACTCTCAAAGATCAGAGAGAATTTTAATGGCCCTAATTTCTAACCTAAAATTTTCAGCATGTTCAACATCCAAATACTCTTAGCTCAGTTAATATAAACGGAATCTATGCATATGTACAACTTAAGAATGTTGAGGACTACATTTTTGCTACACAAACCTAAGCTTAAGGATGCCTAAATAAGGAGTTAGAAACTTGACAAATAACTTGTTCAGTTGAGTTTGGATATGGCAATGTGGGTACTTTGAGTGAGGCATGAAGGTCGTGTGAGCTTGCTTGAAGTTCCTTCAAGCTATCCCAATGCTCAGCTTGCCTTGTAGATGCTTGAATCTTCCTATAGAAGTCAACCTGCAAACTCAAAAAGTGAAAATAGTGAAGCTTGAAACAGGGGTTACAGTTGCTGGACATAGGCCTGGATAGTTTAGGTAGGAGGTATGGAATGTGTTTAAAGTGATTCCAAGCAAAACACACGAGGCAATATGGAAATGGCTTGTGATTTGCAGAGATTGTCCTGTTTGGGCAGAAAATGGTGTTTTTTGTGTTTAAGGGTGTTTGAGAGGTTGGGCAATCGTGTTTAGGCTTGCAACAAAGTTCTGAGGTGATTTGAAATGATACAAAGTCTTGGTTTTATCAAATACACAAGCTTGCTTGACTTTTACAAGTTTGTTTGCTTTGGAAGAAAAGGTGAAGTGACAAAGCCAAAGGCCTGTACAGGCTAGCTCAAGGTCTGATGAGAGTTGGTACAAATTGCCTGATATTTGTGGACATTTTTTGCAGCAAGAGATTAGGTCCATGGCTCAATATAAACAAAGTTGTAAAAAGCTAGCTTTATGTAAATGGTATTGTACACTTTATGCCATTTTTGGATTTATTCAATGTACAAAGCTTCAAAGATCAGAATAAAACCATTGTCCATTGTGTTTGCATTAAATTAAGGAGTGTAGAAAGTATTAGGACCTGTAAAACCAAGTAAAAGCATGCTTGAAGCTGATTTGCAACTTGAACCATTTGGAAAATGCCTTGGAGAAAAGTGATAATTTGCCATTTTCATTTCTTCGATTCTCCCTAACCATAAATGATCTTGGAGAGTTCTTGGACATTTTGGAAAGCTTGTAACATGATCCACAATCCATCTGTGAAATTCATTTTGATATTCCTCTTGGAACTAGGTGAAAAGTTGCCATGAAGTTAGGTCAAAAATCTGCCTAAACTAGGGCAAAATTTCACTAAGTTAGAAAGTTTATGGACCCCTATTCACAAAATCATAAGTTGAGATCCAAGAATCTTTTTGGAAAACTTTGTGAATCAAAGTTGTATATTTTTTGGAGGAATACAACTTTCATGTTGTAAGTTTTCTTTGAATCCAATTGCATCATGGTGAAAAAGTTGGGAAAAGTTGGGAAAAAATAAGAAATTTTCATAACTTAGAAAAATTCTAAGTTATGAAAATTTTCAAACTTAAACCCTAATTTCCAAATTTGAGTTTCTTGGTGAACAAGTTTCATGTTTTGACACATCTTTATGAAATATGACCCTTGGCACTTGATTTTGACCAAAAAGTCAAAGTTTGACTTTTCAGTGTACAGTTGATTTTTGATCAGTTGACTGGGAAATTCATCTGTCAATCCAATGCATTTGAGATCTTTTGAACTATGTGATTAGGTCAAGATGATGCCATTGAGTCCTTGAAACCATGCTTGAACCCAATTTTCCATTGGCTAGGTTAAAAATCAGAAATTTCCCTTTCTCAGTCAAAACCCTAATTTTAACCATTTTCCCCTTTTGATGATCTGATCAAATTTCTTAACGAGTTGTGGTACAAACTTGATCAAATGGTTCATATGAGTCTATAATGTTGATGTGGATAAAAAATTATGAGTTTTGACTGTAAATTGGCCATGGTTGACGTTTTCCCCAATACAACTGATTTTTAGGTCAACTGTCCAATTGACTGGGCAAAAAAGTGATCCAAGACTTGAAACTTGGTATGAGAAATCTTAGGGGTCCAAGATGGTGTATGAAAGTCACATTAAGCATTGATGGTCCAAAAATCCTTGTGCAAACTCAAACCCCAATTTCAGGCTATCAGTGCAAGAGGAAGTCTTGAGCTTGAGCAAACCCTAATCCTGTCTGTAGTCCAAAGAGTCTTGTGAGGAAAAATCTTGATAATATGAGAGGGAAAATTTTGGGGTACAACACATGGCATCTTAGGGCAAAAAATAAGGCTTGTTTTATATTTAAGTATCATCAATCACGTCGACACGAATATTTTAACCTTCGCATCTCCGGATATAAGACACTTAAATAAGGGCATCTGTTGTACCCCAATTTTTTTACCCTAATATCCCTCTATCACATCATATCAATTTAATCACAAAAATATCACACACTAGGGTTTGATTATTCTCCCTCTCTTTAGCTTTGCTCTATGGAGAATCACCAAGCACCTTGACTTGTATTTTGTGATCATATATTGTTTTATTATCCTTTAACTAATGAATATAATAAGTGTTTTCCCCAATTGATGATGTTGTAGGAGAAAGCACAACACATTCCATCAAGATTGATCTATGGATTCATGAGTTAATTTTTCTTTCTTAACAAAGCGTAATTGACACTCAAGCCTCAACATTGAAGATACTTTGAAGCAATATCATGACAAAGTCTATTATGATTCATCATACTTCAAGTTGTCAAAGATGGTTCAAAGGTACCTGGATTGATTGAAGAATTTTGACTCAATTGGGAAAATCCTTGATTTATTGATCACAAGTGCACATCACCTTCAATTCACAAGATTTGAAAGTGGTTTTGGTTGCTATGGTTTCTCCTTATCATCCTCAACAACTCATATTCACATGACAAAAGTATTTGTCTAAGGAGGTAGGTCAAAATTGCAATGGTTTCCCAAGGCATTTTCTTGCTCTAGGAGCTAGGGTTTTGAACTTCAAAGGGGTACATCTTACTCATCTTTTGGTATTTTTGAGTGATTACAAATAAATGCTTCTCTTCAAAGGGTTATTAACAAATTAATTTAAAAGTTTCAAGGAAATTTTGTATGTAAGAAACTTGATGATGAAGAAAGATTACAAGTCCTCTAGATGAACCCTCAAATTCCATTAGGTGATTTCAAATGATCATAACTTAGTCAATTTTTATAACTTTGAGCCCATTATTTTTCCATAATGATCTTAAAGATGTTAACTTCAACCTATATTTTAAGTTCAAAGTGTGAAAATGCCCTAAGGATGCAAAACAATAAAGGTCATTTCATGAATTTTTTCCAACTTCAACAAGTTATACCTTTCTCAATTTTTGGAGATTTAGAATGGTTCAAGTCTCAAAATGTCATTCAAGAGACCTACTTCATGCCATCTTTTTTGATCAAGAGTAAATTTCAAGTTGAAGGCCATGTTTGGATGCAATACATTACAAGTTATTTTTAAAGAAAAAACTTTGAAATTTTCTAAGTATGGAAAGTCAACATGTTTTTCTCAACTTTGACTCATTACAACTTTCAGCTCAAGCATCCATTTGGACTCATTCTTTGCACATTGAAAAGCTTGTAACCTCATATTTTTAAAGCTTCAAGAATCATGTCCTAAGACTCCTTGAGTTGAGAATGCCATTGATTTGAATTTGGTAACTTGAAACTGAAGTTTCTCCAAAAATTCAGAATTTTAAATCTTTGTTTTGGCTTCTAATCACAAAATTGCTGCGCATTTTTGCTTCTAATCACGTTTAGTGAACCTCCAGAATTGATTAGCACCTCAAAACGCAAAGAATAACTGAGTTTTGATGAAAATCAAGTCACACTTCACTCGTGCTCGACCTCCATCCAATTTCCCTCTAAACTTCATTGTTTCCTCCAATTCTAAATCCCATTCAATTCCCTATAAATAGAGGACTTTATTCCACACTTTTACACAAGCTTTGAGAGCCAAATACACCCTGCCAAACCTTCATTCGAACTTCAAAATTTTGAAATAAGTTTCAGGATTTCAAGCCTCCTTCTCTAAATTTCTGTTCACATTCATCATTCTCCATCATCACACAAACTCTCCAACACTTGAACCAAGAAAATCGAGTCAAATTTCAAGCTACAGAAGTCTAGTTTCAGAGCACCATTTTTGAATTTCGTACAGGTAGAATTCTTAACCATTTGGATCCAAATGAAGCACTAACTTACTCTAATCATCCTTATGATTCTCATACTTCTTACAATTTTTAAAATCATTGAGAATTGAGTGAGAAATCTCAACATAATTGTGCTCTCTATTTTGTGTTTTTGATCCATAACTCCTTGTACACTTTACATAAATTTGGCGCGATCGTGGGGTTAGAATCGTCTTGAAGAGACGAATCCAATGATACTGGTCCGGGTCTCTAATTTTTCCATTTGAAGAAACTCACAAAATCCCCATTGCAGGGTGTCAGGAGGTTGAAGACGATGACATGTCTCGTCTGAACCAATGATAACACACCGATTGTTTAATTTTTATTGGTTGGCTTTTTTTTGGTCCAATGTGTTTTTAAATAAGGTCCATATCACGCACAATGCGTCTGGTCCACTTGATCAGCTTACTAACGCGTTTTGACTATGATTTGGTGGTCCACATTTTTTTAGTTTTATATTTATTTTCTGATTTTATATTTTAATTGTTTTAAATTTCAAAAATTCATAACTCTTTTATTTTTTATCCAAAAATTATTTAAAAAAAACACAAAAATACCTTGAATTAGATATGACTTTGTGAATATGTTTTCATATTTTTATTTTGATGTTTGATATTTTCTATAATTTTTTCTTTGTTTGCTTTATTTTAATTGTTTCAAAAATACTTTATGACATTTTTAAATTCTGATATTTTTTATAAAAATCATTTTCATCATTTCTGACCTTCTGAACTTTTTTTTTTGAATTTTTTCTTGATTTTTACTATTTTTGATCTTTTTTTCCTTTATTTGAGCAATTTAAATTAGTTTAAAAATAGTTTCTGACTTTAAAAAATTACCAAAAATTTCATAAAAATATTTGAGTTCATTCCTGATTTTTCTATGGTCTCACTTAAATTTTCTTGAGTATTTTGAATATAATTTCTATTTCCCCTTATTTCCAAATTTAAAAATCATTTTAAAACCTTTTTCTTTTATTTTAAATATTATTTTATTTTTTGTACATATTCTGGCTGATCTTGGACTATGAAATTTTGATCATGAACTTTATTAACATTATTGAATCCATGGTGTTGAGTCTAACTCCATAAAAATGGATGAATGATTTTAATATTAGTTTGATTAAATTTTTGGTTCAAATGTGATTTACATTTTACCCTATTTCTTATTCATCTCATCTCTTTCTCAATTGTACTAAATGTTATTGGAGCATGATTTACATATCATGTCTCAAAGCATATGGTACATAGATTGCTATTGACCGACCTCAAAATATGTACGACTTCTATATAAGTCCACTTACGATTGCTTAACATAGCGCTAAATTTTGTTCCGATTTGAGGAATGGTCATTTGTGGCCCAAACCCATGTTTGCAAGCCCAAGTATGATAATTTGAATCCTTTGATCCAATAACCTTGAGATTCATTGTTAGAAGGATTTGTTTCTACCAATCCTCTAATGAATCTTTATCAATTTTGGTCAAAGTGGATCACTTAAACATCATTGATCATTTAATATTGCCTTAAGAATTCTTAAATGGATGATATACTTGACAAAAAGCAAATGTAACTTATTGTTGAGAGGCTTTGGTTCTACCAATCCTCTAATGAGTTCCAAATGAAAGTTTCAAGATGCTCATTCAACTAACCACTAATTTCTAACAATTGACTTTATTTTATGTCTTTTACCTTATCATTTTTTTACCTTATGTACCATTTACTTTAGCATTTACATTTCATGATATTTTCATCTTTGTTCATTTAAGCATTTATCTTTTATGTCTTTCTTATTTTGCTCACTTGTGATTTTTATTTATTTTTGAAGATACTTAATAATCAACTTGAACCCTAAAAAACTTTAAAGTTACTTAGACTACTTGGTTATTGTCCTTGGTATTTTGGAGACATGAACCTGTTGGACTTAGGATTAGAAGCCTTGACCTATCCTGGAGACTTTGTGATCTCAATTGTTATTTTGTCTGGATTTCTTGGGGTTTACTCCAAGACATTGGGTTGCTTGCTTGTTTTGTGTACAGGTTATTGTGGTTACATGCTTTGTCTGTAATCTGGAATTTATCTGTATACAACTGTTACTCTACCCAATTTTTGTTAAGACTTAATGCAATTGAAGCTTGGTTCTCTTAAGAGGTTTATTATCTTTGTTTGTTTAGTTTCAAATCCAAAGGATGGGAATTCTACATTGACTCATTGTGTCAAGTGTTGACTTTTTGTTGGTTAGACGGTTCTTTTCTCTAGCTTTTATATTATGCTTTAGGATAGTCCCTTCATCTCCTCCCATCTTCTTTAATTTCAAAAATCTTCTCCCTCCTTTTGAAAAATCTTCTTATTTTAAAAACTTGAACCACTTTCATAATAAACTTGGATTTAGGTCCATGCATTTTCAAAATATTTTCTTGAATCAAACCTTAATCAACTTAATAAGACCTTGACATTTTTTAGAGAAGACTAAAAGCCAATCAATCTCATTTAAATCATTTTGCCACATTGGCTTTTACTTTAAAACTTTTCTCAAAATATTAGACTCTTGTCAATCCTTGTAGTGATGCAAACAACTATACTTCTATGATATATAGTAAAGTGATATATTTTCCACTTGGGTGTTGAGTCAGGATTTTGTTGATTTTAAAATCCAAGCCATATCCTCCACTTTGAGATGACGTAAATTCTCCTTTCTCATGATTATGGATAGTAAGTATGTTTTCCATTCGGATATAGTAACAGTGTCTTATCTCTTAAAATTAACCAACACACTTGTGTTTTAAATTTTTCTAAAAGGTGAACTACGTATGCCCTGATCCCCTATTGCACAAAAAGGTGGTAAATAGGCACTAAAGATTCGCAACCACGGCGGCTGCAAAAATTATAAAAAAACATTTCTTTCCTTATCTCCACCATCTATTTTTATACAAAATTTTATAGCCAAAATATACAGATTTTCAAAGAGGTTCCCGCGGAGTACCGTATATGTTCAGGGTGCTAATACCTTCCCTTTGCATAACCAACCCTCTTACCTAGATTCTTTCCCCCCTATTTTTGGGTTATTCACTCTTTCCCATTCCTTTGGAAACAATAAAGCGCGGTGGCGATTTTTATTTTTGATCTGTGCGAGTTAAGTCAATCCAATGGTTTAGTCTCAATATTTCTACCGCTACACCATGCCCTCAGTTTTCATTTATGTTGCCTGAGTGATGCGAATTTTGAGTTTGAACTTTCTGAAAAAATTGGGTTTTATTTAGTACCAACATAAATTAATGTTCATCTTTGATTTTTAGTTTAAATTGTTTACATGGTTGAATTCGTATTGAAAAATGGAGAAAGTTTCATGTTTATACTTTTGCAAATGGTTGAGAAATGAGCAAGATTAGAAATTCAAAAATCTTGTCAATGGCTTTTGGCGCCAGGTTAGGGATGAAGTTATAATCAGGATTGGGTTTACTTTAAGTTTATTGCATGTTGTATTATTCACGGATGAAACAGCCACCCCAGTGGCAGAGGAATCGCGCGCGTAAGGCATTAAACTATAGGGACCTGGGTTCGAGCCCCAGTGGTACCATTTTATGTTTTTTATTCCATATTTTCCTTGCAGATTCAGTGTATACAAGCTAAATACACGCGCCATACACCCTCATTCCTTCACCATCAGATCAATCAAGCATCTCATCCAACACACCACAAAACAAGGGCATGGTGTACCTCAGAAAGTCACCCACACATGATCCAAAACAGGCACTGGACTCTATTCTAGGCCTGAATTATTTTTTGAACACTCACCCCCTTTTTTGCTCACACACACGACCCATATAACTTATTTATTTATTTATTTATTTTCTGATTCTAGACAAAAAATACATTTTGGGCCTAAATCTTTTTACTATTTTTAACTCCCATCTTCCTTTTTAAACCCCCAAGCCCAATATTTTCATATTCTTTATATTTTATTATCTTTATTTATTTATTTATTTTATTTAAATTAAAAATACACAAAATATATTTTCTTAAATTAAAAATATTTTAATTTAAATACTTTATTTATTTTTTGACTAAATTAGATTTTATTAGTTCTTTTACATCATAAAATATTTTATTTTTTTAAATTAACCTTGAAATTATTTTCTAAACAAATTGTTTAGAATTAGGTTTTTCTTAATTTTAATTAACTTATATTTTAGGTTTTGATTAAATATTTAATTAACTTCTTTTGTAAATAAAATTAATTAGTCTAATTAGGTTAAAATATTAAACTTTTTCTCCATTAAAAAACCCTAGAAAAAATTTCTTTTTGCCTCTTCATCTTTACATTTTTGTATTATTATTGTAATTCATATTCAATAGTTTGTAATAGTAATTAGGGCTTTATTGCTTTCCTCCCCTCATTTACAAACTTGTACCCCCAATTCCCAAAGCGTTGTAATAGCGTAGGATATTTAAATTCCACAATTTATCACTTTCCTTATTATTTCTAGTAATTAGGGTTTGCATGACAAGATTAAAACTAAACCATAAAAAACCCTAATTCAAGATAATATACTTGAAAACAAAACACTTTTCACACAAGCACCTCTAAGGTAACCCACACTTGTTGTCTCGGATATAAACAGTCATGTCCCTCGAACTTGAGATGTTTTAGCAAAAGACCCTCGATTAAAAGATCATAGTCCCTCGATGACCCTTCAATGTTGCCTTCGGTAAATGATCTTAGTCCCTACGACAATAGCTAAAACATCTTACAAGTTACTTTTTATGATTGTACAATGACCCTCTTCTGTCCCTTATCTCCAATAATATGGATCTCTACTAATCAATGGTAAAATAGCACTATCTAAAGGAGGAGGAAAAGAACAAAGACTTTTTGAGTAGGTAGATTGCTCGTAATTGCTTGCTCACAAACAAAACCATTTACACCTCACACTTTCAAAACATTTGTCAAAACAAACATTTTGTATACATTCTCAATGATACGAGAATCATTACAAAATTGTCTTACATTGGCATTTTCAAAACATCTTTCAAACATTCCTTTTCAACAAATATTTTCAAAACCAACACTTTTTATACATTCTCAACGATACGAGAGTCATTGCAAAGTTTTACGAACTAAGGCGTTTTCAAAATATTTTCAAACTTACACAAACACAAAGCATTTCAAAGTGATCAAGAAATTAAGAGCCCGTAGATAACTACGAATGAAAAGGGTGCTAATACCTTACCTTTTCATAACCTATCCCCCGAAATCAAGAAAATTCTCAAAAGGTATTTCCTATTCTTTTCACCCTTTCCTTTATTGGATAAAAGAAAACTCAGTGGTGACTCTTTCTATCCATAACATTTGAGATCAAACACAAAACACCAAGTCAGTTCTCCCACCGTATCACATAACTGGTGACTCTGATGGGGAATATTTAAACTAAAATTGGGGTTACCTTAAGATCTAGATCATCTTTATTTTCTTTATTTGTTTTCCTTGTTTGTTTTACATTTATGGGTTATGCTTGGGTTTATTTCTTGTATAGATCCTATACCCGGATATGGGGCATATTAGGTAAGTAGAAATAGATCGTGGGGACTATATGGCATAATACTGACATGATTGAAGCAATGACTACGCTAGTGTGACACATTTGTTGGTACCAGCGCCCCTTGAGTCCAGTCAAGAAGAATACGGGGCCGCTACGTGGTGTCATGAAGCACTAACTGACCGTAGAACCTCAGTTGAATAACTTGGCCATTAGAAAGTAGTGAGATAGCTGGCTTTGGTGCAAGACTAAAGTTGGTTGATACTCGATACTACACTCATTGAGACCATACTTTTGGGATATTTTGGACGCGGTTTGGATGCTTGAGCTAAAATAATGCCCAATGAAGAAAGATCAGTGATATTGAGAGGAAACTAGTGCCTGCAATGGAAGAATTTTCTCAACTATTTGGGGTACCAGTCCTTGATCAAATGACATTCACTGGTTTAGAGGAAACTCCAAAGCCTAAAGTTATTGCTAAAGCCTTACATTTGAAGAGTTCTGACATTGTAGCTAATTGGGAGATAAGAAGTGGGGTCAAAGGCTTTTTGGCTAAATTCCTAATGAAGAAGGATCGTTTGTTTTTGGATGCTTTGGATTTACAAGCTTTTGAAGAAGTCTTGGCTCTTCTAATATATAAGTTGGTGCTTTTTCCTAACCCTGACCAACTCATAGATGTGAATGCTGTCAAAATTTTCCTTACTCGTAACCCCGTGCCTACTTTGCTTTGAGACATTCTACATTGTCTTCATACTCGTACCATGAGGAAGAGAGGGGCTCTTATTTGTCGCACTCTGTTTCTATCTAGGTGGTTTACTTCTCACCTTCTTCGATCAGTATTGAAGAATGAGCAAGGACGGATATGGTCTCAAAGGATGATGTCGCTCTCTCATTCGGATATCCATTGGTGCTCTCGATCTCAAGAGGACATTACTATCATTGACCATTGTGGGGAGTTCCATAATGTTCCACTATTGGGTATTAGGGGAGGTATTATTTATAACTCGTCTTTGGATCTACGACAATTTGGGTATGCTCGAAGAGATGGTTCCCACGACGCATTCATTCAAGGTATTATTTTCGACTACGAAAACAATGTTCAAGGTTATCGTCAAAAGTTTGTACATGCTTGGGGCATGGTAAGCAAGGTTGATAGAAAGAATTTGGGGCATAAGAATTCCATCCCTATTGAGCCTTATCTCAAATGAGTACGAACTCGTGCTCAAAGTCTCATGATTCCATATCCAGCTATCTTACCAATAGTTGTGGAGCCTATTACCGAGGGAGATATTTCATATACCATTCTCCATCTTGACATGCCTACCGACTTAGAGGAATTGTAGATATTGTGGATTCAACTCAAGGGGGAATGAGACACCTTTGAAGCTCAATTATACGCAAGCGAGAAGAAAGTGTTGGAGCTCACAAGGAAACTTCACGAGGAGCGAAGCCTGAATGCGTACATTGCACCAAAGAGGAAGCGTTTGTGGGAGACTTGAGTCATTTGTTTTAGAAGTCTACTTTGTTGTCTTTTGACACCCATTTTTCTTTTTCATTGTAATTCCAAGGCATAGTTGTAATCTTGAATTTATTAATACAATTGTTTTGTTTGTTTCCTTTTTGGATAGCAAATTTAAATCTCTTAAGGTTCTTGAAAACATTTCATCCACATAACATGCATCATATCATAATAAAGTTTAACGATACAAGTTTCCTCACCCTTTTAATGTTTATTTTAGTATAATATGGCTCTAGAGAAAACCATCAAAGATCTGCAAACTCAACATGCACAGGTCCAAGAGACTCTCCTCAACCTAGCTAAAGCTCAGTAAGAGATGATGGCACTCTTGGCCACCAAAAAGAAGACTAAGAAACGGGCTGTTATTCTCAACATGGGAAGAAGGTTCAAGTGGCCCTCCCGACTGGCTCAAATAGAAGAGGCTTCTTCTGAGGAAGAAGACAATCATGATGAGGATGTTAGAAGCACCAGGGCTACGGGTGGTAATAACCAGATTACTGAGGACGAAGACTATTCCGAAGAGAAGTATCCACCGACGGATGAGAAATGCTAACAACTAGAAGATCGACTTAAGGCTTTAGAGATCTAAACAGTTCCTAGTTTGGACTTTGGAGACTTAGGTGTGGTCCCTGGGGTGGTCATTCCCCATAAATTTAAGGTTTATGTCTTTGCTAAATATGATGGGGTCACCTGTCCAAACATGCAACTGAGGTCTTATGTCCGTAAGATTCAACCACACACCGCCGATAAGAAGTTATGGGTGCACTTCTTCCAAGAAAGCTTATCTGGGACACAATTGGAATGGTTATATCAACTTGAAGGAACTAATATCCATACATGGGAAGATCTGGCTGCTACCTTCTACAGACAATACCAATACAACATTGATCTTACACCAACTCGCGTGCAATTACAAAATATGACTATGGGTTCAAATGAAGGCTTTAAGGAGTATGCTAAAAAGTGGAGGGACCTGGCTGGAAGGGTGCAATCCCCATTGACTGGCAGAGATTTAGTGGACATGTTCATGGCCACCTTGACTGGTCCATTATTTAATTTTCTGATTGGAAGTTCTTCTTCAGGGTTTACTGAGTTGATTTTGACTGGCGAACAAGTTGAAAGTGGAATCAAAAGCGGGAAGATTCAGATGTCTGCATCCGCCAGTACTGTGAAGAAACCATTCGTTGGAAAGAAATAGACTAATGCTATTTATGGAGAAAGGGCCCGTGTCAAGAATGGTCGTCATCAGTCGGTCAGAGCTGTATGATTTCAAATCCAACCCCAGTTCAACGACCACAACAATCAAATAATCAACAAAGGCCAGACACCCCGAGGAGGCAGATCACTAGGATTAACATGCCATTGTATCAAGCTCTATAACATATATTGAAAGCAGATTTGGTAACACTGCAACATCCTCCTCCAAATCCCAATACTTCCTCTCCCAAATATAACCTGAATGTGAAATGCGCTTATCATTCAAACAGTCCTGGACATGACACAAACAATTGTTGGGCATTGAAGAACAAGATCCAAGATTTGATTGATAACAAGGTGATCGAGTTTGACCCTCCACAAAACCCTAATGTCTTTACTGCTCTCATGCCCAATCATGGTAAAGGTGTTAATGCCATTGACGATGTCTCCTTTGTCTCCACCATCAGTGATTTGACTACTCCCTTATTGATTATTAAGAAGAGTCTGTTAAGAGCCGATTTATTTCCTAGCTGCCTTGAAAATTGTTACCATTGTGCTTCCCAAACCAATGGTTGTATGTGGCTGAAGAAAGGTATTCAACACCTGATTGATAGCCATGAAATTCTTTTCGAGAAAACTCCATCCGTGAAGAGTTTGCTTGAAAGTACTTTCAAAGAGTTGAGACTTGAAGATATTTCCATAATCACCATTTCCAATACTCCTATTTGGATCACCTCTAAAGGCCTTATAAGATTTCTTGTTGAGCCAAGAGTGGCTCCCCTGATTATAACTACACTGGGCCAGTCCCCTATTCATCTGACAAATTTGTGCCTTGGAACTATGGGGAAGAAGTTTATTATCATGGTGTCAAGCAAGAGCCATGGATTACTGAAAATGAAGAGCCAGACATTACAAACATTTCCGGAACTAGTAAGGTCACTAGGGTAGGAAGGATCTTCTCTCCGGAGATCTCTCCCCCAACAATTACTACAACACCTGTTCGTATTCCTGTCGCTAGAACAACTGTTGATACCCGAGGTAAAGAGAAAGTTACTGAGACTTCTCTGATGGAGGAACCCTCAAAAGTTGTTACAATTAAAGACCCTTCAAGATAAGAGATTGAAGAAATTCTAAAGATCATCCAGAAAAGTGACTACAAAATAGTCGAACAACTGGGGCAGACACCCTCAAAGATATCCATGTTGTCCTTGTTGTTATGTTATGAAGCACATTCCCAAGCTTTGTTGAAATTCATGAAGAATGCGTATGTACCACAAGAGACCACTGCTTGCAAGCCTAACTTCTGATAATGGCTTGGGATTTTCTGATGCAGATTTAACTCTGGCTGGGAAGAATCACAACAAGGCTCTCCACATCTCTATTGAATGCAAAGGCACCACTTTGGTGCATATGTTAGTAGATACTGGGTTGTCCCTTAATGTTTTACCCAAAGGTGCTTTAGATAGAATGGACTATGAAGGTTTGGTGCTGAAACCCAACGATATTGTGGTCAGAGCCTTCGATGGTTCGAAAAGAATGGTCCACATAGAGGTTGATATATCGATCAAGGTGGGATCTCAAGTCTTAAATTCAACTTTCTATGTAATGGATATCCGTCCGGCCTATTCATGCTTGCTCGGACACCCATGGATTCATGGGGCAAGTGCGGTTACCTCTACATTACATCAAAAGCTGAAATACCCAGTAAAAGGGAAGATTGTCACAGTCTGTGGAGAGGAGGAATATATGGTCAGTCATTTTAATTATTTCAAATATTTTGAAATGGACGGCAAATTCATTAAAACTTCTTGTCAATCATTTTAAGTAATCCCTACAATGATTGTTGTTGCTAAACTATGCCTTCTATTGCTAAGGACACACCAAGAATGGCCTCTCTGAAGGATGCTTGGGCCGTTGTAGAAGATGGAGGTTTCACTATATGGGGATAACTTCCTGACATCCCCTACAAATCTGACAAATTTGGTTGGGTTTTACTTCAAAGGCTCAAAAAGAGGTTCGACGTGCTCGTGCTGGTGGACCACCTCTCCATATTAGCAACAATGAAGTCAATTATGTGGAAGACAGTGACAGTGATGGTGACTTTGACGACTGGATACTCCCAACTGTTGACGATGGACTCAACATTTGGAAGGCCAAAGACTTCATCTCAATCTCCTTCAGCCAGGAGTAATTTTTATTTCCTATTTTTATTTCTTAAAGAAGTTTGTATGTATAATTTCCTTTAAAACAATGACTTTAAACCATGTGCCTTTCCCGGGGCACAATGGTCCATTTGTTAAGGTTTGTCATTTCATATATCATATGCTCATTTAACAAACACATTGGACGATTTTGAATTCAAATTTTGTGCTCCTTGCCTTTCTTTTACTTTACTGCATTTTCAAATATCCATGTGACCTTACATGCACACACACACATTTACAGATCCACATCCACTCCAGATCTCATTCACAACAACTCTGCTATTGCCATATATGACTTTGAAAATCCAATATATCAAGCCGAAGATGAAAGTGAAGAAAATTGTGAGATACCTGGAGAACTCTCCAGACTCCTGATACAACAGGAAAAGGTTATCCAACCGCACGAAGAACTGGTCGAAGTGATAAACTTGGGTACTGAGGAAGATAAGAAAGAAGTCAATATCGGTTCCAACTTGGAAGATATTGTCAAGAGCAAATTGGTTCAGATGTTGCATGAATATGTTGAGGTATTCGCTTGGTTATATGAAGACATGCCAGGGCTCGATACTGATATCGTGGTTCATCGGCTGCCAATGAAATAAGGTTATTCTCCGATCAAACAAAAGGTTCTTCACATGCGCCCTGATATGTCCGAGAAAATCAAGGCTGAGGTAATGAAACAGTTCAATGCAGGTTTCTTAGTAGTAACATCGTATCCCTAATGGGTTGCAAATATTTTTCTAGTGCCGAAGAAATGTGGTAAGGTCCGTATGTGCGTAGAATACAAGGATTTAAATAGGGCAAGCCCCAAAGACGAATTTCCACTACCGTATATTGATGTCTTGGTTGACAATAATGCTCAACATAAGGTTTTCTCCTTCATGGATGGCTTATCAGGTTATAACCAAATCAAAATGGCACTTGAAGACATGGAGAAGACCACCTTTGTCACACAGCGAAACACCTTCTGTTATAAGGTCATGCCTTTTGGGCTGAAGAATGCAGGCACAACTTATCAACGGGATATGGTGGCTTTGTTTCATGATATGATTCATCATGAGATAGAAGTCTATGTTGATAACATGATAGCAAGATCACAAACTGAGGAAGAGAACCTTGATCATCTGCACAAGCTGTTTGAGAGGCTGAAGAAGTATAAGCTAAGGATGAATCCAAATAAATGCATCTTTGGGGTGAGGTCTGGGAAGCTCCTAGGCTTCGTCGTCAGTGGAAAAGGAATTGAAGTCGATCCTACAAAGGTCAAAGCAATCCAAGAAATTCCAGATCCTAGCACTGAGAAGGAGGTTATAGGTTTTCTAGGACGACTAAACTACATTTCCTGATTCATCTCTCACCTAACTGCTACTTGTGAGCCACTCTTCAAGCTGCTGAAGAAAGATCAACTAGTCAGATGGAATGACGACTACGAATTAGCTTTTGACAAGATCAAAGAGTATCTTCATGAACCTCCAATTTTAATTCCACCAGTCAAAGGAAGACCTCTGATCATGTACTTAACCGTGTTAGAGAATTCAATGGGGGTGTGTACTGGGGCAACATAACGAGTCTGGTCGAATAGAGCATTTAATATACTACCTTAGCAAAAAGTTTACCGACTGTGAAACAAGATATTCACTGCTCGAGAAAAATAATTGCACTTAGGCATGGGCTGCTCGCTGAATAAGACAATATATGTTGACTCATACTACTCTATTGATCTCTAAGATGGATCCCATCAAGTACATCTTTGAGAAGCCAGCTCTCTCCGGAAGGATAGCCCGATGCCAAATGATCTTAACTAAGTACGACATCTAGTACACTACACAAAAAACAATCAAAGGAAGTGTATTGGTAGATCATTTGGAACATCAAGCTGAGATGACTACCAATTCATGAACTTTGAATTCCCGGACGAGAATATCATGTTGATTACGGATTATGAAAAGCCTGGACTGTATGAAGGACCCGAGCAAGGATCCCGATGGACTATGGTTTTTGATGGAGCTTCCAACGCACTGGGTAACAAAATTGGTATTGTGATCATTTCCCCCAAAGTTTCCATACACCTTTCACTTCCAGACTTTGCTTCGACTTTACCAAAAATATGGTCGAGTATGAAGCGTGTATCCTGGGTCTTAAAGTCGCTATTAACTTAAGAATTAAATTCTTAAGTGTATATGGAGACTCATCTTTGTTCATAATTCAAGTTAAAGGAGAGTGGGATACAAAACATCCAAATCTTATCCCTTACAAAGATCTTGTTCTAACCTTGATCCCATACTTTGAAGATGTTACCTTTTAACACATTCCGAGGGAAGAAAATCAGTTGGCAGATGCTTTAGCTACCATGTCTTATATGTTCAAGTTCAGATGGGACAACGAAGCTCCCTGAATTACTGTCAAAAGATTTGACGAACCAGTGCACTGCTACGAGATTGACACTGATGGTGTAGAGGAGAAGCCTTAGTTTCATGAGGTGAAAATATATCTCGAAGCTCAAGAGTATCCTGAAGGGGCATCAATCAATGACAAGAAATTCTTGTAGAGGTTCTCAACCAAGTTCTTCTTAATCAATGGGATCTTATACAAGCACGACCATGATTCAATTCTGCTCTATTGTATGGACAAGAAGGAAGTAGAGAATATCATGGAGGATATGAATGAAACCAAACCTACTGTCTCTAATGGGCACCATTTCATTCTTGTCTTCATTGACTACTTTACCAAGTGGGTTGAAACAACTTCATTTGCCTCAGTTTCCAAGAACATCGTGGCTCGGTTCATCAAGCATAACCTCATATGTCAGTATGGTATCCCTGAGAGGATCATCATTGAAAATGGCACCAACCTTAAAAATGCCATGATCACTGAACTCTTCACGTAGTTCAAGATTAAGCATCACAACTCTTCTCCATAAAGACCTAAGATGAATGGCATAGTGGAAGCTACCAACAAGAATATAAAGAATATTGTGCAAAATATGGGGGTGACCTATAAAGACTGGCATGAAATGCTACCATTTTCTCTTCATGGCTATCGTACTTCGGCGTGAACATCAACTAGAGCGAACCCTTTCTCTTTGGCCTATGGCATGGAAGCTATTTTACCTGTCGAAGTTCAAATCCCTTCTCTAAAGATTATGAAAGAAGAAGATTTAGACGAAGAGAAATGGATTCAGACTAGGTTAGATCATTTGAATTTGGTTAACGAAAAGAGGTTGGTGGATGTTTGTCATGGTCATATGTACCAGAAATGCATGATCAAAGCTTTTAACAAGAAGATCAAGCATCGGGTATACTAGACTGGTGACTTGGTAGTAAAGCGCATCATTCTTCCATAAGGAGATCCCAGAGGCAAATGGACTCCCACTTACGAAGGGATATTTGTTGTCAAGAAAGTATTCTCAGGCGGTGCTATGGTGCTAACCATTATAAACAGTGAAGATCTCATGTACCCTGTAAATGCTGACATAGTAAAAAAATACTACGCATCAGAATGAACCGATAGGTTGACACACCTAGGAAAAAATAAGGGCATCCCGGAAAACCAAAAGGGTTCGGGAAAAAATTAGGGATATATACAAAAGATTATACACCCGGCAAGTCAAAAATCTGAAAGGGCGGCTTGGGCAAAATAGGGTATCCTGGTGGACTGAAAACCCGAAAGGGCGGTGTAATATGGTGGCAAAACCGACTGTTGTATTGGTTTTGCGTTTGTGTTTACAAATGTTGCGGTAAGCAATAGTCGCCATCGACTTTTCTTTTATCCAACAAAGGAAAGGGTGAAAAGAACATAAAAAGACCTTTCGAGAGTTTTCTAAGTAAGGGGGGTAGATTATGGAAAGGGAAGGTGTTAGCACCCTTTCCATCCGTAGTTATCTATGGGCTCTTAGATGCTTAGCTCATTTTGAAATACCTTATGCTCTGTATGTTTTTGAAAAGTATTGAAATGCCAAATAGCAAGGCAATTCACTTTATGATAACTCTTGTATCAGTCCTCAAGAGTGTTGATAAAGCGTTTTGAAAATGTTTTTGAAAGTGTTTTGTGTATGTGTAAAAGTTTGTTTTGTTTTTTTCGATCTCCTTTCCTCCAATTCGACCAATCAAAGTATCACCTCTTCGTTTTGACTTGTCGAAGATTTGTTCTGTTCCTTTTCTTGTCGAACTGAACATTGACCCCAACCCCACCCTTTGCTTTCGTCTACAAGACCATCTTTACTGATCACTAGTTTATCTTCGATTGGTGAATACAGCTTGTATGCACCAATCGAATGGTAACCTATGAGCACCAAGACTTCACTTTGATCATCCAATTCTTCCTTAATTGTTCAGGTACATGCCTGAAACACATTGATCCAAAGACTCTAAGAGGACTTATATTTGGATGATTCAGCCCTAACAGTCCTTCTACGAAATCACGCCACGTTCGAAGTTTACATATCCTTCGAACCATTAGACTTCCACGTGTTTATTCAAATCTTTTGAATTCAAAATCTTCTTCCTTTCAAAGCACCAATTCAAATCAACATGACAGTCAAAATGCCTTCCCTTGTAATGCTTCAAATAACTTATTTTTTCAATAGTTCGAAAACGAACCCTTTGAAGCTCTTTACTAGCTCTTCATCAATCGAAGACTTCATAAAAGCCTCCTCACATTTTCTTTCGAACTATTCTTTCTTTGATCATAGTGACAATTATTCAAAACTTGTGTAATCGAAATTCCCAGCTAACACTGCTTCGTTGGGCATCTAATTAGAATACATACTGCTGTCGAAGCTGCTTCATCCCAAAATATCTTATACATATTCTAAGATTTTGACATACACCTTTTCTTTCTTTCAGCTACGCCATTATGCTGAGGCGTATAGGGTGCCATGGAAATCATTTGAAGCTTCTGCAAACCAGAATTCTTTGTGAGAAATGAAACCCTAGTTGGAAATCCATTGCTTATGAGGAGAACTCATCTGATCAATTATTGGTCAACCTTGAGCAATAGAGGACCTTAATGAGCATGCCTTGAATAAAATGGGAGGCAAATTTTGGGGTGCAACAGCTGCCCCTGTTCAATCTTCTTCAACCTGAAGATTTAGATTGGCTTGTCTACCTTTCGTGATCTAAAGGCCGAAGATAATTGAACACTAGAGTGCCCAGAAATTTGCACTCGCATGAAGTAACACCGTTGGTTGATGATATCAGGAATGGGATTACATATGCCATTTGGGGAAGATGACTGAGAGTTGTTGGAGGTGGGCTTAAAGATGCCATCCAAAGTAGATGCTGACTTCATAGGAGGTCTCTTTGTGGGGATTCTTGTTCCTGTTGTTTGAGAAGGACTCCGTTGTGGAATGTTGATTTTGGTTCTTTTGCTTGAAGAAAAACTTTGTGGGGAATATAATCTAGGAGCTTTAGTTGTCCATGGCTCTACTAAGGAGTTATCTCAGGACTGGAGAGATGAAAGTTAGTTGTTTTCTGGTCGAAATCTAGGCTTCACCGTAACTTGCTGAGGGTAATAAAGTTAACTATCATCTAGTCGTATTTCAGGATTCACAAAGACTTACTGGGAAAAATGAAATTAACTGATATCTGGTCGGGTCCAGGCTTCAGAAGTTAAGGTGTTATCCGGTCGGGTCCAGTCTTTGCAGTGTTGTAAACTGTTATCTAGAGATATATGAGAATGAGCTTGTGTAGGGCTGCTTCATGATGAGCCCGTGTGAAACTGCATCTGGAAATTATGAGAAGGAATCCGTGTAAGATTGCTTCAGGATGAGCCCGTGTAAAGCTGCATCTGGAAATTCTAAGAAGGAATCCATGTAAGATTGCTTCAGGATGAGCCCGTGTAAAGCTGCATACGAAGATATATTAGAAGGAGCCTGGGTAGGGCTGCTTCATCTGGTCATGTAGATAGTTACCCCATCCTGTTTAGGGAATTTATCCACAGTCAATTGTTCACAGATAGTTGCTCTGTCTGGTTTCAGGAACTAATCTGGAACTTGCTTTTGCTGGTTGTTGAGATAGTTACCCTGTCAGGTTTCAAGAATTAATCTCTAACCTGGTCTTGTAGATAGTCATCCCGTCTTGTTTTGGGAATTGATCCACAGTCAGTTGTCCACAAATGGTTGCCCTGTCTGGTTACAGGAATTTATCTGGAACTTGCTTTTATTGGTATTTGAGATAGTTGCCCTGTCTGGTTTCAGGAATTAATCTCTAACCCGGTCTTGTAGATAGTCGCCCCATCTTATTTCTAGAATTGATTTACAGTAAGTTGTTTCATAGATAGTTGCCCTGTCTGGTTTCAGGAATTAATCTGGAACTTGCTTTTGTTGGTCGTTGAGATAGTTGCCCTGTCTGGTTTCAGGAATTAATCTTTAACCCGGTCTTGTAGATAGTCGCCCTGTCTTGTTTCCAGAATTGATCTGCAATCAATTGTTCACTGATAGTTTCCCTGTCTGGTTTCAGGAATTAATCTGGAACTGTTGAAAATTGATGATGATATTTGTCTGCTTGCAGTAAAGAATTAGCTATATGCAATGCATTAGGTAATGATGTTCTCAAAATAAATGAGACTACAATATATGCTTTTATGCTGCATATGCTATGACGCTTGTAAAATGATGTATGAATGCAATGTATGAACGTATCAGTTGTTCTATTGCAGTGTTATTGAACTAGGGAAAATAAATCCCTGATTGTTGCTGGGGATGAAGAATGTAACTCTTCCAATTTTGTTGAAGTTGAAATGCTGGGGGACGAATTTCCGTTGCTAGAGAGAAAAACACTATTGGGGAAAGGAAACTCCGTCAACCGCTTGGGAATTGTCATAATGAATCTATGTTGTGATTTGTATCTAGAGATGTATTGAGTATGAGTATCAGAATGAATCTATATCTTGATCGTATCTGAACTAAAAGATGTATTGAATGAGTATCAGAATGACATCTGTATTTGGAGCGTATCTGAACTGTATCTGAAAGATGTACTAAATGAGTATCAGAATGAAATATGTTTTTAAAGCGTATTTGAACTGTATCTGAAAGATGTACTGAATAAGTATCATAATGACATCCGTATTTGGAGCGTATATGAATTGTATCTGAAAGATGTACTGAATAAGTATTAGAATGACATATGTATCTGGAGCATATCTGAACTGTATCTGAAAGATGTACTGAATAAGTATCAGAATGACATCTATATTTGGAGCGTATCTGAATGGTATCTGAAAGATGTACTGAATGAGTATCAGAATGACATCTGTATCTGGAGCGTATATGAACTGTATCTGAAAGATGTACTGAATGAGTATTAGAATGACATTCGTATTTGGAGTGTATCTGAAAGATGATTTGGAATGAGTATCAGAATAACGTTCGTATTTGGAGCGTATCTGAACTGTATCTGAAAGATGATCTGGAATGAGTATCAGAATGATGTCTATATTTGGAGCATATCTGAACTGTATCTGAAAGATGATCTGGAATGTGTATCAGAATGACATCCGTATTTAGAGTGTATCTGAACTGTATCTGAAAGATGTACTGAATGAGTATCAAAATGAATCTGTGTCTTGATTGTATCTGTACTGTATCTAGAAGATGATAAACTATTTGGTGATATAAAACCTATTGATAGAGAAGTACTCTTGCTAAGTAAACACCCTTGTTAAGGAAATGAACTCTGCTGGAGAGCAGAAGTCTGAAGGGGGTTTTACAACCTTGGAGGAACAAGCTCAGTTGGGGAAGTGAAACTCTATGAACTGCACTGATTAAAACTCCGTAGGTTTGTGATATTGTTAAGAAGAAGATCACACTCCTTTATAGGCCAGAGCTATCTGCCGGGGAAATTGCGGGGAATATATGACTTTGTGAAGATTACTTTGTGGAGATAATTGTTGCACCCCAAAATTTTCCCTCCTAATTTCTTTTATTTTGGCTTAGACTTTTGCATTCATCTGCATTTATTCCATTAGGTCACTAACATGGCATACATTTCATTCAATATAGCTCTGAGGTTCAAAGTTCAGTGGTTGTGCGATATTAGGGTTTCGCAATGGTTAAGGAGTTCGTATCCAATAAAGTCTGACTTCTTATTCAGGTAGTGAGCAGTGGAATTAGGGTTGTGACTTGGGTTGTTGAGGATTTCTTTCTTCATCAAGCCGCGGGGCTATCAGGGTTTATTTCCCCATATGTGATCAAAGCCAGGTTTTTGGCAATTGTGTTCCAATCGGGTTTTTCGTCAAAGATCATGAGATTAGGGTTTGTTCTTATCAAGGGACTTTCTCAGAAAGCCTTATATTCTGCATCAGTAATTGTCATCTTCAAGGGAATTTATTAAGGATATTAGCCTTATGTTTTCAAGTGGACATGTTTGTGACTTGAATTCCAAAAGTTGAAGCACAATACAAAATATGATGCTAGAGAGCATTAATTGAGTTAGGCGAATATGAATAAAGGCTTTGATTTTGGGCAAAGTCGACATGGAGAGGTTGTTTTCTTGACTGAGTTCATGCAGGAATATTATTGATTCAATTAAATGTTGTGTCATATCTTGAGTTCAGGACGGGTTCATTGAATATGCAAGTTGGTTGAAATTCGTTCACTAAGTCATGAAGTGAAGTGTTTAGAGGATAATCAAAGGGTATTAAAGAAATCTAAGCGTTGGTTTGTTTTCAAGAATTCGATTCAGGCAAGTTTGGAGACCTTAGTCATAAGGGTTTCTTGGAATGCAAAAGATAAGATACAAATGGCAAGGCATAGTCATTCATTATAATTCTATTCAAGTGGTTATTTTGGTTCAAGTTGTCACTTTCAGTGTCATTCAAATACCGTTTAAAATCAATCCAAATATACTTCAAACCTTCATTTACGTCATTCAAATTCAACATCTCAATGTTCATCGTTCAATGTTCACTCAAAAATTCATGTTCATTCAACCATTTTTTTTAGGTATCATGTAAAAGTTTTCAAGAAATTCATTTTGAATTTACAAATCCAAAGAAACTACAAAAAATTGTAAGTTACACAAAACTACACTAAATCTATCCTGCCTAAACATTAGCTCCATTATTTTCCATGTTATGACTTCATGATGCAATTTTTGCAACCTCCAAACTCTTTTTCAAACTTTGATTCAACCATGTACAAAATTGCTTCTGCGATAGGTCATGTCCCGGCTCCAAGTTTTCCAACCCTGCACTTTACAAAAGAAACAGATCAAGAACAAACAGACCAAGAACAAGTCAAAAAATCCGGCACTGCCTCAGAATATTCCAAATCATCGAAACTTCTTCCTAGCTCTGGTGATGGGCAGAAAAAATGGACTACGTTGGTTCATAATGGTGTCATTTTCCCTCCTCCTTACAAACCCCATGGGGTAAAAATGCTTTATATGGCGAGGCCTGTTAATTTGACACCTGACCAAGAGGAGGTTGCTACAATGTGTGCGGTTATGCGTGATACAAATTACATGCAAAAAGATAGGTTCAAGGAAAATTTATGGAATGATTGGCAAAAGTTGTTAGGAAAAAAATCATGTAATTCAAAGCTTGAAAGATTGTGACTTTACCGCAATCTATGACTAGTGTCAAAGTGAAAAGGAAAAGAAGAAACAAATGACTACAGAAGAGAAGAAAGCTCTTAAGGAAGAAAAATAGCAGTAAGTCAGAATTAAACAGCTAACTGTCATAACCATGCTAACAAACCCCTAACTATTTCTAATTCATTTCAATAAAACTTTCAATAAAACTTCTAACAGAATCTCTAACAGAACCATATAATCCCATAACAGAAATCCAACTGTGCCAACTGTCATAGCTTCTAGCTATTAACAGAATTACAAAAATCCTTAACTGATTTTCTATCCATCTAACAGACTACAAAAGCATAAACTCACCTTGGTTGAATGCATTCGGAAGGATCACAGAAAAATTCACAGAAAACTCTCTCTGAAATCTCTCTCCAAAACTCTGCTTCCATTCTTCATTCCGCAGAACATAGCTTCAATTCTCTTTCTCCCTCTGAAATTCCTCCTTCTTCCATCATCATTCTTCATTCTCAATCTTCATCCTCCATCACCAAAAGACCAGAAAATCCGTCAAACTCCCTTGGATATTCACTATTGTTCTTCACCAAAACCTTCAAGAGATCCTCTCCACTCTTGACAGCATCTCCAACCTTCAATCATCATCATCTTCATCGAGAATTCTGCATCATCATCTTCAATCATTCTCTGTACAGGGAGTAATTTCTTCACCAATCATCACCGTATCGCCTTCAACAGTCATCATCTTCATTCATCGAGGTATTTCAACAACAAGCTTCGTCGGTGTCATCCACGGTTTTTCTTCAATCTTTATAGGTTTTGCACTTTAATCTTCATTATCAATATGTGAACGTCACTGCGACTTCGAGGCACGATCTACGTCAACACAACACAAACACCAGAAGGCAAGAAAAGGTTCATAAGTGGAAGAATAAGAAACGGAAAAAGGAAGAAAAATAAAATAAACTCGCACCTGTAAATAGCATAGTAGTCTCATCTCTGGTTTTTGTTGTTTCGCATCTCCGAGAGCTTTGAAGGTGAGAACCGAACCTCCGCCAATTCTTCATCGTTTTGCTATTTATTGACACCAAGGTGTAGTTTAGGACTTGCTGAACATTTACCCCAAGCTTTCGCGCTGATATCATTCATGATTACTGTCAATTTCACTTCGAAAGTTTCTAGGTTTTCTTCCTTTCAGTGGGTGTAGGAGGATTAAGGGAAATTGAAAGAAAAGAAGTTTGAATTTGGACAAGGAAGGATAAGATGATGAGAACGGGGAAAAGTTTTGGAAGAATGGTGAGGCGCCATTGTTTCGGATGTAGAAATGTTTTGTTCCCGGAGAAGAAGCCCCGCGGCGCTGAGTCTCATGAGAAGAATAGAGTTTGTTCGTAAAGGCCAACAGTCACAAACTTAACCCTAATTCCTCTTAATTTTTTTAGAGTTTATTAATTATTTTTCTGTTATCATTTAATAAATTAAACAAAGAAAATTGGATCATTGTGTTGATAGTTGGGCCTACGAATGATTTGCCTGGCCCGTCACCACAAGTTTTTTGGAAGCTGCAACAAAAATAAAAACAGCTTATGGACTTTCAGAATGGGCCTAGCGCCTCTTTACTACAACTCACCTCATGCATTCCAGTTTGCACCCCCTTGGGCCACTTTATCTTATTTTGTAGTTTATTTTGAACGATTTTAATAATTACTTAAATTACTTTGAACTTTTTCTTTACATGATAAAAATGATATACAAAAATAGTAGTATATTTTTTTTAGAATTGTAAGTGTTTGCTTGTTGGCGTTATTTTTTGGTAAAACCAGATTTGCGAATGTCATGACTGATGTCATAACATTCTGGGATAAAGACAAATTCTGCAGAAGGAATTTTCTACGGGAACAACTCAGTATGAGTGAATATCATGATGATTAAGCTATGATCATATGTACTGAATTCTACCAAAATCAGTGAGCAGGATACATGATGTCATAACCAATGTCATAACAAATATTAAGACATCCTGTACTGATCAAGTTGTTGTGTAGATTTATTGTTCTTGAGAATTTTCAGGAATCTGGTGTGCTATTCTGAGTTGAAGTATATTGACTAGATCAGATGCTCACGTGGATATTAGGTTAACCTTTCTTAACCCTAATCTGTTATGATGAAAGCCCAAGACCAAGTCTTTAGGTTAACCATAGCTATTTTTATGGAAGCCCAAAATGAAGAATAGACTGCATATATATTTCTGACGAATCCTAATGGTGTGCAGCCCTTTTTGGAGAGAAGATCAATAAGGCAATTTGTAGTTGTGACAGTTTTAGTAATTAATGTGAGCCAAGCAATTATCACTTGATAAGTGACTTGGAGTAGGATTTGGTTGTAAGGGTTGTTTATCACTCAAAGCTTTGAAGCACGAGTGTTGTGTCTCTTGATTAAAGCTTTGAAGCAAAATCAAGCGTGTGTATTGAAGAATTTCTTCATAATCTTATTAATCAGTAGATTAGCATCACTGTTGTGATTGAGGGGGAGTGAGTAGGAACTCAGGTTTAAGTAGGACTTAAATTGAAGTTGCATTGGGTAGGTCTTAAGTGAAGGAGATAAACTGGTTGGTTTATTCCTAAATTAATACCTCTTATAGTGAATTTCCTCCCTGGCTTGGTAGCCCCCAGATGTAGGTGTTGCTATACACTGAACTGGGTTAACAATTGATTGTGTTCTTTACTGTCATTTAAATTACTGTTTGGTTTGTGTACAATTTGTCAGATACGGTGTCATAACATTCACCGTGACATTAAGTATCTGTTGCCAGAATTTCAATTGGCATCAGAGCAGGCACCCTGCCTGTCTTTCTGGGTGAGATATAGGGATATTATTTTCTGGCGCTATGGACAAGGAAGGAGGATTTGGGAACAGACCACCTATTCTGGATGGATCAAACTATGACTACTGGAAACCTCGTATGATTTCCTTTTTGAAGTCATTGGACAATAAAGCTTGCAGAGCTGCTGACAAAGAATGGAAGCATCCCACCATAACTGGGAAAGATGGGACGACTAGTCTGAAACCTGAGGAAGAATGGAGCAAAGAAGAAGAAGAGTTATCCCTGGGTAACTCTAAAGCATTTAATGCACTGTTCAATGGAATTGATAGAAACATATTCAGACTAGTACATCAATGTGAACTCGCCAAGGATGTTTGGGACACTCTCAAAACCACCCATGAGGGTACATCCAAAGTAAAAATGTCAAGACTTCAGATGCTCACTACCAAATTTGAGAATCTAAGGATGAAGGAAGATAAGACCATTCATGAGTTTCACATGAACATCTTGGAAATTACCAACACCTCAGGAGCATTGGGAGAAAAGATGTCAGAAGAAAAGCTGGTAAGAAAGATTCTCAGATCCTTGCCTAAAAGGTTTCCAATGAAAGTGACTGCTATAGAGGAAGCTCAGGATATTTGCAACTTGAAGGTTGATGAACTCATTGGGTCACTTCATGCATTTGAGATGGGGATCAGTGACAATGTTGACAAGAAAAACAAGAGCATAGCCCTTGTATCCAATACTGAAGATGAAAGAAAGGAGAGTGATGAAGAGAATATATCAGAAGCTATATGCATGCTTGGAAGGCAGTTCAATAAACTCATCAAGAGAATGGACCCAAAGTCAAGGTCAAATGTCAAGAACATTTCCTCTGACATTAGCAGATCCTATGACTCCAGCAGAAGAACTAAGTCTGAAGAAAAGGGAAATTAAAGTAGAGGAATCCAATGCCATGGATGTGAAGGATATGGGCACATTTGAGCTGAATGTCCTACCTTTCTAAAGAAACAAAAGAAAGGAATGTCCGTTACTTGCTCTAATGGTGACTCAGAAAGTGACTCTGAAGAAGAATCTGCTAAACTAGTTACTGCACTATCTGGTGTTTGTAACTCTGATAATGATTCTAGTGATGAGGAATTGACTTTTGAAGAACTTGCTGACTCCTACAAGAAGCTATGTATCAGAAGTGCTGAAGTCTGTCAGCAAAATGAGAAACAAAAAAAGCTCATAGTGAAGTTGGAGGCTGAGAAGAAGGAAGACATTGCTACTATAAGCCATCTCAAAGGTGAAGTTATAATGTTGAACTCCAAACTTGATCAGATGACTAAGTCTGTCAAGATGTTAACAACTAGAACTGACAAGTTGGAAGAAATCCTTCAGGCTGGACAAAATGCAGGAAACATGTATGGTCTAGGATTTGTGGCTGCAAAGAAATCTGCTGTTGACAAGAAGAAGATCGGTCCTGATAAAAAAATGTCAAAGCAGATGTCACAACATAGGACTCAACATCAAGAACAGAGAAATATGAAGAAAAAGTATCAAAGATAGAGATGTCATTATTGTGGGAGGTTTGGTCACATAAATCCATTCTGCTTCAGATTATATGGATATCCTAATCAGACCCCATATGTCAAACCTAAGACTAACAAGGAACCATATACTCAACAGTGGAAGAAAAAGACTGCAGCCCTGATAGCTCACACCTCCCTTAGAGTTTCTGCCAAGGAAGACTGGTACTTTGACAGTGGATGCTCTAAGCACATGACTGGAATCAAGAATCTGCTGAATGATGTCAAACCTCATACTACTAGCTATGTCACTTTTAGAGATGGTGCTAGAGGAGAAATCAAAGGAGTTGGAAACTTGGACTGCCCTGGAGTTCCAAACCTAAATAAAGTGTTGCTGGTAAATGGTTTGACTGCTAATCTCATAAGTATCAGTCAATTATGTAATCTAGGATTCAAGGTCAACTTCACCAAGTCTGAATGTCTTGTAACTAATGAAAAACAAGAAGTTGTAATGAGAGGAGTCAGATCAAAAGACAACTGTTACTTATGGGAGTCTGAGAACACTAACTACTCTTCTGTGTGCTCTATAGCCAAATAAGAAAAGGAAGTGAAACTGTGGCACCAAAAGCTTGGTCATTTACATCTTAGAGGGATGAAAAAGATCATATCCATGGATGATGTCAGAGGGATTCCAAGGCTTCAGATTGATGAAGGGAGAGTCTGTGGTGAATGTCAGGTTGGAAAGCAAACTATAATGTCACATCCAAAGACAAGACATCTGACCACCGCTAAGGTGCTAGAACTTCTACATATGGATCTGATGGGTCCCATGCAGGTGGAAAGTTTTGGTGGAAAGAGATATGCCTATGTTGTTGTGGATGATTTTTCCAGATTTACCTGGATAAACTTCATTAGGGAAAAGTCTGATGTATTTGATGTATTCAAGGAATTGTACAAAAGAATTCAAAGAGAAAAAGAAGGATGAATTGTCAGAATCAGAAGTGATCATGGTAAGGAATTTGAAAATAGTAAGTTTGATGAGTTCTGTTCCTCAGAAGGAATCAATCATGAGTTCTCTTCACCTATAACTCCTCAACAAAATGGAGTTATGGAAAGGAAAAACAGGACTATACAGGAATCTGCCAGAGAATTGATACATGCCAAGAAGCTTCCTATTCATTTTTGGGCTGAAGCTATGAATACAGCCTGTTATGTCCACAATAGGGTCACCTTAAGAAAGGGAACATCATCCACCCTTTATGAACTATGGAAAGGAAGAAAGCCTACAGTGAAATACTTCCATGTCTTTGGGAGCAAATGCTACATTCTGACAGATCATGAACAAAGGAGAAAGATGGACCCTAAAAGTGATGAAGGAATATTCCTAGGATACTCTACCAACAGCAGAGTATATAGGGTGTTCAATTCCAGGACCAAAGTTATGATGGAGTCTATAAATGTCATAGTTGATGATCACCATGAGGAAACAAATGTCTCATATGATATTGAGACATTCTTTGAGACTTCAACACAAGTGTCTAAAAAGGATGATGTGCCTAATCCTACTCCATCAGAGTCTGAATCAAAGGAAGCTAACAAAGATCCCTCCATCAGAATTCTGAAAGATCATTCTAAGGAACTCATCATAGGAGATCCTAACAGTGGAGTCACTACAAGATCTAGAGAAATCATCACAAACGCTTGTTTTGTGTCTAAGATTGAACCAAAAAATGTTAAAGAGGCTTTGACTGATGAATACTAGATTGGAGCAATGCAAGATGAATTGAACCAGTTCAAGCAACATGAAGTATGGGAGTTAGTTCCTAGACCAGAAGGAACAAACATCATTGGCACAAAGTGGATCTTCAAGAACAAGTCAGATGCTGAAGGAGTTGTCACCAAGAATAAGGCAAGGCTTATTGCTCAAGGATACACTCAAGTTGAAGGGGTTGATTTTGATGAGACTTTTGCTCCTGTAGCTAGACTGGAATCAATCAGACTTCTATTGGGAGTTGCTTGTCTCCTTAATTTCAAGCTGTTTCAGATGGATGTGAAGAGTGCCTTCCTAAATGGGTACTTAAATGAGGAAGTATATGTGGAGCAGCCTAAAGGATTTGTGGATCCAAACTGTCCTGATCATGTCTACAAATTGAGGAAAGCATTATACGGTCTGAAACAAGCTCCTAGAGCTTGGTATGAAAGGTTGACAAAGTTCCTCACTGACAAAGGATACATGAAAGGAGGTTTGGATAAAACTCTTTTTGTCAAGAATGAAGGAGGAAATATAATGGTAGCTCAAATTTATGTTGATGACATAGTGTTTGGAGGAATGTCCGATAAAATGGTTAAACATTTTGCTAACCAGATGCAATCTGAATTTGAAATGAGCCTCATGGGAGAATTGACCTACTTTCTTGGACTACAAGTCACACAGATGGAAGACTCAATTTTTCTGTCTCAAAGCAAGTATGCAAAGAATATTGTCAAGAAGTTTGGGATGGAGAATTCCAGTCATAAAAGGACTTATGCACCTACTCATTTAAAGTTGTCCAAAGACACAAGTGGGGCAAATGTGGATCAAAGCTTGTACAGAAGCATGATAGGAAGTCTGCTATACTTAACAGCCAGCAGACCTGACATTGCCTTTGCAGTTGGAGTATGTGCAAGATACCAGGTTGAACCCAAAGTAAGTCACATCAACCAGGTGAAAAGAATTCTGAAGTATGTGAGTGGAACTTACAATTATGGCATGCTGTACTCTCATGGATGTGAACCAATTTTGTCTGGTTATTGTGATGATGATTGGGATGGTAGTGCTGATGATAGAAAGATCACCTCTGGAGGATGCTTCTTTTTGGGAAATAATCTTGTTTCTTGGTTCAGCAAGAAACAAAACTGTGTGTCTCTATCGACTGCTGAAGTGGAATACATAGCAGCTGTTCTCAAATGATCTGGATGAAACAGATGCTGACTGAGTATAATGTCACACAAGATGTCATGACATTTTACTGTGACAATTTGAGTACTATTAACATATCCAAGAATCCTATACAACATAACAGGACTAAGCATATTGACATTAGACATTACTTCATCAGAGATCTTGTGGAGGAGAAGGTAATTAAGCTGGAACATGTTGCCACTGAACTACAACTGGCTGATATCTTTACCAAGGCACTTGATGCTAGTCAGTTTGAGAATTTAAGGGGCAAGCTAGGTATTTGCCAACATGAAGAGATGTAGAAATTAATTTTGCTTAATACAAGGTTTGAAAGAGATATTTTAATCAAGTTTTCCAACTGCTATGAGATTCTTGTCAAAAAATTCATAGTAAATTTGTCTGGTGGATGTACTGATGGAAAGTCAGCTGATTTTCAGAGTGTTTATGTGAGAAGGAAGGTAAATTTCTCTCCTACTGTGATAAACAAATACCTAGGTAGGCCTGATGATGCTCAGCCTGAGCTTGAAGTTAATGACAACCAGATTTGTCAAACCATCACTGCCAAGCAAGTCAAGCACTGACCCTTGAAAGGGAAGCTAACTGCAAGCAAGCTGAGTATGAAGTTTGCCATACTGCACAAAATTGGTGCATCTAACTGGGTTCCCACCAACCACAAATCCACCATCTCCACTGGTTTGGGAAGATTTATCTATGCTGTTGGAACCAGAACAAACTTTGGTTATGGAAACTACATCTTTGATCAAACAATGAAACATGCTGAGAGTTGTGCTATTAAAGGCCCTATTACTTTTCCCTCTCTCCTGTGTGGTATAATCATTGATCAGTATCCTGATATTCTGGTTGAAAAGGACTCTGTGTGCAAAAGATCCCCTGCACTTGGTTTTCATTATAAGCTGTTTCAGGGAACACATGTCCCTGACATTGTTATGACATCTGCTGAGACATCAAATGTCAAAGCTCATTCCAAGAAAGTTGATGTTACAGCTGTTCTAAAAGAAACCTGCAGAGAGCTTGATGCAAGAAAAAGGACTCTTGAAGAGCTGATTACTAGTCTGGAACAGGAGGAGAATGAAGAACAAATGAGGGAAGAGGATGCTGATGAAGAACAACATGATGGTTCTGCAAGAAGCTCACCAGAAGATGCTGCTGAAAACAGTGCTTCCTCAGGGGATGACAGTACCTGAAGGTCTGTGTTTGCTGAGTTGTAAAGATTGATGCTGGAACTTGCTGCTGCTATTTGATACCTTCTCTCTGTTTATGTGTATTTTGGATTTCTTTTTTATGACTGTATAACTTGAAGTACTAGATCCTTTGGCCTCTTTATGGCTAAAAAGGGGGAGAAGTAATTGTGGTAATTTTGGTAGAATTAGATATTGGGAGTTAGATTAGCTGCTATTAAAAATTTGCTTCTGCTTTCTAATATCTGATTGTTTAGGGGTTTTAGCCAAAAATTTGCCAAAGGGGGAGTTTGTAAGTGTTTGCTTGTTGGCATTATTTTTTGGTAAAACCAGATTTGCGAATGTCATGACTGATGCCATAACATTCTGGGATAAAGACAAATTCTGCAGAAGGAATGTTCTACAGGAACAACTCAGTATGAGTGAATATCATGATGATTAAGCTATGATCATATGTACTGAATTCTACCAAAATCAGTGAGCAGGATACATGATGTCATAACCAATGTCATAACAAATGTTAAGACATCCTGTACTGATCAAGTTGTTGTGCAGATTTATTGTTCCTGAGAATTTTCAGGAATCTGGTGTGCTATTCTGAGTTGAAGTAGATTAACTAGATCATATGCTCACGTGGATATTAGGTTAACCTTGCTTAACCCTAATCTGTTATGATGAAAGCCCAAGACCAAGTCTTTAGGTTAACTTTGGTTAACCCTAGCTATTTTTATGGAAGCCCAAAATGAAGAATAGACTGCATATATATTTCTGACGAATCCTAATGGTGTGCAACCCTTCTTAGAGAGAAGATCAATAAGGCAATTTGTAGTTGGGACCATTTTAGTAATTAATGTGAGCCAAGCAATTATCACTCGATAAGTGACTTGGAGTAGGATTTGGTTGTAAGGGTTGTTTATCACTCAAAGCTTTGAAGCACGAGTGTTGTGTCTCTTGATTAAAGCTTTGAAGCAAAATCAAGCGTGTGTATTAAAGAATGTCTTCATAATCTTATTAATCAGTAGATTAGCATCACTGCTATGATTGAGGGGGAGTGAGTAGGAACTCAGGTTTAAGTAGGACTTAGATTGAAGTTGCATTGGGTAGGTCTTAAGTGAAGGAGATAAACTGGTTGGTTTATTCCTAAATTAATACCTCTTATAGTGAATTTCCTCCCTGGCTTGGTAGCCCCCAGATGTAGGTGTTGTTATACACTGAACTGGGTTAACAATTGATTGTGTTCTTTACTTTCATTTAAATTACTGTTTGGTTTGTGTACAATTTGTTAGATACGGTGTCATAACATTCACTGTAACATTAAGTATCTGTTTCTAGAATTTAAAGAATATTTTAGTATTTCTCTTTAGGATTTCAATTAGAGTTTTCTACTTTTGTCAATTATGTTTAGTAATCATTTCGCCCGATCTTGTGACTCACTTTTGCTTGTTGAGATATGGAATCATATGCAGGTTTATTGTGCGATATGCAAATGCGCTTGAGATTTTGATTGTGATTTATTTTCACATCGATGATGCATCAACATTTATTCCGAGCATTTGATTTCTAATTCTTTTCTTTGATTGGTGAAGCCTTTCGCGAAGATCGTCGGGTTTCTTTGTTTTGATAGGCTTTGCTACGGATTGATATTTGTTTGGTATTTTCCCTTGTTTATCTCATTTCAACACTTTACTGCTTTCTAGATATCATGAGAAGTAGGAAATAAAGAGCGTGCGCTCGAAGTCGCTGTTTAAAGACCTGTAGCAGGCATTCCGCACTTTATTTGCCATATGTGTTATGCTTGTGTTTGTTTACTTTATTGTTGATCGATGAGTCACTCAATTTAGAAATTGAGATCACGACTTCGCTCTCATTGCATGTTCCTTATAGGATAGTTTTGTTAGACTTTCTTAGGTAATGGTAGCCTAGATAGATTCTCTCTAGTTGTGCTCGCTTGAGCTAATTCTCTTGAGCTTATTGGCTAACCTGTTTGATTTCATCTTTGTTTACATGTTTTGAAATGATATACCCTTTGCATGTTCCCTTAGGAGCTCTCGATTCGACTATAGATGATGATTCGAGATGGACATAGTTTAAGGTGATAGACCCTTGCTATGCTCCTTTAGGACTTCTTGATTCATATATAGATGATGATTCGAGATAGACATTAGGGTTGTTATCCAAGCATGTCAACATAGGGTAGAGATTTCCCTTCAAAACTCAAACATAGGACCATCATTGTATGATAACATTAGGTGATAGACCCTTGCTATGCTCCTTACTTCTTAATTCATCTATAGATGATGATTTGAGATAGACATTAGGGTTGTTATCCAAGCATGTCAACATAGGGTAGATATTTCCCTTCAAAACTCAACCAAAGGACCATCATTGTATGATAACATCAGGGATAGATCTAGGTTAGTCTCCTTTGGATGGTTTTTCTTTCTTTTACATCCATGCATTAAAACAAAAACTTCCTTTTTTCTTTAAAAAATATTAAAACATCTAACAACTTCCAAATCCTTATTCAAGGTAAAAGATATCAACCAATGCAAACTCTTTTGCGCCTTCGGACTTTTCTTTCAAACTTTTCAGAAATAACATGTTAATTCACTTCTGTGCTGACGCGTAAATCTCCAAAGGTCGAGTTGCAGCAGAAGGCGAAATTAATATTGTTCTTTAAAAAAATACAAACAAACAAAAACTTGTTAGCCGAACTACGACTGCTCTGATTCCTTAAAAGGGATACGTAGGCATTGGGGTAGGGCCCGAGCGAGCACAACTTTTCATTTTCCCTACATTCTTTTCTCTTTATGTTGCATGCATTTCCTGTACAGTTTAGATATAGATTAAACACACCCTTTGATTAGAACAACAAGAGTGGATACCGTAGAATACTACGGGCGTGTGGGTTGCTAATACCTTCCCCTCGCGTAACAAACTCCCTTACCCTTATCTCTTGGTCGTTCGACCTTGATTTCACCCTTTTCAGGTTTTCTCGTGGTTTACCTTTCCCTTCCTGTGGGATAAAAACACTCGATGGTGACTTCATTGATTTCATTATCAGTTGATTGTTCAGCCGGTTGTTTCAATAATCTTATGGAATTGGCTCTGTGAGGGTCCGTGGAGGCTTGAACATACCTCAACTTCTAGAGCCCTTGGTGAATGTTGATCAGGGTGATAAGTCTTCTAATGATAGACAAGTGATGAGATGATGGGACATAGTTGTGCGCTTTAATCCTTAATTTTTGCCTGGATTGTCCTTTCATATTTTCAGCCCACCGAGATACCCTTTTTTTCCCAAGCTACCTTTTCAGGTTTTCGACTTGCTGGGTGTATAATTATAATTATACGTCCCTAATTTTTTTCCGAACTCTCTTAGTTCGTCGGGATGCCATAATTTTTGCCTAGGCCAGTTAACCTAGTCGAGTCTTTTTTTCTTCATGCGTAGTATTTTCTGACTATGTCCGTGTTCACGAGGTAAGAAGAGTTGTCACTGTCTATGATGACAAGTGTTGTAGCACTTCCAGAAAAATGTTTTCTCGATCCTACATAATCCTATGCTGGAATTCATGTTTAATGCCTCAAGTGATTCAGATGGAGATTTGCCCCTGGTTGTTAGGCACTTTTGAGAGATTCCTTGAATATCGAATCGACTGCCCCCAAATCAGTTTAGACACCATGTCATGTCTATTGATTATGAAAGGATTTAAGAATGAAAATTTTAAGGCCACGACATAGGGGGTATCGGGATAGAATTCCTATATTTATGAAGCTTAAGGTGTAAAAACAATGTTGATGCTTCGAAAGGGCTTTCCCAAGTCATACTACATCTTATCTCAACCAGGTCTTATAGCCCAACTATGTCCAAAACACGGTGTTTTTCTTAGGAAATTTTTTTCCGATTAGACTCAAGAAATGGGGGAGTGGACATAAACTAGACCATACAGATATAGATGACTCATCAAACACATGTATTATTTTGAAAAGAAAGCAAACAAGCAAACTAAAGCAAATAAAGAAGTAAAATAACGAGAAGGAAAATGCAGGAAAAGGGAAAAATAAAGCGAGAGAAAAAATAAAGCGAGAAAGCGAGTAAATCTCCTCCCACACTTAAATCAAACTTTGTCCCTAATGTTACGAAATAAGAATAGGAAAGAGTCACCTGGTAAAGTACTAAGGCTGGTTGGGTCCCTCGCCATCATGTGGTGAATGTCTAGGATGACGGGATCGGCTGCAACGACGACTGCTCTAAGAAGCCTCGAACTGGTCGAATCTAGCGAACAAGGCAATTTGTGAACTCTGAATCTCGCGAAGGTTGCCAAAAAGGGAACCTTGAATGGCCTCCATGAGGGCGGAGTGCCTCTGAAAATGGGCTTGTTTCCTATGTTGCTCGCGGGATATCACCAATTGAGATTCCATAAGACTTTGAAAAGAGCGGTCCGTCTGTTGTCGTGACGCCTCCATAAAACTCATGTTATCTTCCAGCTGATTTTGGATGGCAGGAAGTAAACCATATCTTCTCTCCTCCCGAGATAGCTGGTCACGCCATATCTCTTAAGTGATGTAGAAGCCAGGAGTTGTACCTGCAAAAGTGTTAGAAGTAGAAGGTGCAGTGTGTGCGGGTGAATCATGGTGAGGGGACACAGGTGGGGCATGAGGTTCATCCCTCTGCTCGTATGCTTCATCAGTCTCATGTCCGTCCCCAAGTGGAACATTAGGAGGTAATGGAACCGTAAAAGGTGGAGCATCTAGATTGTAGGTCCAGTTCCTTGCAATTCGTACATCAATACGTCTAGTGCAAGGCAGAACGACTGATGGGATAGCGACACCCCGAACCATAAGTTCAAAACCACCCGCTCTCCTCACCTTGCATAATTTCATATCTTTTAGAAATTTCAAATTAATTGTGCGAGGAGGCAGGGGTGTGAGGGTAGCTATCTCAGCGTCAAGGTGCATAGCTCTAGCAATAGATGTAACTAGTCTTCCAAAAGCTATGGTCCCTGTGTATCTCAGGACAACAATCATGTGAGAAATCATAAACGAGACTGAACTAATTCTTCTATTAGTGAGACTACCCTGCGAAAATAGAAGTTCTCTAGCATTTACCTTGTTTGGATTCTCCCGTCCAAAAATAGTACAGGCGAGCATATATCAAAAAATTTGAATAGTCGGGTTATGGATCAATGATGCTAAAACTCCTTCAAAAGAATTTATAGAAGAGTTTGACAATTGACACTAGAAGGAAAATGCATAAGTGGACCATTCAGAATCCAAAGGTGTCTCACAAATAGCGCCATCACCATGAGGAATACCCAACAGAGCTGCTAGTTCGTCGGTGCTATATTCATATTCAACATTAAACAGACGGAATTTAACTGTACCGACGGTACTAGCAGTGTCGGGGTGAACCAAATAAATTAGGGAACTTAAGAATTCCCGAGTTAGCCTCTCAAAGGTGGGCTCTTTTCTAGTAAAAGTGTCATGCAATCCTAGGATGTTAGCTAAATGAAAAAAAAACTATGATAAAGTCCTAAAGTATACAGACAATCTTCATCGACATACCTAGTTGAGACAATTTCTCGTCCTTGCAATTTTTCAAGGATTTTCCGTTGTCGGTCTCCGAGTTTGCCTTCACGAAGAACGTATCCATTGAACTCATTGTTGCTCCTTTGGAAGAAAATTGAAAAAATGGGTGTTGGAGATTGGGAGGAGAAAGTTTGAATTTTTATGATGGTTAGAAAAATGGATGTTGGAGCGGTTAATGGGGTAGTCCATTAGTAAATATTTCCTTTGCAATAAAACTCACATCAGAGCATCTCTCAGCCATATCAATGCATCTGACACCTCCAACATTATAACCAATAAGCTTTGAAATTAGGTCTTTTGTAATAACAATTTTCTTCCCCATGGCATAAGAAGTAACCTGATGATTTGAAGAAGAAGCATGTATCCAGAATTCTTGAAAAGAATGGGAAATGTTGGACCAACCAGAAGGTCAAAGTACCTGTTCCATCCTTGAGCAGTAATGTCTTCATATAGATTGACGCCATTTTCTTAAAGACTCCCAAAATCAACAATCAGTTCAGAGAGAACTTCCAGATTATTAATAGGAGTGAGGAGCATTCTGTAGGGTACTTCATACTGTTCCATTGAAGCAGATTCCTGAGCACTGACATTTGTGACACTTGAAGAAGCCATTGTTCACACGGGATTTTAAGGAAGATGAAAGGGTTTTTTGAAAACGAGAGCTTGAAACAATAGAAAATATTGAGAGAGTAAAAGTGAAAGAATGTAAAGAGTGAAATTTGAGTTTAAATAGTTTTTCTTGAAAGCGTAAACAGTAAGAGAGAGAAAAAAAAGGTCATGATTATAAGCATTAATGACAGCTGAAATTAGGGGATTCAGAAAGATACTGGAACGGTTACCCATGACATATGTCTCAATGTACCCAATCAGCGCTTTTGACCTTTCAGAAAAGTGAACGCGTGTTCAGCCTCAGAAAGTAGCTGATGAATGGATGTCAACTGTTTTATTATGTGAACAACACACTTCTATCCTTGAAATGAAATGTTCAGATATTCATGGCTAGATTCTGATGCAATCTATACTTCTAAACTCTGAAGACAGGTTGATCAGTAGTTCACAGAAAATAATAAAGTTCTGATGGTTAAGATATGTAAATAAAACAATTTATTCTGGGCATAGCTTCATGCTGAGATATTTCAGAATGAAGTTAAACCTATCTTGAGAAAGAGGTTTTGTAAAGGCATCAGCCTATTGATGGTCTGTGTCAATATATTTTAAGCTAAGAATCCCTTTCTGGATATAGTCCCTAATAAAATGATGTTTTATTTTTATATGCTTAGCCCTAGAATGCAAAATTAGATTTTTACTGAGAAAAATAGCAGAAGTATTGTCATAGAGAATGGGAATGTTACTCTCAAATATGTTGAAGTCTTCAAGTTGACTTTTTATCCAGAGCACTTGCATGCTACATCCATCAGCTGCTATGTATTCAACTTCTGTTGTTGATAGTGCTATTATGGACTGTCTCTTGTTGGTCCATGAGATCAGATTTTCTCCCAGAAACTGGAAGCTTCCAGAAGTGCTTTTACGTTCTACTCTGTCTCCAGCGAAGTTAGCGTCACAATATCCTACTAAGCTATAATAATTTGACTTTCTATAAAACAAACCTAGATTAGTAGTACCTTTCAGATACTTGAAAATTCGCTTAACTACTGTTAAGTGAGTTTCTCTAGGATCTGATTGGAATCTAGCACATAAGCAAACACTAAATAAAATGTCAGGCCATGAATCCGTCAGATAGAGAAGAGAACCAATCATACCTTTGTAGACCTTCTGTTCTACCATTTTACTTACCTCTTCCTTTTCCAGAATGCACGTGGGATGCATTGGAATCTTTGAGGGCTTACATTCTAAGAGATCAAATTTCTTCAGAAGTTCTCTGACATATTTGCTCTGATAAATGTATGTTCCTTCTGGAATTTGGTTTATCTGAATGCCCAGAAATAATTTGAGTTCCCCCATCAAGCTCATCTCAAACTCTGCTTGCATACATTTAGCAAACTCTTTTCCCAGAGAGGGTTTAGTAGATCCAAAGATGATGTCATCAACATAAATATGACATACTAACATGTCATTCTTAACTGTCTTACAGAATAAGGTTGTGTCCACTTTCCCTCTGGTGAATTCCTTTTCTAACAGGATGTTACTTAGTCTTTCATACCAAGCTCTGGGAGCTTGTTTCAGACCATAGAGTGACTTCTTTAGTTTGAAAACATATTCTGGATTTTTGGAATTCTCAAACCCAGGGGGTTGGTGCACATATACCTCTTCATCTATATATCCATTTAAGAATGCATTTTTGACATCCATCTGATACAGAGTGATGCCTTTATTTATAGCAAATGATATTAAAAGTTTGATAGATTCTAACCTGGCGACTGGAGAAAAGGTTTCTGTATAGTCTATCCCCTCTTGCTGACTGTAACCTTGTGCTACCAGTCGTGCTTTGTTTTTGATGACTTCTCCTTGCTTGTTCAGTTTGTTTCTGAATACCCACTTTGTTCCAATGACGTTGAATCCTTTTGGTTTGGGAACCAGATCCCATACGTCATTTCTGGTGAATTGATTCAGTTCCTCTTGCATTGCCAGAATCTAGTCATTGTCCAGAAGTGCTTCATCAATAGTTGTTGGTTCAATCAGAGAGACCAGTCCCATGAGGGATTCTTCAAAGTTTCTGAATGTTGATCTGGTTCTGATTGGATCATCTTTCTTTCCCAGTATTGTATCTTCTGGGTGATCAATGCTGCTTCTAAATAGCCTTTTCTGAAGTTGATCAACAGAATATGATGGATAGCTTGTAGTAACTCTTTCTGATGTTGAGGGAGAGTCTCTGTTGAGACTTTCTGATGAGTTGTCTTCAGTACCTATGAGTTCAACTTCCATACCTGCAAGGAATTCATTATGCTTTGACTTTTGAGAGTAAAGCTTATCATCAAACCTAACACTGATTGGCTCTTCAACAATTTGTGTTTCTGTATTGTATACTTTGTACCCTCTTGAGTGTTCAGAGTATCCTAACATAATACACTTTGGTGCTTTAGAGTCAAACTTGTTCAGATAATTTTTTGTATTCAGAATAAAGCAGGTGCATCCAAATGGATGAAAATAAGAAATGTTGGGCTTTCTGTTCTTCCACAATTCATATGGAGTCTTTTCCAGAATAGGTCTTATGGAGATTCTATTCTGAATGTAACATGTTGTGTTAATTTCCTCTGCCCAGAAGATCTTAGCAATGTTAGTCTCATTGATCATGATTCTGGCCATTTCTTGCAATGTTCTGTTCTTTCGTTCTACAACTCCATTTTGTTGGCGAGTTCTAGGACAAGAGAAGTCATGCAAAATGCCTTTTTCATTAAAAAATTATTCAAAATTTTTATTTTCAAATTCTCCACCATGATCACTTCTGACTTTGACAATTCTAAGATCCTTTTCATTCTGAACTTGGTTGCAGGAGGTAACAAACACAGAGTGTGACTCGTCCTTGTGTCTTAATAACTTCACCCATGTCCATCTGCTATAGTCATCTACGATTACTAACCCATACTTCTTGCCACTGACTGAAGCAGTTTTTATTGGTCCAAATAACTCAATGTGCAGAAGTTCTAATGACTTAGAGGTGGAAACAACATTTTTGGATTTGAAAGCAGGTTTTGAAAATTTGCCTTTCTGACATGCTTCACACAGAGCATTTGAGCTAAACTTCAATTTTAGAAGTGCTCTGACCAGATTGAGTTTGTTAATCTAAGATATTCTTCTCATACTAACATGCCCCAATCTTCTGTGCCAGACCCATTGCTCGTTGTTAACAGAAAGTAGGCATTTTACATTCTGACTCTTTAGTTCAGAATGTTTTATTTTATAAATGTTGTTTTTCCTCCATTAAATAGGATAGTCCCATCTTTCTGACTAACAGCTTTGCATGAATTTTGATTGAAGATTATATCATAACCATTATCACTTAATTGACTTATGGATAACAGGTTATGCATTAATCCATCAACTAATAATACATTATTTATAGAGGGAAGATTTTCATTACCTACTGTTCCAGAGCCAATGATCTTTCCTCTCTGATTACCTCCAAAGCCCACGTAGCATCCAAGATTAAGTTCTAGGCTTTGGAACATATGCCTTCTTCCTGTCATGTGTCGTGAGCAGCCAGAGTCTAGGTACCATGATTGGTGTCTTACCCTTGTTGCTAAAGATATCTGCTACATGTATAATTTTATCCTTAGGTACCCACATTTTCTTGGGTCCTGATTTGTTAGTTTTACATAAATTCTGATTAAATTTTGGTTTGACAAAATAATTACTACTTGTGTATTTTATGTCATGTGTGTGCCCATATATAAAATGTGAATTGAGTGGTGTTCGTTTTATAACTATGTCCATGGCATTTTTTGGTGTAGATACCTTACCTTGATATCCTATCCCTTTTCTGCCATTTCTGCTAACTCCATAGATCATTGAAGCCATCTTGCTTCTGTATATGTTTGTAGCTAGAAACTTCTAAAAGCTGTGATCATACTCTTTGATGATCTCATCAGCATTACTGGGAGTTTCAGAGATTGTTTCCTTCTGAGAGTTTTTCAAATCATTTTCTAATTTTGAAATTTTCTTTTAACTCAAAATTCTCTAATCTGAGACTCTCAGACTTTTCAGAGTCAGAGGCAAGATTCCTTTTCAGGTTCCTGAATTTGACTCTGATTTGCTGATACCTTTCTAGAATTTCATTTAGGCTTTCTGCAAGTTCAACCTTAGTAAATTTTATGGTAAAATCAGGAAATACCTCTTCAGTGTCTGATTCTGAGTCTGAACCAGAAGCTTCGTTGTCTTCTGACATGTTTGCCATGAGAGCTATGTTTTCTCTTTCATCATCTAATTCTGAGTCAGCTTCAGAGGTGTCAGAATCATCCCATGTAGCCAAGAGGCATTTCTTCTTTTCCTTGAAGAACTTCTTTTTGGACTTCTCCTTTCGAAGCCTTGGGCAGTCACTTTTGTAGTGCCCTTGATTGTTACACTCATAGCAGATGATGCCCTTGTTATTTGGCTTTCTGTATCCTGAAGAACCTTCAGATCTTCTGTGTCCAGACGAAGACTCATACTTTCTGTATCTGGAGGAGGATTCATTCTGATTCTCTGATCTTCTAGGAGTTATGAATTTCCTTTGTCTTTGCTTCCACAGTTGGTTCACCCTTCTGGAGAGGAGAGACCGTTCATCTTCTTCTGATGAGGATCCATCAGAAGTTTCTTCCACAGCCTACAAAACCTTAGAGTCAGATTTTCTGTTAGATTTTAAAGCTAGTGGCTTACCTTGCTTTTGAGGCTCATCTTCTTCTAGCTCTATCTCATGACTTCTGAGGGAGCTGACAAGTTCCTCCAGAGATATTTTGTTGAGATCTTTGGCTAGCTTAAGTGTTGTGACCATTGGCCTCCATTTCTTGGGCAAACTTCTGATGATCTTCTTAACGTGATTAGCAGTAGAATACCCTTTGTCAAGAACCTTCAGTCTAGCAACAAGGATTTGGAATCTTGAAAACATAGTTTTTGTTGATTCACTATCTTCCATCTTGAATTCCTCATACTTCTGAATGAGCTCAAGGGCCTTGGTTTATTTGACTTGAATTTTGCCTTCATGCGTCATTCTCAGAGAGTCAAACATGTTCTTGGCAGTCTCTATGTTTGATATTTTCTCATATTCTGAGTATGAGATGGCGCTGAGGAGTATTGTTCTAGCCTTGTGGTGGTTTCTGAATTCACGCTTTTGCTGATCAGACATCATTTTTCTGTCTATCCTCTGACCACGTCCATCCACTGGGTGCGTGTATCCATCAGTCACCATGTCCCACAAATCAGCATCATGGGCCAGAAAGAAACTCTCAATTCTGTCTTTCCAGTAGTCAAAGTTTTCTCCATCAAAGACTGTAGGTTTTCCACTGAATAAGTCCCTGTCTTCATGGTTGTCATTGCTGATGTTTTGGCTTGTTCCCACGATAGTGTTTTTCTGAAGCTTGGATCTTGTACTGACACAGTTAAGTGTTTAAGCTCAGAACCAGGCGCTCTAATACCAATTGAAGATGTGAAAAACATAATAAGGGGGGGGGGGGTTAAATTGAAAACTTGAAATTAAAAGCTCAATCACACAGTATTTTTATCCTGGTTCGTTTGATCTCAAACTACTCCAGTCCACCCGTCAAGGTGATTTCGCCTCTCTCCAACGAGGTATTAATCCACTAATCTCAAAAGGATTACAATCACCACTTTAAGAACAGTTAAAGTCTTCTTGAGTACAACCACAATCCGGTTAATCTCAAGGAACACTGTTTCAAAACCATTATACAAGATGTGTGTTGTTGTTTTTCTTACAAAAATTGTTTATCACAACTGTGATAATTTAAACAAGATTATAGCTTGGAAATGTAAAGAATATTACTTGCAGCTTTGAATATGCGTTAGTGGTTATGTAGCGAAGATGTCTTTGATTTTGAATGCTGACTTTGTTTATATAGGCAGTGGAATAACGTTGATCATCAAGCATGTTTAATGTCATTAACACACTTTCCATTTGGAGAAGATCCTTTCCGGAAGAAGCCGTTGGAATTGATGTTGTCTTAAATGATCAGTAACGCTTCAGAATCTTATCTCCTTACTTACTGATGACGCTTCAGAATATTGATGACTTGGATTAACATGTTCTTGTTCAGAATCAGAGTTTACTTTGTTTAAGCGCAAGTTCTAGTCATCAATCTTCAGTGCATGTTCTGATTGCTTCAGTGTGTAGCTCTTATGGCTTATCTTCTGATGTTGTATTGGTCAGAACTTCTGCATACATAAAACATAATTTTTTAGGATGCATATTTGTTCTTTGTGTTTGTCATTAGTTCTTTGTATTTGTTATCATCAAAACTCTAACTAATGGTTGTAGAATCAAACTATGTTCTAACAGAAAGATGCAGATTTGGACGAAGACGAGTGGATTTAGACTTGGTTGGACCAGATAAATCTGATTGATGAGAAAAGACTTGCGGCTGTTTGTCATAGGAAGATGTATCAAAAGTGTATGATCAAAGCCTTTAACAAGAAAGTCAAACATTGGGTTTATCGGGTTGGTGACTTGGTAGTAAAGCGTATCATTCTTCCACAAGTTTATCCCGGGGGAAATTGGACTCCCACATACGAAGGGCCATTCTTAATTAAGAGGATATTTTCTGGAGGTGCAATGATACTTACCACCATGGACGGTGAAGATTTTCTGCACACTGTGAACGCGGACATAGTCAAAAAATACTACGCATGAAAGTGATCCGCTAGGTTCACTGGCCTAGGAAAAAATAAGGGCTTCCCAACGAACCAAAAGGGTTCAGGAAGAAATTAGGTATATATATGTAAAGATTGTACACCTGACAAGTCGAAAACCTGAAAAGGAGGCTTGCACAAAAAATGGTATCCCGGTGGACTGAAAACCCGAAAGGGCGCTCCAGGCAAAAGTTAGGGATTAAGGCGTATGACTATGTCCTATTGGATCGTCTACCTACAATAAGCTTTGTTACCAAACGTCAAAGTTTAAATGGTACAAATCAATTTAGCCAACTTGTTCCGATAGCGAGGGATGAGATGCTCGAAGACATAGGGGAAATAACAGAGTTGAAACTTGATGGGACTATTTCCACATAGTTATTTTTTGTTGTTTTACTTTGTACTCTTTTCCAGTTTTCGACGACTTCCTCTTACTAGAATTTATGTCTCTTTGTACAAAATTTTCTGTTTATAGGCAAACTTTAAATACAAATATAATTCAAAATTCAAAATTATTTTTACTTTCACTGTTTTGTTTGCAAAAACGTCCAAAGACTAAACTGAATGAACATACGCATATGAATATGTTTACCATTAACAAATATATGCATAAAAACAGGAATAAGCATTTACTAAAGACTCTAGGAGATGGGGCAAGGTTCAATTCATCCACAAATCCCCACAGAGCTACCTTCATGAGCTCATCTTCAACAAAGATATACTCCCAACAAGCCTAAATATGTAAGTCAGACCGAAACTGGGACATCTTCCAGCAATTCACTTCCATATCACCGATGGACAGCTTAACATGAGCATCTTCCTCAAGAGGTTCCCTAGCGGACAGGAAGATCTGATCATTTCCCCCAGTATGCAGTGAAAACTCCCTTAACACAACCTATGAAATACTAATCCCCGGTAGAAATTATTTCCTTAACACGGTTTATAGGAATTTCATTTCCTAGTGGAGTCTATTTCTCCAACACCATGGAATCCTCTCCTTCCCTCCAGCAGGGTCTAACCAAAGTTTCTATCCCTAGAGAAACTGCTACAATGACTAAAACTTAGTCAGATAGAATCCATCTCTCTTGTCCCCATCTAGGATATGCAAAAATCAATCCCTTCAGCAAACAGCGAGAAACCGACTCTCCTTGATTATTTCTATCCTCAAGCAGAAGTCGAAGATCCTCAGCGAAGTATCCTTAAACAGAAGACGAGAATCTCCAATAAAATTATTCCCAGCAGAAACTGAAGAATTACTTTCTTCATCTCCAATGATAGTCAAGGATTCATTGTCCTCAGCAAGAACGTCGTTATAAGAAGCTACCGATACGCGCCAATGACATGTCACATCCATACATCATTTACAATATCATAGCATATGCACACCAAACGCATGTAACATTCTCATTTATTTTGAGAGCATCATTACACAATGCATACATCATGACATTGCATAAATCTAGCTTTGTCTTTTCAGGTTAAATTCAAAGGCAGATGAATATTATCAACAATTTACAGACATGATATAGATCAATTCCATAAACTGTAAGGGGAGACTATCTACATAACCAACATTTTCATAGAATCAGACGTAGATTCGTTCTGATATTCTTTTGGACAAAGTCGGGTGTAGACTCATTCCAAACATATCTTCTAGACAAAGTCGAGCGTAGACTCATTCTAGTATATCATTCAGATAAAATCAGGCATAGATTTCCTTCTGATACTCTTTTTGGAAAAAGTCAGGTGTAGACTCCTTCCAATATCTCTTCTGGACAAAGTCAGGCATAGACTCATTCTAGTATATCATTCAGATAAGATCAGGTGTAGATTTCCTTCTGATACTCTTTTGGAAAAAAGTCAGGCGTAAACTCCTTCCAATACCTCTTCTAGATGAAGTCGGGTGTAGACATCTTCTAGTACATCATTCAGATGAAATAAATCGTAGATTCCTTCTGAAACTCTTTTGGAGAAAGTCGGGCGTAGACTCATTCCAAATACATCTTCTAGACAAACTCAGACGTAGACTCATTTTGGTACATCATTCCGACAAAGTCAGGCGTAAACTCATTCTGATATTCCTATCAACAGTTACTTTGGATGGAATCTATAATCCAATATCCAACGACATCCCATCACTCTCCAAATGGAATCTTTAATCCTATTCCTGGTATAACCAACCCACAATGTTACTTCGTGCACATGCGAGTGTAAATTTTTGGGCAATTAAGTGTTCAATCCTCTTCCACCTTCAGACCGTGAATGGCGAGAATGCCAATCTGAATCTTAAGGTTTAAGAAGATTGAATAGGGGAAATTGTTGTACCCCAAAATTTTCCCTCCCTTTTCTTCAAGACATTCTCTTAGGATTCTCAAATGCTCAAGGTTTCCCAGGAATTGACTAGACAAATTCTCTTCCTAAGCATTGGGTCCACAACTAGGGTTTCAGCTTTCACAAGGAAATTTCGGTTTCAGAGGCCTAAAAGGGAATCCATGGGTCCTCATAGGTCTTCAAGAATGCGCATACTAAGTTTCATGCCTTGTATCACAAGTTTGATCAGTCAATTGCTCAAATGATGGAAAATCAACTATATTGGATAAAAAGTCAAATATGGTCAACATACAGTTAAAACTCAAGAATTTTGGTCAACATAAAGATTTTAAATTCACATTCATCATTTGATCAAGGTTTGGTTAGGATTCGTCAAGATATTTCTCAAAAGTCAAAAGTTGCTAAATTAGGGTTTTGATCATTCCTCTAGGATAAGTCAACTGAACTTTGACCAAGCATAACTTTCACATGCTTCATCAGTTTTCCTTAACCAAATCTCATTTTGAAGGAAATCCAATTCTCTACATCTTTGTCTCTTTAAGCTCAAATCCAAAAAATGCTTCATTTTAGAGATATGGGCTAATACATTATAGGTCATTTCAAAAGTCAACAAAAAGTCATCTTTTGTCAAAGCAATTTACATAAAGGAAAAAAGCATCAAATGAAAAATGACCAACATGAGAGTTTTAGAGGACATCTCGAGCTTTCCAAAAAGTCCAAAATCACATTCATATGATAAAAATTGAGTGAGCTATGATTGGTGCAAATTAAGCAATTTTTGAGGAATGCATGAAACTTCAATTGAACAATTTTGATTTTTTTGAGCTAGTAAACCTAATTTTTGAGGTCCAAACAGGCTTATAACATGTTAGAGGACTTCTAAGTCAATTTATACAAGTCTATGATTTTTATTTTATTTATTTCAATTTTTATTTGATTCATGCCAAAGAATTGAAATAAAATATTGAATAAATAAACTAATGAAGGGATGGATCATGTTTGGATCAGTTGGAGGCCCATTTACCACCAAACAAAACCATGTACGGCTATTAGAGGAAAGAATCTTGAGATTTTGGAAAGTTTTCAAAGCTTATGGAAAGAAATCATCACCCTTAATCACACTTAATTCCATGGATTCTTTCCATATTTTGTTTGACCTAATTTGGTCTTCTATATACACACAAGCATATGAGACCTCAAGGACAGACGCATCCTGCCTCAATAACACGTCCTAAAGCTCTAAAAAATTCTAAAAACTAGGGTGAAGTCAAAACATGTTTTGCAGTCAATCTCAATCCAAACCAAGGATCCAAACGTATTCCTGAAGGTCACAAGAAGTCATCCTAATCATCCTTGAAGCTTGTAGAAGACCAGAACTCACCAACCAAGTCGCTCCGGTTTGCTCATGTTCTTCAATCTCAAAAATTTTATTCTTGTCACATAAATTGATTCTAAGCATATACATATGTTCATAGTAATGTCTGGATTCGTTTAGAACCATTGCTTTTAAGGTTTGATGCATGAATAAAAATTCACCATGGCTAGAGCTTGAAGTTCGTGGATCTTCGTATTTAACGTTACAGGCCTTCTTAGGTTAAAATAACGCCACCATTGGATTTGTGGCATCCTGTTTATGCGACCTAGGTTTTTTTCTTGTTTTAATTCGTCATATTTTGTAGGGTTTAAAAACGAGTTGATCGAAGAAGACGGTTGTGCCACTGTTGGTGGTGGCGCTAACCCTTAGTCAAGGGTTTCGTTCGTCTACATGGCAGTTCCTTCATACTATTGATCCATTTAAATAATAGGGGCCCGGCTGTTTTGATTTTATTTTAAAATTAAAAATTAAATTTGTTTTTATTATATAATCATTAGTTTACGTTTCCTAGCCGGATGTAACAGCAACCCTAGTGGCAGGAGCGCGCGTGTTAAGGCATTATTGATACTCAGGGCATGGGTTCGATCCTTGGTTTTGCCAATTTTGTGTTTATTTTTCAGGATAGCGTGCAGTTCATCACAAAACCTTTTCCATTCATTCTCTAGCACAAGCAGGCGCTTGGCCTGATGGAGAGGAGGCACGCTGGTGATCCAAGGGGCGTGGGTTCAACACCCACCCATGCATTTTCCCCCTTTTTTGTCTAACCTAATTTTTATTGTTTCTAACCTTAATTTCTTCTTTTTCTTTTCTAATTATTTTTTAATTAACTACTAACAAACCCTAATTATTTTTTAAAACCCTAATAAATTAGGTTTAGGTTCTTTTAGTCAATAATCAATTTTGACATTTTTTTATTAATTAATTAAATCAATTAACATTTTAAATATTAAAATCAATTAGAATTTAGGTTTAGTTATTATTACCAGTTAAATTATTTTCCATAAAAAACATTAAAAAAAAACATTTCTCCTAATTTCTTTTTTTTTATTCTTTTACATTTAAATTTCTAGAAAAGAATGTATAGGCCGCACGCGTAATTTTGTAATAGCTTAGTTTATTTTCCTGCATTTTTCCTATTACGTAACTGCTCATGGGATGTAATAGTCTAGGTTTATATTCCCGCATTTTACTTTACGCACCTATACTCTGTATGTATATAATTGTATAGTAACTAAGCATGTATGGCAAGATCTAAAACCAACCGTTAGATAATCCTAACCAAGACAAATCATTAAATTGTATCACTTTGCACACACACACCTATAGGGTAACCTCTCTCTGTTGCCTTCGGGAAAAACCAATGGTTATGTCCCTCGAACATAGGGATACCATTAGCAAAGACCCTTGGTTAAAGTCATCATAAAGATCATAGTCCTGAAATGTCCCTCGAAGTTGCCTATGAGAAATGATCTTGTCCCTCGATGTTGGCTATGAATATATGATGGCAGTCCCTTTGAATTACTAAGGTATCCCTATATGCTGCCTTCAATGACCATAACGACGACCCTACACCTGTCCCTTCACATCCAATGGATGGGGATACCTGCCAACTAATGGTATGGATAGCACTATCCCTAACGTAGAAGGAAAAAGGATAACTAAAAACCTTTCAGTGGGTAAGATACCCTTAATTGCTTGCTCACAAATTAAAATAATTATCACACATCACACTTTCAAAACAATTACTTCCAAACTCTTTATAAACACTCTTGAGGACTGATATAATGGTTATTATAAGCAGACTTCCTTACATTGGCATTTTCAAAATATTTTCAAAGCACACATAAAGCAAATTAAAGTGAGCTAAACAGTTAAGATCCTGTAGATAACTACAGATGAAAAGGGTGCTAACACCTTCCCTTTTTATAACTTACCCCCCGAACTCAAAATATTAAAAGGTATTTCCTGTTCTTTTCACATTTCTTTATTGGATAAAAGAAAATTCGATGGCGACTCTTGATATCCGCACATTTGCGATAAAACACAAAATTAAGTCAGTTCTCCCATCGTATTACACCAGTGCCGGTAATTCTTGCCAAGAATTACTATGGTATTCATTCTCGGCATGACAAGAAAGGGTGTGTTCTCTGTTGCATCCCTCTTCTTTACAAATGTTCATGTCGCATATGCCTATCAAGGGACCATTTGTTGACACCGCAAATGCTCTTTTCTGGTCACGAAGGATTATGACTCTTACTTCTTATGATGTCGTCTAGAATAGCATAAGAGGTTTAAAGGAGATCATTGTAAGCTGCGAAAGTTTTACTAATGTGCCACTTGTGGGGACTAAGGGTTGTATCAATTATAATCCTATCTTAGCATGACGTAAGCTAGGATACATCATGGTGGATAAACCAACCGATCGTGAAGTAGAAAACGTTCATTTCAGCAAAGGTGAATACCTTATCTTGCTAGAGAGGATGAAAAGAGCGTGGAATCATGTTCATCAGCATGGAACAACTTTTTTTGGTAAAATGGGATGTTTAGCTCTTGATTCCTACGTATGGTGGGTCAATGATCGGGTGAAGATGATATTGTTGCCTTACAGGAGAGAAGTGTCATTGTACCCACAAACTACTTTTGGATTATCACCCGATGGTTCGTTAGCATTGGACACTGTTGTACCCCAAAATTTGCCCTCTCATAGTATCAAGATTTTCCTCACAAGACCTCTTGGACTCAAGACTGCATTAGGGTTTGCTCTGCCCAAGACAACTCCTTACACTGATAACCTGAAATTAGGGTTTCAGTTTGCACAATGATTTTTGGACCATCAATGCTTAATATGACTTTCATACACCATCTTAGACCTCTAAGATGACTCATACCAAGTTTCAAGCCTTGAATCACATTTTTGCCCAGTCAATTGGACAGTTGACCTAAGAATCAGTTGTATTGGGGAAAAAGTCAACCATGGCCAATTTACAGTCAAACTTCATAATTTTTTATCCATAACAACATTCTAGGCTCCTATGTACCATTTGATCAAGTTTGGACCACAACTCCTCAAGAAATTTGATCAGATCATAAAAAGGGCAAAATGGTCAAAATTAGGGTTTTGACTGAGAAAGGGCAATTTCTGATTTTTTAACCTAGCCTATGACCAATTGGGTTCAACCATTATTTCAAGGACTCAATGTAATCATATTGACCTAATCACATAGTTCAAAAGACCTCAAAAGCATTGGAATGACAGATGAATTTTCCAGTCAACTGATCAAAAATCAACTGTACACTGAAAAGTCAAACTTTGACTTTTTGGTCAAAATCAAGTGCCGAAGGTCATAATTCATCAAGATATGTCAAAATGTGAAACTAGTTGACCAAGAAACCTAATTTTGAAAATTAGGGTTTTAATTTGAATATTTTCATAACTTAGAATTTTTCTAAGTTATGAAAATTTCTTATTTTTTCCCAACTTTCCACAACTTTTTCACCATGATGCAATTGGATTCAAAGAAAACTTCCAACATGAAAGTTGTATTCCTCCATGAAATATACAAATTTTATTCACAAAGTTTTCCCAAAAGATGCTTGGATCTCAAGTTATGATTTTATGAATAGGGGTTCATAAACTTTTTAACTTAGTGAAATTTTGCCCTAGTTTAGGCAGATTTTTTACCTAACTTCATGCAACTTTTCACCTAGTTCCAAGAGGAATATCAAAATGCATTTCAAAGATGGATTGTAGAGCATGTTAAAAGCTTTCCAAAATGTCCAATAACTCTCCAAGATTATTTACAGGTCCTAATCCTTTCTACACTCCATAATTAAATGCAAACACATTGGATAATGGTCTTGTTCTGATCTTTGAAGCATTGCACATTGAATTAATCCAAAAATGGCATAAAGTGCATAATACCATTTCCATAAAGCTTGCTTTGACAACTTTGCATTTCTTGAGCCATGGACCTAATCTCTTTTTGCAAACAAGATCCCTAGTTATCAGGAAAAGTTTACCAACTATGTGCAGCTAGCAAGCAAGCCTGTACAGGCTTTAGCATTGTCACTTCCCACTTTTCTTCAAAAACAAGAAACTTGAAAAAGTCAAGAGATCTCATCCATCTGATAAAGGCAAGCCTTGGCATCATTTCAAACAACCTCAGAACATTGTAACAAGCAGAATACACGAATTTCCAATAGCTCAAACACTCCAAAACACAAAAATCCTAAGTTCCTGCCCAAACAAGGCATCTTCTGCAGAACCATTTCCAAAATAATATTGGCTCGTGCGTTTTGCTTTGAATCACTTCAAACACATTCCATACCTCCTACCTAAACTGTCCAGGCCCTTGTCTTGAAACTGTAACCCCTGTTTCAAGCTTCACCATTTTCATTTCGAAGGTTTGCAGGTTGACTCGTGCAGCAAGATTTAAGCATCTACAAGGCAAGCTGAGCATTGGAGAAGCTTGAGGGAACTTCAAGGAAGCTCACAAGAACTTCAGGCCTCACCCAAAGTTCCCACATTGCCATATCCAAACTCAACTGAACAAGGTATTTGTCAAGTTTCTATCTCTCTATTTAGGCATCCTTAAGCTTAGGTTTGTAAAGCAAAGATGTAGTCCTTAACATGCTTGAACTGTACATATGCATAGTTCTTATTTATATTAACTGAGTAGTGAGAATTTGAAGCTTGAAGTTCATGAAAATTTTAGGTCATAAATTAGGGGTGATAAAATTCTCCTTGATCTTTGAGAGTTAGGACATGAATTTTATATCATTGGAATCGTTAGTTAATATGCTACAAGTTTCATGTTGCAAGATTTTGTTTTTATGCACGTATGCAAGAGATACAGGTTTGGCTCAGAAACGCGCGCAGGAAGTGTGCAGAGGACATGGATGAAGGTGGCTTAGGCTTGGCGCTTGGGCCTGCTACTTTTTGCACCCCCCATTTTACTGTTGCACCCCCCTGATTCATATTTTGTTATTTTTCATATTTTCTTGTTATTTTTATATTTTTGACTTTTACTATTTTTTTCTAAACATTAAAAAAATCCCAAAAATATTTTCTTAACTTTTTGCATTTTATTTTATTATTTTAATTATTTTTATGGCATAAAAATAGTTTCTTAGGTTTAATAGAATTTATTTTCTTAAATAAACTTGTAAATAATATTAAAATACTTAAATATTTTATTTTATTATATTATACACATAAAATATTATTTTCTCACATATTTTAATTTTTAATATTATTATTATTTTTCTCGTATATAAATGAATAAGATGAATATTAGAAAACAATATTTTCTTTTAAAATCAAAATTAGGGTTTCACCCTTTCAAAAATAATCATAATATTATTTCTTCTTATTTTTAGGACTTAATTTATTTTTTCATACATAAAATAAATACAAAAACATTTTTTTGCATATTTACATTTTTATTGCATATTTAATATAATTGTTTATTTATTTATTTCACAATAAATTCAATTGGGTTGTAATAGTGAATTAGGGTTTTATTTTGAGCAATATCCCCTATTCAAAACTTGTATTCCCCTTCCCATAATATTGTTGTAATAGTTTAGATTTACTTTACGCAATTTATCGCATTATATGCATGTTTAGTAAATTAGGGTTTGTATGATAAGAAAAAATCAAACAAATAGCATGACCTAAATACAAGACAAAAATGCATGGAAAATGACAACATATTGCACACAAGCACCTCTAGGGTTTCACCCACTTGGTTTCCTTATAAAATGGACATGGTATGCATGCTAGGTATCTTGGCAAAACAAAACAAAACAAAACAAAACAAAAAGATCATAGTCCCTCAATGACGCTAGACAAGGTTGCCTAAAAACAAATGATCTTAGTCCCTCAAACTTGCTAAAGATACTTGGCAATATTGTTATCATGGTCATACGATGACCCATGCCCATCCCGTTTAACATCCAAAGATAGGGTTGTCTACTCTTACAATAGTAGGTCAACAACATCAAAGGAATAAAAATGTACAAGAAAGACTTTTTGTGTAGGGTAGATAACTCCTAGTTACTTGATCTCTTTCAAACAATCCTTGCTATTTTTTTCAAAAAAAACAAACACTCACACTTTCAAAACATTTTCCAAACAACTTTCAAAACATTGAAACATTTTTCAAAAGACAAACATCTTTGTATACATTCTTACAAACAAGAATCATTACAAAGATTGCCTAGACAAAGGCCTCTTTTCAAAATACTTTCAAAACCACACAAATCACCATTTCAAACAATTGAAAAAGCAAAGCAAGTGATCTAAAACAAGTAACTAAGAGCCCATGGAAAACCATGGATGAAAAGGGTGCTAGCACCTTCCCTTTTCATAATCTACCCCCCGAACCCAAAAACAATCTCAAAGGTCTTTCCTGTGCCTTTTTACCTTTCCTTTTGGATAAAATAAAATTCGGTGGTGACTCTTGCTAAACCGCAACATTTGAAAACACAAACGCAAAACCTCAAGTCAGTTCTCCCACCGCATCACAGAACTGGCGACTCTGCTGGGGATATGTTCTAAAAGTGGGGTTACTTTAGGGTTTTAGATCACCTTTACATGCTTATCTTGCTTGACTTGTTTGCTTTACACTTTGGTTCTACTGTTTGGGTTTGAATCCTCTACCCGGATTTGGGAAACATTCATAGGTAAATAGCAATACATTATGAAAACTGTGCGGGGTATACCGACATGGTATAAGCAATAGCTATATTAGTGCGACATATTTGTGGGTACCAGTAGCCTTTGAGTCAATCAAAGAGAATACGTGGCCGCTGAGTGATGTCATGAAGCACTAATGGTTTTTTAGAACCTTTACTTGACCAACTTGGGCTTTTTAGGATGTAGTGAGATGACCGGCTTTGGTGCAGTCCGAAGTTGGTAGATACTAGATACTACACTCATTGAGGGTTGGTTCCTTGGAATATTTCGATCGCCGGTAAAGAGGCTGAATTGAAACAATGAACAAGGAAACAATCCAGTGATATTGAGCTCCTTAGAACCCAGTTACTATTTCAAGGACAGGTTGAGCCAACTAAACTTCAAGAGGGTACTTACCTATGAAACCCCATGCAAGCCTAAACTAGGAACTTGTGTGATTTGCTTGTACATACATACTTGTGCATAACATCATGGGCATCATGAAGCATCATATGCATCCACTAACCATTTCAAGGATTTTGGATTTTCATCTTTGTTCCTGTTTTGTAGGTTATGGATTCACTTAGCAGGAAAACTATCCAGATCAACCTTGTAAGAATTCCTCCTCAACTCAAGGAGCTAGCTTCAAGGATTCCTGAGAATTCTCCATTCACCGAGAGGCATGGTCGTCTTCTCAACTTAGTCACTGCCAACACTGAGGAGGATATGCTGAAAGTTTTATTCCAGTTCTTTGACCCTTTGCATCATTGCTTTACATTTCCTGACTACCAAATTGTGCCTACTTTGGAGGAATTTTCCTAACTCTTGAGGATTCCTATTCTCAACCAACTACCCTTCAACGATACGGAAAAAGATCCAAAGCCAGCAGAAATTGCTCAAGCCTTACACTTGCACTCCTCTGATGTCACAACGCATTGGGAAACTAGAAGTGGTGTCAAAGGCTTCTTGTCAAAGTTCTTGTTTGAGAAGGCCCAAAGCTGCTGGAATTACTTGGACTTACAAGCTTTTGAGTAGATTGTAGCTCTTCTCATCTATGGGATGGTCTTGTTCCCTAACCCTGACCAACTCACAGATGTCAGTGCTGTCAAAATCTTCATGGCTCGCAACCTGGTGCCTACATTGCTTGGGAATATCCTCCACTCTTTTCACACTCGTACAATGAGGAAAAAAGGTGTTCTCATGTGTTGCACTCCTCTACTGGAAAGATGGTTTATTTCTCATCTTCCCCAATCAGTTTTGAAGAATGAGCAAGGCTTGAGGTGGTCACAACGATTGTTGACTCTTACACATTCAGATATCCATTGGTGTTCTCGATCCAGAGAGAATGTCATCATCATTGACCGTTATGGGGAATTCCCTAATGTCCCTCTACTAGGCATTAGGGGAGGCATCACCTACAACCCTTGCTTGGCTCTGAGACAGTTTGGGTATGCCCGAAGGGATGGCCCACATGACATGCTGATTCAAGGTTTAGTTTTCAACTTCGACAACGACAACCAAGGATTCCGACAAAGGTTCATCCGAGCTTGGAGGATGCCCAACAAGGTAGACAGTAATACCCTGGGACACAAGAATTCCATCCCTCTTGAGCCTTACCTCAAGTGAGTACGAACCCGGCTCCAAAGTCTTATGATGCCTTACCCCTCCATTCTCCCTGTGATTATAGAGCCTGTTATGGAAGGAGAGGTTTCATACACCCTCCTACATCCTGACATGCCAACATCACTCGAAGATTTACAAAGGAGTTGGATACAGCTCAAGGGAGACCGTGATACTTTCGAAGCCCAATTCTACGCAAGCGAGAAGAAGGTTTTGGAACTCACTCGTCAACTTCACGAAGAGCAGACTCTCAACACCTACATTGCACCAAAGAGGATGCACAACGTCTTTTTACCTTAAAATTAAGTATTATTTTTCCCATGGGGCATTGATGTACTAACAAATTATATCTTATTAATATGATGTGTGTTACTTTTTTGTTTAAAACAAATTTGAATTTCTAAATCCTTGAATGCATTACATGAATACATATCATTCATCATATGCATAAATAGGTCTTCACACCATGTTTCCTCATCTCTCTGCTGTTTATTTCAGCAAGATGGGTATTGAACAAACGGTCAAAGATCTGCAAGCACAGAATTCACAGTTTCAACAGCTACTCTTGACCTTGTCTAAGGGGCAGGAGGAGCTCAAGACTCTACTAGAGAAGGAAAAAGATAAAAAGAAGAAGAAGAGAGCTGGTGTATTTATCATGGGAATATGGTTTGAAGGACAAGCCAGACAGACTTTGGAATTCCCCTCAACATCTGATGAAGGGGTAAGAAAGCGAAAAGAAAATGCAGTGCCATCTGATTATGAGGAAAAATAAGAAGAAGAGGATGAGGACTACTCTAAACAGCAGTACCCTCCGGCCGATGAAAAATACAAGAACTTGGAAGAGCGTCTACCTGCCATGGAGATACAGAGAGTGCCTGGGCTCGACTTTGAAGAGTTAGGGTTGGTATCTGGAATTGTAATCCCTCCTAAGTTTAAAGTAACTCTATTTGCTAAGTACAATGGGGTATCTTGCCCAAAGATGCACCTACGATCTCATGTCAGGAAAATTCAACCACATTCTTCTAACAAAGACTTGTGGGTCCATTTCTTCTAGGACAGTTTATCGGGGACGCAACTGGATTGGTTTTACCAGTTGGAGAGGTCTGATGTGCATAATTGGGAAGATTTGGCGGCCACATTCTATAAATAGTATCAATACAACACCGACTTGGCTCCAACCCGTACTCAGCTACAGAGTATGGCCATGGCTACCAACGAGGGTTTCGAAGACTACGCCCAAAAGTGGAGGGACTTAGCTGGAAGGGTGCAACCACCTTTATCTGAAAGAGATCTTGTGGACATGTTCTTGGGTACTCTGTCAGGTCCTTTCTTTAATCACCTGATTGGAAGCTCCTCTGCAGGTTTCACTGAGTTGATTCTAACTGGCGAAAGAGTGGAGGCTGGTATTAGAAGTGGGAAAATCCAGAAAGATGCGTCTGCCTCAACTGCTGCAAAAAAGCCCTTCACTGCAAAGAAGGAAGTGTCTGTTGTCTATGCCCAGAGAAATAAGGGAAGATTTGAAAGACGACCAACTGTGGGGGCCGTTATCATTCAGAAGTCTGCGTCAGATCAGCCGAGAAATGAGCAGCCGAAGAATAACCAGCAAAGGGTGGAAAGGCCTGTAAGACAATTCACCAAGATAAACATGACTTCTACTCAAGTCCTACCCCATCTCTTGAAGTTGAACATGTCCATGCTGAAGGAGGCCCCTAAAAATCTTAACACTTCATCTCCACACTACCATCCCAACGCCAGATGTGCGTACCACTCAGAAAGTCCAGGGCACGACACCAACAACTGTTGGGCCCTAAAGAATAAGATTCAGGATTTGATTGACGCAAAGGAAGTTGAATTTGAAGCTCTTGAAAAGCCAAATGTTATCTCCGCACCAATGCCTAAGCATGGGCACAATGCCAATGTTGTGGAAGAAGATCTGTTTGTTTCTGCTGTGGATGAGTTGTCAACTCCTCTCCTAACCATCAAGTTGAATTTGTTAAAGGCTGGGGTGTTCCCAGGATGTGACCAATATTTCCATGCTTGTCTGTCCTCCCCATTTGATTGTCCTCTTTTGAAGAAAAGAATCCAACAATTGATCGATAACAAGGAAATTTTGTTGGAGAAGGCTACTGTCTCACCCATTCCAGTTCCTGAAGTTTCAATAATAACCATATACGCCAATTCTTCCAGGGTTCCTAAAAAACCCGTTAGGATTACATGCTCTCCTATGACTACTCCGTTGAAAATAACAATGCCCGGACCAACCACATACAAATCCGACAAAATGGTACCATGGAACTATGGTGGAGAAATCTACTACCATGGTGTCAAACAGATTGAAGAGACCATTGAAGAAAAAAGCTCTGAGGAAGATAACCCTGGCATCAGTAACATTGTTGGAACAAGCAAAATTACTCATAGTGGGAGAATCTTTTCTCCAAAGATTGCTCCTCCAACAGTAGTCTTTGGACCCGCGGCCATCCCGAAGATTAAACCAGTAATTGTACCTGCAAGTGTACCCGCCAACAATGACAATACAGTTCCCATCCCTGTTTCGGATGCTGAGAAAAAAGGAAAGAATGTTCAAGAGGAGCCTGTCTTTTCGAAGGCTCTATCATTAGTCATTCCTGAAACATCCCAGAAAGAGGTGGAAGAGATTCTGAGGATTAATAAGAAAAGTGATTACAATGTTGTTGAACAACTGGGGCAGACCCCCTCCAAAATATCTATGTTAACCTTGTTGCTATGCTCTGAGGCATATGCTAAAGCTTTGATCAAGTTTTTGAAGACGGCCCACGTGCCACAAGAAACCTCCGCTGATCAATTCCAGGAATGTGTGGCCAGCTTAACAGCTGACAATGGCCTGGGATTCTCCGATGCAGACTTGACCTCCAAAGGGAGAAAACATAATGACGCGCTACATGTCTTGGTGGAGTGTAGGGGAACCACCCTAGCTCATGTTTTGGTTGATATTGGTTCGTCTCTAAATGTCTTTTCGAAGAAAGCCTTGGATAGACTGGATTGTGAAGGCCTAACCCTGAAACCCAACAACATCATTGTGAGAGCCTTTGATGGTTCTAAGAGGATGGTCCATGGAGAGGTGGACATCCCGATCAAAGTGGGTACTCAGACGTTCAATTCAACATTCTACGTGATGGAGATCCGTCCTTCCTACTCTTGCCTTTTTGGAAGACCTTGGATCCACCATGCCGGAGCTGTCACTTCTACTCCGCATCAAAAGTTCAAGTACCCTGTCCAGGGGAAAATCATAATTGTTCATGGCGAAGAAGAATACATGATCAGTCATCTTAATTCTTTCTATTATGTAGAATTGGATGGTGAATTCATCGAGACCCCTTTCCAACACTTTGAGGAAGTTTCTGAGGAAATAGCGGCGACCAAGACAGTGTCCTCTATACCTACAATCACAAGACCTGTACCTCGGATGTCATTTCTCAAAGATGCTAGGGCAGTTGTGGAAGAAGGAGGATCCACAATCTGGGGGCAGCTTCCCGACTTTCCTTTCAAAGCAGACAAATTCGGCTTGGGATTTACTTCGGCTAGTCAGAAGGTTGTGCGTCGCTCCCATGCCGGAGGGCCACCTGTGAAGATCAGCCACCGAGGGGTTAATTCGCTAGAAGACAGTGAAAAAGAGGGCAGCTTGAAAGACTGGATTTTCCCTACTATTGACAGAGGACTATGCAACTGGGAAGGAAATGACTTTGTTCTGATTACTTTCATAAATCAGTAATTTATCTTTTCTGTTTTCTGTTGGACTGTAATAATTCACAAACAATTTGTACTTTTTCAACCGTGTGTCTTACCCGAGGCACATAGGTCCATTTATAAGGGTTCTTATTTCATTTCATATGTCATTTTAATGAATCATGGACGCTTTTCATATATAAACCTTTTTTCTCATTGTCTTTCTTTTACATTTTGTTGTTATAAGATGGCTATACCCTTACACACACCCACACTCACAAATGCAGGTACCCTTCCATTTCGGAACCCATGGGTAACGATACTACTATAGCCTTCAGTGACTCTGAAGATTTGATCAACCAAGCCGAATACGAAGGTGAGGAAGATTGTGAGGTGCCAGGGGAATTGGCCAGACTTTTACAGCAAGAGGAAAGAGCAATTCAGCCTCATGAAGAGCAGTTGGATACAATCAACTTGGGAACTGAGAATGACAAAAAGGAAATCAAGATAGGTGCCAATCTAGAGCCGAGTGTCAAGGGGTGCCTAATTCATCTACTACAGGATTATGTTGAGATCTTTGCCTGGTCATACGAAGACATGTCGGGACTCGATACAGACATTGTGGTACACCGGCTCCCCACAAGAAAAGATTGTCCACCAATTAAACAGAAGGTCCGCCGCATGATACCTGACATGTCTGAAAAGATCAAAGCAGAATTTATGAAATAGTTCAATGCTGGATTTCTGGCTGTTACTTCCTATCCACAATGGGTTGCTAACATTGTGCCCGTGCCTAAAAAGGACGGCAAAGTCAGAATGTGCATGGATTACAGAGACTTAAACAGGGCCAGCCCTAAAGATGACTTTCCACTTCCGCACATTGACATCTTGGTTGACAACACAGCTCAGCACAAAGTATTTTATTTCATGGATGGATTCTCAGGCTATAACCAGATCAAAATGGAACCTGAGGACATGGAGGAAACTACTTTTGTTACATAGTGGGGTACATTCTGCTACAAAGTGATGCCATTCGGGCTGAAGAATTCCGGGGCAACCTATCAATGCGCCATGGTAGCTTTGTTTCATGACATGATACATCATGAGATAGAGGTCTACGTAGATGACATGATAGCCCGATCACAAACTAAAAAAGAACACCTTGATCACTTGCAAAAGCTGTTTGTCAGTTTGAAGGAGTACAAGCTCAGACTGAATCCAAACAAGTGTACATTCAGAGTCCGGTCCGGTAAGCTCTTAGGTTTCGTTGTCAGCAACAAAGGCATCGAGGTTGATCCTGCCAAAGTCAAAGCTATACAAGAAATGCCTGCTCCTCGCACTGAGAAGGAGGTCAAAGGTTTCTTGGGACGCCTAAACTACATTGCAAGCTTCATTTCTCATCTAACATCTACCTGTGAACCAATCTTTAAGCTGTTGAAGAAAGATCAGGTAGTTAAATGGAATGATGACTGTCAAATTGCTTTCGATAAAATCAAGGAGTATTTGCTAGAACCTCCTATCTTGATGCCACCCGTCGAAGGAAGACCGCTAATCATGTATCTGACCGTCTTAGAGAATTCAATGGGGTGCGTACTGGGCCAACATGACGAGTCTGGCCGAAAAGAGCATGCCATTTATTAACTTAGCAAAAAGTTTACCGACTGTGAGACCCGATACTCATTGCTCGAGAAAACTTTCCGCGCTTTGGTATGGGCTGATCGCCGGATAAGGTAGTACATGACTCATACCACTTTGCTGATATCTAAGATGGATCCGATCAAGTACATCTTTGAGAAGCCTGCTCTATCTGGAAGAATAACTAGATGGCATATGATCCTAACGGAATACGATATACAGTACACAACCCAAAAATCTATAAAAGGGAGTGTGCTAGCTGACCATCTAGCTCATCAAGCTGTCGAAGATTACCAATCCATGAGGTTCGACTTCCCTGACGAAGACATCATGACATTGTATAATGTTGAAGGTTTCAGACCATATGACGGACCTGAACAAGGATCCCGATGGACCCTGTACTTTGATGGGGCCTCCAATGCACTTGGCAAAGGTACCGTTGCGGTACTCATCTCCCCAGAAGGTTGCCATACACCTTTCACTTCCCGACTTTGCTTCAACTGTACGAACAACATGGCAGAGTATGAAGCTTGCATCTTTGGACTCAAGGCTGCCATAGACTTGGAAATCAAATCCTTGATTGTGTTTGGGGACTCAACTTTGGTCATCAGTCAGATTAAAGGAAAGTTGGATACTAAACATCCAAACCTCATCCCTTACAAAGAACATGTCCTGACATTGTTACCACATTTCGAGCAGATTACTTTCGAGCACTTACCGCGAGAAGAGAATCAGCTAGCAGATGCTCTAGCTACAATGTCATCCATGTTTAAACTTAACTGGGATAATGAGGCTCCTCAAATTACCATTGAACGGATGGACGAACCGACACATTGTCACGAGATTAATACCGATGAAGTAGTGGACCAGCCATGGTTTCATGAAGTCAAAAGGTATCTTGAGGCGCAAGAATACCCTGAAGGAGCTTCGGTCAACGACAAAAAGTTCTTAAGGAGATTCTAGGTGAAGTTATTCCTAAGCAACGAAATCCTGTACAAGCGCAATCATGATTCTTTTCTGCTTCATTGTGTGGACAAGTTTGAAGCTGAAAGAATTATGGCTGAATTGCATGAAGGTACCTTCGGCACTCACTCTAGCGGGCATACGATGGCTAAGAAGATTCTACGGGAAGGCTATTACCGGTCTACCATGGAAGATGACTGCTATCAACACTCCCGCACCTGCCATAAATGTCAAATCTATGCAGATAAGGTGCACGTGCCTCCTGTTCCTCTAAACGTCTTAACAGCTCCTTGGCCATTCGTTATGTGGGGAATCGACATGATTGGAGAGATCAAGCCTACAGCATCCAATGGACACCGCTTCATTCTGGTAGCCATTGACTACTTCACCAAGTGGGTCGAAGCAGCTTCCTTCGCATCCGTTACTAAGAATGTGGTTGCCCGTTTAATCAAGCAGAATCTTATTTGCCGGTACGGTATCCCCGAAAGAATCATTACTGATAACGGTACCAACCTTAACAATACTATGATCACCGCTCTGTGCGAGCAGTTCAAGATTCAACATCATAATTCATCTCCCTACCGGCCAAAGATGAACAATGTTGTCGAAGCTGCGAACAAAAATATCAAGAAGATCATACAAAAGATGACAGTCACCTACAAGGACTGGCATGAGATGTTACCGTTTTCTCTTCACGGGTACCGTACCACGGCACACACATCAACTGGGGAAACACCCTATTCCTTGGTATACGGCATGGAAGTTGTTTTACCTATCGAGGTTCAGATTCCCTCCTTGAGAATCATGAAAGATGCTAGTTTGAGTGAAGACGATAGGATTCAGACCCGACTTGATCAGCTAAACTTGATCGACGAGAAGAGACTTACTGCTATTTGCCATGGTCAGACGTATCAAAAGTGGATGATCAAGGCTTTCAACAAGAAAGTCAGACGCCAGACATATCAAGTCGGGGATCTGGTAATCAAGCGCATTATTTTGCCACAAAGTGATCCCAGGGGCAAATGGACTCCTACCTACGAAGGACCATTTGTGATCAAGAACATCTTTTCTGGTGGGGCAATGATCTTGACCACCATGGATGGCGACGACTTGCCGCACCCTGCGAATGCAGACATAGTCAAAAGATACTACGCATAAATGACCCGCTAGGTTGACACACCTAGGCAAAACAAGGGCATCTCGGTGAATCGAAAACCCGAAAGGGAGGTTCAGGAAAAAATTAGGGATAAACAAAAAAATCTGTACACCCGACAAGTTGAAAACCCGAAAGGGCGACTTGGGCAAAAAAGGGTTTCCCGGTGGACTAAAAACCCGGAAGGGCGGTCCAGGCAAAATTTAGGGAATTAAAGCGTATGACTATGTCTCGTCGGATCACTTTAAGGACAATCTCTTCACTGGAAAACTCTGAGCTTCGGATCAACTCAGTCATCTTCGGACGAAGCAACGGATGGACAAGATATTCGGAGTTATGAAGGCTATAGCGGAATGGAAACCCCATGGTATTTTTACACACATAGCTATCTTTCTTTGTATAAAATTTTCTTACTTTTATGACATCATCCTCTTACTAGGATGTGTGTCTCCTTTGTAAAAAAAACTTACTCAAAGATGATACAAAGATATCTCTTTCAAAGTACAAAAACTATTTGTCTTTTTCTTTTACACTTGTGTTTTTATTTGCAAAAGCGTCCAATGATTCATTGATGAACATATGCATTTGAATATAATTACTGTTTACAAATAAACAGGATGGAAAAGGACAATTACTGACAAACTGAAAGGATAGGAAAATATCATTAGGATATTCCATGAGAAATCCCTACAGTACATCATCTAGATCCCCAGCGGAGCTAAAATCTTGAAATACATATCCCCAGTGGAGTTAAATTTCAATCCTTAATCCACCACCAGAGTTAATACTTCAAACTCCCAATCCCCAGCGGAGCCAAAACTTTGAGTTACAGATCCCCGGCGGAGCTGAAACCTCCATCCCCAGCGGAGCCAAAACTTTGAGTTACAGATCCCCGGCGGACCTGAAACCTTCATCCCCAGTCGAGTCAAGACTTCTAATCCCCAGCGGAAACCATCCAATCTCCTCAGCAAGTTACCTTGAAGCCAGGAAATCAACCGGATAACAGTTAACTTTTGTCTCTCCCTAAGCTAGGATGACTTCCCAGTAGAGTGGCAGACAATCGAAAACTCCTGAACTTACTCTCCAGCAGTAAGTCTTCTTCCCCACAGAGTTTTCACTCCCCAACAGAATGAAGATTCTCATTCTTGATTCCCCGGTGAAGTTGCCAGAGTCTTCATTACTCCCCAGCATGAATTTGTCAGAGTTTTATTCCCCTGCAGATTGAAGATTCTCATTCTCATTTCCCCAACCGAGTAAGGATTTCCTTTGTATAACCCCCAGTAGAAGTCATCAAAGTTCTCTGGATTTCCCAAGCAGATTTCTCAAGCAGTTTAGCATTACTCTCACAACAGATTTTTGTCAATACTTCAACTTCAAGATATGGAGGACCCTCACATCCCCACAGAAGTTATCAAAGATTCCGAATCTCCAACAGTGGTCAAGGATTTATTTTCCCCGGCAGCAATCAAGGGTTTTATTATCCCCAGCGGTCAAGGATTTATTTTCCTCAGCAATACAGCAAATCAGCTTACATGGGCATACATTACATCCATATATCATAAACATTGATAAAACACATTTATTGCATCATACATTTCATGCAACATAACTTTGTGTTTCAGCTAACATTTTACCCTTTTCAGGATAGGATTAACAAGCTACCATTAACAATATACAATCATGATACAATATAGATACACTCCAGAAGCGGAAGTCATGTTGTTGCTCATTCAGATTCAAATTTCAGAAATAGTTCAGATACGCTCCAGACAAGGATGCCATCCTGATACTTATTCAGATTTCCACTATCAGATACAGATTAGATACGCTCCAGACACGGAAGCCATTCTATTTCTCATTCAGATTCAACTATCAATTTCAAGTTCAGATACACTCAAAACACGGAAGTTATTCTGTCACCTATTCAGATACAGTCCAGATACGCTCCAGACACGGTTTCCATTCTGTTACTTATTCTGATTTTCCCCAGCTCAGAAATGCTCCAGACACGGATGCTATTCTATGGCTTACTCAAATACAAAGTTCAGATGCAACTCAGAGACGCTCCAGACACGGATGTTATCCTATTTCTCATTCAGATTCCAACTACCAGATATAGTTCAGAGACGCTCCATACACGTATGCCATTCTATTTCTCAGTACAAGTCCCCAGATACAGCACATATATGTTCCAGACACGGATACCATTCTGATACTTATTCTTCTGACTTACAACATACAATTCAACAAACATTCTTGGATGGCATCTTTAAGACCATCTCCAACAAGATTCTATCACATCTCCAAATGGCATCTTTAAGCCCATTTCCTCAACTACATTTTGATGAGTGCAAATTTACGGGCACTCTAGTGTCCAATCAACTTTTACCTTCGAGTCACGAATGGCAAAACTCGCCAATCTAACTCTTCAGGTTCAAGAAGATTGAACAAGGGCAACTGTTGTACCCCAAAATTTTCCCTCTCGTATTATCAAGATTTTCCTCACAAGACCTCTTGGACTCAATACTGCATTAGGGTTTGCTCTGCTCAAGACATCTCCTTACACTGATAACCTGAAATTAGGGTTTGAGTTTGCAAAAGGATTTTTGGACCATCAATGCTTAAATATGACTTTCATACACCATCTTAGACCCCTAAGATGACTCATACCATGTTTCAAGCCTTGAATCACAATTTTGCCCAGTCAATTGGACAGTTGACCTAAGAATCAGCTGTATTGGGGAAAAGTCAACCATGGCCAATTTACAGTCAAACTTCATAATTTTTGATCCACAACAACATTATAGGCTCCTATGTACCATTTGATCAAGTTTGGACCATAACTCCTCAAGAAATTTGATTAGATCATCAAAAGGGCAAAATGGTCAAAATTAGGGTTTTGTCTGAGAAAGGGCAATTTCTGATTTTTACCCTAGCCTATGACCAATTGGGTTCAAGCATGATTTCAAGGACTCAATGGCATCATCTTGAACTAAATCACATAGTTCAAAAGACCTCAAAAGCATTGGATTGACAGATGAATTTTCAAGTCAACTGATCAAAAATCAACTATACACTAAAAAGTTAAACTTTGACTTTTTGGTCAAAATCAAGTGCCAAAGGTCATAATTCACCAAGATATGTAAAAGTGTGAAACTTGTTGACCAAGAAACCTAATTTTGAAAATTAGGGTTTTAATTTGAAATTTTTCATAACTTAGAATTTTTCTAAGTTATGAAAATTTCTTATTTTTTCCCAACTTTCCACAACATTTTCACCATGAATCAATTGGATTAAAAGAAAACTTCCAACATGAAAGTTGTAGTCCTCCATTAAATCTACAACTTTGATTCACAAAGTTTTCCCAAAAGATGCTTCGATCTCAAGTTATGATTTTATGAATAGGGGTCCATAAACTTTTTAACTTAGTGAAATTTTGCCCTAGTTTAGGTAGATTTTTGACCTAACTTCATGCAACTTTTCACCTAGTTCCAAGAGGAATATCAAAATGCATTTCAAAGATGGATTGTAGAGCATGTTAAAAGATTTCTAAAATGTCCAAGAACTCTCCAAGATCATTTATGGTTAGGGAGAATCGAAGAAATGAAAATGGCAATTTGTCACTTTTTGTCCAAGGCATTTTCACAATGTTACAAGTTGCAAATCAGTTTCAAACATGCTTGTACTTGGTTTTACAGGTCCTAATCCTTTCTACACTCCATAATTAAATGCAAACACATTGAATAATGGTCTTGTTCCGATCTTTGAAGCTTTGCACATTTAATTAATCCCAAAATGGCATAAAGTGCATAATACCATTTTCATAAAGCTTGCTTTTACAACTTTTCATTTCTTGAGCCATGGACCTAATCTCTTTTTGCAATCAAGATCCACAGTTATAAGGAAAAGTTTACCAACTATGTGCAGCTAGCAAGCAAGCCTGTACAGGCTTTGGCATTGTCACTTCCCACTTTTCTTAAAAAACAAGAAACTTGCAAAAGTCAAGGGATCTCATCCATCTGATAAAGGCGAGCCTTGGCATCATTTCAAACAACCTCAGAACATTGTAACAAGCAGAATACATGAATTGCCAACAGCTCAAAACTCCAAAACACAAAAATCCTAATTTCCTGTCCAAACAGGGCATCTTCTACAGAACCATTTCCAAAATAATATTGGCTCGTGCGTTTTGCTTTGAATCACTTCAAACACATTCCATACTTCCTACCTAAACTGTCCAGGCCCTTGTCTTGCAACTGTAACCCCTATTTCAAGCTTCACCATTTTCATTTTGAAGGTTTGCAGGTTAACTTGTGCAGCAAGATTCAAGCATCTACAAGGCAAGCTGAGCATTGGAGAAGCTTGAGGGAACTTCAAGGAAGCTCACAAGAACTTCAGGCCTCACTCAAAGTTCCCACATTGCCATATCCAAACTCAACTGAACAAGGTATTTGTCAAGTTTCTATCTCTCTATTTAGGCATCCTTAAGCTTAGGTTTGTAAAGCAAAGATGTAGTCCTTAACATGCTTGAACTGTACATATGCATAGTTCTTATTTATATTAACTGGGTAGTGAGAATTTGAAGCTTGAAGTTCATGAAAATTTTAGGTCATAAATTAGGGGTGATAAAATTCTCCTTGATCTTTGAGAGTTAGGACATGAATTTTATATCATTGGAATCGTTAGTTAATATGCTACAAGTTTCATGTTGCAAGATTTTGTTTTTATGCATGTATGCAAGAGATACAGGTTTGGCTCAGAAACGCGCACAGGAAGTGTGCATAGGACATGGATGAAGGTGGCTTAGGCCTGGCGCTTGGGCCTGCTACTTTTTGCACCCCCCATTTTACTTTTGCACCCCCCTGATTCATATTTTGTTATTTTTCATATTTTCTTGTTATTTTTATATTTTTGACTTTTACTATTTTTTTCTAAACATTAAAAAAATCCCAAAAATATTTTCTTAATTTTTTGCATTTTATTTTATTATTTTTATTATTTTTATGGCATAAAAATAGTTTCTTAGGTTTAATAGAATTTATTTTCTTAAATAAACTTGTAAATAATATTAAAATACTTAAATATTTTATTTTATTATATTATACACATAAAATATTATTTTCTCACATATTTTAATTTTTAATATTATTATTATTTTTCTCGTATATAAATGAATAAGAGGAATATTAGAAAACAATATTTTCTTTTAAATTCAAAATTAGGGTTTCACCCTTTCAAAAATAATCATAATATTATTTCTTCTTATTTTTAGGACTTAATTTAATTTTCATACATAAAATAAATACAAAAACATTTTTTTCATATTTACATTTTTATTGCATATTTAATATAATTGTTTATTTATTTATTGCACAATAAATTCAATTGGGTTGTAATAGTGAATTAGGGCTTTATTTTGAGCAATATCCCCCATTCAAAACTTGTATCCCCCTTCCCATAATATTGTTGTAATAGTTTAGATTTACTTTACGCAATTTATCGCATTATATGCATGTTTAGTAAATTAGGGTTTGTATGATAAGACAAAATCAAACAAATAGCATGACCTAAATACAAGACAAAAACGCATGGAAAATGATAACATATTGCACACAAGCACCTCTAGGGTTTCACCCACTTGGTTTCCTTATAAAATGGACATGGTATGCATGCTAGGTATCTTGGCAAAACAAAACAAAACAAAACAAAACAAAAAGATCATAGTCCCTCGATGACGCTAGACAAGGTTGCCTAAAAACAAATGATCTTAGTCCCTCAAACTTGCTAAAGATACTTGGCAATATTGTTATCATGGTCATACGATGACCCATGTCCGTCCCGTTTAACATCCAAAGATAGGGTTGTCTACTAAAACAATAGTAGGTCAACAACATCAAAGGAATAAAAATGTACAAGAAAGAATTTTTGAGTAGGGTAGATAACTCCTAGTTACTTGATCTCTTTCAAACAATCCTTACTATTTTTTTCAAAAAAAACAAACACACACACTTTCAAAACATTTTCCAAACAACTTTCAAAACATTGAAACATTTTTCAAAAGACAAACATCTTTGTATACATTCTTACAAACAAGAATCATTACAAATATTGCCTAGACAAAGGCCTCTTTTCAAAATACTTTCAAAACCATACAAAGCACCATTTTAAACAATTGAAAAAGCAAAGCAAGTGATCTAAAACAAGTAACTAAGATCCCATGGAAAACCATGGATGAAAAGGGTGGTAGCACCTTCCCTTTTCATAATCTCCCCCCCGAACCCAAAAACAATCTCAAAGGTCTTTCCTGTGCTTTTTTACATTTCCTTTTGGATAAAATAAAAGTCGGTGGCGACTCTTGCTAAACCGCAACATTTTCGAACACAAACGCAAAACCTCAAGTCAGTTCTCCCACCGCATCATAGACATCGTAATTGGTAAGTCACTTCCATCGTAATTGCTTCGTGAGGATAAACTGAAAGATAGGATGTTAAAAGAATATGGTTTGCTTGAACTATCAAAAAGGCCAAGAGTTGAAAGTTATCGCATCCCAATTTATACGGAAGCCATGAGAAAGATTCAAATCAATCTTGTCAAGAGCAAGAACAAGTTTGAAAGTCTCCGAGCGTCCAAAGAACTTATGCAAGTCGATCATAAAGCGGAAGTCAAAGCTTTGGGGAAACAAATTTGTGAGGAAGATTTCAAATCACACGAATCCATCAAACAACAAGAAATCCTAGAGAAACAGGTCCAAAGTCAACAGGTGCAGATTGATAAGCTTCAGTCACAAATCAGAGAGAAGAATGCCTTAAGGCTGACGATGGATACCCAATCGAAGAAGAAGGATGCCCAGTTGGCTCAGTGACCGCAAAATTAGCTCAACTCAAAGCTCGGTTGGGAGTTTGATATTGTCTTTTACCTCTGTTGATCTCTTTGTATTTGATCAATTCAGTTTTGTTGGACGGGTTCCTTTGATTTTTATCTGTACGAACTCATTTTGAGATGTCTTTTGTATGGATGACCTTTTCCTATGATATATGCAGTCTCTTTCTTTAATGATGATTTGTCCATATCCTGTTATTTATATTATTGATGAAGATCTAAGATTTCCCTAGAAATGGTAAAACATTGCATTCATATATCATTCATTCATATATTTTGCATCATGACAGATTTCTGGCCGGTACTCTTATCTTGATTATGATTTTCTTCTCAGAGTTCAAGACGACTACTCATCTCTACTCTACCAGGAACAACTTTCCACGTCAGATGGAACTCGTCTAAGAAGAGCTTGCTATAGTCAGGGCTCAGATGGCCACCCAGATGACCCAGTTCATAGAGGCCATCGCCAACATGAGCTGCGAACAACAAGAATTAAGGGCTCTTATAGAGAGACCCCGTGTTGAAATGGAACACCCAGAAGTTGAAGAATTCTCAATGGGACAGCCGCGCCCCCAGACGGTTGTGAACTTGAATATTAATGGACATGCTCGTGACCACAGTATGCAGTTCAATCGTGGCCGTTTTCTGCCAATCCCTCCACCGCATCTCCTTGATGGTAATCCTCGTTGACAGGGTCTAGATATGGGTTTTCATGATGACATGTTGTCTGTGCATAGTAGTGAGGTTAATCTCTTGGGTGATTGTCATAAGTTTCGTCAACTCGGAGAAAGGTTGAAGGATGTTGAAGGAGTAAAGATGTCTGTTCTGGATATCAATTATCTGTGTTTGGTGCCTGGGGTGAGGGTTCCCCCAAAGTTTAAGGTTCCACTTTTTGACAAGTATATTGGTGTTACTTGTCCCAAAACACATGTCAAGTCCTACTACAGGAAAATGTCTGTGTATTTAGAAGATGAGAGGTTGCTGATATATTTCTTCTAAGACAGCCTGTCTGGGGCACCTTTGGAATGGTATATGTAGCTAGAAAGCTCTCATATCAGACGCTGGAGAGATTTGGTGGAAGCTTTCCTTGAACAGTATTAATTAAATGTTGATCTGGCGCCAAATAGGAATCAATTGCAGAGTTTAACATAAAAGTTCGGCGAAAGTTTCAAAGAATATGCTCAAAAGTGGAGTGAGCTTGCCTCTAGGGTTCACCCACCTATGATGGAGAGATAGATGATTGACCTTTTCACTAATACTCTTCAAAAGCATTGCTTTGTAGCTTGCAGTTTGTCTACTAGCTTTGCTAAGATGGTAACTGTTGGTGAGTGTGATCGGTGGAAATAGAACTGACTGTTTCGGAATGCTGGTTCGCGAAATGTCGCGGTAAGCAAGAGTCGCCACCGTCTTTTATGTTCTCCAACATGGAAAGGACAAAAGCACAGCAAAATTCCTTCTTTGAGAATGTTTCTCGGTTCGGGAGGTAGATTTATAGAAAGGGAAGGTGTTAGCACCCTTTCTATCCGTGGTTATCCACGGGCTCTTAGGTACTTGCTCTTATGATTTCAAAAATTTGTTTGCTTTTCAAGTGTGTGTGGCTTTTGAAAAAGTTTTGTTTGAAAAATTTCTAGGTAACTCTTGTATCTGTCCTCAAGAGTGTATGAAAAATTTGTTTGAAAACTTTTTGAAAGTGCCGGTGTGAAAAGTATTTTTATTTGTTTGAGAGAGCAAGTACCTATGAGAAATATACCTACTCTAAGGAATTAGGTTGTGTAAGAGTCCTTTAGATAGTGCTATCCCACCATTGAGAGGTAGGTAGCACCGTCGTTGGAGTTATTCGGGTCAATTCGATTATTACGGACAGTGTGGTCATCGAAGCAGTAGTAGGACACCTTAGAAGTAACCCTAATGTCCTAGATCCTTTTTTATCCGAGGCAACCGTTTCGAGGCAACTGGATCTTAGACAGGAGGGCGACCTCTAAGACACCCTATACTTGACGACCACGTTCGAGGCAACGAGTGAGGCGTACCCTAAGAGTGGCATGTGCTTGTGTGTTCAATTCAGTTTATGTTTATCTTTGATTATGCATTTTTGAGCTACTGATTGTTTTATTTGTCATTCAGTCTTTCATGCATATTAACAGTTAAGAGTGCAACAAATAAAGTGCGGAAATGTAAATCTACGCTATTACAAGGCGCAGGTCTATACATCGCCAAAAACATAACCCGTTTTGGAAAATAAATGTGGAAAGTAAAGAAAGCGGTAAATCCTAATTAACTATTACATCCTTGGAAACAGTTACATAAATAATCCAAATAAGAATAATGTGCGAAAAGAAATTAGAATTGGGACGTCCTTAGGGTTTTGACCCTTTTGAGAAATAAAGAAATTAGTTTGGTCCTTTTTTGAAATTAAATCTAATTTACTAATTAGTTAATTAAAAGAAAAATGTTTTTTTTGTGTTTTTTAAGTCTTTAATAAAAATAAAAATAAGAAATTAAAAGTCAAAATGAAAACCCTAATTCTAAATTTATTTTATTTATTGTAAAAAAGTTAAAATTAGACCTAATTTAAACTAAGGTAATTAATTTACATTTTTTATTTACAAAAATAATAATTAGTAAATAAGAATAATGATAATAAGAAAATATGATTGAAAATTGTCAAACCCTAATTCTACATGATTTTTATTTATTTATGAAAAAAATATTAAAGTTGCCCTAATTAAACAAATAAACTACTTAATTACAATTTGTTTACAAAATAATTAATAGTGAAAATAATAATATTTACATTTTTTATTCTCTGAATTTATTATATAAAAAAATATTAATTTGTTAATTAATCAAATAATAATAATAATAGTTAAAAGAATAAAAGGGACAAAGAAAAAAAAATAACAAACCAGGGGGGGTGTGATGGCCCATGTATGGAGGTTTAGCCTGGAAATTTTGGCCCAATAAGCCAAGCCTGCGTTGACTTTTGTAATGGTCCACGTGCATGTTGACTTGGAGCATGGTGTTCAACCATCCCTGGCCTTTGGATTCACCTTTGTGTCCACTTGGCATGCTGATCTGTGAGGTGTATGATGGAATTCTGGACAAGCACTGCATTAGAACATATTATGAAAAATAGAACAAGCGTTTGGGGGACTTGGGAATCGAACCCAAGTCCCAATGGTCATTGGACAGATCACCCACCACTAGGCCATCACGCTGCATTTGTAAACATAACAAACCCTGAATATATTATTAAATCATTAGTGCATGTATTGTAAAACTACAGAAAGCGCGCGCCATTTGAATTATCCATTAGCACACTAACAACGCATCATCGTCCTCGTTGAACTCCTGCAAAACAAAGCAAATAGCGGGGGTTTTTAACCCCCACTAAACAGGACGGCGAAAAATAACGAATAGAGCTATGCTCTATATAAATTGGGTGCGATGGTTGGATTTAGTTCGTATTGATCTCCTGAGTTCAACCATGGGTGTCATGAAGCGTGATTTTTCCTATTCTGAAAAGCCCCAAATCAAGAGCTTGGAAACCCTAGAATTCGTTAATGGCGTTTTCTGTTTTAGGGCGCCATAATCAAATTAACCTGTACCATTAGCTTCAGGGAGGTTCTAGCAATGCAAAGCACACAACAAATCACATTAATAATGCATGAATTATGATTTACGATTATGAAAATATAACCAAACCGTGTGACTTATTCTGGCGTGTTCTTGGAGTGTTAAGGCTTGTTTTTTATTACAATCCGTTCCTGAGTGTCCCAGCAATGTATTGGAATCAAGAAAGGGCTTTGAATTGGCCTGGAAGGTTGAATTCTGTTTTCAAATTTCTTGGCTTTTTTTCAATATGGTAATGGTGTTTGCAGCAGCTTTTGCACGTTTACAGCACTAGGGTTGGCTTCAGTATTTATGTTGGAAGGGAATTAGGGTACAAACTAGGTCAAAGATCCATGGAATTATGTTTTCAATCTTTGATTTCCAATCAAATCTTTTTGCATATTTTTGATTGATAAAGCTTGCCAAACATGGAGATTTTTTCCTCTTTGATGGATGCACGAAATTGCCAGCTTGCCCTGATCTTATTTGCTTCACAAAAGATTTGAAAAACATATCTTGGTATTTTCCTACATTTAAATGAATTAAATGAATTAATAATCAATTAAAAATCCAAATAATTAATAAAAATAAGAAAATAACTCAATTTAAACTCAATGGGTCGTGCATAGGCCTTGGACAAAGATTCAAGAAGAAATATGAGGCCCATTAGCAAAAATGATGTGTTTTAGGCAAAGTTGACTTTTGCAAATTCCCAAAACTTTCCCAACTTCTCCAATGCATATCTTGCTCAAGTTTGATCCTATGAACATGTTCTTGGACATTTTGGAAAGGTCTTGAAGTCCTCTAACCAATGCCTTTGGTCCCATGTCATTTGGATTTACCAATCTCAAGTTATGGTCTTTGACTTAAAGTGCATTTTTGTTGACTTTTGAAATTGACCTATAATGTAGAAATTGATAACTTTTTGTGAGAGCATTTATTGGACTTGGAATGTGAAGATGAGTTGTAGTAAATGTCATCCCCTTCAAAATGAGCATTGGATGGGATTTTTTTGATGAACCATGAAAAAGTTATGCCTTGGTCAAGTTACAATTGACTTTTCAACTGTCCAAAAATAGAAACTTTTGCATCCTTGATGATTTTTGAGCCATTCTTGTGGAATCCTGATCAAGACTTGATCAAATGATGATTGTGGCTTCAAAATAAGATGTTGACCAAAATTTTTGACTTTTGACTGTAAAATGACCATTTTACCCCTACAGTTGACTATGAAGCAAATGAGGCTTTTGACTGTACAATTTGATGTTGTGAGTCTTGAAGCTTGGCATGTAGATGCTTGACAATGTATATAGGCATATGGGACTTGATTGAGCCACTGAAAACCTCAAATTCCTTACAAGAACCAAAACCCTAATTTTGACTGGCTTAGGAGGATGTTTGACTGGGCAACCCCTTGATCCATTTGAAGATTGATCTTGATAAATCTTGAAGAATATGGGAGGGCAAATTTTGGGGTACAACAGTTGCCCAAGTTCAATCTTCTTAGACCTGAGGATGTAGATTGGCTTGCGTGCCTTTCGTGATCCGAAGGTGGAAGATGATTGAACACTAGAGTGCCCAGAAATTTGCACTCACATAGTGGAGTATCAGCAATGTGATGTCGGGAATGGGCTTACAGATTCCATTTGGAGATATGATGGTGGATAGGAGGATGGGCTTATAGATGCCATCTGGAGATGTGACAGATCCTTTTCGGGAATGGGCTTATAGATGCCATTTGGAAATGTAATGGATAGTTGAATCTGAATAAGAAATAGAATAGCTTCCGTGTCTAGAGCATATCTAGTATTTGTCTAATTGCTGACGTCTGAACGAGTAGTAGAATGACCGCGGTGTCTGGGGTATATCCATACTGCATCTGAATGAGTGGCAGAATGTTATCTGAGTCTGGATCATATCTGGAATATCTTTTGAAGGAAATCTGGACTAAACAATAGAATAGCCTCCGGGTCTGGAGCATCTCTAAGTTGTCTTCAGGAGTTTGAATCTGAATAAGCAGTAGAATAGTATCTGTGGTTGGAGCATCTCTAAGCTATATCTCAAAGGAAATCTGAATAAGTATCAGAATGTAGCCATGTCTGGGTCGCATCTGAACCATCTCTAGAAGGGAATCTGGAATAAGTATCAGAATGTAGCCATATCTGGGTCGCATCTGAACCATCTCTAGAAGGGAATCTGGAATAAGTATCAGAATGTAGCCATGTCTGGATCATATCTGAACCATCTCTAGAAGGGAATCTAGAATAAGTATCAGAATGTAGCCATGTCTGGATCGCATCTGAACCATCTCTAGAAGGGAATCTGGAATAAGTATCAGAATATAGCCATATCTGGGTCGCATCTGAACCATCTCTAGAAGGGAATCTAGAATAAGCAATAGAATAACATCCGCATCTGAAGCATCTCTAAGCTATCTCTGAAGAATCTGAATAAGCAAAAGAACAACATCCATGTCTGGAGCATTTCCCAGCTATCTCTGAAAGGAAACTCTTGAATAAGCAAATGAATAGCATCCATATCTGGAGCATTTCTAAGCTATATCTGAAAGGAAACTCTTGAATAAGCAAAAGAATAGCATCCATATCTGGATCATTTCCAAGCTATCTCTGAAGATAAAATCTGAATAAGCAAAAGAATAACATCCATATCTGGAGCATTTCCAAGCTATCTCTGAAGAGAAAATCTGAATAAGCAAAAGAACAGCATCCATATCTGGAGCATTTCCAAGCTATCTCTTTAATCTCTTTAATGTAGATATGCCCTGGCTAGATACAGGTATCGAATCTACAATCAATCGCTCACAGATATGCCCTGGCTAGATACAGGTATTGAATCTGGAACTGTGACAGTTGATAGTAATCATCTTTGGATTGGCCTTTTCCTGAAAAGGCAAAACATCAGTTGTATGCAATGTCATGATGTATGAAATGCATGGCGTCATGATGTTCAAAAATGAGATGGTGTCGTATGCACTTTATCATGTATGTAAGCAGGATGTATGAAATGTGAAATGTCTATGAACGTATTTTCATCTAGGAAAATAAATCCTTGACGAATGCTGGGAGCTTGTTGAATCCTGGGCTGATGTTGAAGAGTAAAGTTCTTCGTTTCTGCTGGGGATGAAGGTTGCAAGAATAGACCGGTAGGAGAAGATGACTCCGTTGGGGAATAAACTTGTTGGAGAGATTACTTTTCGGGGAATTACTCTGTGGGAAGAGATGCTTCGCTGAGATTTGATAATAACTCCGCTGGGGATTCCATTGATAAGTTATGTTGGAAGATTTGATGAACTCCGCTGGGGGATAGGAAGAACTTCGCCGAAGACGATCTTTCCGTTGTAATTAGCTGAGGATAACCCAGTTATAAACTCTGGTGGGGAATAACCTTCTTAATAAAGTTGGGGAGAGCGTTCGTACTCTGTAGGGGATAAGCTTCTAGAATCTACTGGGGATAAGCTTCCAGAATCTACTGGGGAGATTGATTCAACTCTCCTGGGGAGACTTTTGGATTGTACTGGGGAATGGCTCAACTGGGGTGTCTGGTATTCCACCGGGGAACAATCTTATATTAAGACTGCCGGGGATGCTTGCTGAGGATCATCTGTATACTCCGCTAGGGAATGTTGAGATCTTCTGGGGATACCCAACTTCCTTGGGGTTGACAGTAGACTAACTCTGCTTGGGGAGAGCGTTGCTGACTTGCTAGGGATACTGTGCCTTTTTAGGGCTGACGGGAGACCAACTCTTCTCGAGGGAGAGCATTGCCGAATCTTGTCTTACTCTGTGGGGAGTGAAGATATCCGGGTTACATTCTTCATCCGAATATACCTTGGTACCTTGGTGGACAGAGCAGCTAGATCGTTCAGACAATTCTCATTGCCCCAGTTTCTGCGGGAAGATACCTGTGGAGGTCTTGATAACTGCCGTTTTGACAAATCTTCTTCTGGTAGGTAAGTGACAAGATGACGGGACATAGTCGTACGCTTTGATCCCTAATTTTTGCCTGGACCGCCTTTTCGGGTTTTCAGTCCACCGGGATACCCATTTTTGCCCAAGCCGCCTTTTCAGGTTTTCGACTTGCCGGGTGTACAGATTTTTCATTTCATCCCTTATTTTTGCCCGAACCCTTTTGGTTCGCCTGGAAGCCCTTATTTTTGCCTAGGTGTGTCAACCTAGCGGGTCCTTGATTATGCATAGTATTTTTTCGACTATGTCCACGCTCTCAGGATGTAGGGAGGTTCCCCTGTTGTTGTGTTGCTATGTGACCAGAAGATCTTCGTTTGATCAAGCAAGATTCGTAGCTGGAATTCGTGTCCAATGCCCCAAGTGATCCAGATGGAGGCTTGCCCCAAGCTGGTTGGCCTTTTGAGAGATTCTCCGAATCTTGACTTAACTGCCCCAGATGATAGACCATGATCATGCCAGGCTCTTGGTCGGAAGTGCTTTTGTTCACTAGATATTCGTCGTGCGAATTTCTCTGTTGTTCGAACAAATAGTCATATGCAAGCAATATTATATTAAAAATGCAAAGCTTATGTCTGTCTTGAAGTTTTTGAAAATGCAGTTTTTTTTCATAAAACAAGTGAATTTTTTTGTAAACTGTGATGTCAACTCATTATTTTACCGCAAGCCTTAAGGAGTCAGGATACCTCTCGTAACAGTATGCTTTCGAACTAACCCATGCTTCAGCTAGGACTTTTTGAGGGTTATAACGTGGCCTAGTTCACGGTTTAAGAAACAAAGGATAAAAGCTCAAATTTTTTGTACCCACCCGCTCTTCGTGATGTTCTTCAAACCTAAACTCAGCTGATCGTGTGTTAGACCTTGTTTGAGTCTTTGTCCTGATGTTCCAATGATGGTTCAGATATTGACAATTTATTTTGAATAGGAAGTCATTTCTTTTTTGTTGAGGGTTTGTAGGACCTCTTTCTTTTTGATTTCATCATCCCTGTTTTTTGCCTGAACTGTTTCTTTTGTGATTACAGTCCGCGGGATGCCCCAGTTTTGTAAGTCTCCTTCATAGGTTTTGACTTATTGGGCTTTTGTTTTGATAGACAACGACTGCCTGTCTTTATGATTATTCGGAACCATCACTGTCTTTTGTTTTGGAAAGACTCCTTTGATGTTATTTGTTGTGCACTTGGATCAACTGAGAGAACTACCCTGCCCCAGGTTATGATTAAGGGTTTTAATTTTCGAAAAGAAAAACTCCTACTTCTTTGGCTCGAAGGGGTTGACGAGGGATTATCTTCCTTATTACTCCAGTGTTTAGGAATTGAAACAATGCCTGTACCTCATCAGCGGGGTCTGTTCAAAAGTATACTGTAAATTATGTTATCGTTTTCGTCATCTCCCTCAAGAGGCTTAGAATTTAATCGAGAGTTGACATCACAGAAACATGAAAGCAATTTTGAATATAATGAATACGAATAGATTAATTCAGGACAGACATATGCAATGCATTAATGGAATAAAAGAGTTTGCTATGACATTAATTGTTTGTATAAGCAAAGAAAAATATAACTCGGAAATTCAAATAAAACAAAAGCCTTCAATGATTTGGCAAAGGAGCATTGATTATGTTTAGAGTCTCTGGTGCTTCAAACTGAATCTCTTGGGCGTCAATCATGTCTTGAACCTTGTTCTTCAGAGCCCAACAGTTGTCCGTAGTATGCCCCGGGCTATCAGAATGGTATGCACACCTTTCGTTGGGATGATAGTTAGGAGAAGAAGTGTTTGGATTCCGAAGAGGAGCCCTTAAGGTAATCAGCCCTGCCTTCAACAATTGTTGTAGTGCTTGATCCAGTGTCATGTTGATTTTAGTGAATTGTCATTTGGGTGCGACCTCCTTACGTTGCTGCCCCTGTCTTTGCTGAGCAGGCATAGGATTAGAGATATGGGTTGCCCCTACCTGTTGATCATGACGGCTCTTTTTACCATGCACAACGTTGGACTCTTTTTTCCCAATGTAAGGCTTTTTTTGAGTATCAGAAGATTTGGCCTCTTGAATCTTCCCAGCCTTGATACCAGCTTCAATCCTCTCCCCGGTCAAAATCAGATCTGTAAACCCAGCAGAAGAATTACCAATCAGATGGTGAAGAATGGACCAGACAGGGTCCCTAGGATCATATCAACGAGCTCACGGTCAGTCAAAGGCGGCTGCACCCTTCCAGCTAGGTCTCTCCACCTTTGCGCATACTCCTTAAAACCTTCACCCGTCCCAAGTGACATACCCTGGAGTTGGGTACGCGTGGGAGCAAGGTCGGAATTATACTGATACTGCTTGTAAAATGCAGTAGCCAAGTCCTCCCAATTAAGAATACTGGTTCCATCCAGCTGATAGAACCATTCAAGTTGAGTCCCTGAAAGACTTTCCTGGAAGAAATGGATCCATATATTGTTGTCAACAGTGTAAGGTTGGATCTTCCTTACATAGGATCTGAGATGCAGCTTAGGACAGGAAGCCCCGTCGTACTTCGCAAAGGCAGGCGCCTTGAACTTGTGAGGGATCACCACCCCAGAAGATAAGCCTAGGTCTCCAAAGTCCAACCCGGGCACACGTTGAATCTCCATAGCATTTAACCGGTCCTCCAGCTGTTTGTACCTGTCCTCAGCAGGGGGGTACTGTTCATCATTGAAATCTGTCTCGTTGTCGGAGACCACGGGACTAGGGACCTCTCCTTGTGGACTGTCCTTCCCAACAGATGGGGTAGTCAGCTCAGCCTCATTTTGTGATCCATTCTCAGATTTGCGTCTAGGGTTGAACAACACAGTCCTCTTCTACTTATTCTTCAAGAGCAGAGTCTTCAAATCCTGTTAACCCTGGGCTAGGCTCATAACCATCTCTTGGAACTGGGCATTCTGGGCCTGGAGGGCCTTGATAGCTTGTTCGTTGGATGATTCAGGATTCATGATGATTGCTGAAATAAACAGCGAAGAAGGTAAGTGACCTGTAACAAGGGTACCTGTAATGCAATGATATGTATGTATATGCATGCAATGTTTTCAAGGATCTCGCGGGGTAAACAAGAAAATTGTTAGCATTTGAATCTGGTAGCTTGAATGAAGGAACTTCATGTTGTTGAGAGTCCTTCTTCAAGAGTCAAAGCTCACCATATCCAGTGGGTCATAGCCCCTGACTCAAGTTATCAACCTTGGCTAGAGGAAAATAAATCCCCTTTTGCCCCTTGCTAGACATTCTGGTTCATCATGACCTGCATCACAAGCCCTTGAGATCCTTGAAATGGGTTAGTCCTTATGCAGGACGTATGTAATGGTATGATGTTATGCTATGCATGGAGTGATGTAAGTAGGCCCTGTAATGAGTCCCAATTGAGGACTGTAAACAAAACCTGCAAGGAACTCGTGTTGTTAGATAACAAGTATGCAAGTAGTTCAAGTTAGAAGGCACACAAGTCACACAGAGAGCCCTTAGAGTTTAGGCCAGCATGAAGTTTAGGTACTACCCTATTTCAATTGTGTTGGTTAAGACCTGTCCTATCAAAAGTAACCGGGTTCTAGAGGATCCCAATATCACTGACTACCCTCAATCGGTCATAACTCCAGCGTCGCAATCTTTTCTTGCGGCCGGAACCATCGCGAGAGTTTAGCCTCAATGGGTGTAGCATACTGCTATTGTTCTATGGCCAAGTTGGGTCAAATTAGGGTTCTAAGGTCGGTTGGTGCTTAATGACTCCTCAGAAGACCCATATTCTCCTCGTTGCAACACAAGGGATATCGGTACAGACCAAGGTGTCACACCAATGTAGCCACTGCTTCACCCGTGTCGGTCTATGTCGGACAGGTCCCTCACAGCTTATGCTACCTAAAAGGGTATCCCCAGATCTGGGTTAGGATCCATGAAACTCCGATGCAATGCCCACAAATATAAAGCAATCAAAGCAATAAATTGAAAACATAAGTATGATCTAATCCTAAGGTACACCTCACTTTATAAGTATCCCCAGCAGAGTCGCCAGTTCTGTGATCGGTGGAAATAGAACTGACTGTTTTGGAATGCTGGTTCGTGAAATGTCGCAGTAAGCAAGAGTCGCCACCGTCTTTTATGTTCTCCAACATGGAAAGGACAAAAGCACAGGAAAATTCCTTCTTTGAGAATGTTTCTCGGTTCGGGAGGTAGATTTATAGAAAGGGAAGGTGTTAGCACCATTTCTATCTGTGGTTATCCACGGGCTCTTAGGTACTTGCTCTTATGTTTTCAAAAATTTGTTTGCTTTTCAAGTGAGTGTGGGTTTTGAAAAAGTTTTGTTTGAAACATTTCTAGGTAACTCTTGTATCTGTCCTCAAGAGTGTATGAAAAAATTGTTTGAAAACTTTTTGAAAGTGTCGGTGTGAAAAGTATTTTTGTTTGTTTGAGAGAGCAAGTACCTATGAGAAATCTACCTACTCTAAGGAATTAGGCTGTGTAAGAGTCCTTTAGATAGTGCTATCCCACCATTGAGAGGTAGGTAGCACCGTCGTTGGAGTTATTCGGGTCAATTCGATTATTAGGGACAGTGTGGTCACCGAAGCAATAGTAGGACACCTTAGAAGTAACCCTAATGTCCTAGATCCTTTTTTATCCGAGGCAACCGTTTCGAGGCAACTGGATCTTAGACAGGAGGGCGACCTCTAAGACACCCTATACTTGACGACCACGTTCGAGGCAACGAGTGAGGCGTACCATAAGAGTGGCATGTGCTTGTGTGTTCAATTCAGTTTATGTTTATCTTTGATCATGCATTTGTGAGCTACAGATTGGTTTTATTTGTCATTCATTCTTTCATGCATATTAACAGTTAAGAGTGCGGAAAATAAAGTGCGGAAATGTAAATCTACGCTATTACAAGGCGCGGGTCTATACATCGCCAAAAACATAACCCGTTTTGGAAAATAAATGCGGAAAGTAAAGAAAGCGGTAAATCCTAATTAACTATTACATCCTTGGAAACAGTTACATAAATAATCCAAATAAGAATAATGTGCGAAAAGAAATTAGAATCGGGACGTCCTTAGGGTTTTGACCCTTTTGAGAAATAAAGAAATTAGTTTGGTCCTTTTTTGAAATTAAATCTAATTTACTAATTAGTTAATTAAAAGAAAAATGTTTTTTTTGTGTTTTTTAAGTCTTTAATAAAAATAAAAATAAGAAATTAAAAGTCAAAATGAAAACCCTAATTCTAAATTTATTTTATTTATTGTAAAAAAGTTAAAATTAGACCTAATTTAAACTAAGGTAATTAATTTACATTTTTTATTTACAAAAATAATAATTAGTAAATAAGAATAATGATAATAAGAAAATATGATTGAAAATTGTCAAACCCTAATTCTACATGATTTTTATTTATTTATGAAAAAAATATTAAAGTTGCCCTAATTAAACAAAGAAACTACTTAATTACAATTTATTTACAAAATAGTTAATAGTGAAAATAATAATATTTACATTTTTTATTCTCTGAATTTATTATATAAAAAAATATTAATTTGTTAATTAATCAAATAATAATAATAATAGTTAAAAGAATTAAAGGGACAAAGAAAAAAAAAAGCAAACCAGGGGGGGTGTGATGGCCCATGTATGGAGGTTTAGCCTGGAAATTTTGGCCCAATAAGCCAAGCCTGCGTTGACTTTTGTAATGGTCCACGTGCATGTTGACTTGGAGCATGGTGTTCAACCATCCCTGGCCTTTGGATTCACATTTGTGTCCACTTGGCATGCTGATCTGTGAGGTGTATGATGGAATTCTGGACAAGCGTTGCATTAGAACATATTATGAAAAAATAGAACAAGCGTTTGGGGGACCTGGGAATCGAACCCAGGTCCCAATGGTCATTGGACAGATCACCCACCACTAGGCCATCACGCTGCATTTGTAAACATAACAAACCCTGAATATATTATTAAATCATTAGTGCATGTATTGTAAAACAACAAAAAGCGCGCGCCATTTGAATTATCCATTAGCACACTAACAACGCATCATCGTTCTCGTTGAACTCCTGCAAAACAAAGCAAATAGCAGGGGTTTTTAACCCCCACTAAACAGGACGGCGAAAAATAACGAATAGAGCTATGCTCTATATAAATTGGGCGCGATGGTTGGATTTAGTTCGTATTGATCTCCTGAGTTCAACCATGGGTGTCATGAAGCGTGATTTTTCCTATTCTGAAAAGCCCCAAATCAAGAGCTTGGAAATCCTAGAATTCGTTAATGGCGTTCTCTGTTTTAGGGCGCCATAATCAAATTAACCTGTACCATTAGCTTCAGGTAGGTTCTAGCAATGCAAAGCACACAACAAATCACATTAATTATGCATGAATTATGATTTACGATTATGAAAATATAACCAAACCGTGTGACTTATTCTGGCGTGTTCTTGGAGTGTTAAGGCTTGTTTTTTATTGCAATCCGTTCCTGAGTGTCCCAGCAATGTATTGGAATCAAGAAAGGGCTTTGAATTGGCCTGGAAGGTTGAATTCAGTTTTCAAATTTCTTGGCTTTTTTTCAATATGGTAATGGTGTTTGCAGCAGCTTTTGCACGTTTACAGCACTAGGGTTGGCTTCAGTATTTATGTTGGAAGGGAATTAGGGTACAAACTAGGTCAAAGATCCATGGAATTATGTTTTCAATGTTTGATTTCCAATCAAATCTTTTTGCACATTTTTTATTGATAAAGCTTGCCAAACATGGAGATTTTTGCCTCTTTGATGGATGCATGAAATTTCCAGCTTGCCCTGATCTTATTTGCTTCACAAAAGATTTGAAAAACATATCTTGGTATTTTCCTACATTTAAATGAATTAAATGAATTAATAATCAATTAAAAATCCAAATAATTAATAAAAACAAGAAAATAACTCAATTTAAACTCAATGGGTCGTGCATAGGCCTTGGACAAAGATTCAAGAAGAAATATGAGGCCCATTAGCAAAAATGATGTGTTTTAGGCAAAGTTGACTTTTGCAAATTCCCAAAAATTTCCCAACTTCTCCAATGCATATCTTGCTCAATTTTGATCCTATGAACATGTGCTTGGACATTTTGGAAAGGTCTTGAAGTCCTCTAACCAATGCCTTTGGTCCCATGTCATTTGGATTTACCAATCTCAAGTTATGGTCTTTGACTTAAAGTGCATTTTTGTTGACTTTTGAAATTGACCTATAATGTAGAAATTGATAACTTTTTGTGAGAGCATTTATTGGACTTGGAATGTGAAGATGAGTTGTAGGAAATGTCATCCCCTTCAAAATGAGCATTGGATGGGATTTTTCTGATGAACCATGAAAAAGTTATGCCTTGGTGAAGTTACAATTGACTTTTCAACTGTCCAAAAATAGAAACTTTTGCATCCTTGATGATTTTTGAGCCAATCTTGTGGAATCCTGATCAAGACTTGATCAAATGATGATTGTGGCTTCAAAATAAGATGTTGACCAAAATTTTTGACTTTTGACTGTAAAATGACCATTTTACCCCTACAGTTGACTATGAAGCAAATGAGGCTTTTGACTGTACAATTTGATGCTGTGAGTCTTGTAGCTTGGCATGTAGATGCTTGACAATGTATATAAGCATATGGGACTTGATTGAGCCACTGAAAACCTCAAATTCCTTGCAAGAACCAAAACCCTAATTTTGACTGGCTTAGGAGGATGTTTGACTGGACAACCCCTTGATCCATTTGAAGACTGATCTTGACAAATCTTGAAGAATATGGGAGGGCAAATTTTGGGGTACAATTGTTGCCCCTGTTCAATCTTTTTAGACCTGAGGATGTAGATTGGCTTGCGTGCCTTTCGTGATCCGAAGGTGGAAGATGATTGAACACTAGAGTGCCCAGAAATTTGCACTCACATAGTGGAGTATCAGCAATGTGATGTCGGGAATGGGCTTACAGATTCCATTTGGAGATATGATGGTGGATAGGAGGATGGGCTTATAGATTCCATCTGGAGATGTGACAGAACCTTGTTGGGAATGGGCTTATAGATGCCATTTGGAAATGAAATGGATAGTTGAATCTGAATAAGAAATAGAATAGATTCCGTGTCTGGAGCATATCTAGTCTGTGTCTAATTGCTGACGTCTGAACGAGTAGTAGAATGACCGCCGTGTCTGGGGTATATCCATACTGCATCTGAATGAGTGGCAGAATGTTATCTGAGTCTGGATCATATTTGGAATGTCTTTTGAAGGAAATATGGACTAAACAATAGAATAGCCTCTGGGTCTGGAGCATCTCTAAGTTGTCTTTAGGAGTTTGAATTTGAATAAGCAGTAGAATAGTATCCATGTTTGGAGCATCTCTAAGCTATATCTCAAAGGAAATTTGAATAAGTATCAGAATGTAGCCATATCTGGGTCGCATCTGAACCATCTCTAGAAGGGAATCTGGAATAAGTATCAGAATGTAGCCATATCTGGGTCGCATCTCAACCATCTCTAGAAGGGAATCTGGAATAAGTATCAGAATGTAGCCATGTCTGGATCGCATCTGAACCATCTCTAGAAGGGAATCTGGAATAAGTATCAGAATGTAGCCATGTCTGGATCGCATCTGAACCATCTCTAGAAGGGAATCTGGAATAAGTATCAGAATGTAGCCATATCTGGGTCGCATCTGAACCATCTCTAGAAGGGAATCTGGAATAAGCAATAGAATAACATCCGCATCCGAAGCATCTCTAAGCTATCTCTGAAGAATCTGAATAAGCAAAAGAACAACATCCATGTCTGGAGCATTTCCCAGCTATCTCTGAAAGGAAACTCTTGAATAAGCAAAAGAATAGCATCCATATCTGGAGCATTTCTAAGCTATATCTGAAAGGAAACTCTTGAATAAGCAAAAGAATAGCATCCATATCTGGAGCATTTCCAAGCTATCTCTGAAGAGAAAATCTGAATAAGAAAAAGAATAGCATCCATATCTGGAGCATTTCCAAGCTATCTCTGAAGAGAAAATCTGAATAAGAAAAAGAACAGCATCCATATCTGGAGCATTTCCAAGCTATCTCTTTAATCTCTTTAATGTAGATATGCCCTAGCTAGATACAAGTATCAAATCTACAATCAATCGCTCACAGATATGCCCTGGCTAGATACAGGTATCGAATCTGGAACTGCGACAGTTGATAGTAATCATCTTTGGATTGACCTTTTCCTGAAAAGGCAAAACATCAGTTGTATGCAATGTCATGATGTATGAAATGCATGACGTCATGATGTTCAAAAATGAGATGGTGTCGTATGCACTTTATCATGTATGTAAGCAGGATGTATGAAATGTGAAATGTCTATGAACGTATTTTCGTCTAGGAAAATAAATCCTTGACGAATGCCGGGAGTTTGTTGAATCCTGGGCTGATGTTGAAGAGTAAAGTTCTTCGTTTCTGTTGAGGATGAAGGTTGCAAGAATAGACCGGTAGGAGAAGATGACTCCGTTGGGGAATAAACTTGTTGGAGAGATTACTTTGTGGGGAATTACTCTGTGGGAAGAGATGCTTCACTGAGATTTGATGATAACTCCGCTGGGGATTCCGTTGATAAGTTAGGTTGGAAGATTTGATGAACTCCGCTGGGGGATAGGAAGAACTTCGCCGAAGACGATCTTTCCGTTGTAATTAGCTGATGATAACCCAGTTATAAACTCTGGTGGGGAATAACCTTCTGAATAAAGCTGGGGAAAGCGTTCGTACTCTGTAGGGGATAAGCTTCTAGAATCTACTGGGGATAAGCTTCCAGAATCTACTGGGGAGATTGATTCAACTCTCCTGGGGAGACTTTTGGATTGCACTGGGGAATGGCTCCACTGGGGTGTCTGGTATTCCACCGGGGAACAATCTTATATTAAGACTCCCGGGGATGCTTGTTGAGGATCATATGTATACTCTGCTAGGGAATGTTGAGATCTTATGGGGATACCCAACTTCCTTGGGGTTAACAGTAGACTAACTCTGCTTGGGGAGAGCGTTGCTGACTTGCTAGGGATACTGTGCCTTTTTAGGGCTGACGGGAGACCAACTCTGCTCGGGGGAGAGCATTGCCAAATCTTGTCTTACTCTGTGGGGAGTGAAGATATCCGGGTTACATTCTTCATCCGAATATACCTTGGTACCTTGGTGGACAGAGCAGCTAGATCGTTCAGACAATTCTCATTGCCCCAGTTTCTGCAGGAAGATACCTGTGGAGGTCTTGATAACTGCCGTTTTGACAAATCTTCTTCTGGTAGGTAAGTGACAAGATGACGGGACATAGTCGTTGCTTTGATCCCTAATTTTTGCCTGGACCGTCTTTTCGGGTTTTCAGTCCACCGGGATACCCATTTTTGCCCAAGCCGCCTTTTCAGGTTTTCGACTTGCCGGGTGTACAGATTTTTCATTTCATCCTATTTTTGCCCGAACCCTTTTGGTTCGCCGGTAAGCCCTTATTTTTGCCTAGGTGTGTCAACCTAGAGGGTCCTTGATTATGCGTAGTATTTTTTCGACTATGTCCACGCTCTCAGGATGTAGGGAGGTGCCCCTATTGTTGTGTTGCTATGTGACCAGAAGATCTTCGTTTGATTAAGCAAGATTCGTAGCTGGAATTCGTGTCCAATGCCCCAAGTGATCCAGATGGAGGCTTGCCCCAAGCTGGTTGGCCTTTTGAGAGATTCTCCGAATCTTGACTTAACTGCCCCAGATGATAGACCATGATCATGCCAGGATCTTGGTCGGAAGTGCTTTTGTTCACTAGATATTCGTCGTGCGAATTTCTCTGTTGTTCGAACAAATAGTCATATGCAAGCAATATTATATTAAAAATGCAAAGCTTATGTCTGTCTTGAAGTTTTTGAAAATGCAGTTTTTTTTCATAAAACAAGTGAATTTTTTTGTAAACTGTGATGTCAACTCGTTATTTTACCGCAAGCCTTAAGGAGTCAGGATACCTCTCGTAACAGTATGCTTTCGAACTAACCCATGATTCAGCTAGAACTTTTTGAGGGTTATAACGTGGCCTAGTTCACGGTTTAAGAAACAAAGGATAAAGGCTCAAATTTTTTGTACCCACCCGCTCTTCGTGATGTTCTTCAAACCTAAACTCAGTTGATCGTGTGTTAGACCTTGTTTGAGTCTTTGTCCTGATGTTCCAATGATGGTTCAGATATTGACAGTTTATTTTGAATAGGCAGTCATTTCTTTTTTGTTGAGGGTTTGTAGGACCTCTTTCTTTTTTATTTCATCATCCCTGTTTTTTGCCTGAACTGTTTCTTTTGTGAATACAGTCCGCGGGATGCCCCAATTTTGTAAGTCTCCTTCATAGGTTTTGACTTATTGGGCTTTTGTTTTGATAGACAACGACTTCCTGTCTTTATGATTATTCAGAACCATCACTGTCTTTTGTTTTGGAAAGACTCCTTTGATGCTATTTGTTGTGCACTTGGATCAACTGAGAGAACTACCCTGCCCTAGGTTATGATTAAGGGTTTTAATTTTTGAAAAGAAAAACTCCTACTTCTTTGGCTCGAAGGGGTTGACGAGGGATTACGTTCCTTATTACTCCAGTGTTTAGGAATTGAAACAATGCATGTACCTCATCAGCGGGGTCTGTTCAAAAGCATACTGTAAATTGTGGTATCGTTTTCGTCATCCTCCCTCAAGAGGCTTAGAATTTAATCGAGAGTTGACATCACAGAAACATGAAAGCTATTTTGAATATAATGAATACGAATAGATTAATTCAGGACAGACATATGCAATGCATTAATGGAATAAAAGAGTTTTCTATAACATTAATTGTTTGTATAAGCAAAGAAAAATACAACTCGGAAATTCAAATAAAACAAAAGCCTTCAATGATTTAGCAAAGGAGCATTGATTATGTTTGGAGTCTCTGGTGCTTCAAAATGAATCTCTTGGGGGTCAATCATGTCTTGAACCTTGTTCTTCAGAGCCCAACAGTTGTCCGTAGTATGCCCCGGGCTATCAGAATGGTATGCGCACCTTTCGTTGGGATGATAGTTAGGAGCAGAAGTGTTTGGATTCCGAAGAGGAGCCCTTAAGGTAATCAGCCATGCCTTCAACAATTGCTGTAGTGCTTAATCCAGTGTCATGTTGATTTTAGTGAACTGTCGTTTGGGTGCGACCTCCTTACGTTACTGCCCCTGTCTTTACTGAGCAAGCATATGATTAGAGATCTGGGTTGCCCCTACCTATTGATCATGACGGCTCTTTTTACCATGCACAGCGTTGGACTCTTTTTTCCCAGTGTAAGGCTTTTTGTGAATATTAGAAGATGTGGCCTCTTGAATCTTCCCAGCCTTGATACCAGCTTCAATCCTCTCCACGATCAAAATCACATCTGTAATCCCAGCAGAAGAATTACCAATCAGATGGTGGAAGAACGGATCAGACCGGGTCCCTAGGAACATATAAACGAGCTCACGGTCAGTCAAAGGCGGCTGCACCCTTCCAGCCAGGTCTCTCCACCTTTGCGCATACTCCTTAAAACCTTCACCCGTCCCAAGTGACATACCCTGGAGTTGGGTACGTGTGGGAGCGAGGTCGGAATTATACTGATACTGCTTGTAAAATTCAGTAGCCAAGTCCTCCCAGTTACGAATACTGGTTCCATCCAGCTGATAGAACCATTCGAGTTGAGTCCCTGAAAGACTTTCCTGGAAGAAATGGATCCATAGATTCTTGTAAACAGTGTAAGGTTGGATCTTCCTTACATAGGATCTGAGATGCAGCTTAGGACAGGAAGCCCCGTCGTACTTCGCAAAGGCAGGCGCCTTGAACTTGTGAGGGATCACCACCCCAGAAGATAAGCCTAGGTCTCCAAAGTCCAACCCGGGCACACGTTGAATCTCCATAGCATTTAACCGGTCCTCCAGCTGTTTGTACCTGTCCTCAGCAGGGGGGTACTGTTCATCATTGAAATCTGTCTCGTTGTCGGAGACCACGGGACTAGGGACCTCTCCTTGTGGACTGTCCTTCCCAACAGATGGGGTAGTCAGCTCAGCCTCATTTTGTGATCCATTCCCAGATTTGCGTCTAGGGTTGAACATCACAGTCCTCTTCTTCTTCTTCTTCTTCAAGAGCAGAGTCTTGAAATCCTGTTGACCCTGGGCTAGGCTCATAACCATCTCTTGGAACTGGGCATTCTGGGCCTGGAGGGCCTTGATAGCTTGTTCGTTGGATGATTCAGGATTCATGATGATTGCTGAAATAAACAGCGAAGAAGGTAAGTGACCTGTAACAAGGGTACCTGTAATGCAATGATATGTATGTATATGTATGCAATGTTTTCAAGGATCTCGTGGGGTCAACAAGAAAATTGTTAGCATTTGAATCTGGTAGCTTAATTGAAGGAACTTCATGTTGTTGAGAGTCCTTCTCCAAGAGTCAAAGCTCACCATATCCAGTGGGTCATAGCCCCTGACTCAAGTTATCAACCTTGGCTAGAGGAAAATAAATCCCCTTTTTCCCCTTGCTATACATTCTGGTTCATCATGACCTGCATCACAAGCCCTTGAGATCCTTGAAATGGGTTAGTCCTTATGCAGGATGTATGCAATGGTATGATGTTATGCTATGCATGGAGTGATGTAAGTAGGCCCTGTAATGAGTCCCAATTGAGGACTGTAAACAAAACCTGCAAGGAACTCGTGTTGTTAGATAACAAGTATGCAAGTAGTTCAAGTTAGAAGGCACACAAGTCACACAGAGAGCCCTTAGAGTTTAGGCCAGCATGAAGTTTAGGTACTACCCTCTTTCAGTTGCGTTGGTTAAGACCTGTCCTATCAAAAGTAACCGGGTTTTAGAGGATCCCAATATCACTGACTACCCTCAATCGGTCATAACTCCAGCGTCGCAATATTTTCTTGCGGCCGGAACCATCGCGAGAGTTTAGCCTCAATGGGTGTAGCATACTGCTACTGTTCTATGGCCAAGTTGGGTCAAATTAGGGTTCTAAGGTCAGTTGGTGCTTAATGACTCCTCAGAAGACACATATTCTCCTCGTTGCAACACAAGGGATATCGGTACAGACCAAGGTGTCACACCAACGTAGCCACTGCTTCACCCGTGTCGGTCTACGCCGGACAGGTCCCTCACAGCTTATGCTACCTAAAAGGGTATCCCCAGATCCGGGTTAGGATCCATGAAACTCCGATGCAATGCCCACAAATATAAAGCAATCAAAGCAAGCAATTGAAAACATAAGTATGATCTAATCCTAAGGTACACCTCATTTTATAAGTATCCCAAGCAGAGTCGCCAGTTCTGTGATCGGTGGAAATAGAACTGACTATTTTGGAATGCTGGTTCGCGAAATGTCGCGGTAAGCAAGAGTCGCCACCGTCTTTTATGTTCTCCAACATGGAAAGGACAAAAGCACAGCAAAATTCCTTCTTTGAGAATGTTTCTCGGTTCGGGAGGTAGATTTATAGAAAGGGAAGGTGTTAGCACCCTTTCTATCCGTGGTTATCCCCGGGCTCTTAGGTACTTGCTCTTATGTTTTCAAAAATTTGTTTGCTTTTCAAGTGTGTGTGGGTTTTGAAAAAGTTTCGTTTGAAAAATTTCTAGGTAACTCTTGTATCTGTCCTCAAGAGTGTATGAAAAATTTGTTTGAAAACTTTTTGAAAGTGTCGGTGTGAAAAGTATTTTTGTTTGTTTGAGAGAGCAAGCACCTATGAGAAATCTACCTACTCTAAGGAATTAGGCTGTGTAAGAGTCCTTTAGATAGTGCTATCCCACCATTGAGAGGTAGGTAGCACCGTCGTTGGAGTTATTCGGGTCAATTCGATTATTAGGGACAGTGTGGTCACCGAAGCAATAGTAGGACACCTTAGAAGTAACCCTAATGTCCTAGATCCTTTTTTATCCGAGGCAACCGTTTCGAGGCAACTGGATCTTAGACAGGAGGGAAACCTCTAAGACACCCTATACTTGACGACCACGTTCGAGGCAACGAGTGAGGCGTACCCTAAGAGTGGCATGTGCTTGTGTGTTCAATTCAGTTTATGTTTATCTTTGATCATGCATTTGTGAGCTACAGATTGGTTTTATTTGTCATTCAGTCTTTCATGCATATTAACAGTTAAGAGTGCGGAAAATAAAGTGCGGAAATGTAAATTTACGCTATTACAAGGCGCGGGTCTATACATCGCCAAAAACATAACCCGTTTTGGAAAATAAATGCGGAAAGTAAAGAAAGCGGTAAATCCTAATTAACTATTATATCCTTGGAAACAATTACATAAATAATCCAAATAAGAATAATGTGGGAAAAGAAATTAGAATCGGGACGTCCTTAGGGTTTTGACCCTTTTGAGAAATAAAGAAATTAGTTTGGTCCTTTTTTGAAATTAAATCTAATTTACTAATTAGTTAATTAAAAGAAAAATGTTTTTTTGTGTTTTTTAAGTCTTTAATAAAAATAAAAATAAGAAATTAAAAGTCAAAATGAAAACCCTAATTCTAAATTTATTTTATTTATTGTAAAAAAGTTAAAATTAGACCTAATTTAAACTAAGGTAATTAATTTACATTTTTTATTTACAAAAATAATAATTAGTAAATAAGAATAATGATAATAAGAAAATATGATTGAAAATTGTCAAACCCTAATTCTACATGATTTTTATTTATTTATGGAAAAAATATTAAAGTTGCCCTAATTAAACAAATAAACTACTTAATTACAATTTATTTACAAAATAATTAATAGTGAAAATAATAATATTTACATTTTTTATTCTCTGAATTTATTATATAAAAAAAAATTAATTTGTTAATTAATCAAATAATAATAATAATAGTTAAAAGAATTAAAGGGACAAAGAAAAAAAATAAATAGCAAACCAGGGGGGGTGTGATGGCCCATGTATGGAGGTTTAGCCTGGAAATTTTGGCCCAATAAGCCAAGCATGTGTTGACTTTTGTAATGGTCCACGTGCATGTTGACTTGGAGCATGGTGTTCAACCATCCCTGGCCTTTGGATTCACCTTTGTGTCCACTTGGCATGCTGATCTGTGAGGTGTATGATGGAATTCTGGACAAGCGCTGCATTAGAACATATTATGAAAAAATAGAACAAGCGTTTGGGGGACCTGGGAATCAAACCCAGGTCCCAATGGTCATTGGACAGATCACCCACCACTAGGCCATCACGCTGCATTTGTAAACATAACAAACCCTGAATATATTATTAAATCATTAGTGCATGTATTGTAAAACAACAAAAAGCGCGCGCCATTTGAATTATCCATTAGCACACTGACAACGCATCATCGTCCTCGTTGAACTCCTGCAAAACAAAGCAAATAGCGGGGGTTTTTAACCCCAACTAAACAGGACGGCGAAAAATAAAGAATAGAGATATGCTCTATATAAATTGGGCGCGATGGTTGGATTTAGTTCGTATTGATCTCCTGAGTTCAACCATGGGTGTCATGAAGCGTGATTTTTCCTATTCTAAAAAGCCCCAAATCAAGAGCTTGGAAACCCTAGAATTCGTTAATGGCGTTTTCTGTTTTAGGGCGCCATAATCAAATTAACCTGTACCATTAGCTTCAGGGAGGTTCTAGCAATGCAAAGCACACAACCAATCACATTAGTAATGCATGAATTATGATTTACGATTATGAAAATATAACCAAACCGTGTGACTTATTCTGGCGTGTTCTTGGAGTGTTAAGGCTTGTTTTTTATTGCAATCCATTCCTGAGTGTCCCAGCAATGTATTGGAATCAAGAAAGGGCTTTGAATTGGCCTGGAAGGTTGAATTCAGTTTTCAAATTTCTTGGATTTTTTTCAATATGGTAATGGTGTTTGCAGCAACTTTTGCACATTTACAGCACTAGGGTTGGCTTCAGTATTTATGTTGGAAGGGAATTAGGGTACAAACTAGGTCAAAGATCCATGGAATTATGTTTTCAATCTTTGATTTCCAATCAAATCTTTTTGCACATTTTTGATTGATAAAGCTTGCCAAACATGGAGATTTCTGCCTCTTTGATGGATGCACAAAATTGCCAGCTTGCCCTGATCTTATTTGCTTCACAAAAGATTTGAAAAGCATATCTTGGTATTTTCCTACATTTAAATGAATTAAATGAATTAATAATCAATTAAAAATCCAAATAATTAATAAAAATAAGAAAATAACTCAATTTAATCTCAATGGGTCGTGCATAGGCCTTGGACAAAGATTCAAGAAGAAATTTGAGGCCCATTAGCAAAAATGATGTGTTTTAGGCAAAGTTGACTTTTGCAAATTCCCAAAAATTTCCCAACTTCTCCAATGCATATCTTGCTCAATTCTGATCCTATTAACATGTTCTTTGACATTTTTGAAAGGTCTTGAAGTCCTCCAACCAATGCCTTTGGTCCCATGTCATTTGGATTTACCAATCTCAAGTTATGGTCTTTGACTTAAAGTGCATTTTTGTTGACTTTTGAAATTGACCTATAATGTAGAAATTGATAACTTTTTGTGAGAGCATTTATTGGACTTGGAATGTGAAGATGAGTTGTAGGAAATGTCATCCCCTTAAAAATGAGCATTGGATGGGATTTTTCGGATGAACCGTGAAAAAGTTATGCCTTGGTCAAGTTACAGTTGACTTTTCAGCTGTCCAAAAATAGAAACTTTTGCATCCTTGATGATTTTTGAGCCATTCTTGTGGAATACTGATCAAGACTTGATCAAATGATGATTGTGGCTTCAAAATAAGATGTTGACCAAAAATTTTGACTTTTGACTGTAAAATGACCATTTTACCCCTACAGTTGACTGTGAAGCAAATGAGGCTTTTGACTGTGCAATTTGATGCTGTGAGTCTTGAAGCTTGGCATGTAGATGCTTGACAATGTATATAGCCATATGGGACTTGATTGAGCCACTGAAAACCTCAAATTCCTTGCAAGAACCAAAACCCTAATTTTGACTGGCTTAGGAGGATGTTTGACTGGGCAACCCCTTGATCCATTTGAAGATTGATCTTGACAAATCTTGAAGAATATGGGAGGGCAAATTTTGGGGTACAACAGTGAGCATATAGAAATTGGATTAAAGTCTGAGAAGATTCAGTCTGTTAATACTGGTGCTTCTACTAGTGGTGGTAGAAAGAAAGTATTTGGCGGTTACCCTAAGAAAAAGGAAGGTGAGACCAATGTTGTGTACGATCGAAGGGACCAGAGAAAAGAGGAATGACATGTAAATGCTGTAATCATCTATGTTGCTCATCTAGCACCTAAGCAATAACATCAGGGCCAGTATCAAAGACTTCAGAATGCTCCAAGGCAACCGAGAAAGTTTGATCCGGTGCCTATGCCTTATTCTAAAATACTCCAGCGCTCCTCGACAATAAGTTGGTTGAGAAAAGGACTATGCCTACTTATGTCGGGAAACTCCCTCACAATTATGACTCTAATGCAAGATGCAAATTCCATTCTAGAGGAATAGGGCACACGGTGGAAAACTATGTGGCATTGAAGTATAAGGTGCAAGATTTGCTAGATACAAAGGCCATTCAATTCGATCCACTGCTAGGGCTTAATATTATTCAGAATCCAATGCCACCTCATGTTGGGGAAACCGTCAATGCCATATCCGAAGTTGAGGATGTTGATTTGGTTTTGGATGTGGATAAGGTGGTTACTCCTTTGCTTTTCGTCAAAGAACAAATGTTCAAGAGAGGTGTTTATCCAGGATGCAATTCAGACTATTTTGATTGTGTGTTTCAACCTGAGGGTTGTGCCAAGCTGATAGCAGGTATCAAAAATTGATTAATGAAGGTGAGCTTCATTTTGATAAGACTGTCAAAAGAGGGAAAAACATAAAAGATACTGATCTGATTTTTATCTCATTTATCCCTACTAATCTGAATTCTCCGGTCAAACCGATACCTCTTCTAATTACTACGGCTGGTCCTATCCCTAATACAAGTGATAAGGCTGTAGGGTGGTGTTGTACCCAAAAAAATTTCCTCTCAATTCTTAAGGGTTTTCTTACAAAGATTCTCAGGATTTAAGCTTGCACAAGTACATTGGTATTTTCCAATACCAAAATTAAAAGGAAACTGTAAAAAAGGGAGAAAACAGATAAAAATAACATTTTGACAAAAGTTGGAGAAAAACAAGTGTCCTTCGATTCAACACCCTTCGATTGGACTTTTCACCCCCTTCGACTGCTCAAAAGTTACTGCTAGCGTGCCTCTTTTGTCTAGGCATGTGACTTCTTATTGCAGGCTTCGTTTGTGCCTCTTGCTGCCTACATGCTTGCTTTGAGTACCAATTTTGCTGCCACAAGTACCCCATGCAGGGCAAGCCTTTCGATTCACCCAGCATGCTTCCTGTATGCTCGCTTTAAGTACCAAATTTGTTGCCATAAGTGCCCCCTAGAAGGCAAGCCTTTTGATTGGACAAGTATTCTGACGACATGCTTGTAATCGAAAACCATGACTTGCTGGCCACATATGGCCCCTGCAAGGCAAACCCTTCGTTTAGACACAAGTTCCTGCATACAAGCTTTCGTTTGGGCATTCACCTCCTGCATGCAAGTTTCAGTTGAGCAAGGGCTTCATGCCACTTGGGTTACATCTTTCATTTTGGTATTGAAGTCTCCTTCGATTCAGAAGGAAATTATCTGCTGGAGGCTTTCTTCGTTTTAGAAGGAATTTAGCTTCTGAAAGCTTCCTTCGATTTAGAAGGAAATCATCCTCTGAAGGCTTCCTTCGACTCAGAAGGCCTTGGCCTTCTGAAGGTTCCCTTCAATTGCATCATTGGCCCCTCACATGTTCGTCTTGGATTCACAAATTTTCGATTGGATGAATGGCTACCTTCCCGTGACTTTCGATTTCATCATCATGTTTGCTTCAAATGCGCCTTCATATCACCTTCAAATCCATCTGCAAACCCTTCAATACGCCATAGTGCTGCATTATGACACACAACCTGATGGCCCATTCGAAGGACTTGCCATTGTTGGGGAATATTTGTTTTTGCTTACTTTGGAGTCTGGTCGAAGGTTTGGGCCTAAGTAATCAAAATCAAGAGGACTCAAAATGGCATATTCAGCTAAAGAGGGACATTCGAAGAACATACAATTGGTCCATTCGAAGGACACATAACTAATGGGAATGAATGTTGTTCTAAGTCTGGTCGAAAGGTGTAGAAAGATGGAGGATTCGACTCAAAAGATCAAGTTGAACATTTAGACCCATAGGCTAGGCCACGTGTTTTCCCTTTTCAGGCCTCAAACCTATTGATTCACCCTATAATTAATTGTTTATGCAAGTTAAAATAGGCCTTTTACCCATTTGCTGACCAATACCACTTGCACTTAATATCATAATGCTACCTTTTAGAAAAGTTTGTCTTGAGCCTTGTGCCTGTTTTCCTTCAGAAGGAAGCAATCCATCTGAACCATTCATCTTTCTTTTATGGCACAAGTTGGACACTTACTTTCCAGATGAGCCTTGTTTTATTATTTTTGCTCCCCAAGCTTCCCAAAAACCTTTCTCTATAAATAGAGAGTTCATTTTCACAAAGAAGAGGAGGAAAAAAATAAGAAGAGGAGGGGAACGTATCTTCAAAATTATCACACACCATAAAATTCCCAAACACTTCAACACTTGTAAAATCAAAAACCCAGAATCATTGTTATCTCCTTCGATTCTGAAGAACAGCACATTCCAGTTTCCTTCGAATCAAGGAACATCCTACTTGTTCCTTCCTTCGAATCCAGCAAAGAAGGACATTTTACTTGTTTTTGTTCTTTCGAATCCAGTGTCAAAGACCCACTCTTGGTCTTTTCCTTTGAATCCATAGGTATTCAAGGAAACCACTTAAAAGTCCAACACACACTCCAGCCTCCAGCAAGGTAAGTCATTCTTAACGTTTTGCCCTTCGTTTCCAACATAGCATGTAAATAAGTTTTCTTTTTCGTTTCAAACATGAATATACTATTTTCTTCTTTTTGTTTTCACTCCTTTAATATATGTCATGGCTACCAATCTTCTTGGCTTCTGCTCTTTGTACATTTAAATACTCTTTAAAGAACTAATTTAGCCTTAAGATGATGTTGGCATGGCGCTGGACCATGTTGCTATTCAAACTCAAACGAAAGAAACAAGAGACAGAAAAGTTAGAAACGAAGCCTCTGGATTCCATACTAACCTTCAGCCCAATCAAAAGGCACAACATGCTGGCCTCCAGGCCCCAATCGAAAGCCACAACATGCTGGCCTCCAGGCCCCAAATTAAAAGTCATGCCTTCACCCCTTTTCAGGCCAGATCGAAGAGAGCCAGAAATGGAAAAATCGAAGGGTTTGCTTCCCTAAATCGAAAGATCCATTTTTCTTGCTTTTACTTTATTTTTACGTTTATATTTTCATGTAATTCAATATGGTTGTAATAGTGTAGGATTTATTTTTTTGCACTCTTTTATTACTTTCATATAAATGTTAGTAATTAGGTGTGTATGGCAAGATAAAATCAACAAGTAGACAACCCAAAAATCAAAGGCAAATGCATGCAACCAAACGAACTTGCACACATGCACCCTTAGGGTAATTCCACTTGTTGCCTTATAAAAATGGTCATGTTATGTGTGTGGGATATCTTAGAAAAAACAATCACAAATACAAGATCATAGTCCCTCGATGACACTAATAATGTTACCTTAAAAATGATCTTAGTCCCTCAAAGAGAAATGCTAAGATGTCTCACAACATTCATGACTATACGATGACCCACGCCCGTCCCTTTACATCCAAAGATAAGACTTCTTAATAAATCAATGGTAAGATAGCAATATCAAAGGAAATGAATAAATGAACTAAGACTTTTGAGTAGGTAGATTGTTCCTAGTTGCTTGCTCATTTTCAAATCAAACACTCTTGCTTATTTTCAAAAAAAACACCAACACTTTCAAAAAACTTCCAAAACCTTTTTCCTAACATGAAATATTTTCAAAAGCTCAACACTTTGAATACGTTCTTACGAACGATAACTATTACAAAGTTTGCCTAAAACGATGGCGCCTTTTCAAAATACTTTCAAAAAAACCACAAAACATATTTTCAAACAAAAGCAAGTGATCTAGAAAGCAACTAAGAGCCCATAGATAACTATGGATGAAAAGGGTGCTAATACCTTCCCTTTTCATAATCTACCCCCCAAACTGAGAAATAATCTCAAAGGCCTTTCCTATTCTTTTTAGCCTTTCCTTTTGGATAAAAGAAAAGTAGGTGGCGACTCTTACTAACTGCAACATTTGCGATAAAACGCAAAACATTCAAGTCAGTTCTCCCACTGCATCACAGAACTGGCGACTCTGCTAGGGAAAATCTTAAAAGTGGGATTACCTTAGGGCTAGATCACATTTACTTGTTTTATTTATTTGACTTGCTTGTTTTACATTTTTAGTTCCTTGATTGGGCTTGCTTTGATCCTCTACCCGAATCTGGGACACCTTTTTAGATAAGTAGCAATAGATTATGGAAATTGTACGGCATAGATCGATATGGTTGAAACAATTGCTACGTTAGTGTGACGCATTTGTTGGTACCGGTACCTCTTGTGTTGAATCAAGGAGAATACGGGGCCGCTGAGCAGCGCCATAAACCACTAAGTGACCTTAGAACCTTAATTGAACAACTTGGCCAATAGGACGTAGTGAGATAACCGGTTTCGGTGGAAAGATGAAAATTGGTTGATAATCGATACTACACTCATTGAGACCGAACTTTTGGGATATCTCAGCTGGAAGAAAAGATTGATTGTGCTGAGACAACACCTAAAAGAAAGGTCAGTGATATTGACATCCCTTAGAACCCAGTTAATATTAACTTGGAAAGGTTGAGCCAACTAAACTTCAAGAGGGTACTTACCTATAAGACTCCATGCAAGCCTAAACCTAAGGATTTGTTTTGCCTTGCGTGTATATGATTACTTGTACATAACATCATAAACATCATAACATCATACACATTCTCACTAACCATTTCAAGGATTTAGGAATTTATCTTTGTTTTTTGTTTTGTAGGCCATGAACTCCATCCAAAGAAACACCATCCAAATCAGCTTCGTGAAAGCACACCCTTAGCTCCAAGAGTTAGCATCAAGGGTTCCCGGAAATTCTCCTTTTACCAAGAAATATGGTCTACTCCTCAGTTCGGATACCTCCAATTTCCAAGAGGAGATCTTGTGTGTGCTCTTCCAATTCTTTGATCCCAAACATCATTGCTTCACCTTTCCTGACTATCAGTTGGTACCTACACTAGAAGAGTTCTCTCTACTATTAGGAGTGCCCGTGCTTGATCAGATACTGTTCACCACTCTAGAAGGGATTCTGAAACCTAAGGTCATGGCTAAAGCTTTGCATCTGAAGAGACTCGACATCATAGAAAATTGGGAGACAAGAAGCGGAGTCAGAGTGTTCCTAGCCAAATTTCTATTAGATAAGGCTCGTTCATTCTGGGAAGATATGGATTTTCAAGCTTTCGAAGACGTCCTGGCTCTTCTCATCTATGGTTTGGTTCTATTACCCAACTCGGACCAATTCATAGATGTTAATGCCATCAAATTCCTTCTCTCTCGTAATCCTATACCCACCTTGCTAGGAGACATCTTGCATTGTTTCCATACCTGCACCATGAAGAAAAGGGGTACTCTTTTGTGTTGTATTCCCCGACTTGCTAAGTGGTTTATTTCACACTTACGTCGGTCGACATCGAAGAACGAGCAAAGATTGATATGGTCTCAAAGGATGATGTCACTCACCCACTCTGATATCCATTGGTGTTCGAGATCCTTGGAAGATACTTCTATTATTGACTGCTGTGGGGAATTCCCTAATGTCCCTTTACTTGGCATTAGGGGAGGTATCACTTACAACCACTGCTTAGCTTTACGATAGTTTGGTTACGCTTGAAGGGATGGTCCACATGAGATGCTCATTCAAGGTTTGGTATTTAACTACGAGAACGACGATCAAAGCTACCATCAGAGGTTTATCCGAGATTGGAGGATGGTGAACAAGGTGGATAGAAAAATGCTGGGACACAAGAATTCCATTCCCCTTGAGCCTTACCTTTAGTGGGTACGAGCTCGTGCTCAGAAACTTATGATGCCTTATCCCTCCATCTTACCAGTCATCATGGAACCTGTGTTTGAAGGAGATATCCCATAAACTGTCCTCCATCCAGACATGCCCACTTCTCTTGAAGACTTGCAAAAGGGTTGGATTCAGCTTAAGGAAGAACGAGATACTTCTGAAGCTCAATTCTATGCTAGTGAGAAGAGGGTCTTGGAGCTTACGAAGCAACTACAAGAAGAGCAAAGTGTGAATGCCTACATTGCGCTGAAGAGGATGCGTTCAGTTTTTTATCTTAGAGGATTATTTTGTAAGCCCAAGATGCATGTTGTAATCTTTTCAAGTTAATTAATGAAAATTGAAGTTTGTTCATTCCTTTCTCTATGCAAATTTAAATTCCATAAATCCTTGAAATCATTTGCATATACATATTCCATGCATCATAACATGACAGGTTTCCGCATAACAAGTTTCCTTATCCTTCTGATGTTTATTTCAGCAAGATGGATCTAGAGAAAACTGTGAAGGATCTCCAAGAACAAAACTCTCAATTCCAAGAAACTCTACTGGACCTAGCCAAGGGGAAGGAAGACATGATGGCATTGTTGGCAGTCAAGAAGAAGCCCAAGAAGAAAGCTCTACTCAACATGGGTAGAAGGTTCAAGGAGACAGTCCATCAGATCCCAGTAGGAGAAGACTCATCTGAAGAGGATGAGAACCAGATTGGTGAGGTCAAGAGTAATCAAGTTGACTGTGTTAATGATCAAGCATCTGATGATGATTATTTTGACGAGCAGTATCCACCCGCCGATATCAAGTATAAGCAGTTAGAAGACAAATTGAAAGTTGTTGAAACCCAAGTCGTCCTTGGTTTAGATTTTGATGATTTGGGTTTGATCTTTGGGGTTGTCATTCCCCCCAAATTCAAAGTACCAGTCTTTGCAAAGTATGATGGAGTTTCTTTTCCAAAACATCACCTAAAGTCCTATGTGCGCAAGATACAGCCGCACACTGCAGATAGGAAACTTTGGGTTCACTTTTTCCAAGAGAGCTTGGCCAGAACGCAACTTGAATGGTTTTATCAGTTAGATGGTTCCCGTATCAATACCTGGGAAGATTTAGCTACCGCATTCTACCATCAGTATCAGTATAACACTGACTTGGCGCCAATGAGGGTTTAATTACCAGATATGACCATGGGGAAGAACAAAGGATTTAAGGAATATGCACAAAAGTAGAAAGACCTTACTAGTAGGGTTCAACCACCCTTGACTGACAAAGAGCACATAAACATGTTTATGGGCACTTTATCCAGTCCATTATTTAACTTGTTGGTAGGCTGTTCCTCCTCTGGATTCACCGAGTTAGTCTTAACTGGTGAAAGAGTTAAAAGCAGCATCAAAAGTGGAAAGATCTTTGTGGTGTATGCCTCCACCTTAAATCCTGTCAAGAAACCTTTTGTTGCAAAGAAGGAGATCAATGATGTGTATGGGGCAAGGGCCCATACCAATAAGAATGATCATTCGTCTGTTAATGTTGTCTTAATCTCCAATCCAACTCCCGCTCCAAGACCATCTGCTAATCATCAATGTTTCGAAACTACGAGAAGACAATTTACAAGGTTGGGCATGTCATTGTCTCAAGCCCTTACACATTTGCTAAAGGCTAATTTAGTGACATTATGCGATCCACCTGCCAACCCAGATACCTCTTCGCCAAAATTTAATTCGAACTCAAAATGTGCATACCATTCAAGCAGCCCCAGGCACGAGACTGACCAATGCTGGGCCTTGAAGAATAAAATCCAGGATTTGATTGATAACAAGACAATTGAGTTTGATCCTCCTCCAACTCCGAATGTAATCACCGCCCTTATGCTGAAGCATGATAAAGGTGTTAATGTTATTGAAGATACCATTTATGTTGCCATTGTCGAAGACTTGATTACTCCTTTGAATATCATCAAAATGAATCTGTTGAAAGCTGGGATTTTCCATGGCTGTGTAAAAGACTGTGTTTGTTGTACCCAATAACTCAATGGATGTGAAGGGCTGAAGAAAGACATTCAACACCTGATGTATAGCCATGAAATTCTATTTGAGAAGGCTCCGCTTGCAAAGAGTTTGACTAACAAATGTGAAGACCTCTTCATTATTACCATCTCAAACAAGCCTCTTCGGATCACCGCCAAAGGTCCTATTAGGATTTCAAATGAACCCGTTGTTGCTCCCTTAATAATTACCAATCCCGGACCAATTCCCTACTCTTCAAACAAAGCAGTACCATGGAATTATGGTGCTGAGGTGTTCTATCATGGGATTAAACTAGACGCTTGGATCGAAGAAGAAAAAGCTGATGATGTTAGTAACATAACTGGCTCAAGCAAAGTAAATCGAACTGGAAGAACATTTTCACCCAATATCCCACCACTAGTTGTTACAAAGGCGCCCATCCGCATTACTGCTGCCAAGCCAAGTACCGATACAAGAGGGGAGGAGAAGGTTGTTGAGCCGGTCGTAATAGAAGTACCCGCAAAGGACGTTGCTGATGAAGAACCCTCCGCTCGTGAGATGGACGAGATCTTGAAGATAATAAAAAGGAGTGACTTCAAGATTATGGAACAGTTGGGGAAAACCCCTTCTAAGATTTCGATGTTCTCATTACTACTCTGTTTCGATGCCCATGCTCGGACATTTATCAAATTCCTGAAAAAGGCTCATGTCCCCCATGAGACAACAATGGACCAATTTGAGAATTGTGTGGCTAGCCTGTCAGCTGATAATGGCTTGGGGTTTTCAGATGTTGACCTAACACCGCTTGGGAAGAATCACAATAAAGCTTTACATGTTTCTGTCAAGTGCAAAGGGACTACCTTAGCACATGTGCTATTTGACACTGGTTCTTCTCTGAATGTACTACCCAAGGGGGCATTAGACCATATAAACTGTGAAGGTTTAGTCTTAAAGCCAAGTGATATCATTTTAAGGGCGTTCGATGGATCAAAGAGGACAGTTCATGGGGAGGTAAATCTTCCAATCAAAGTGGGATCCCAAATCTTCAACTCCACCTTCTATATTATGGATATTAGTCTTGCTTATTCTTGTCTGTTAGGTTACCTGTGGATCCATAAAGTTGGGGCAGTAACCTCAACTCTCCATCAGAAACTCAAATATCCAGTTAAGGGAAGAATAGTCACCGTTTGGGGTGAGGAAGAGTTTATGGTAAGCCACCTTAACTCGTTCAAATACGTAGAGATGGATGGGAAATTCATTGAGACCCCATGTCAAGCCTTCAAAGTCATACCACCGATGGTTGCTACCACCAAGTGTTCCTCTGATGAACCCAAAGTTGTTAAAGTCGTGTCCAAGATGGTTTTAATCAAAGAAGCTCGTGTTGCTATTCAAGAAGGAAGTTGTGGTAATTAGGGGAAACTCCTCGATATTCCATTAAAAGACAACAATTTTGGTTTGGGATTCACCGCCAAAGCTCAGAAGGAAGTGAGGCGTGCGCGTGCAAGAAAGCCACCTCTCTGCATCAGGAGCCATGAAATTAATGTTGTGGGTGATTCAGATAAAGAAGCTTCATTTGAAGATTGGGTGTATCCAACTACAACGGAGCTGAAAAATTGGAATGCCAAGACTTCGTGGCGATCTCCTTCCTTGAGGAGTAATCTACTTGTTATTTTTCTTTCAATTCAAGAACATTTTGTCTGTAATATGTAACAATGTCTTTAAGCCATGTTTCTGGCCCGAGGCACTTTGGTCCATTTGTCAAGGGTTTTATTTATGTTCATCTAAATCATATGATCATTCAGTACATTGGACTATTTTGCATTAAAATATTTGTATTCATTATCTATCTTTTCTTTCAAATACATCTTTCAAAGTAGCCATGTATCTTACATGCACACATACACACTCTTGCAGGTCCTCATCAACTCTGGATCTTGTTGCTAATGACTCTACCATTTTCGACTATGACTTAGAATATCCAATTAACCAAGCCGAAGACGAAGGCAAGGAAGATTGTGATATACCAGGAGAACTAGCCAGACTTCTATTATAAGAGGAAAAAGCTATTCAGCCGCACGAAGAGTCAGTTGAAGTCGTCAATCTGGGTACTGAGGCAGATAAGAAGGAAATCAAGATCGGTGCTAACTTGGAAAGCAATGTCAAGAGCATGTTGGTTCAGATGTTGCATGATTACATGGAAGTATTTTCTTGGTCTTATGAAGATATTCCAGGGTTAGATACCGACATCGTATTCATCATCTGCCGATAAAAGAAGAATGTCCTCCTATCAAACAAATGGTTCATCGCATGAGGCCTGTTATGTCTGAGAAGATCAAAGCTGAAGTAATGAAACAGTTTGATGCAGGGTTCCTAGCCGTGACATCCTATCCCCAATCGGTTTCCAATGTGGTTCCAGTGCCTAAAAAGGACGGAAAAGTTCGCATGTGCTTAGAATATAGGGATCTGAATAGGGCAAGCCCCAAGGATGACTTCCCTCTACCACACATTGACGTCTTGGTCGATAATACTGCTCAGCATAAAGTCTTCTCTTTTATGGATGGCTTCTCAGGCTATAATCAGATAAGGATGGCTCCCGAAGACATGGAGAAGACCACTTTCGTTACGCAATGGGGAACCTTCTGCCATAAGGTCATGTCGTTCGGATTGAAGAATGCAGGGGCAACATATCAAAGGGCTATGGTAGCTTTGTTTCATGACATGATACATCATGAGATATAGGTCTATGTGGATGATATGATTGCCAGATCACAAACTTAAGAGGAACATCTCAATCACCTGTACAAACTATTCGGAAGGCTGAAAAAGTACAAGTTATGGTTAAACCCTAACAAATGCACATTTGGGGTACGATCTGGAAAGCTTCTAGGTTTTGTTGTCAGCAATAAAGGTATTGAAGTTGATCCTACCAATGTGAAGGCCATCCAAGAAATTCCGGTCCCTCATTCTGAAAAGGAAGTTAGAGGATTCTTGGGTCGTCTCAATTACATTGCTCGCTTCATATCACACTTGACTGATACTTGTGAGCCAATCTTCAAACTCTTGAAGAAAAATCAGGTAGTCAAATGGAATGATGAGTGCAAAGCTACCTTCGACCAAATCAAAGAATACCTACAAGAACCTCCTATTATCATGCCTCTAGTTGAAGGAAGATCCTTGATCATGTAATTGACAGTGCTAGAGAACTCTATGGGGTGTGTTTTGGTCCAACATGACGAGTCTGGCCGAAAAGAGCATGTTATTTATTACTTGATCAAAAAGTTTACCAACTGTGAAACTAGATATTCACTGATCGAGAAAACTTGTTGCGCTCTGGCATGGGCTGCTCGCCGGCTAAGACATTATATGTCGACTCATACCACTCTGTTGATTTCTAAGATGGACCCAATGAACTACATCTTTGAGAAACTTGCTCTTTCCGGAAGGATAGCCAAATGGAAAATGATCTTGACTGTATACGACATTCAATAAAAAACACAAAATGCCATCAAAGGAAGCGTACTAGAAGATCATTTGGCCCATCAAGATGTTGATGATTATCAGTCCATGAACTTCGACTTCCCTGATGAGAACATCATGCTGGTAACCGACTGTGTGAAACCCGGACCGTATGACGGACCTGAACAAGGATCCCGATGGACTATGGTCTTCGACGGGGCTTCCAATGCCTTAGGTAATGGAATTGGTGTTGTGATCATCTCTCCCGAAGGTTGCCACACTACTTTCACTGCCAGACTATGTTTCGATTGCACGAATAATATGGATGAATACGAAGCGTGCATCTTGGGTCTGAAAGCTTCCATTGACTTGAGGATCAAACATTTAAATGTGTTTTGGGATTCCACTCTTGTGATTATCCAAGTAAAAGGAGATTGGGAAACTAAACACCCTAATCTCATCCCCTACAAGGAACTTGTGTTATCCTTGATTCCTCACTTCGAAGAGATCACATTTGAACACTTCCCTAGGGAAGAAAATTAGTTGGCTGACACCTTGGTAAACATGTCTTCAATGTTCAAGGTCAGATGGGACAACGAAGCTCCTATGATTACCATTGAAAGATTCGACGAACCTGCACATTGCTATGAGCTTGACACTGACACAGAAAAGCCATGGTACCATGAGGTGATGAGGTATCTTGAAACACAAGAGTATCCTGCTGGAGCATCCATCAAAGACAGAAAGTTCTTACGAAGATTTGCAGCCAAATTCTTCCTAAGTAACGGGATATTGTACAAGTGCAACCATGACTCTACTCTGCTCCGATGTATGGACAAGAAGGAGGCAGAGTAAATTATGGAAGACATGCACGATGTTCTCTTTGGGACTCACTAAAGTGGACATACGATGGCTAAGAAAATCTTGAGAGTTGGCTACTATTGGTCAACAATGGAGACTGATTGCCATCAACATTCAAGAACTTGTCACAAATGCCAAATCTATGCTGACAAGGTCCATGTACCTCTTATCCCTCTGAACTTCATGACTGCTCCGTGGCTATTTGCAATATGGGGCATTCACATAATTGGAGAAATCAAGCCAACCGCTTCCAATGGACATCGCTTCATTTAGGTCGTTATTGATTATTTCACCAAGTGGGTCAAAGCCGCTTCTTTTGCCTCAGTCACAAAGAATGTGGTAGCCAGATTAACCAGACACAACCTCATATGCGGCTATGGTATCCCTAAAAGGATCATCACCAACAATGGGACTAACCTCAACAATGCTATGATTACCGAACTTTGCACTTAGTTCAAAATCAAGCATCATAATTCTTGTCCATATAGATCTAAAATGAATGGTGGAGTCGAAGCGGCCAACAAAAAAATTAAGAAGATTGTGTAGAAAATGGTAGTAACCTAAAAGGATTGGCATGAGATGTTACCGTTTACTTTGCATGGCTATCGCACTTCAGCTAGAACATCAACCGGGCAACTCCCTTTTCCTTAGTCTATGGCATGAAAGTTGTTTTGCCAGTAGAAGTTCAGATTCCCTCACTAAGGATCATGAATGAAGCAGGCTTAGGTGAAGACGAGTGGATTCAGGCGAGATTGGGCCAGCTGAACTTGATCGACGAAAAATGATTGGCTGCTGTTTGTCATGGTCAGACGTACCAAAAAAGTATGATCAAGGCTTTTAACAAAAAGATCAAGCCTTCAATATATCAAGCTGGTGACTTGGTGATTAAGCGCATCATTCTGCCTCAAGGCGACCCCAGAGGCAAGTGGACTCCCACCTATGAAGGACCATTTGTTCTCAAGAGAGTTTTCTCTGGCGGTGCCATGATGCTGACTACCAGGGATGGTGAAGACTTCCCACATCCTATAAACGCGGACATAGTTAAAAAATACTATACATAAGAGACCCGCTAGGTTGAAACACCTACGCAAAACAAGGGCATCCTGGCAAACCAAAAGGTTTGGGAAAAAATTAGGGATATATGCAAAAGATTATACACCCGGCAAGTTGAAAATACGAAAGGGCGACTTGGGCAAAAAAGGGTATCCTGGTGGGCTGAAAACCCGAAAGGAAGGTCCAGGAAAAAATTAAGGATTGAAAGCGTATGACTATGTCCCATGGGATCACCATAGTCAACTTTATCACCATGGTCTGGGTTCAAACGGTCCAAGATCTATCCAATCTACTTATGTCAACGGCAATGGGCATTCGAAGACATTGGGGAAATAGTAGAGTTGGAATGCAATGAGATCATTTCACATGGCTATTTGGTTTTGTTTTCAATTTTCCTTTCGACGATTTCCTCTTACTAGGATCTCCGTCTCTTTGTACAAAAAACGCCTATTCGTGGGAAAAATATCAATACAAATATACTTTAAAGTGCAAACTTTCTGTTTTAATTTTGAATGCAAATTTGTCCAATGACTAAATTGAACGAACATATGCATATGAACATAATTAAAACTATTTGGCACATGTGTCCTGCTAAGCAGCAGCAAACATCTCTTTAATATATTTGGAATATCCCCACATAGTTATTTCATTAGCATTACCCCCACAAAATGGTAAACCAATCCTCAACAGAGTTACCCATAAAGGCTTTTTGCATAGGTTGATCTCCCGCCAGATTCTCAATATCTTAACAGATCTCTCTCCACAGCTAAGTTGGTCCTACAAGTAGGAGCCTTGTGGATCTCTTCCTCAAAGAACTCAATTTATCAGTAGTTCATCAAGTATTCATCAACAGGGTTTATTTCCCCAACAGGGTTTCTTTCCCCGGCAAACAATGAGTAGAATAACTCCCCAGCCGAGTAAAAAATTCCCCAGCTTAGTTTATCCTCTCCAGCCGAGCATGTTATCCCCAGCTGAGTGTATCCCCCAAAGATGAATTTGTCTTCCCCGATTGAGTCTACACTCTCCAGTTTGAGTTTACCTTTTAGACTTTTGCAAATCATAGGGCCACAACCCCCAATCCCCAGTAAAGTCATCAAAAAAACCTTTACTATCTCCAAAAGATACTATGAAGACTGGACCCGACCATATATTAGTACAACTTTCAAACTACTATAAAGCCTAGACTCAACCAGATAATAGTTTGACTTCATTGATTGCTGAAGCCTGGACCCGACTAGATAACAATTTGAGTTTCTGAAACCTGGACCCTAACAGATAACAATTAATCTCAATTTTAAGTTACTAAAGCATGGGCCCGACCAGATAATAGTTTAACTCTTTAAAATATAGAAGAATATGGACTCAACCAGACCAAGGTTTAATTTCTTTTCCCCAGTAGATTTTGCTTCTACCCCAACAAGTTATTGTGAAGTTTGGATCCGACAAGATAGCAATTACCCTCAGAAATTCGTTGTGAAACCTAGAATCCAACTAGATAACAACTAAATCCCCAAACAGTTTATTATGAAACCTGGACCCGACTAGATAACAATTAACCTCATCCACCTCAGAAATCTATAAATCCTAGACCTGAGCAGATATCAGTTTTAGAGCAAGTTATTAAGAAGTCTGGAACCTGACTAGGTAACAACTAACTACAATCCCCAGAGAGACACTATGAAGCCTGGACCCAACCAGATAATAGTATAACTTTTCAAAAAAACATGAAACCTGTACCCGACCAGATAGTAGTTACCATTGCAAGTTACTGCAAAGCCTAGATCCGACCAGATAATAGTTAACTTCCTTATCCCCAGCAAGTTGTTGTAAGGCCTGGATCCGACCAGATAATAGTTAACTTCCTTATCCTTAGCAAGTTGTTGTAAGGCTTGGATCTGACCAGATAACTATTCAATTTCAAGAAATTTTCTGCAAAGCCTGGAATCCGACTAGATAACAGTTAATTTATCCTTCTCCAGTAAGTTATCGTGAAGCCTGGGACCTGACCAGATAGCAGTTGACTTCCTCATTCTCAATAAGTTGTAAAGCCTGGATCCAACCAGATAACAACTAAAATTCCAGAGATATTCCCCAGCGGAAATAACCTTTCAACAGATTTGAAGATATGTATATTCTTCATCCCCAACAGCAATAAGGGATTCAATCCCCCAGAATTTCCTCAGCAGTAGTCAGGGATTTATTTTCCCAGACAAAAACTTACATCTCACATTCATACATCATAGCATGTACATACAAAATGCATTTAGCATAATACCACATCTGGTGAACATCATGCATTTTACTAAACTATCTTTCCCCCAGGTATAACATCAAGCTTCAGTATAAATCAACAAGAGATTTGTGTTGATACTTCTTCCAATGCTTACAAACATCCCTCCAAATGGCATCTATAAGCCCATTCACAATCCATCTTTGAGTGAAAATTTCTGGGCACTTTAGTGTTCAATAATTTTCCACCTCTGGGTCATGAATGGCGGATACGCCAATCTAACTCTTCAGGTATAAGAAGATTGAACAAGGGCAGCTGTTGTACCCCAAAATTTGCCCTCTCAATTCTCAAGGGTTTTCTCACAAAGATTCTCAGGATTTAAGCTTGCACATGTACATTGGGATTTTCCAATACCAAAATTAAAAGGAAACTGTCAAAAAGGGAGAAAATAGATAAAAATAACATTTTGACAAAATTTGGAGAAAAAAAGTGTCCTTCGATTCAGCACCATTCGGTTGGACTTTTCACCTCTTCGACTGCTCAAAAGTTGCTGCTAGCGTGCCTCTTTCGTCTGGGCATGTGAATTCTTATTGTAGACTTTGTTTGTGCCTCTTTCTGCCTACATTCTTGCTTTGAGTACCAATTTTGCTGCCACAAGTGCCCCATGCAGGGCAAGCCTTTCGATTCATCCAGTATGCTGCCTGCATGCTTGCTTTAAGTACCAAATTTTTTGCCACAAGTGCCCCCTAGAAGGCAAGCCTTTCTATTGGACAAGTATGCTTCCTGCATGCTTGCAATCGAAATACATGACCTGCTGGCCACATGTGCCCCCTGCAAGGCAAACCCTTCATTTAGACATAAGTGTCTGCGTACAAGCTTTCGTTTGGGCATTCACCTCCTGCATGCATGCATGCAAATTTCAGCTGAGCAAGGGCTTCATGCCACTTGGGTTGCATATTTCATTTGGGTATTAAAGCCTCCTTTTATTCATAAGGAAATTATCCGCTGAAGGATTTCTTCGTTTCAGAAGGAATTTAGCTTCTGAAAGCTTCCTTCAATTCAGAAGGAAATCATCCTCTGAAGGCTTCCTTCGATTAAGAAGGCCTTGGTCTTCTGAAGGTTCCCTTCAATTGCATCATTGGCCCCTCACCTGTTCGTCTTGGATTCACAAGTTTTTGATTGGAGAATGGCTACCTTCCTGTGACTTTCAATTTCATCTTCATGTTTGCTTCGAATGCACCTTCATATCACCTTCGAATCCATCTGCAAACCCTTCAATACGCCATAGTGCTGCATTATGACACACAATCTGGTTTCCCATTCGAAAGACTTGCCATAGTTGGGGAATATTTGTTTTTGCTTACTTTGGAGTCTGGTCGAAGGTTTGGGCCTAAGTGATCAAAAGCAAGAGGACTCAAAATGGCATATTTAACTGAAGAGGAACATTTGAAGAACACACAATTGGTCCATTCGAAGGACACATAACTGATGGGAACGAATGTTGTTCTAAGTCTGGTTGAAAGGTGCAGAAAGATGGAGGATTCTACTCAAAAGATCAAGTTGAACATTTAGACCCATAGGCTAGGCCACGTGTTTTCCCTTTTCAGGCCTCAAACCTATTGATTCACCCTATACTTAATTGTTTATGGAAGTTAAAATAGGCCTTTTACCCATTTGCTGACCAAGACCACTTGCACTTAATAACATAATGCTACCTTTTAGAAAGGTTTGTCTTGAGCCTTGCGCCTGTTTTCCTTCAGAAGGAAGCAATCCATCTGAACCATTCATCTTGCTTTTACGGCACAAGTTGGACACTTACTTTCCAGCTGAGCCTTATTTTATTATTTTTGGCTCCCCAAGCTTCCCAAAAACCTTTCTCTATAAATAGAGATTTCATTTGCACAAAGAAGAGGAGAGAAAAAAAGAAGAAGAAGAGGAGGGGAACGTATCTTCAAAATTCTCACACATCATAAAATTCTCAAACACTTCAACACTTGTAAAATCAAAAACGCATAATCATTGCTATCTCCTTCGATTCTGAAGAACAACACATTCTAGTTTCCTTCGAATCAAGGAACATCCCACTTGTTCCTTCCTTCGAATCCAGCAAAGAAGGACATTTTACTTGTTATTATTCTTTCGAATCCAGTGTCAAAGACCTACTCTTGGTATTTTCCTTCGAATCCAGAGGCATTCAAGGCAACCACTTTAAAGTCCAGCACACGCTCCAGCCTCCAGCAAGGTAATTCATTCTTAACCTTTGGCCCTTCATTTCCAGCATAACATGTAAATAAGTTTTCTTTTTCGTTTCAAACATGAATATACTATTTTCTTCTTTTTGTTTTCACTACTTTAATATATGTCATGGCTAACAATCTTCTTGGCTTCTGCTCTTTGTACATTTAAATACGCTTTAAAGAACTAATATAGCCTTAAGATGATGTTGGCATGGCGATGGGCCATGTTGCTATTCAAACTCAAACGAAAGAAACAAGAGACACAAAAGTTAGAAACGAAGCCTCTGGCTTCCATACTAACCTTCAGCCCAATCGAAAGGCACAACATGCTGGCCTCTAGGCCCCAATCGAAAGCCACAACATGCTGGCCTCCAGGCCCCCAATCAAAAGTCATGCCTTCACCCCTTTTCAGGCCAGATCGAAGAGAGCCAAAAATGGAAAAATCGAAAGGTTTGCTGCCCTAAATTGAAAGATCCATTTTTTCTTGCTTTTACTTTATTTTTGCCTTTATATTTTCATGCAATTCAATATAGTTGTAATAGTGTAGGTGTGATACGGTGGGAGAACTAACTTGAGGTTTTTCATTTGTGTTCGCAAATGTTGCGGTTTAGCAAGAGTCGCCACCGATTTTTCTTTTATCCAAAAGGAAAGGTGAAAAAGCATAGGAAAGGCCTTTGAGATTGTTTCTTGAGTTCGGGGGGTGGATTATGAAAAGGGAAGGTATTAGCACCACTTTCATCCATGGTTTTCCATGGGCTCTTAGTTACTTGCTACATCACTTGCTTTTTTGTTTGAATGTGCTTGTGGTGTGGTTTTTGAAAGTATTTTGAAAATGTAACTTTGTAATGATTCTCATTTATATAAGAACGCATACAAAGTGTTTGTTTCGAAAATAGTTCAAAGATGTGTTTGGGGAATGTGTTTTTTGAAAGTGATTTTGAAAAGAAAAAAAAGGTTTCCTTTGTGATGATTCTCGTCTCTATAAGAATGCATACAAAATGTTGTCTTTTGAATATGTTTCAAATGAGAGTCTTGGTGTAAAATGTTTTTGTTGTGAGCAAGCGAGTAACTAAGAGCGAACCTACCTACTCAAAAGGTCTTAGATGTTCTTTTCCTCCTCCTTTAGATGTTTCTATCTTACCATTGAATTGATAAGAATCCCCATCGTTGGATGTGAAGGGACGGGCGTTTGGGTCATCGTATGACCATGATAGCAATGTTGTGAGATGACTTAGCACTTTTTCTTTAGGGACTAAGATCATTTTTAAAGGCAACTTTGATAGCGTCATCGAGGGAATATGATCTTGTATTTTCGATTCGTTTGTGCTAAGACACCCCACATGCATAACATGGCCATTTTTGTAATGCAACAAGTGGAATTACCCTAAGGGTGCATGTGTGCAAGTGTGTTTGATTGCATGCATTTAGTCTTGATTAGGGTTGTCTATTTTGTTGTTTTTTATCTTTCCATACACGCCTAATTACTAGCATTTATATTTGAAAGTGATAAATTGCATAAATGTAAAGTCCTACGCTATTACACTATTTAGGGGATGGGGATACATATTTATGAATGGGGATTGCAAGTAAAATAAAGTCCTAAATTAGTATTACAACCATATTGAAATGCATAAGAATGTACAAGAAAATGTGAAAACGGACTTGTTTTGTTTTAAGAAAATATTTTTGATCTTTTGTTTTAAGAAACCAAAAATAAAGTGTGAAGGAAACATTTTTGCTGTTTGCTGATTAATGGAATGAAAAGTAATAGCAAAATAATAAAAAGGGGAAAAGAAATCAGTGTGTGGCTGACAAAAAGGAAGTCAGAGGTTCTGACCCTGGCATGCTACAAAACAGAAACCTGTTAGTGAAAATGTATAGGGTCAGAAGCTCTGAACCCACTGGGAACACAATAGTTTTCAGAAGTTCTGATATCACTAGAAACAAAACAGACTTCAGAAGTTCTGAGACCATTGGCAGAACTTGGTTTCTCTCTCTATGCTAGTCAGAACATCTGTAATTTGATTATTTCTCCATAAAACAGAAGACATGCACATAATAGTTATAGCAGGTGTCATAGCGTTTCAGAAGATAAGAAATATCAGAACTATAAATCAGAGGCAAGCATGCATTTTCTAATCCTAACTCTGAGCTCTAGTTTCTTCAAGAAGCTCTGAACTGATTTATTCCCTACTTAGGCAGACAGAATGCATGAAATTTCAGAACATGTATGACACCAAAAACCTGATATCTACATTGTATCTGAGCATGTAAATCTGGTAATGCTTTAAGTGATGTAGTGAGGGTCAGCAGAAACTTACCTTGCCGCTGAAAGAAGTTCTATGAACCGGGGTTAACGTCAACTCTGATGAAGCTATGAACAGCCTCTTCACATACTCAGTAAGCTGGAAGTTTTCAATTTCTGGGGATGGCAAGGAGGTGATGTTCTTATTTCTTCGAGTGGATGGATGGAAGATGTATAGAAATATGGACACAGAAATTTAGATAGTTTCCATCGTGTGGATCAGAAACTGTGTGAACGATTTTTTAGTCAAGAAATATCTGAGAACAAGTGGAGTTTTGAATGAAAGGACTCAAAAGTTAATGAGATTTTATGTGTTGTGTTTACAGTTCTTGGAACTCTTGGAATTTTGGTAGGGGTTCAAGGCTTTTCTTTCCCAAAATTTTGATCTCTTTCACCAATTTTTCTGCCTCTTCCCAGTGACCAATGGTGTTCTATTTATAGGCAAAGTTTTTGTGTGTTTGAAATGTCAAGTAGCGCCAACATCATACGCTAGATGTTGACTTGCTCTTGAAGCAAGCTCCAAAAAAGGTGTGATAGTTGACAGTTTTTAGCTTAGGCTGGATTAGCAAGTAGGGATTAAGGAAAAGTGAACCTACAATCAAAAAGTAGCGGATGGACCCTTACTTAATTTTGTACAAAAGAATTTCTACACTACACGTGGAGAGATCCTTTGGAGAAAGACTCAAAAGTGGTTGTGAGCATTAATGAGCATTAAATGATGATGAGATTTGTCAAAATCAGAAATCCTGTAATGTGAGATTTTGCATCATTGCTTAACTCTGGGTCAGAAGTTCCATTTCAGTATAGTCTAGAACAAAACATCCTACTTCTGATCTTAATATCTTGTTGCCTAAGCATACTCTGAAAGATTCCCTAGGTTTTCGAGTAACTTTCTTTGATTTACCTCTGAAAACTCGGAATTAGAAGTTCTGCTTCAGCGTAGCATCCAATCTTCTGATCCTCTTACCTTCAGGCTCCAGCATGTTCTGAAGGAGCTTTCAGGCTTCGTATTACACTTTATTGCCTTCTTTTCATTACCCTACCAAACTCTGACTGAACTTGCATAGATGTTGAAGAGCCATGTTCTGACTGAAAGCTATGTTCTGAACCATGTTTGTAACTTCTGACTGCACCTTCCTGGAGGCTGGCTCAGAAGTTCTGAAATGTCATTTTTCTTAAATACTTTAGAAAAATTCTAAGTATTTAGAATTTGACTTTTTCAATGTAAAATTTGACTTTTGAACTTCTTGATGAAACAAACTTCATATTCCAACATGTCTTGATGAAATATGATTTTTGAGATTTGATTTAGATCCAAAAGCAAAATTTGACTTCTCAGCGTGTAAATGAACATTTTTCCCTTGTGAATGGTTTGCTTAGAAAGAAATGATAACTCAAGGCTTTGATTTGTATAAGAGAAAACTTGAGAATTCAGGGTGATTTCCTGAGAAATGAGAGGGAAAATTTTGGGGTACAACAGCTGCCCCTGTTCAATCTTCTTTAACCTGAAGAGTTAGATTTATGAGATTTTCCATTCGTGACTCGAAGGTGAAAGATGATTGGACACTAGAGTGCCCGGAAATTTTCACTTGGCGGCGATAGGTGGAATGGGCTTAAAGATGCCATTTGGAGAGGTGATGAAATCTTGTTCGAGATGGGCTTGTACATGCCATCCAAGAATGCTTGTTGAGATGTAATTTGTAAGTTGAACATCAGAATAGTGTCCGTGTCTGGAGCGTATCTGCACTATATCTGAAAGTTTATTCTGAATGACTACCAGAATGACTTCCGTGTCTGGAGCGTATCCGAACTTATCTGAACCTGAAATCAGAATGAGTATCAGAATGGCTTCCGTGTCTGGAGCTTATCTGTACTATATCAAAAGTTGAATCTGAATGAGTATCAGAATGGCATCCGTGTCTAGAGCATATCCGTACTGTATCAAAAGTAGAATCTGAATGAGTATCAGAATGGCATCTGTGTCTGGAGCATATATGTACTGTATCAAAAGTAGAATCTGAATGAGTATCAGAATGGCATCCGTGTCTAGAGTGTATCCATACTGTATCAAAAGTAGAATCTGAATGAGTATCAGAATGGCATCCGTGTCTGGAGCGTATCCGTACTGTATCAAAAGTAGAATCTGAATGAGTATCAAAATGGCATCCATGTCTGGAGCGTATCCGTACTGTATCAAAAGTAGAATCTGAATGAGTATCAAAATGGCATCCATGTCTGGAGCGTATCCGTACTGTATCAAAAGTAGAATCTGAATGAGTATCAGAATGGCATCTGTGTCTAGAGCGTATCCATACTGTATCAAAAGTAGAATTTGATTGAGTATCAGAATGGAATCTGTGTCTGGAGCGTATCCGTACTGTATCAAAAGTAGTATCTGAATGAGTATCAGAATGGCATCTGTGTCTGGAGCGTATCTGAACCTGAAATCTGAATGAGTAACAGAATGGCATCCGTGTCTGCAGCGTATCCGAACTGTATCAAAAGTTGTATGTTGTTAATGGTAGTTATTAATCTTATCCTGAAAACGGTAAAAATGTTAGCTGAAACAAAGTTATATTGCATGAAATGTATGATGCAATGTATTTGCTTTATCAATGTTTATGATATGTAGATGTAATGTATGCGCATGTAAGCTGATTTGCTATATTGTTGTTTGATTGAGGAAAATAAATCCTTGAATGCTGCTGAGGATATGTTGAATTTTCATGTCTTGAAGTTGAAGTACTGAAGAACTCTTGTTTAGAGAAGTAAATTCTGTTGTGAGGGAAATGCCATGTATTTCTTGTAAGATTTGCTTGAGGAATCCTGAGAAATTTGACGATTTCTACTAGGGATTAAAACTTGAAATTTTGTTCCGCTGGGGTTTTATTAAAAACTCTGTGGGGAATATGGAGTGGTCTAGGGACGTTTTCCTGTCTTTTCAACCAATCAGTAATTGTCTTTCTCATTTTGTTTATTTGTAAACAATGATTATGCTCAAATGCATATGTTCATCAATGAATCATTTGGACGTTTTTGCAAACAAAACACAATTATAAAGAAAAGACAAATAGTTTTTGTACTTTCAAAGAGATATCTTTGTATTGACTTTGAGTAAGTATTTTGTACAAAGGAGGCAATCATTCTAGTAATATAATGGTGCCATAAAACAAGAAAAATTTATACAAAGAAAGATATCTATGTGTAATAATTCCATGGGGTTCCCATTCTGCTATAGCCTTTTATATCTCCGAATATATTTGTCTATTTGACTTGTCCGAAGATGATTGAATTGATCAGAAACTCTGATTTTGTTAGTGGAAGCCAAAGGTTTTCCGTCAAGTGATCCGATGGGACATAGTCATACGCTTTAATTCCCTAACTTTTTCCTGGACCGCCCTTTCGGGTTTTCCGTCCACTGAGAAAACCTTTTTTGCCCAAGTCGCCCTCTCGGGTTTTCAACTTGCCGGGTGTACAAATTTTTATTTTATCCCTAATTTTTGCACGAACCTCTTTGGTTCGCTGGGATGCCCTTTTTTGCCTAGGTGTGTCAACCTAGCGGGTCTCTTAGGTGTAGTATCTTTTGACTATGTCTGCGTTCTCAGGGTGTGGCAGGTCGTCGCCCTCCATGGTGGTAAAGATCATTTCCCCACCGGAGAATATGCTCTTGATTACAAATGGTCCTTCATAGATAGGAGTCCATTTTCCCCTGGGATCACTTTGTGGCAAGATGATACGTTTGATCACTAGATCCCCAACTTGATATTCTTGGCACATGACTTTCTTGTTGAAAGCCTTGATCATCCGTTTTTGATACATTTGACCATGGCAAACAACCGTAAGTCTCTTTTCATCAATTAAGTTTAGTTGATCAAGTCGAGTTTGGATCCAATCATCTTCACTCAATCCTGCATCCTTCATAATCCTTAGAGAGGGGATCTGAACTTCAATAGGAAAGACAACCTCCATGCCATACACCAAAGAATAGGGTGTTGCCGCAATTGACGTGCGAGCCGTGGTACGGTACGCGTGGAGAGAAAATGATAGTATCTCATGCCAGTCCTTCTATGTGACTGTCATCTTGTGTATGATCTTTTTAATGTTTTTATTTGCAGCTTCGACAGCACCATTCATCTTTGGCCGATAAGGAGAAGAATTGTGATGCTGAATCTTGAATTGCTCGCACAAAGCGGTGATCATAGAGTTATTAAGATTTGTACCATTGTCAGTGATGATCCTTTCCGGGATACCGTACCGGCAAATGAGATTTTGCCTGATGAAGCGGGAAAGAACATTCTTGGTAACAGATGCGAATAAAGCTGCTTCGACCCACTTGGTAAAATAGTCAATGGCCACTAGGATGAAGCGGTGTCCATTGGAGGCTGTCAGCTTGATCTCTCCAATTATATCAATTCCCCACATAGCGAAGGGCCAAGGAGTCGTCAATACATTTAGAGGAACTGGAGGTACGTGCACCTTGTCAGCATAAATTTGACACTTATGATAGGTCTGGGAGTGTTGATAGCAATCTTCTTCCATGGTAGACCAATAATAGCCTGCCCGTAGGATTTTCTTCGCAATCGTATGCCCACTGGAGTGAGTTCCAAAAGTACCTTCATGTAATTCAGCCATGGTCTTTTCCGCTTCAACCTTATCTACACACTGAAGCAGAACAGAGTCATGATTGCGTTTGTACAGGATGCCATTACTCAGGAAGAACTTAGCAAAGAATCTTCTTAAGAAATTCTTATCATTGATTGAAGCTCCTTCTGGATATTCTTGAGCCTCGAGATACTTCTTGACTTCATGAAACCAAGGCTGGTCCACTACCTCTTCAATATTAATCTCGTGACAGTGTACTGGTTCATCCATTCGTTCGATGGTGATCTAGGGAGCTTCGTTATCCCAATTAAGTTTAAACATAGATGACATTGTGGCTAGAGCGTCTGCTAGATGATTTTCTTCTCGCAGGAAATGCTCGAAGGTAATCTTCTTAAAATTTGGGTGTTTAGTGTCCTATTCCCCTTTGATATGACTGATGACAAAAGCTGAATCTCCAAACACATCTAATGATTTGATTCCCAAGTCTATGGCAGCCTTGAGACCAAAGATGCATGTTTCGTATTTTGCCATGTTGTTCGTACAGTTGAAGCAAAGTCTGGCAGTAAAGGGAGTATGACACCCTTATGGAGATATGAGTACATCGTCGATACCATTACCAAGTGCATTGGATGCCCCATCAAAGAACAGGGTCCATCGGGATCCTTGTTCAGGTCCATCATATGGTCTGATTTCTTCACAGTTGTCTAATGTCATGATGTCTTCATTCGGGAATTCAAACTTCATGGACTGATAATCTTCTACAGCTTGATGGGAAAGATGATCAGCTAGCACACTTCCCTTTATAGCCTTTTGGGTAGTATAATGTATGTCATATTCTGTTAGGATCATCTGCCATCTAGCTATCCTTCCAGACAAAGCAGGCTTCTCGAAGAATTACTTTATCAGATCCATCTTAGATATCAGCAAATTGGTATGAGTCAGCATATATTATCTTAGCCAGCGAGCAGCCCATGCCAGAGCGCAGCAAGTTTTCTCGAGCAGTGAATATCTGTTTACACAGTCAGTAAACTTTTTGCTCAGGTAGTAAATAGCTTTCTCTTTTCGGCCAGACTCGTCATGATGCCCCAATACACACCCCATTGAGTTCTCTAAAACGGTCAGATACATGATCAGTGGTCTTCCCTCGACTGGTGGCATCAAAACAGGAGGCTCTTATAAAAACTCTTTGATCTTGTCAAAAGCAACCTGGCATTCATCGTTCCATCTGACTACTTGATCTTTCTTCAATAGTTTGAAGATTGGCTGACAAGTAGTTGTTAGGTGAGAAATGAATCTGGAAATATAGTTCAGGCGCCCCAAGAATCCTCTGACTTCCTTCTCAGTACGAGGAGCAGGCATTTCATGTATTACTTTAACCTTGGCAGGATCAACCTCGATGCCTTTGTTACTGACGACAAAACATAAAAGTTTACCGGACCGTACTCCGAATGTGCACTTGTTTGGGTTCAACCTTAACTTGTACTTATTCAACCTTTCAAACAACTTTTATAAGTGATCAAGGTGATCTTCTTCTGTTTGTGATCGAGCTATCATATCGTCTACGTAGACCTCTTTCATGATGTATCATGTCATGAAACAAAGCTACCATGGCGCGCTGATAGGTTGCCCTAGCATTCTTCAGTCCGAATGGCATCACTTTGTAGTAGAATGTGCCCCACTGTGTGACAAATGTAGTTTTCTCCATGTTCTCAGGTGCCATTTTTATTTGGTTATAACCTGAGAATCCGTCCATGAAGGAAAACACTTTATGCTGGGCCGTATTGTCAACCAAGATATCGATGTGGGGAAGTGGAAAATCATCTTTAGGGATGTCCCTATTAAAATCTCTATAGTCCATGCACATTCGTACTTTGCCGTCCTTTTTAGGCACGGGAACAATGTTGGCAACCCATTGGGGATAGGGAGTGACAGCCAAGAATCCGGCATTGAATTGTTTCATGACTTCCGCTTTGATCTTCTCTGACATGTCAGGTCTCATGCGGCAGACTTTTTGTTTTACTGCTGGACAATCTTCTCTTGTTAGCAGACGATGTACCACGATGTCTGTATCAAGTCCTGGCATGTCTTCATATGACCAGGCAAAGATCTCAACATAATCATGCAACAACTGAATCAGACGCTCCTTGACACTCGGTTGTAGATTGGAACCTACCTTGATTTCTTTTTTATCTTCCTCGGTACCTAAGTTGATTGTATCCACTAGTTCCTCATGAGGCTGAATAGCTCTTTCCTCTTGTTGTAGTGGTCTGGCCAATTCCCCTGGTACTTCACAATCTTCCTCACCTTCATCTTCGGCTTGGTAGATTAGATCCTCAGAGTCACAAAAGGCCATAGTAGTATCGTTACCCATGGGATCCAGAATGGAGGGGTGCCTGCATTTGTGAGTGTGGGTGTGTGTAAGGGTATAGCCATCCTTAAAGAATAAAATGTAAAAGAAAGAAAATGAGCACAAAAGTTTGTATGTGAAAAACGTCCATGATTTATTGAATGTCATATGAAGATGAAATAAAAAACCCTTACAAATGGACCATTGTGCCTCGGGAAAGACACAAGGTTTTAAATGTGCGAATTGTTCGTGAATATTACAAGTCTAACAGAAATGCAAAGATAAATTATTGAGGGATGAAAGTTATTGGGACAAAGTCTCTGGCTTCCCAATTGCGAAGTCCTCTGTTGACAGTAAGAAATATCCAATCCTCCAAATTGCAATCCTGTTCACCATCTTCCACTGCATTGACCTCGCGGTTGCTAATCCTCAAAGGTGGCCCTCCAGCACGGGTACGACGCACAACCTTTTGAGCACTTGAAGTAAACCCTAAGCCAAATTTGTCAGATTTATACGGAATATCCGGAAGTTGCCCCCAGATGATGCATCCACCTTCCTCTACTACTGCCTTGGCGTCCTTTAGAGATGACATCCGGAGCAGAGGTCTTGTAATCTTAGGGATCTGGGACACCGTCTTGGTTACTGCTACTTCTTGAGAGACTTCTTTGAAATGTTGAAAAGGAGTTTCAATGAATTCTCTGTCCAATTCCACATACCGGAAAGAATTGAGGTGGCTAATCATATACTCTTCCTCTCCGTGGACAGTGATAATCTTTCCCTGGACCGGATATTTTAGCATCTGGTGTAGTGTAGAGGTGAAAGCACCGGCATTATGGATCCACGACCGTCCTAGCAGACAGGAGTAAGAGGGGCGAATGTCCATTACATAGAAGGTTGAGTTGAAAGTTTGAGTCCCAACTTTTATGGGGATGTCCACCTCCCCGTGGACCATCCTCTTTGAGCCATCAAATTCTCTTACGACTATGTTACTTGGTTTCAACGTCAGTCCTTCGCAATCTAATCTGTCGAGAGCTTTCTTCGGCAAAACATTCAAAGATGAGTTGGTATCCACCAAGACATGGGCCAGAGTTGTTCCTCTACATTCCACAGAGACATACAATGCCTCATTGTGCTTTCTTCCCCTTGGTGTCAGATCAGCATCCGAGAATCCTATGCCATTATCCTCCGTCAAACATGCCACACAATCTTGAAATTGGTCAGTAGACGTCTCTTGAGGCACATGGGTTGTCTTCAGAAACATCACCAGAGCTTTCGCATGTGCTTCAGAACACAACAACAGTGCCAGCATGGAGATTTTGGAGGGAATTTGACCCAACTGTTCAACTACGTCGTAGTCGCTCTTCTTTATCATTCTCAGGATCTTCTCCATTTCCTTCTTAGAGGTTTCAGGGATAGTCAGTGGTTGAGCCTTCATTCGGACAGGCTTTTCTTGAATACTTTTCCCTCGAGTTTCAGTAGTAGGAGCGTTGGTAGGGATAACAGTAGGGGTTATGTCATCTTTGTCAATAGGAGCACTTGCATATATGATTATTGGTACGGAGGTAACCTTTGGAACAGCCACGAGTCCAAAAACTACCTTTGGAGGGGCAATTTCTGGAGAGAAGATTATACCGTTACGGGTGATCTTACTGGTTCCGGCAATATTGCTAATGTCAGAGTCTTCTTCCTTGGAGCTCATTTATTTGGCGGCCATCCCATCTTGTTTGATACCATGGTAGTAGATGTCTCCACCGTAATTCTACGACACTATTTTGTCTGATTCATATGGGACCGGCTCGGGCATTGTGATTATAAGAGGAGTAGTTTTTGGAACAGATGTAATCCTAACGGGTCTTTTGGGGACCCTGGAAGGATTGGCGGAGATGGTTATGATTGAAACGTCTTCAACATGAACAAGTGAAACAGGAGCACTCTCAAACATAATCTCTTGGTTGTCTATCAAGCGCTGAATGCCTGTCTTCAACAAAGGGCAAATAGTTGGTGAGGATAAGCAACGATGGCAGTCTTCATTACAACCCGGGAATACACCAGCTTTCAACAAGTTTATCTTAATGATTGGGAGTGGAGTCAATAGTTCGTCAACTGTGGTAACAAACAAATCTTTTTCGATAACATTAGTGTTATGACCATGCCTAGGCATAGGAGCAGAAATGACGTTTGGCTTCTCAAGCGCATCAAACTCAATCTCTTTTGCCTCTATAAGATCTTGAATCTTGTTTCTCAGGGCCCAACAGTTGTTCGTGTCATGACCCGGAATTTCGGAATGATATGTGCATCTGGCATTTGGGTGATAATGAGGGGATGCTGTGTTGGGGTTCTTTGGAGCTTATTTCAAAGTTACCAAATTGGATTTCAGAAGGTGCGGTAAAACCTGGGATAGAGTTATATTGATTCTTGTGAATTGTCGGACTGGCCTTTCCACCCTCGGTTGATTACTTCTTGGTTGACCAGATGTCGGTTTTGGGATCATAACAGCTCCTACCTTTGGTCGGCGTTCAGCTCTCCCTTAGTTCCTTTATGGATAAACAACAAATACCTCCTTCTTCCCAGTGAAAGGCTTCCTCACAGCTGTAGAGGCAGATGAATCCTTCTGAATCTTTCCACTTTTTATGCTAGCTTCCACCCTCTCTCCAGTTAGTATTATCTCAGTAAATCCTGAAGATGAGCTTCCAATCAGTTGGTTGAAGAATGGGCCCGATAGAGTTCCTAAGAACATATCCACCAACTCCATTTCAGATAGAGGGGGTTGAACTCTCCCAGCTAGATCTCTCCATTTCTGCGCGTAATCCTTGAAACCTTCATTTGAAGCCATAGCCATACTCTGAAGTTGAGTACGGGTAGGCGCCAAATCAGCATTATATTGATATTTCTTATAGAAATTTGTGGCAAGGTCTTCCCAATTGTGGATGTTGGCCCTTTCCAGTTGGTAAAACCAATTGAGTTGTGTTCCCGATAGGCTATCTTGGAAAAAATGCACCCACAAGTCTTTATCGGGGGAGTGTGGCTGGATCTTTCTCACATATGATCGGAAGTGCATTTTAGGACATGACACCCCATCATATTTTGCAAACAACGGCACTTTGAACTTCGGGGGAATCACAATCCCAGATACTAGTCCCAAATCTTCAAAATCTAAGCCCGGTACCCTTTGTATTTCCATAGCGTTCAAACGCTCTTCAAGATGTCTGTACTTATCATCAATTGGAGGATACTGTTATTCAGAGTAGTCTTCCTCTTCTTCCTCCTCTTCAGATTCTGACGGAACCACTGTTTCCTTTCCTTTTCCTTCATCAGATGTTGTTACGAAATTCAAGGTTCTTCTAGTCTGTCCTTGAAACCTTATCCCCATGATTACAACACCGGTTGGTTTCTTCTCTTTCTTCTTCTTCTCTTTGGCCAACAGAGTCTTTAATTCTTCTTGTCCTTTGGCTAGGGCCATGAGTAACTGTTGAAACTGCGTGTTTTGAACTTAAAGATCCTTTGACTGTCTGTTCGAGATCCATCTTACTGAAATAAAAAGTAGAGGGATGAGGAAACTCGTTGCAAAAGACCTGTTTATGTTATGATGAATGATATATGTATATGTAATGTTTTCAAGGATTTTTAAAGATTCAAGTTCGTTTTAGACAAAAAGGAAACACACGTTATATTAATAAAATAGAGTTTGAGTACATCAATTCCCCTTGGGAAAAATAATACAACACTCTAAGATAAAAAAGTAGTGTGCATCCTCTTTGGCGCTATGTAGGCATTTAGAGTCTGCTCCTCATGAAGTAGCCTAGTGAGTTCCAAAACCTTCTTCTCGCTTGCGTAGAATTGGGCTTCGAAAGTATCTCGCTCTCCTTTGAGATGTATCCAATCCCTTTGTAGGTCTTCAAGAGATGTGGGCACGTCAGGATGTAGGATAGTTTATGGAACTTCTCCCTCCTTAACAGGCTCAATGATCACCGGAAGGATGGAAGGATAAGGCATCATAAGACTTTGGGCTCAGGTTCGTACCCACTTGAGGTAAGGCTCAAGAGGGATGGAATTCTTGTGTCCTAAAGTCTTGCTATCTACCTTGTTTAGCATCCTCCATGCTCAGATGAATCTCTGGCGAAGACCATGATCATTGTTGTCATAGTCGAATACTAAGCCTTAAATCAGCATCTCATGCGGGCCATCCCTTCGGGAATAACCAAACTGTCTTAGAGCTAAGCATGGGTTGTAGGTGATGCCTCCCCTAATGCCAAGTAGAGGGACATTAGGGAATTCCCCACAACGGTCAACAACGATAACATTCTCTTTGGATCGAGAACACCAATGAATATCTGAATGTTTGAGCGTCATTAACCTTTGTGACCACCTTAATCCTTGCTCATTCTTTAAGACTGATTGGGGAAGATGAGAAATAAACCATCTTGCCAAGAGAGGAGTGCAACATATAAGGACACCTCTTTTCCTCATTGTGCGGGTGTTAAAAGAGTGTAGGATATCCCCTAGCAATGTAGGCACCGGATTGCGTGACATGAAGATTTTGACGGCAGTCACATCTATGAGTTAGTCAGGATTGGGAAACAAAACCATCCCATAGATGAGGAGAGCCACAATTTCCTCAAAAGCTTGCAAGTCTAAGGAATTCCAACAGCTTTGGGCTTTCTCAAATAGAAACTTTTCTAAGAAGCCTTTGACACCACTCCTAGTTTCCCAATGAGTTGTGACATCAGATGAGTGCAAGTGCAGAGCTTAAGCAATCTCTTCTGTCTTTGGGTCTCTTTCTGTACCATTGAAAGGTAGTTGATTGAGAATGGGAATCCTCAAGAGTTGAGATAATTCTTCCAAAGTAGGCACAAGATGATAGTCGGGAAATATGAAGCAATGGTGCAAAGTATCAAAGAACTGAAAGAGCACCTTCATCATATCCTCATCTGTGTTGGAGGTGACCAAGTTGAGTAGACGACCATGCCTCTCAGTGAATGGAGAATTCTCAGGGATCCTTGAAGCTAGCTCCTTAAGTTGTGGAGGAATTCTCACAAGGTTGACTTGGATAATTTTCCTGCGAAGTGAATCCATATCCTACAAAACAAGAACAAAGATGAATCTCCAAAAATCCTTGAAATGGTTAGTGGATGCATATGATGTTCATGATGTCCATGATGTTATGCACAAGTATGTATATACAAACAAAACAAACAAGTTCTTAGTTTAGGCTTGCATGGGGTTTTATAGGTAAGTACCCTCTTGGAGTTTAGTTGGCTTAAACCTGTCCTAATAATAGTAACTGGGTTCTAAGGAGCTCAATATCACCGGATTGTTTCCTTGGTCATTGTTTCAGCTCAAGCCTCTTTAAAGGTGACTGAAATATCCCAAGAAACCAAACCTCAATGAGTGTAGTATCGAGTATCTACCAACTTTGGACTGCACCAAAGCCGGTCATCTCACTACATCCTAAAGGCCAAGTTGGTCAAGTAAAGGGTTCTAGAAGTTCATTAGTGCTTCATGACATCACTCAGCGGCCCCGTATTCTCTTTGATTAACTCAAAGGCTACCGGTACCCACAAATATGTCACACTAACATAGCTATTTCTTAGACAATGTCGGTATACCCCGCACAGTTTCCACAACATATTGCTATTTACCTATAATGTTTCCCAAATCCGGGTGGAGGATTCAAACCCAAACAAAGAACCATAATGTAAAGAAAAAAATTCAAGCAAATGTAAGCAAATAAATGTGAACTAGCCGTAAGGTAACCCCACATTTATAATAATCCCCAGTAGAGTCGCCAGTTCTGTGATACAGTGGGAGAACTGACTTGAAGTTTTGCGTTTGTGTTCGCAAATGTTGCGGTTTAGCAAGAGTCGCCACCGACTTTTCTTTTATCCAAAAGGAAAGGTGAAAAAGCATATGAAAGACCTTTGAATTGTTTCTTGAGTTCGGGGGGTAGATTATGAAAAGGGAAGGTATTAGCACCCTTTTCATCCATGGTTTTCCATGGGCTCTTAGTTGCTAGATCACTTGCTTTTTTGTTTGAATGTGCTTGTGGTGCGGTTTTTGAAAGTATTTTGAAAATGTAACTTTGTAATGATTCTCGTTTCTATAAGAACGCATACAATGTGTTTGTTTCGAAAATAGTTCAAAGATATGTTTATGGAATATGTTTTTTGAAAGTGATTTTTAAAAAAAAAAGGTTTCCTTTGTGATGATTATCGTCTCTATAAGAATGCATACAAAATGTTGTCTTTTGAAAATGTTTCAGATGAGAGTGTTGGTGTAAAATGTTTTTGTTGTGAGCAAGCGAGTAACTAAGAGCGAACCTACCTACTCAAAAGGTCTTAGATGTTCTTTTCCTCCTCCTTTAGATGTTTCTATCTTACCATTGAATTGATAAGAAGTCCCATCGTTGGATGTGAAGGGACGGGCGTTTGGGTCATCGTATGACCATGATAGCAATGTTGTGAGACGACTTAGAACTTTTTCTTTAGGGACTAAGATCATTTTGAAAGGCAACTTTGATAGCGTCATCGAGGGACTATGATCTTATATTTTCGATTCGTTTGTACTAAGACCTCCCACATGCATAGCATGGCCATTTTTGTAAGGAAACAAGTGGAATTACCCTAAGGGTGCATGTGTGCAAGTGTGTTTGATTGCATGCATTTAGTCTTAATTAGGGTTGTCTATTTTGTTGTTTTTTATCTTGCCATACACGCCTAATTACTAGCATTTATATTTGAAAGTGATAAATTGCAGAAATGTAAAGTCCTGCGCTATTACAATATTTAGGGGATGGGGATACATATTTATGAATGGGGATTGCAAGTAAAATAAAGTCCTAAATTACTATTACAACCATTATGAAATGCATAAGAATGTACAAGAAAACGTGAGAACGGACTTGTTTTGTTTTAAGAAAATATTTTTGATCTTTCGTTTTAAGAAACCAAAAATAAAGTGTGAAGGAAACATTTTTGCTGTTTGCTGATTAATGGAATGAAGAGTGATAGCAAAATAATAAAAAGGGGAAAAGAAATCAGCGTGTGGCTGACAAAAAGGAAGTCAGAGGTTCTGACCCTGGTACGCTGCAAAATAGAAACCTGTTAGTGAAAATGTATAGGGTCAGAAGCTCTGAACCCACTGGGAACACAATAGTTTTCATAAGTTTTGACATCACTGGAAACAAAACAGACTTCAGAAGTTCTGAGACCATTGGCAGAACTTGGTTTCTCTCTCTCTATGCTAGTCAGAACATCTGTAATTTAGTTATTTCTCCATAAAACAGAAGACATGCACAGAACAGTTATAGCAGGTGTCATAGCATTTCAGAAGATAAGAAATATCAGAACTATAAATCAGAGTCAAGCATGCATTTTCTAATCCTAACTCTGAGCTCTAGTTTCTTCAAGAAGCTCTGAACTGATTTATTCCCTACTTAGGCAGACAAAATGCATGAAATTTCAGAACATCCATGACACCAAAAACCTAATATCTACATTGTATCTGAGCATGTAAATCTTGTAATGCTTTAAGTGATGTAGTGAGGATCAGCAGAAACTTACCTTGCCGCTGAAAGAAGTTTTGTGAACCGGGGTTAACGTCAACTCTGATGAAGCTTTGAACAACCTCTTCACGTACACAGTAAGCTGGAAGTTTTCAATTTCTGGGGATGGCAAGGAGGTGATGTTCTGATTTCTTCGAGTGGATGGATGGAAGATGTATAGCAATATAGACACAGAAGTTTAGATAGTTTCCATCGTGTGTATCAGAAACTGTGTGAATGGTTTTTTAGTCAAGAAATATCTGAGAACAAGTGGAGTTTTGAATGTAAGGACTCAGAAGTTAATGAGATTTTATGTGTTGTGTTTACAGTTCTTGGAACTCTTGGAATTTTGGCAGGGGTTCAAGGCTTTTCCTTCTCAAAATTTTGATCTCTTTCACCAATTTTTTTTCCCCTTCTCAGTGACCAATGGTGTTCTATTTATAGGAAAAGTTTTTGTGTGTTTGAAATGTCAAGTAGCGCCAACATCATATGCTAGATGCTGACTTGCTCTTGAAGCAAGTTCCAAAAAAGGTGTGATAGTTTAGAGTTTTTAGCTTAGGCTGGATTAGCAAGCAGGGATTAAGGAAAAGTGAACCTACAAGCAAAAAGTAGTGCATGGGCCCTTACCTAATTCTATACAAAAGTATTTCTACACTACACGTGGAGAGATCCTTTGGACAAAGACTCAAAAGTGGTTGTGAGCATTAATGAGCATTAAATGATGATGAGATTTGTCAAAATCAGAAATCCTGTAATGTGAGATTTTGCATCATTGCTTAACTCTAGGTCAGAAGTTCCATGTCCAGAATAAAACATCCTACTTCTGATCTTAATATCATGTTGCCTCAGCATACTCTGAAAGATTCCCCAGGTTTTCCATTAACCTTCTTTGATTTACCTCTGAAAACTCTGAATTAGAAGTTCTACTTCATTGTAGCATCCAATCTTATGATCCTCTTACCTTCAGGCTCCAGTATGTTCTGAAGGAGATTTTAGGCTTCGTATTACACTTTATTGCCTTCTTTGAATTACCCTAGAAAACTCTGACTGAACTTGCTTAGATGCTAAAGAGTCATGTTCTGACTGAAAGCTATATTCTGAACCATGCTTGTAACTTCTGACTGCACCTGCCTGGAGGCTGGCTCTGAAGTTTTGAAATGTCATTTTTCTTAAATACTTTAGAAAAATTCTAAGTATTTAGAATTTGACTTTTTCAAGGTAAAATTTGACTTTTGAACTTCTTGATGAAACAAACTTCATATTCCAACATGTCTTGATGAAATATAATTTTTGAGATTTGATTTTGATCCAAAAGTCAAAATTTGACTTCTCAGCGTGTAAATGAACATTTTGCCCTTGTGAATGATTTGCTTGGAAAGAAATGATAATTCAAGGCTTGTATTTGTATAAGAGAAAACTTGAGAATCCAGGGTGATTTCCTGAGAAATGAGATGGCAAATTTTGGGGTACAATAGTAGGATTTATTTTTTTGCACTCTTTTATTACTTTCATATAAATGTTAGTAATTAGGTGTGTATGGCAAGATAAAATCAACAAGTAGACAACCCAAAAATCAAATACAAATGCATGCAATAAAACACACTTGCACACATGCACCCTTAGGGTAATTCCACTTGTTGCCTTATAAAAATGGTCATGTTATGCATGTGGAATATCTTAGCAAAAACAATCACAAATACAAGATTATAGTCCCTTGATGACGCTACAAATATTGCCTTAAAAATGATCTTAGTCCCTCAAAGAGAAATGCTAAGATGTCTCACAATATTGCTATCATGACTATATGATGACCCACGCCCGTCCCTTTACATCCAAAGATAAGGCTTCTTACCAAATAAATGGTAAGATAGCAATATCAAAGGAAAGGAAGAAATGAACTAAGACTTTTGAGTAGGTAGATTGTTCCTAGTTGCTTGCTCATTTTCAAATCAAACACTCTTGCTTATTTTCAAAACAAACACCAACACCTTCAAAACACTTTCAAAACCTTTTTCCAAACATGAAATATTTTCAAAAGCTCAACACATTGTATACGTTCTTACGAACAAGAACTATTACAAAGTTTGCCTAAAACGATGACGCCTTTTCAAAATACTTTCAAAAAAACCACAAAGCACATTTTCAAACAAAAGAAAGTGATCTAGAAACCAACTAAGAGTCCATAGATAACTATGGATGAAAAGGGTTCTAATACCTTCATGTTTCATAATCTACCCCCTGAACTCGAAAGTAATCTCAAAGGTCTTTCCTGTTCTTTTCAGCATTTCCTTTTGGATAAATGAAAAGTCGGCGGCGACTCTTGCTAACTGTAACATTTGCGATAAAATGCAAAACATTCAAGTCAGTTATCCCACCGTATCACAGGTGGCATTATGGAGGAGATGTGTATTGTCAAGGAGTGAAACAGGAGAGTGGTCTTTCAGAAGAGAAATTCTTAGGGCAAGATCATCCAAATATTGATAACATTGTTAACACCAGAAGGGTAACTAGAAGTGGGAGAGTAATATCGCCACGAGATGTGTAGGATAAGGAAGATGACTTAGCTAGAGCTAGAGTTAACCAACAAGTGGTGGCTGATGCCCCGATCCAAGACTTGGATGCTGATATGACAGAGGATATTGAAGAGAATATGAGGTATATACGAAAGAGTGACTATCGGGTTATTGATCAGCTTGGTCAGATTCCAACCAAGATCTCTATATTATCTCTACTTCTTGATTCTGAAGCACATAGGAATTCATTGATGAAATTGTTGAATATGACATTTGTCCCGCAAGAGATATCAGACAACCAGTTTGAAAGCGTGTGTGCCAGTATAACTGCTGGTAATGGTCTTGGTTTTATAGATCTCGATCTTCCTCTAGAAGGAAGAAACCACAACAAAGCATTGCACATTTTGATGGAATGCAAGGGGACTACTATATCCTGTGTCTTGGTTGATATTCGGTTCCTCTCTGAATGTTATCCCAAAAACTGCTTTGATGAAGATTGAATACTCTGGACTCGAGTTGCTTCTAAGTAATCTGGTGGTCAAGGCATTTGACGGGTCAAGACGTATAGTGTTTGGCGAGGTGGATCTTCCTCTCAAGATTGGTCCTAAGGTCTCCACCTCTACTTTTTTTATAATGGATATTTAGCCCGCTTATTGTTGTTTGCTTGGCCGTCTGTGGATTCACAAGGTTGGGGCAGTGACGTCCACCCTCCATCAGAAGATCAAGTATCCAGTTAATGGCAAGACAATTATTGTGTATGGTAAAGAGTAGTATGTGGTCAGTCACCTGTCGTCTTTCCATAATGTCGAAATAGAGGGCGAGGTTCATGAGATACCTTTTCAGGGCTTCGAAATTGTTTAAATGACCAAGACTCCTCGCTCCAAGGAGAGGAAGAAGCCATAGACATCGATGTCATCTTTGAAAGATGCTCAAGCTATGGTTGAAGCAGGTAGCCTCGAAGGTTGGGGCAGCTTAGTAGAGGTTATCCCAAAGTTCAACAAGTTTGGTTTGGGATTCAAACCCAGTAATCAAGGCCTGGCTCCCCGAGCTCCAAGTTTATCAACTCCCATAATCTTTTCCAGTGTCGGCATCATCGAAAATAGGCAGGTCAACACTATTGAAGATGTCGACAGTGATTGTGAAATTGATAGCTGGATTTGACCAAGTGTGCCATGGTTTGAGCTCAACAACTGGACTTCCGAGGATGCTATTCTGGTTACACTTGTCAAAGAGTAATTTTATTTTATTTGCTTACCATGCAATAATTCCTGCACTATGCCCAAAGCGTCAGTGAATCATATGTAAGCCCCCAATATTTTCATTGAAAATCTTTATCATGAAATAAAGGACGTATTTTTGCATTCAAATATTTGTCTCTCTATATTTCCTTTTATATTTAAAAAAAATAAAATGGCAATGCATTTGTTTTTCATATCTATCACCCTTTGTCTAAAAGAAACATAAAATCCATCATGTAGATTTAATCTCACTGTCATAACGGATCCATTCGATAACGATTATGCTATCACTCATTATGATTTCGATAATCCGATCAACCAAGTCGAAAGAGAAGATGAGGAAGATTGTGAACTCCCCGAATAGTTAGCCAGATTGTTAAAGCAAGAGGAAAGGGTCATTCAGCCGCATGAAGAGCCGATTGAGGTAGTGAACTTGGGAAATGAAGAGGCTAAGAGAGAATTCAAGATAAGGGTTGCATTAGAAGACAGTGTAAAGAAAAGATTGGTTGGTATGCTCTGAGAGTATTCAGGCATCTTTGCCTGGTCTTACAAAGATATGCTCAGGTTAGATACCGATATTGTAGTGCATAAGTTGCCTTTGAAAGAAGGATGTACTCCTGTGAAACGGAAGCTTCGAATAAATCATCCTGAGATGTATAAGAATATTAAGGAGGAAGTGCAAAAACAATTTGATGCAGGGTTTCTGAGTGTGATCTCTTATCTGCTATGGATTTCAAATACCGTTCATGTGCCTAAGAAGGATGGCAAGGTCAGAATGTGCGTTGATTATCAGGATTTGAACAGGGAAAGTCTGAAAGATAATTTCCCGCTTCCTCATATTTATGTTCTAGTTGATAATACAGATCATGCCAAAGTCTTTTCATTCATGGATGGTTTCTCTGGTTACAATCAGATTAATATGGCGCTAGAGGACATGGAAAAGACTACGTTCATTACCCCGTGGGGAACTTTCTGTTGTAAAGTGATGCCTTTTGGTTTGAAGAATGCATGAGGCAACTTATCAGCGTGCAATGGTGACTCTTTTCCATGATATGATTCACAAAGAGATTGAGGTATATGTTGATTAGATGATCGTGAAATCTCAAACGGAAGAAGAACATCTTGTTCACCTATAGAAATTGTTTGAAAGACTGAGGAAATTCTGGTTGAAGTTGAATCCCAACAAGTTCACCTTCAGGGTGAGGTCTGGAATTTTTTTAGGCTTTATTGTAAGTGAAAGAGGTATCAAGATTGATCCTACCAAAGTAAAAGAAATACAAGAAATGCCTGAACCAAGATTTGAAATAAAGTCAGTGGCTTTCTCGGGAGATTGAACTACATTTCTAGATTTATCTCTCATCTCACAGCCACATGTGACCCTATTTTCAAGTTATTAAGGAAAGATCAAGTGGTCAGGTGGAATGACAATTGCCAGGCGGAATTTTATAAAATAAAAAATATTTACAGGAACCTCCGATCCTCATGCCTCCAGTAGAGGGGAAGCCGTTTTTGATCATGTATCTAACAGTGCTAGAAAGTTCCATGGGTTGCGTTCTAGGTCAGCATGATGAGAGTGGAAAGAAGGAAAAAGCAATTTATTACCTGAGAAAGAAGTTCACAAAATGTGAGTCAAGGTATACGCTACTCACAAAAACTTGTTGTGCATTGGCCTGGGCTATTAAGCGCCTAGGGCAATATATGTTGACGCATACCACCTACTTGATATCCAAAATGGATCCTATCAAGTACATTTTTGAAAATCCAGCTCTTACAGGCCGAGTGGCTAGGTGGCAGATGATTTTGACTGAATAAGATATCCAATACACTACTTAGAAATCCATCAAGGGTAGTGTGTTAGCTGATTTTCTTGCTCATCAACCCATGGAAGATTGTCAAACAATTAGATTTGAATTTCCAGAAAAGGACATCATGTATATCAGGGATTGTAACGTTCCTGACCCAGAAGAAGGGCCCAAACCAGGTTCACAATGGACGCTTGTGTAAGATGGTACCTCAAATGCATCGGGGAATGTTGTCGGAGCCGTTATTACTTCTCCTACAGTTTTTTCATATCCTGTTCACCTCCAGAATTTATTTCGATTATACCAACAATATGGCAGAATACGAAGCCTGCATCTATAGTATTGAAGTTGCAATTGATTTGTGAATCAAGCACTTGAAAGTTTTCGTGGATTCTAATCTTGTTATCAGTCAGGTTAACAGAGATTGGGAAACTCGTCACTAGAATTTGATCCCGTATCGAGAACATGTCATGAAGTTGATTCCTTACTTTGGGGAGATCACATTTGAGCACATCTCTAGAGAAGAAAACAATTTGGACGATGCTTTAGCCACTTTGACATCCACGTTCAAATTCAAGTGGGTTAATGATGCGCCTTCAATCACAACTATGCGGTTGGATGAACTGACATTCAGTTATGAATCTGAGGTGGATCTAGATGTCAAGCCATGGTTCCATGACATCAAGAGATATCTTGATACTCATGAGTATCTTGAAGAGGCATCAATCACCGATAAGAAGTTCTAGAGAAAGTAATCTGCCAAGTTCTTCCTCAATAATGATGTATTATAGAGAAGAAACCATGATGGTTTGTTTTTGAGATGTGTTACGAAGCGGCGAAAATAATTGAAGAAATGCACGAAGCCTCCTTTGAGACGCATTCCAGTGGATACACTATGGCCAAGAAGATCTTGCAAGCTGGCTACTATTGGTCCACCATGGAAAATGATTGTTACAACCACACCATAATCTGCTACAAGTGTCAGGTGTATGCGGACAAAGCGCTTGTATCGCCAGTACTGTTGAATATCTTGAATTCTCCCTGGACGTTTGCAATGTGAGGCATCGATATGATTGGAAATATCGAACTGACTGCGTCCAATGGTCATCGTTTTATTCTAGTTTCTATTGACTACTTTACCAAGTGGGTCGAAGCTTCGTCATATGCAAATGTTAACAAGCAAGGGGTGACTCGATTTATCAAGCACAATATCATTTTTGTCACGGAGTGCCTGAAAAGATCATTATGGACAATGGATCTAACCTCAATAACAAAATTATGAAGGAGCTTTGTGAGTCCTTCAAGATCAAGCATCATAATTCTTCTTCGTATCAACCAAAGATGAATGGTGCTGTTGAAGCGGCCAATAAGAACATTAAGAAGATTATGCAGAATATGGTAGTGACCTATAAGGATTGGCTTGAGATGCTACCTTTCACATTGCATGGATATCACACCACAACTTTCACTTCAACCTGGGCAACCCCATTTTCGCTCGTTTATGGCATGAAAGCAGTTTTGCCTGTGGAAGTGGAAATTCCTTCTTTAAGGACTATGAAAGATGCAAAACTTGATGAGGATGGGTGGATTCAGAATCGACTAGATCAATTGAACCTCATTAACGAGAAAAGGCTTGCGGTTATTTGCCATGGTCAAGTATATCAGAAAAGGATGAAGAAATCGTATGAGAAAAGGGTTCGGCCTCGGTACTATAAGGCTGGTGACCTCGTACTGAAAAGAATAATTCTTCCTCGAGGTGACCCCAGTGGAAAATGCAATCTCAATTATGAAAGGCCATTCATCGTGAAGAAGGTTTTCTCTGGAGGTGCCATGATGCCTATGACGATGGATGGTGATGACTTCCCACTCCCTGTGAATGCAGATGTAGTTAAAAAATACTTCGCATAAAGTGACCGCTGAGTTGACTTGCTCAGGAAAAAAAGGAACACCCGGCGAACCTGGTGAGTAGATTCAGGCAAAAGTTAGCGATACAAGAAAGAGGGTATGAGTGAAAAAATGTACACCCGCTAAGTTGACCTGTCAAAGGAGACTTAGGAAAAAAGGGTATCCCGGTGAATTGAAAACCCGAAAGGGAGATCCAAGCAAAAGAGGGATTTAAGAGAATGATTACGCCCAACGTCAGATCTTTAATTTTGGTGCTACAGTTGGTAATTCTGAAAGGTAGGAATCAGTCCAATCATCTTCAACGGGAAACAAGGTGATGAGATAGTTGAGGTCATAAGGTTGATAGAAGGATTGGAACCTGGAGGGAATACATTGTCGCATTGCCATGTGTCAGTTACTCTTTGAATTCTATTTGTTGTTTGAAATTAACTCTTTCTAAGAATTTTATCTTGATGTACTTGCCTATTTACATGCCTATTTTTATCAATAAAAGTGCATTTCATTCAAAAGCCTCTTTTTATATTTTATTGTTTTGCTTGCATTAAAGACGTCCAATTTTTGATAAAAACTGCATATAAAAATTGAGGGTTACACATGATAAGATATATTTGAAAGTTGCTTTGAAAACTTATGTACTCGGTTGGCAGACAAAGTCGTCATGCCATACCTGGGGCATTTTATGTTTTTCTATCTTGCAGGTTCGGTTATGCATATTCTGAAGCAGGGATGTCCCCAGTAAGGTTGATATGTTCGACTAACTAGAATAGATTTGTGATCCCTAACAAGGTATATCACAAGTTGGTTATCCTTAGTGAAATATCCCATCCTCGGTGAGGCATGCCATAGATTGGTACTCCTTTTGGGAATTCGCGATGAGGCATGCTGATATTTCAGGGCCTAGATCCCTTCGTTTCCCCAGTAGAATCGCCTATTAAGAGTGGACGGATGTAGGATATCATGCCACCAGTTAATTCAAAATGGAATCTTACTTCCTTAGAAGGGTTGGCATATTTTGAAGAGTCCTCTTAAAAAATATTATTCTCAAAAAGTTTCCATGATTTGTCTGCATGAATTGATCATTGAGTCCCAGAAGACCGAACTCAATCCTTTGTCCTCCATGAGGTCTACAACTTTCTCACCTGCAGGAACTTGGACATTCCCTGTGATGTCGGTAATGGCAATGACAAGACCACTATTTGTTTGAAAGAGACATTCTCGTTAGTGAAGATCTTCCCTAATAAGGTTTTCTTCCCTGCAGTGGAAGGTTGGTAAAGCCTGGCCGAGATTCCCGCATCTCTAGTGAATTGTGCAGGAGTGCCTTATGTCTCCATGAAGTACCTGCCGGTCCATTTTTTTGGATTTCATTTCTCTTTAGTGAGGTCATTGAGTTTGAAAGTGTTTCTCCCGCAAGGTTGGCATTGGTGAAATCCCTTCGGAATTTGTCGTACTTTCCCAATTAGCCTCCTTTTTTCCTCAAGGAAATTTTCTTCTTATAATATGGATGGCTTTGAAAACCATGATATATATATATATGTAATTCCCATGTAAAGCTTGCGAGTTATTCCTCGGCAACGTTCAACCTCAATAGTGTGTGGTAGGTAGATCTTTCTGATGCCCCATTCGGGCCAAAAGCCGAAGTCTGTTTTATTCGTAGTGTTGTCACATTGTTAGGAAGAACCTTCGTGTTGGTATATTTCTATATCAAAAAGCCAGAAATTTGGATTCATGTTGAAGTGGATGTTTATTCCCAGTGACATTGAAAGATTTTCTCCTTATAAATCTAGTGGTTACTGGTACCTCAACAGCGTTCTCCCAATGGAGCTCCAGTGACCTGATTTCTTTTGTCTTTTCATTTTTGATGTTTCCCAGTGGAACATTTAAACATGCATCATCACATTGCATCCTCAAACGCGTAGTGTTCCCATTTTCTTTGGGGATATTACTCTATAAGGAAAGTAAATTCAAACACGCATGAAAGTATAAGCCAAGTTTATCATCTTGCTCCCCAGTGGTCTCGGGTTTAAATGCTCGCTTTTCTCAATATTTTTGTTTCAAGGTTGGATGTTTCCCCAGTGATTCCTTAGGTTCAGCAAATATCCCCTGGTTATCCCCTTACTTCGTGTAAGTCGACCCCTTTCTTGCCTCTCACCTAAGGGAATTTCCTATCTCTGTGTAGGTTCTGATGGGTCGCATTCAATCGTTATTGTTGTACCTCCATTTTTGGTTTAGAAGTTTCTAATTCTTATTCAATCACCTCGTTTTTTGAGTCACTACTCATTGGACTAGCTACGATCCAGTTTGATCTTGACGTAACGTTTCTTTTGGTCTGGTCATTATCAACGCCTTTGATGTCGAGTCGATACTCACATATCTTTTTCAAAATATAACGTTATGGTATTTTAAGGAGTCTAGTTGTTACTATTCCTCCCCTATCGAGTCGTTACTCACATATCTTTTTCGGAATACAACGTTCTGGTATTCTGAGGAGTCTAGTTGTTTCTAGTCCTCCTCTATCGAGTCGTTACTCGTTTGCCTTGTAGCGGTTAGCTTCGCCCTAGCGCAATGTTGTAGGTTGGTAGATACCATTTCCTACCAAGGTCAAGTTCGCAACTTGTCACCTGATTTTTGAGTGCAATGTTCTGGCATTCATTTCGTATTGGTTGAATCTAGTCAATAATAGGTTCTACTGAGTCAATTAATATTTTTCTCGTTTCATCTCTATAATTCCTTGGTTAGGGTCTGTAGCGATAGAAATGTTTAAGACTAAGCCATTGGATTGACGAGACTTATACAAATAAAAATAAAAATCGCCATCGCACTTTATTGTTTCCAAAGGAAAGGGAAAAGAGCGAATAACCCAAAAAGAGGGGGAAAGATTCTAGGTAAGGGGTTTGGTTATGCAAAGGGAAGGTATTAGCACCTTAAACATCTACGGTACTCCGCAGGAACCTCTTTATAAAAAATATGTATATTTTGGCTATAAAATGTTGTGTAAGAATGGATGGTGGAGGTGAAAAAAGAAATATATTTTTATGATTTTTGCATCTTCCGCGGTTGCGAACCTTTAGTGCCTACGTACCACCTTTTTGTGCAATAGGGGATCATGGTACACGTATTTTCTCTTCTAAAAATTTTAAAACACAAATGTGTTGGTTAATTTTATGAGATAAAACATCATCGTCATTGTCCATATGGAAAACATACCTACTACCCACAATCATGAGAAAGGAGAATTTGCATCATATCAAAGTGGAGGATATGGCTTGGATTTTAAAATCAACAACGCCTCACTCAACACCCAAGTGGAAAATATCTCTCTTCACTACATATTTTAGAAGTATAGTTGTTTGCATCACTACAAGGATTGACAAGAGTTCAATCTTTTGAGAAAAGTTTAAAGATAAAAGCCAAAGTGGCAAAAATGGTTTGAAATGAGATTGATTGACTTTTAGTCTTCTCACAAAAAGCATGTCAAAGTATTATTAAGTTTATTGGAGTTTATTTATGAAATAGTTTGAAAATGCATGGACCTAAGTCCAAGTTTATTATTAAAGTGGTTCAAGTTTAAAACAAGAAGAGTTTTCAAAAGGAGGAAGAAGAATTTTGAAATTAAAAAAGATAGGAGGAGAAGAAGAGGCTATCCTAAAATATAAGGTAAAATCTAGGGATAAGAACCATCTAACCAACAAGAAGCAAATACATGACACTATGCCAATATAGAATTCCCATTCTTTGGATTGAAACTAAACAAGTAAAAATACTAGACCTCTTGAGAGAACCAAACTTCAAGTGTATTAAGTCTTCACAAAAATTAGGCAGAGTAACAGTTGTATACGGGTGAATTCCATATTACAAACAAAGGGTGTAATCACAATAACCTGCACACAAAGACAAACAAACAACACAATGTCTTGAGGTAAACCTCAAGAGCTCCAAACAAAATAATCAGATAAGATCACAAGGTCTTCAATCATAGGCCAAGGTTTCTAATCCTATGTCCAAAAAATCCAATTCTACATAATGCCGAGGATAGTAACCAAATAGTCTAAGTATCATTAAGGATTTTATGGTTCATATTGATTATTAAGTATCTTAAGAAAAAGAAAAGAAAATCTCAAGTGAGCAAAATAAAAATGACAAGAAAGTAAATGCTCAAATGAGCAAAGATGAAAATGGCATGAAATGTAAATGCTAAAAGTAAATAGTGCATAAAAATAAAAGGGGCATATAATAAAAGAATAAAGGATAAAGTCAATTATTAGTGATTAGTGGTTAGTTGGATGATCATCTTGAAACTTGCATTTGGAACTCATTAGAGGATTGGTAGAACAAAAGCCTCCACACAACAAGTTGCATTTGCTTTTTGTCAAGTATATCATCCATTTGGAATCCTTATGAGTATCATTTAATGATCAACTATGTTTAAGTGATCCGCGTTGACCAAAGGTATTGTAGATCCATTAGAGGATTGGTAGAACCAAAGCCTCCACACAATGAATCTCAAGGTTATTGGATCAAAGAGATCAAACTAACATACTTGGGCTTTCAAATATAAGTTTGGACCACGAATGATCATTTATTCGAATCGGGACAAAATTTAGCGCTATGTTAAGCAATTGTGAATGGACTTATATAGAAGTCGCACCTATTTTGAGGCCGGTCAATAGCAATCTATGCACCATTTGTTTTGAGACATGATATAGAGATCACGCTCCAACAACATTTAGTGCAATAAGTAAGGGATGAGATGAAGAGGCGTGGGAGAGAATATACAAACCACTTTTGGATTAAATTTAATCAAACTATTATTAAAATCATTCATCCATTTTTGTGGAGTTAAACTCAACACAATGGATCTAATGATGTTAATAAAGTTCATGATCAAAAATTTATCCCAAGATCAGCCAGAAAATAGTCACAAAATAATATTACATTTTAATATATACAAAAAGGATTAAACATAATGTTTAAAAAATTGAAATAAAAGAGAAAAATATCAACTATGTTCAAATTAATCAAGAAATAAAAAGTAAGACCGTAGAAAAATCAGAAAAGGGGTCAAATGATTTTATAAATTTCTTGGTAATTTTTTAAAGTTAGAAATTATTTTAAAAATTAAAAGAAATGGGAAAATAAACAAAAAATGATAAAAAATAGCAAAGTCAGAAACAAAAATAGAATAAGGTCACCAATATTTGTCAAAATATCATTGGATCATTCCATAATTTTTTTAGAATTTAAATATGCATAAAAGTATTTTTAAACATTTAAAATAATTCAAATAAAGTGTAAATTTATTAAAAAAATACCAAAACACAAAATTAAATTGTGAAAAAATAAAAATAAGAAAGAGAATAATCAAAAATATTTTTCTTAATTTTTTCATATTTTTTGGACTAAAACGGAATTTTCTATGATTTTTTGAAGTTTAAAACAATTAAATATAAAAATCAGAAAAGAAAATAAAATAAAAAATATGTGGACCATTGGATGATAGTCAAAACACGTTAGTAATCAAATCCAAGGGATCTGGCGCGTTGTGCATATCATGGTCATTAGTGAATAAAACACTGAATCAATTATTAAATCAGAATTCAAAAATAATAACTGGCTTGCCATCATTGGTTGGAAGATGACACGTTGGTCATCTTCAACCTCCAGCCAACGTGAATTGCAGGTCTCTCAAATTGTAAAATCAAAAGCTCAGACCTATGTCATTCGCTTCATCTCTTCAAGACGAAGACAACCAGACCCTTGCGCCAAATTTATATAAATTGTAGCTCAAGCAATTTGGAAAGAAAGTTTTGAAAAGGGATTTGAAATTTCATGGTCAAAACCTGTTTCCAGTAAAAGGTAAGTGTTTCGACTAGAACCAGGGCAATGAGATCATCACAATGATATCAAAGTTTTGAAAAATTGATGAAGGAATCTATCTATTGAAGTTGAGTTGCAGAGCTCTGAAACTGGACTTCTATGGAGCAGTATAGGGCACGATTCTTGAATGTAATTATATGGTTAGCTTCAGGGAATATTAAGGAAGGTGAATTGATGAAAAAATTGGATTGAAAAGGCTTGTGTATGGGTTTCGAAGTTGCTGAATTACGAGTTATGGAACAAGTTTGGCTGTGTGATTCTGGCTATCCAAGCTTGAGAAAATGAATGGGATAATTCATGTATTTATAGGAGAAGCAAATAGGATCAAAAGGAAGAGTGAATGATGCATTTTGGAGGGAATTCGTGCAAACCTGATGCACGAGTGAAGTGTGATCTAATTTTCACCAAAACTCATCCAATCCTTGCGTTTTGAGGTGCTAAACAATTCTGGAACTTCACCAAACATGTTTAAAGGCAAAAACGCGTGGAAAACATGTGATTAGAGGCCACATTATGAAATTCAAAATTCTAACTTGGTGAGAATTTCAGTTTTAAAGTGCCAACTTCTGACCAATGGCATTTTCAACTCAATGGGTCTTAGGGCATGATTGTTGATGCTTTAGAAAGATGAGGTTACAAGCTTTGCAATGGAACAAGAATGGAGTTAAATGGATGCTTGAGCTGAAAGTTGCAATGAGTCAAAGTTGGAGAAAAAGGGTTGACTTTCCATACTTAGAAATATTTCAAATTCCTTCAAAAATGACCTATAATGTCTTGCATCCAAACATAGTCTTCCACTTGGAATTTGCTATTGAAAAAAAAAGACGGCATGAAGTAGATCTCTTGAATGACATTTTGAAACTTGAACCATTCAAAATCTTCAAAAATTGAGAAAGTTATGACTTGTTGAAGTTGGCAAAAGTTCATAAAATGACCTATAATCTTTTGTATCCTTAAGGAAACTTCCATCCATTTTCTCAATTTGCACATAAAATAAAGAAAAAAGTTCACATCTTCAAGATCATTATGGAAAATAAATGGGCTCAAGGTGATAAAAATTTACCAATTTATGCTCATTTGAAGTCACACATGAAAAATTGGGGATTCATCTGGAGGACTTGTAATCTTTCTTCCTCATCAAGTTTCTTCCACATGAAAACTCCTTGGAACTTTTGAAGTGATTTGTTAATACCACTTTGAAGAGAATGATGTATTTGTAATCACTAAAAAATACCAAAATATGGGCAAGATATACTCCTTTGAAGTTCAAAACCCTAGCTCCTAGATTAAGAAACATGCCTTGAGGAACTTTGACAATTTTGAACAAACTTCTTATACCAAAACAAATTCTTTGAAAATATAAGTTGTTGAGGATGATAATGAGAACTCATAGAAACCATATCCACTTCGATATCTTGATAATTGAGAGAAATATGAATTTGTGACCAATGGGAACAAAGCCTTGTCCATGCATGACAACTTCTCCAATCAATCCCTTGTGTTTTTCAACCAAATTTGATAACCTTGAAATGTGGTGAACCAAAATAACCTTGCCATGCCATTTCTTCCAAAATAAATCCAATGGTGAGGATTGAACTTCTCAAGCTTTATTGACTAGGGCATGGAAATAAACTCATGAACCCATGGAGCAACTTGCTGAATCTTATTGCCTTTACCTACATGAGTAAAAAGCAATACAAACCAACATTGCATTTCATTAATTAAAATAAGAAATCAAGACAAAAATATTCATGATCACAAAAGAACACAAGTCAAGGTGCTTGGTGATTCCTCAAAGAGCAAAGCTAAGTATAGGGAGGGGAACCAAGATTCCTAATGTGATCTTGTTGTGAATGAATCAACATGGTATGATGAAGGGATCTTAGGGGAAAAATTGGAGTACAACAGCTGCCCTAATTTAAGTTTCTTCTATCCAGAGATACGAAGGTTAAAAATCTTCGTGTCGACGCGATCGATGATACTTAAATATAAAACAAGCCTTATTTTTTGCCCTAAGATGCCATGCAAATTTTTATGATCATGAATGCATATGAACAAGACCAAAGAGACGCGGAACACCATTGGGGATGTAACAATAATAAAGAAACAAGAGAGCGACCCAACCAGGAAAATAAATCACTGGTGGATCAAAAGACCCGACTCGGAGAGGATGGTAAAATGGTCAAAGGATACACCAACTCCTACTGGAGGTAAAGCTACCAACGTTCACTGAAGATAGAAAGAAAAGAAATAACAACACCGACGTTCACTGACGGTGAGCTTCCAACATTCACTGAAGGTAGCAAAAATATAACAATTATCGACGTTCACTGCCAATGACCTACCAACTTTCACTGAAGGTAGAAAGATAATATATCATAACTTCGTCGTTCACTGATGATGAACTACCAACATTCACTAAGGGTAGCAAAAAGATAACAATCATCGATGTTCACTGCCAATGACCTACCAACTTTCATTGAAGGTAGAAAGAGAGTATATCATAACATATCCGTTCACTGACGATGAACTACCAACGTTCACTAAGGGTAGCAAAAAGATAACAATCATCGACGTTCACTGCCAATGACCTACCAACTTTCACTGAAGGTAGAAAGAGAATATATCATAACATCGTCGTTCATTGATGATGAACTACTAACGTTCAATGAGGGTAGCAAAATGATAATAATCATCGACATTAACTGCCAATGACCTACCAACTTTCACTGAAGGTAGAAAGAGAATATATCATAACATCATCGTTCACTGACGATGAACTACCAACGTTCATTGAGGGTAGCAAAAAGATAACAATCATCGACGTTCGCTGCCAATGACCTACCAACTTTCACTCTAGGTAGAAAGAGAATATATCATAACATCGCTGTTCACTGACGATGAACTACCAACGTTCAATGAGGGTAGCAAAAAGATAACAAGTTACCCTAAAATTCTGGCATTTCTCCTAGAACGGGTCTCAACTTCTTCTTTAACCGAGGCACTTTGCCTAAAAAAAGGGTAATATGTAAGTTGTCTCAAATAAAGAGACTTCCACTTGCAAAGATTTCACAGCGAGCTATTTCTGCAAATTTAAAAGTCTTTCCATCCACTTGTGTAAACTAACGATAGATTGCAAACTATCCACTCATAGAGGTATAACTCAGTAGGGACATTGAAAGAATATACGCTTTCTTCTTAAGGCCAACACTCTATTGAAGATAGAACAATGTAACTCTGCAAAACAGGGTGATATGTCAACACAAATATTAAAAAATGTCAATGAACAATGATTTGCCAATTTTAGATATGCGTGATGTATGTATGAATGTATGAGTGTTATCATGCGTATGGTGACAAAACAAATATACAACACTGGGAGTAACTAGGAAAAATCAACTCTGGAAAAAACAACACTCGGCTAAACCACATCCAAGATGATCATTCCAAGAAAAAGTAAATGCCAACTGAAGAAACAAAAACTACTGCCTACTTTAGCTTTACTGGGGGGAAACATAATCCGGAAGTAAACAAAACAAAGTGACAGAATAGTACAGATACATGGATAGAACATCCTACCTCAGGCTTCACTGAGGAAACAAATGTTTTCAAAAGTAACACTTTTATTGGGGATTGCAAAACCAATTTCAAGCAAAGCAGATGGACACCAAATCATCAAAACATTCACTGGGGAATTCAGGCCTACTTCATTGGGGAGGTTAACACCACATCCTCAAAGGGAAAACCACAATACGTTCTTCACTAGAGAAATTAGGGACCTGCATTCTTCAAGAGTGATTATGGTACCAACTTCTCAGGAGAAAGAACTTCCATTAGACCTAACGAAAACTTCACTGGAGAAATCTCGGATTGAAACTTCACATCATGAAAACTCATAAAAGAGGAGAAATGAATCCAAACATGACCGAGTATACAAGAGTCACGAACCCAATACGGCGAATCATCCTGAGTAAACCTTCCCGAGGGGAACAAAAACTTCTTAAAAAAAATGGAGTTTGTCCATTCCTAGGATCACCATTTTGTTGTTGTTGCTTTTTTTTTGCATCACAAATTCCAAAGTAAAAGCAAATTGTAAATTCTTTTTGAAAAAGTCGATTTTGTTATTTAATATTTTTGCTTTGAAAGTTACTATCAATAATAAATGGAGTCTTTGCAAGCTAAATAAAATAAGAAATACAAAGAATTGGGTAAAAGCTCAAATTTCATTAATAGAATGGTAGTCTGCAAATGGCGAGACTCCATGGATAATTACAAAGTTTAGAAAATGGTAATATATAATGGAAAAGATACATTGAGATACAATAACCATTATCCCCTCTAACAACTTTTGAAATCCTGAGCAGCAACTTCTGTTGAAGTGTGATGAGAATCCGAGAAGATTGTTGCTCCAATGATCAAGTCTTGTCTGATGTAGTTACTTGCCAAGAAAGTCCCTAACTTTTTCCTAAGCTTCCCTTGTGGGTTTTCAGCTTAGCAGGAAATTTATTCTGTTTATGTCTCTAACTTTTACCTAGACCGCCCTTTCGGATTTTTGGCCTACCGAGACGCTCTTTTTTTCCTAAGCCTCCATTTTTGGTTTTCAACTTAGCGAGATGTTCTTTTATTCCTTTAGGCGAAGTATTTCTTGACGGCATCAGCATTCATGGGACGTGGGAACTCCTCGCCATCCATAGTTTCAAGAATTAATGCACCGCTAGAGAAGGCTTTCTTGACAACATATGGGCCTCTAAAATTGGGAGTCCACTTGCCCCTAGAATCAGTGTTGAAAGACATGATCTTCCTGAGCATGAGGTCGCCTTCTCTGGATTCACGAGGTTTGACCTTCTTATCAAAAGCTTTCTTCATCCATTTCTGATATAACTGGCCATGACACAAAGCCGTCATCCTCTTCTCCCCAATCAAATTCAATTGGTCAAACCGGTTCTGGACCCATTCAGCCTCTGACAACTTGGTTTCCATTATCATACGTAAAGAGGGAATCTCAACCTCGACTAGGAGTACAACTTCCATTCCATACACCAGGGAGAACGGGGTTGCTCCTGTTGAAGTGCAGACAGATGTTCGATATCTATGTAGAGCAAAAGGGATAATTTCATGCCAATCCTTATAAGGAACAACCATTTTCTGGATAAATTTCTTGATATTCTTATTAGCAGCTTCAAAAACCCCATTCATCTTCGGCCTGTACGGAGATGAATTGTGATGGACAATCTTGAATTCCTCACAAAGTTCTGTCATCATTTTATTGTTCAGTTCGAGCCATTTCTAGTGATAATTCTGCTCGACACACCATACCGACATATAAGATTATTCTTGATGAAACGCACAACCACCTGCTTAGTAACATTGGCATATGAAGCAGCCTCCACCCATTTGGTGAAGTAATCAATTGCTACCAAGATAAAATGGTGTCCATTCGAAGCTTTGGGTTCTATCATCCCTATCATGTTAATACCCCACATAGAGAAAGGCCACGGGGAGGAAATCACATTGAGAAGTGTCAGAGGCACATGGACCTTGTATGCATAAATCTGGCATTGATGACACTTCTTTGCAAATTTGTAACAATCAGATTCCATTGTCAGCCAATAGTAACCTGCCCCTAGCATCTTTGTAGCCATCGAATGTCCATTGGCATGAGTGCCAAATGAACCTTCATGAACCATGTCTTCTTCGTTTCTATCCACGCATCTGAGCAAGACCATGTCAAAATTTCTTTTATACAACACATTCTCACTGAGGAAGAAACTGCCTGCCAATCTTCTCAATGTCTTTCTATCTTTCTTCGATGCACCGATCGTGTATTCCTGAGTCTGAAGAAAATTCTTGATGTCATGATACCAAGGTTTTTCATCTGCTACCTCCTCTGTTGTAAACACATGAGCGGGCCTATCCAATCGTCGAACCGTAATTCGAGGTATATCATTCCAATTATTCACTTGGTACATAGAAGCCAGAGTTTCCAGAGCGTCCGCCATTTGATTTTCATCTCTAGAAATGTGATGGAATTCAACTTTTTTAAAGAAGGGTAACAATCTTCTAACATAATCTTTGTAAGGGATCAAACTGGGGTGACGAGTATCCCATTCTCCTTTAATCTGATTTATTGCCAAAGCTGAATCACCATACACATCTAGTTATTTGATTCTGAGATCAATAGCTTCTTCGAGACCCATGATGCAAGCCTTGTATTCTGCCATATTATTAGTACAATCAAATGTTAACCTTGCGGTAAAAGGAATGTGCGATCCATGGGGAGTGACAATCATGACACCAATTCCTTTACCATAAGCATTCACAGCTCCATGAAATAACATACTCTAACAAGATTCAGGGTCAGGACCTTCCTCGGGCAATGGTTCATCATAATCTTTCACTTTCAGGAACATCACATCCTCATCGGGGAATTCATATTCTACAGACTGGTGATCCTCCACTGGTTGGTGAGCAAGATAATCTGCCAACACACTGCTCTTAATAGTTTTTTGAGTGCGGTATTCGATATCATATTCAGATAACAACATCTGCCAGCGGGAAATTCTCCCAGTAAGAGTAGGCTTTTCAAAAATGTACTTGATTGGATCCATCTTGTAGATCAACCAAGTAGTGTGATTCAACATATACTGCCGTAAACGCTTTGCCTCCCAGGCCAAAACACAACATGTCTTTTCCAGCATGGAATACCGCGACTAAAAATCAGTGAATTTTTACTGAGATAATGAATGGAGAACTCTTTCTTCACTGTTTCATCTTGTTGTCCCAGAGTACAACCCATGAATTTATCTAACACTGTCAGATACATAATCAACGGTCTTCCTTCAACGGGAGGGAGCAAGATAGGAGGTTTAAGCAGATATTCTTTAATACTTTCAAATTCCCTTTGGTAGTCATCCGTCCACACGCAACCTTGATCTTTCTTTAACAACTTAAATATCGGTTCACATGTTGCAGTCATGTGGGAAATGAATCTGGAAATATATTTCAAACGCCCGAGGAAACCTTTGACTTGCTTTTTAGTTCTTGGTGCTGGCATCTCTTGAATTTCTTTGACTTTATCAGGGTCAACTTCAATTCCTTTCTGGATAACAATGAAACCCAACAATTTCCCTGATCGAACACCGGAGGTGCATTTATTTGGATTTAAGCGGAGACGATACTTCCTCAAACGCTGAAACAACTTCAATAAATCTTCTACATTCCCTTTTTTAGTCTGGTATTTAGCAATCATATCATCAACATATACTTCGATTTCCTTGTGCGTCAGATATGGAATAGGGTTTTCATAGCCCTCTGGTACATTGCACCAGCGTTCTTCAACCCGAAGGGTATCACTCTGTAACAGAATGTTCCCCAGGGTGTGATAAACGTTGTTTTTTCCATGTCCTCCTGAGCCATTCTTATTTTATTATACCCGGAAAATCCGTCCATGAACGAGAATACTTTGAATTTTGATATGTTATCCACTAACATATCAATGTGTGGCAATGGAAAATCATCTCTGTAATCTACGCACATGCGGACTTTTCTGTCTTTTTTCGGTACTGGGACAATATTGGCAATCCATTGAGGATACACTGACGTCACAAGAAAACCATCATTAATCTTCTTTAGAACCTCCTTTTTGATTTTCATTGCCATATTTGGGTGAGTTCTTCTCATTTTTTGTTTAATTGGCGGACACTCTGGCTTCAGCGGCAAACGATGATCTACAATATCTGTATCTAGACCAGGCATATCTTGATAAGACCAAGAAAAAATGTCCACATACTCTTTCAACAGCTTAATCAACCTTCTCTTCACATTAGGATGCAGCAATGCTCTAATCTTGACTTCCTTCGGATCTTCTTCTGAACCCAAATTGATCACTTCCAATGGCTCTTTATATGGATGAATGGTATTTTCCTCGTGCTCAAGCAACCGTGAGACCTCTTATGGAATCTCATAATAATATTATTCTTCAGCCCCATACACAGGACATTCAAAGTTGGGAGAGGGTGCAGGGTCATTGTATTCAACAGGTTTTTTAATTAATCTGCATATATGATTTATGATTTCTTTTAGAAACTGACACATATAACAAGTGATCATGTGGATTGAATTTCAGTTATTATTTATTTTGAAAGGTATTTTTTTTATTACCATTTTCCAAGAAAAAGCAGAAAATAAAGACACAATTTGGGAAACAAAGACAACTTTTATTATTGATTTTAAAAGTCAGAGCAAATAGATAATCCCTACAACATTAATACTTCCACCTTGGGCAGAGTGAAAGTATTTTTCAAAAAGATTAACAAAAAAATTACTTTGAAACATGTATGCAAGAGGGAACATCAACGGTGATCCAATTCTGAACCCTAACTCTGTGCGTCACATAATTCGGCATTTCCTGCTCTACTTCAACTTCCACAATGGCGTTAATCCTGGAAACAGTTGGATGAAGATAACCCCCACTACGGAAGATGTCTTGATACTTGCTCGCAGCAGACTTCGGCTTCATTCCCTTACCTTTGTCATTCTTCAAAGAGAACCTCAAGCCAGCTTTGTTCTTGTTCACGGGTGGATCCATAACTTGTCCCCACACTTCACTATGACCCTTACGTACAACCTGTTGCGCATCCTTAAGTGAAACCATGGAATTCTCATTTCCTCTTATATTGTCAATGGATAGGGGTTGGAACTGGGTTCCAACATCAACTTCATCCGCCTCCACAATGCTGAAAGAGGACAAATGAGATATCAATAATGCATGTTCCCGATTTATGATCACTACTTTCCCTTCACGTATAAACGTCAGTTTCTGGTGTAAAGTTGAAGTGACAGCCCCTGCCTCATGAATCCACAGCCGTCCTAGAAAACAGCTATAAGTGGGAACAATTTCCATGACCTGGAAAGTTATCTGAAACAAACGTGGTCCTATATGAATAGGTAAGTCCACTTCACCATAACAGATTTCCTTGATCCATAAAACGCTTTCACAATGATGCCACTAGGGAGCATATGCGTTCCTTGATATTTCAACTTCATAAGCATACTCCTCGGTATAACATTCAACGCGGATCCATTATCAATCGTCATATTGGATAGTGAATCATTCTTGTAGTTCATGGAGATGTGGAGGGTCGGGTTGTGATTCCTTCCTTCATCAGGTAATTCATCATCACAAAAACTTAAGTTATTACATGATGTAATGTTCCCTATTACGTTGCTGAATTGGTCTATTGGCATATCACTCTCCACAAAAGCTTAGTCCAGTACCCTCATCAAGGATTCTCTGTGAGTGGAGGAGTTCATCAATAAAGCTAAGATAGATATTTTTGAAGGAGTCTGCAGTATCTGATCTACAATTGTGTAGTCGCTCATCTTGATTATCTTCAAAATATCATCCACTTATTTCTCTAACATATCCCCACTAGTCTCACTCGTAGCCTTCTTAGGTTCAACATTCTCAGCAATTTTCTTTGCAGCACTAACATCTCTTCGAATAACTTATGCAAACACACGACCGCTGCGGGTTACCCTACTATTTTCAGCAATATTCCCAACATCAGGAATTGGCTGGATGGAAACTTCCACTCCATCCTCTAAGATTGTAGCGTTGTATTTGTAAGGCACAGCCTTATCTGATTTGTAGAGGATAGGACCCGACAAACTAATCACCAATGGGGTAACAATTGGCTTTCTATAATACTCAACTTCAAGATGGGAGGGTGCCCCAAAACAAGGTACAATGACGTTTACCCCTTCTTCAATATAATCAATCATTATTAAGTCATTTTTGGAAAACAAATCCTCATCTGAGGAGAAATACTCATCTGCGGAGGCATACTCTTCATCTGACTCTTCTTTAGTCAAACAAACCTCAACCATATCAACCTCATGGTAATCATCCCTTTGACTTGTAACCTTGATAGTTCTATTGTCCAACAACAACTAAACACCCATCTTCACGATTGAATATCCTCAGGAATCTCGACAGCAAACTCGGCAAGATCCATATTAGTGTTCCACCTTACCAGCCATATGGCAGAAGGTAGAATGCAATTGCACAAGGTCTTCATTCATATACTCTACATAAAAAATTCTGAATTCTCCAGGACATCCAGAAACCATATTCACCTCCTCTTCATACTCTGCCCTAGGCCTGATTATGTGGATTAGGCCCTCATCCATCATCTCCTGTAAATCAGCCTTTATCTTATCACAACCCTATATGTCTGTACTGCAAATAGCACAACCGGCATGGTCATGCGTATAGTAGCTAAATTCACAAAGGTCTGCATGCATTTTCACCAAATCTCCTCTAACCAGATTAATATCAAAAATACGAAAGTTGCCTGGACAATCGGCCACCATATCCACAACATTTACTCCCCCATGCTTGGGTAGAGGATTGTCTTTCACATTAGGTCCCACGTCCTTGAAAATAGAACACCAGACTTCACCAATTTCTGCACCTCAGTCTTTAAAGGATAACAATTCTCAACATTATTCCCTGGTGCTCCCTGATGAAAAGCACATGTTTGGTCTGCCTTGTAATGCCAAGGAAATGGTGATGGTACGGCGGGAGGTGGTCGGGTCTGAACCAACTTCTTCTGAATCAATGTCGGTAGTAACTCTGTATAGCTCATAGGAATAGGGTCATAACTCTCCCTTCTCTGATTATACCCTTGATTCCTCTGCTGGGACGGTCTCTGATAAGCAACGGTAGTTGGAGTGGCACCTACAACCAGAGTAACTGAGGCGACTTGCTGATGACGCTGATAATTCCATCTAGGAGTATTAACCCTCCTCTCTTGCATAACAGCATTTGCATCCCCTTCCTTTTTCTTGGTAAACCCATAAGATGGTTTCTTCACACCTCCAGAACCTTCACTCTTTGTTAAACGATACAGCCTCTTCTAAGTGGATATCCATTCCTACCATCTCAATAAAGTCACTTTGCGCACTTGCTACCATCCTCTCATAGTAGAAAGAACCCAGCGTTTTCAAGAAAATCTTAGTCATCTCCTTCTCTTCCATGGGAGGAATCACTTGGGCGGCTACCTCACGCCATCTCTGTGCATATTCTTTGAACGATTCCCTGTCTTTCTTAATCATGGACCTGAGTTGATCACGGTCAGGCGCCATGTCCATGTTGTACTTGTATTGTTTGATGAATGCTTCTCCCAAATCATTGAAAGTATGGATATTGGCACTGTCCAAACTCATATACCACTTCAGCGCAACTCCGATCCAACTATCCTGAAAAAAGTAAATCAGCAGACGCTGATCATCAGTATGGGTAGACATTCTCCTCACGTACATCACCAGATGAGCATGAGGGCAAGTGTTGCCATTGTACTTCTCAAACTCCGGGACCTTAAACTTAAAAGGTATCTTAACATTCGGGACCAAGCATAACTCATTCACATTCTGCCCAAATATCTCTTTCCCCCTGAGGGCCTTCATCTCTCTTTGCATCTTGTCAAATTGGTCTTGAAAATCGTCCATTCTGTCATAAAGACCCAAGTCTTCACTCGGTGAAGGGAAAGGACGACACACATCATCGTTAACAAATGGAACCATATTCACCAAAGGAGGCGCAGCAGGAGCATCATGTACCACAAGAGGTGCCGGAGTAACAATAGTCTGAACAACTGGAGTATCTTGAGGACCAAGATTGAAACCTTCAGGTGCAAAATTCTCTGGCATTCCCCATGGATAACCTTGAAGCATGCGATTCTGAACAGCAGTTGGAGTATCAGATACGAGAATAGTTGAAGCTTCAGTAGTTGCCCTTGTTGGTTGAGGTTGGACACTCGGTGGCTGATTCTGAGTAGCCACCAGAGCTTCCATCAGAGTAGTCAGATTTTCTATGCCGGCCTTCAAAGCAGAAACCTCCTCGCGTAGCTCGCAATTCTCTTATACTAGGTTTTCCATCTTCTTTCTGAAATTAGCCCGAGTGTTGTTTTGGTGAGTCAGCTTGCTGAACAAAGTAAAGAAGCTTGGTAAGACACCTGGATATGCATAACAAATGCAAGAAATATGTGCAATATGATGCATGATATGCAATGCACATGACTTTTATTTTATTATTTAATATTTCAAGGGATTTAAAATTTATGGACATATTGCAAATATCAAAGTAATAACGCATTTGAAATACTGAATTTTTTTATTATAACAACTCCAAAATGGATTACAAGTTTCAACGATCCCAAGTACAAGATGAAAATAAAATCTAAAACCCTGAAAAGTAAGACTTATGGAGATCACTCTATACGCTGACGCTTCCCCGTGAGCCTGGCAATCTGAGCTTTCAACCTCTGGTTTTCTTCTGTATGTCTCATGGTAACCTCCTTCCAATCACCTGAATCAGGAAGTGAGTAATCGGAATTTGATTGAGGCTTAGGAGAAAATAAATCCCCTTGCCTCTCCATAGACTCTACCGCTCGACTCTCAAGGATCTCAATCAAGTCGTCTTTCTCCTTCAAGTCTGCTCCATAGGATATCTCTAAAATTTGGAAGTTGTTCTTCCAAGCGTCCTTTTCCTGCTGCATCCTGGCCAAAGAAAGATGTAGCTTTTCTATGTCATCCAATAAGGGAGGAGTGGTCTTCACAAATAGATCAGGCATATGTGTTTCTCGGGAATATGGCATCTTCAACTGAGTAGCTCCCGTTTGGACCCACTGAAGATATGGCTCCAAAGAAACAGCACCCCTAGGTCCCAAATCCTTCCTACTCTTCTTATGAATGTGATGCCAGACCTTCGCAATCTTCTCCCTAGCTTCCATATTATCTTCTCCCTCCTTCAGAAAGAAACTACTCAAATGAATACTATTTGGTTTATCCCTCATCGGATAACCAAGTTGTCGTCGCGCAAGAAGAGGTACATTGGGGAAACTACCACAATTGTCAATAATCTCTATATCCTGGTAAGCTCGATGAAACCAATCAATATCTGAGTGAGTAAGTTCCATGATCTTAGGAGCCCAACGGGGTTCCTTCTTGACATCCCAAAAAGCATCAGACTGAGGCATATGAGAGATAAACCACCGGTACAACAGAGGCGTGCAACAGATAATCATCCCCCCATGATAAGAATTCTGAAGATGAATAGAGTAATAAGCATCACCCAACAAGGTAGGAACTGGGTTTCCAATCATGAATATCCTGATAGCATTAATGTCAACAAACTTGTCCACATTAGGAAATAAGAACAACCTGTAAGCAAGTAGAGCAAAGATGGCCTCAAAAGCGACTGTACTCTTCATCCTGGCAAAGTACCGAGCTTTCTCTAATAAGAACTGAGTTGGTAATCCTTTAATATCTCCTTTATTAGTCATATGGGCTTCCACCTCAGACTTCCCCAGATGAATCAAAGCAGCAATCTCATGTGGTTTTGGATCACCCTCTAAACCAGTAAAAGGAACACGATCGGTAACAGGTAAATCCAATAGATAAGAATACTTCTCCAGTATGGGCATCAACTGATAGTCGGGAAAATTAAAGCAATGATACATCAGATCATAGAACTGGACCAAGGTCGAGAGAATACCCTCCTTCATCTTCAACTTCATGAGAGGAATAATGGATCCGTACTTCTTTCGAAAGTCTGCAGAACACTCGATCTCGGGAATTAGACTGATCAACTCATCTATCTTGGGATCCTTAAAACTGTACTTCCCGGTCTTTCTTTTTCCAGAATCCATGGTTAAAAAGTACCTGAGATATTCACAAATGGTCAACCTTTAAATCCCTTGAAATATGATTTCTCCAAAAGATGTTTATGAGTGCATGGATGCATGATCCATCAATCACACACAATATCGCACATAAAGGTTCATAGGTTCAACGTCACGAGTATGAGGTCGAAGGTACTACCCATAAGGTGTTGGTCTAAAAGTTATCACCTGCCTAACAAGGTTCTAGAGGTTCCCAGAGTCTACATCCTTCCTTCGGATATTACCAACTTCCCGATTAACTCAGTAATTAGTAATATTCTCAAGAAAGACTCGTCCGAGCGTAGTATCATGTGACAACTATTTCTGGATTACTCCGTCATAGCTTTGGCACCACACCTAAAAGGCCAAGATGGGTTTGGTATTCTATGGTCCTCAGTTTCAGCAGGCTCCCAGGTCGAAAGTAGTACGTCTTCCTGATTACTCGGTAAACGACACTATAGTCAAAGGGTCCTCCACTGAGTGGGGGATCTCATGCCTCCTTTTTTGGGATTACTCCCTCAAAGTTAACATGACTATACCTCCCGTCATATCTTAAAGTTTGCCCAAGTCCGGGTATAGGACTTATGAGTAATCACCAAGCACCCTGAAAACCAGGAAAATCCAAACAAACATATATACAACATATAACACAAAAACAATAATAACACATATACAGATATAAACAAAGATAGGCTCAACCCACTTAGGGATGGACCAGCAAAAGGTCAATCTTTCCCCAGTGAATTCGCCATTTAAATATAGCGGTAGAAATGTTTAAGTCTAAGCCATTGGATTGACTAGACTTATACAAATCAAAATCAAAATCGCCACCGCGCTTTATTGTTTCCAAAGGAATGGAAAAAGAGTGAATAACCCAAAAATAGTAGGAAAGATTCTAGGTAAGGGGGTTGGTTATGCAAAGGTAAGGTATTAGCACCCTAAACATCTACGGTACTCCGCAGGAACCTCTTTGTAAAAAATCTGTATATTTTGACTATAAAATGTTGTGTAAAAATGGATGGTGGAGGTGAAAAAAGAAATATATTTTTATGATTTTTACATCCGCCGCGGTTGCGAACCTTTAGTGCCTATGTACCACATTTTCGTGCAATAGGGGATCAAGGTACACGTAGTTCCTCTTCTAAAAATTTTAAAACACAAATGTGTTGGTTAATTGTATGAGATAAAACATCATCGTCATTGTCCGTGTGGAAAACATACCTACTACCCACAATCATGAGAAAGGAGAATTTGCATCATCTCAAAGTGGATGATATGGCTTCGATTGTAAAGTCAACAACGCCTCACTTAACACTCAAGTGGAAAATATCTCTCTTCACTACATATTGTAGAAGTATAGTTATTTGCGTCACTACAAGGATTGACAAGAGTTTAATCTTTTGAGAAAAGTTTAAAGATAAAAGCCAATGTGGCAAAAATGGTTTTAAATGAGATTGATTGACTTTTAGTCTTCTCACAAAAAGGATGTCAAACTATTATTAAGTTTATTGGAGTTTATTTATGAAAGTGTTTGAAAATGCATGGACCTAAGTCTAAGTTTATTATGAAAGTGGTTCAAGTTTAAAACAAGAAGAGTTTTCAAAAGGAGGAAGAAGATTTTTGAAATTAAAGAAGATAGGAGGAGAAGAAGAGGTTATCCTAAAGCATAAGGTAAAAGCTAGGGATAAGAACCATCTAACCAACAAGAAGCCAATACTTGAAACTATGCCAAGATAAAATTCCCATTCTTTGGATTGAAACCAAACAAGAAAAAATACTAGACCTCTTGAGAGAACCAAACTTCAAGTGTATTGAGTCTTCACAAAAATTGGGCAGAGTAACGGTTGTATACGGGTGAATTCCAGATTACAAACGAATGGTGTAATCACAATAACCTGCATACAAAAACAAACAAACAACCCAATGTCTTGAGGTAAACCTCAAGAGCTCCAGACAAAATAATCAGATAAGATCACAAGGTCTTCAATCATAGGCCAAGGTTTCTAATCCTATGTCCAAAAAGTCCAATTCTATATAATGCCGAGGATAGTAACCAAATAGTCTAAGTATCACTAAGGATTTTATGGTTCATATTGATTGTTAAGTATCTTAAGAAAAAGAAAAGAAAAGCTTAAGTGAGCAAAATAAAAATGACAAGAAAGTAAATGCTCAAATGAGCAAAGATAAAAATGGCATGAAATGTAAATGCTAAAAGTAAATAGTGCATAAAAATAAAAGGGGCATATAATAAAAGAATAAAGGATAAAGTCAATTATTAGTGATTAGTGGTTAGTTGGATGATCATCTTGAAACTTGCATTTGGAACTCATTAGAGGATTTGTATAACCAAAGCCTTCACACAACAAGTTTCATTTGATTTTTGTCAAGTATATCATCCATTTGGAATCCTTATGAGTATCATTTAATGATCAACGATGTTTAAGTGATCCGCGTTGACCAAAGGTATTATAGATCCATTAGAGGATTGGTAGAACCAAAGCCTCCACACAATGAATCTCAAGGTTATTGGATCAAAGAGATCAAATTAACATACTTGGGCTTGCAAACATAAGTTTGGGCCACGAATGATCATTTATTCGAATCGGGACAAAATTTAGCGCTATGTTAAGCAATCGTAAGTGGACTTATATAGAAGTCGCACCTATTTTGAGGCTGATCAATAGCAATATATGCACCATTTGTTTTGAGACATGATATATAGATCATGCTCCAACAATATTTAGTACAATAAGAAGGGGATGGGATGAAGAGGGGTGGGAGAGAATATACAAACCACTTTTGGATTAAATTTAATCAAACTATTATTAAAATCATTCATCCATTTTTGTGGAGTTAGACTCAACACCATGGATCCAATGATGTTAATAAAGTTCATGATCAAAAATTTAACCCAAGGTCAGCCAGAAAATAGTCACAAAATAATATTTCATTTTAATATATACAAAAAGGTTTAAAAATAATGTTTAAAAAATAGAAATAAAAGAGAAAAATATCAACTATGTTCAAATTAATCAAAAAATAAAAAGTAAGACCATAGAAAAATTAGAAAAGGAGTCAAATGATTTTATAAATTTTTTGGTAATTTTTAAAGTCAAACTATTTTAAAAATTAAAAGAAATGGGTAAAATAAACCAAAAATGATAAAAAATAGCAAAGTCAGAAACAAAAATAGAATAAGGTCACCAATATTTGTCACAATATCATTGGATCATTCCATAATTTTTTCAGAATTTAAAAATGCATAAAAGTATTTTTAAACATTTAAAACAATTCAAATAAAGTGTAAATTTATAAAAAATACCAAAACACAAAATTAAATTATGAAAAAATCAAAATCAAAAAGAGAATAATCAAAAATATTTTTTAGAATTTTTTCAGATTTTTTGAACCAAAAAGGAATTTTCTATGATTTTTTGAAGTTTAAAACAATTAAATATAAAAATCAGAAAAGAAAATAAAAGTAAAACATATGTGGACCATTGGATGAGAGTAAAAACGCGTTAGTAATCAAATCCAAGGGATCTGGCGCACTGTGCATATAATGGTCATTAGTGAATAAAGCACTGAGTCAATTATTAAATCAGAATTCAAAAATAACAAGTGGCGTGCCATCATTGGTTGGAAGATGACACGTTGGCCATCTTCAACCTCCAGCCAACGTGAATTGCAGGTCTCTCAAATTGTAAAATCAGAAGCTCTGACCTATGTCATTTGCTTCATCTCTTCAAGACGAAGAAAACCACAACCTCGCGCCAAATTTATATAAATTGTAGCTCAAGCAATTTGGAAAGAAAGTTTTGAAAAGGGATTTGAAATTTCATGGTCAAAACGTGTTTCCAGTAAAAGGTAAGTGTTGCGACTAGAACCAGGGTAATGAGAGCATCACAATGATATCAAAGTTTTGAAGAATTGATGAAGGAATCTACCTATTGAAGTTGAATTGCAAAGCTCTGAAACTAGACTTCTATGGAGCAGTATAGGGCACGATTCTTGAATGTAATTATATGGTTAGCTTCAGGGAAGATCAAGGAAGGTTAATTGATGAAAAAATTGGATTGAAAAAGGATTGTGTATGGGTTTCGAAGTTGCTGAATTCTAAGTTACAAAACAAGTATGGCAGGGTGATTCTGGCTATCCAAGCTTGAGAAAATGAATGAGATAGTTCATGTATTTATAGGAGAAGAAAATGGGATCAAAAGGAAGAGTGAATGATGCATTTTGGAGGGAATTCGTGCAAACCTGATGCACGAGTGAAGTGTGATCTAATTTTCACCAAAACTCATCCAATCCTAGCGTTTTGAGGTGCTGAACAATTCTGGAACTTCACTAAACATGTTTAGAGGCAAAAACGCATGGAAAACATGTGATTAGAGGCCACATTATGGATTTCAAAATTCTGGCTTGGTGAGAAATTCAGTTTCAAAGTGCGAACTTCTGACCAATGGCATTTTCAACTCAAGGGGTCTTAGGGCATGATTATTGATGCTTTAGAAAGATGAGGTTACAAGCTTTGTAATGGAAAAATAATGGAGTTAAATGGATGCTTCATCTGAAAGTTGCAATGAGTCAAAGTTGGAGAAAAAGGGTTGACTTTCCATACTTAGAAATATTTCAAATTTTCCTTCAAAAATGACCTATAATGTCTTGCATCCAAACATAGCCTTAAACTTGGAATTTGATCTTGACCAAAAAAGATGGCATGAATTAGATCTTTTCAATGACATTTTGAAACTTGAACCATTAAAAATCTCCAAAAATTGAGAATGTTATGACTTGTTGAATTTGGAAAAATTTCATAAAATGACCTATAATCTTTTGTATCCTTAAGGCAACTTCCATCCAATTTCTCACTTTGAACATAAAAGAAAGAAAAAATTTCAAATCTTAAAGATCGTTATGGAAAGAGAATGGGATCAATGTGATAAATATTGACCAAGTTATTTTCATTTGAAGTCACACATGAAAAATTGGGGATTCATTTGGAGGACTTGTAATATTTCTTCCTCGTCAAGTTTCTTCCACAAGAAAACTCCTTGGAACTTTTGAAGTGATTTGTTAATACCCCTTTAAAGAAAATGATGTCTTTAGAATCACTCAAAAATACCAAAATATGGGCAAGATATACTCCTTTGAAGTTCAAAACCCTAGCTCCTAGATTAAGAAACATGCCTTGAGAAACTTTGACAATTTTGAAAAAACTTCTTGTACCAAAACAAATGCTTTGTAAATATAAGTTGTTGAGGGTGATAATGAGAACTTATAGCAACCACAACCACTTACATATCTTGAGAATTGAGAGAATATTGCATTTGTGACCAATGGGAACAAAGCCTTGTCCAAGCATGACAACTTCTCCAATCAATCCCTTGTGCTTTTCAAACAAATTTGATAACCTTGAAATATGGTGAACCAAAATAACCTTTCCATTCCATTTATTCCAAATCAAATCCAATGGTGAGGTTTGAACTTCTCAATCTTTATTTACTAGGGCATGGAAGTAAACTCATGAACCCATGGAGCAACTTGCTGAATCTTATTGCCTTTACCTACATGAGTAACAAACAAGACAAACCAACATTTCATTTCATTAATTAAAAGAAGAAATCAAGACAAAAATATTCATGATCACAAAAGAACACAAGTCAAGGTGCTTGGTGATTCCTCAAAGAGAAAATCTAAGTATAGGGATGGGAACCAAGAATCCTAATGTGATCTTGTTGTGAATGAATCAACATGGTATGATGAAGGGATCTTTGGGGGGAAAGTTGGGGTACAACAAGGTCAGTCGTTACTGCTTCTTCTGGGTTCGGGATTATCAAATGTTCTCCTTGTTTATTGGTATCCTGAGGAGTACTCATAGAGGCCTAGTTGTTACTAATTTCTTTTTAAGCAGGAGTCGTTACTCTTGGTTTTGGTTTGTGATCCAGTATGTCACTTTATTTGAAGTATTCCTAAAGTCGAGTCGTTACTCGTACATTCTCTCGGTCCCCTAGCATTCCGATTAGCGTGGCAATTGGTTTTGGTTCATAAAGGAATTGTTCTAGTTTGATCAAGACCAGTTGTTACTAATATTTTGAGAATTCTAGTCGTTACTAGTCTCCTCCTGTAAGGCCGTTATTTCTTTCTTAGAATGCAGCATTCTAGAATTCTGTGAAGTCTAGTTGTTGCTAGCGTCTTTCGGTCTTTATTTTTTTTCCAGAGTGAAGCGTTCTGGCATTTTGTAAAGTCTAGCTGTTGCTAGCATCTTTCGGTCTTTATCCTTTTCTCATAATATAATGTTATAGAATTCCATGAAGTCTAGTCGTTACTAACACCTTTTGACCGTTACTTTTCTCCCTCAGAATGTAGCGTTCTGGCATTATGTGGAGTCGAGTCATTACTTATGTACCTTGTCTCAGGATGCAGCATTCTAGCATTCAGTGAAGTCGAGTTATTACTAGCGTTTAGGATCAAGTTCCACGGTCTTTGATCCCTATCTTGCATTTACAAGCTTGTTCTTTAGTCTAGTTCCAAGAGGTCATCAAAATATACCCTGTGTTGATATGCATCATCGTCTCAATTAAGAGTCCAAATTTTTGAGTTCATTTTTGTATTAAATCTCCTTCTACCTTATCGCTCGAAACGCTGTCGTTGCCAATCTCTCTTCATGTTTAAGAAGTTTGAATAGGGTCAGCTGTTGTACCCCAAAATGCACCCTCTTCATTTCGACTTTAATTTCGCTTATATTGCATCATTATATGCATGCATATCATTGGTTCTATTATTATGGGATCAGGGTATTTTCATATGAGCCTCGGTAAATTGCAAGAGACGTTGATTTCGTCAATAGACACTCTCATGGTTTTTTATGCTAATAATCGGTCAGCCGTTTTGCACGGTTCGGGTAGTCAGAAACTTACAAGGCTAATTCAGTTCGTCATGTTCAGGTGTTTTTTCACCAAGATATCTCTGTGGATGTATTCTAAAATTCATGTATGGATCGAGAGCTAACTCTTTGAAGAAGAGCTCCGAATGTGCGAGCTGTTTCGAAGAAATACAGCGGAAAAGTGTGCTGGAAGTGTAGTTTTTGGACACTAAAAAATTCATAACTCAGAGCCCGTGGCTCGTTTTGGACTCGTTCTGGTGGCCAAAATTCTATCTCGATGTCCTCTATATTTCATCTCTCACGACCGTAAGCTAATTCTACTCAAAAGGTCTTCAAAATTATGGATCTATCAAGTGTGTTCGCACGGGGAAATCGTGGCAAATGTTTATCTACATCACATTCAAAAAATCATAACTCAGTCGATTTTTATCGAATCGAGCTCGTTCCAGTGGTATTGTCTCAGTAATTGAGTTAGCTAAATTTTGGTTTCTATTTCCAAGAGAAAACGATACCCCAAAGGCTTTCGTTTTTTGACTTGAAGCGTGTGGAACACACTGAAAATCCTGAGTTGGGAATTAAAGTTGTTTGAGTCGAAACTTCGGAAATTCATAACTTTCTCATCGTTTGTTCAATTGAGCCCATCTTCAAACATGAGATCATCCTGGACATTAGCTACATTTTGGGTTCACATTTAAAATTCAGAAATTACGCCTAGGTTCTCGCGAATTTGCCCAGAATGTGTCGCACTCAAGTGATTCAAAAAATTGCACTTTGGCTTGTGGTTATTTGAGGTCTATTAATCAAATCCACTGACATAAATCCACACTATATATTCCTTTGGACTCCAGTTTTCAAGAGGGGGCTCTCATAATTCATAAAATCTTACAAACATTCTAAACTTTTTCTCCCGATTCTCTCAAGGATCAAATCAAAGTTCTACAACTTTTTCATCAAGAACACAACAACAATTGCATCAAGATTCAAAAGTCAAGATCAAGATAAATTCTTCTCTGATTATTGATACGTTTGTTTCAATCTCTATACCTAAGCCTCCTCTTCACTTCTATCTGTGAGTTTTCTTGAATTAAGCACTTTTTAAAATAAGTGATTATTTAAGAAGTACTTTTTTGATCAAGCATGAATTTAATCTAGGTTGAATTTTGAATTGAGAATATAGATATGAGCTTAGAATTGTGAATTGATTTGATGATTATTGTAGCGATAGAAATGTTGAGACTAAGCCATTGGATTGACTTGACTCACACAGATCAAATAAAAATTGTCACCGCGTTTTATTGTTTCCAAAGGAATGAGAAAAGAGTGAATAACCCAAAAAGAGAGGGGGAGAAAATCTAAGTTCAGGGGTTGTTTATGCAAAGGGAAGGTATTAACACCCTAAAAATCTAACGTACTCCGTAGGAACCTCTTTGAAAATTTGTTTATTTTGGCTATAAATGTTGTATACAAAAATAGATTGTGGGGATGAGAAAATAAGTATTTTTTACAATTTTTGCACCCGCCGCAGTTGCAAGCTTTAGCGCCTACGTACCACCTTCTGTGCAATAGAGCATCGGGGTACTCGTAGTTCACCTTTAAATTTTTTGAAACATAAGTGTGTTGGTTAATTTTAAGAGGCGAGGCATCATCCTCTTATCCGAGTGGAAGAACATACTTACTATCCACGATTATGAGAAAAGAGAATTTGTGTCATCTCAAAGTGGAGCATATGGCTTGGATCTTAAAATCAACAAAGTTTCGCTCAACACCCAAGTGGAAAATATCTCACTTCACTATATATCGTAGAAGTATAGTAGCTCGCATCACTACAAAGATTGACAAGAGTCTAATCTTTTGAGAAAGTTTTAAGGATAAAAGCAAAAATTGAAAAAAAAAAGGTTTGAATGAGATTGATTGACTTTTAGTCTTCTCACAAAAAATGTCAAAATATGATTAACTTGTTTAAAATTTGATTAATAAAATATTTTTGAAAATGCATGGACCTAAGTCCAAGTTTATTGTGAAAGCGGTTGAAGTTAGAAAACAAGAATAGTTTTGAAAAGGAGGGAGAAGATTTTTTGAAATTAAAGAAGATGGGAGGAGATGAAGGAACTACCCTAAGGCAATAAGGTAAAAGCTAGGGAAAAGAACCGCCTAACCAACAAGAATCCAACACTTGACACAATGATTCAATGTAGAATTCCCATCCTTTGGATTGAAACCAATCAAGCAAAGATATAAACCTCTTGAGAATACCAAACTTCGAATGCATTAATTCTTCACAAAAAATGGGCAGAGTAACGGTAGTATATAGATGAATTCCCAATCACAGACAAGGCATATAATCAGAATAACATGCACACAAAGAAAACAAACAACCCAATGTCTCAGGGTAAACCCTGAGAAGTCCAGACAAAATAACAATAGAAGTCACAAGGTCCCAAGGTAGGTCAAGGTCTCTACTCCTTAGTCCAAGAATTCAACCACTCCAAAATGCCAAGGATAGTAACCAAATAAACCAAGTAACCTTAAATTTTTTTATTGTTCAAGTTGGTTATTAAGCATCTTCAAAAATAAAATAAAAGCTCAAGTGAGCAAAATAAAAATGACATAAAGATAAATACTCAAGTGAGCAAAGATCAAAATAACATGAAATGAAAATGATAAGATAAATGGTGCGTAAAATTAAAGGCGTAAAGTAAAAGCATAAAATAAAAGTCAATTGTTAATGAGTTAGAAATTAGAGGTTAGTTGAATGGCCATCTTGAAACTTGCATTTGAAAACTCATTAGAAGATTGATAAAATCAAAGCCTCTCAACAACAAGTTTGATTTTCTTTTTGTCAAGTATATCATTCATTTCAAATTCTCGAGGCAACAATCAATATATCAATGATGTTTAAATGATTCACTTAGACCAAAGTTTATGAAGGTTCATTAGAGGATTGATAAGACCAAAACCTCCTTACAATGAACCTCAAGGTTATTAGATCAAAGTTTTCAAATTAAACATACTTGGGCTTACAAACATAGGTTTGGACCATGAATGATCATTTCTCGAATCGGGACAAAATTTAGCGCTATGTTAAGCAATCGTAAGTGGACTTATATAGAAGTCGCACCTATTTTGAGGCTGGTAAATAGCAATCTATGTGCCATATGTTTAGAGAGATGATATGTAGATCATCTTCTGACAACATGTAGCACAAACAAGAAAGGGATAAGATGAAGAGGGAGGGGATTCAGTGTATGAAATTAGGGTTTCAAATATCATCAATATTATTCATCCATTTTTGTGGATTTTGTTTCTCAACCTATCAACACCCAAGATCCGATGAGGTTGAGGAATTTGTCACCAAATGAAGTCCAAGTCAGAACCAAATAAAGAAAATAATAAAATAATATCTAACAAAACAAAATTATAATGGTTAATAAAAGGAAAATAATTGGTAAAATACTCAAATTATATTAAAATACCAAATAAAAATCCTAAAAAATAATCAGAGGTCAAACATGATTTAATAAATGTTGACAAAAAATTTCAGAATTTTTTAAAGTCAGAAACTAATTTTAAAAAATAAAAGAAATTAGTAAAACAAACCAAAAATGGTAAAAAAAATATTTAAATCAGAAATAAAAATAAAATAAGGTTATCAAAAATTGCCAAAAGGCCAAAGGACCTTTCCATAATTTTTATAGAATTTCAAAATTCAGAAAAAATATTTGTAATCAATTAAAACAAGTTAACTAAAGTGAAAAATTATAAAAAATATCAAATCATGAAATAAAATTGTGAAAAAAATAAAAATCACAAAGAGAAAAATCCAAAATATTTTTAAGAATTTTTTCAGATTTTTTAGTCAGAAATGAATTTTTTATGAATTTTTGAAGTTTAAATCAATTAAAATATAAAATCAAAAAATAAAAATAAAACCAAAAAGATATAGATCATTGGATCAATGTCAAAACACGTTAGTAATCAAATCTAAGGGATCTGGTGCGTTATGCATATCATGGTCATTAGTGAATAAACCACTGGATCAAATATTAAATCAGATTTTGAAAAAAAAAACAAGTGGCGCCTTGTCATTGGTTGAGAGATGGCACGTTGGTCATCTTCAACCTCCATCCACGCGAATTACAGGTCTCTCAAACTGTAAAATCAGGAGCTCTGACCTATGTCATTCGCTTCGTCTCATCAAGACGAAAACAATCGTAAAGGACCAAAAGGAAAAAGTTGAATAGGGATTTGAAAATTCATGGCCAAAACTCACTTCCAGTTGAAAACAAATGATGTGACGAGTATCAGAATGATGAGAGCTTCATTGTAGTAACAAATTTTGAGAGAAATGATGAAGGAATCTACCTATTGAAGTTCAAATTCAGAGCTCTAAAACTTGACTTGGTTAGAACGATTTAGGATGCCTTAAGGCTTGGTTCTTCTTCCGTTAGCTTAAGTGAAGTTCAAGGATGAAGAATTAGCAAAGAAAATGGATTGAAGAAGGTTGTTAAACCAAATTCGAAGTTGCAGAAATATGGGTTAGAGAGAGTTTGGTAGGGTGATTATGGTTGCTCAAGCTTGAGAAAATGAATGCAATATGTCCGTCTATTTATAAAAGATTGAATGGTGAACAGAATGGGAAGCAATAGTGAGGTTTGGAGGGAAAACGAAGGAAGCCCGAAAGTGAGAAAAGTGTGACTTGAATTTTCTCTAAACTCGGCTAAATCTTGCATTTTGAACCTTAATTCAACTTTGGGAACCTGGTTAAACATGTTTAAATCAAAAATGTGTGCTAATTTGGCCTTTAGAAGCTGGATTGTGGATTTCAAATTCTGACTTTGGAGAAAACTTCAATTTCTAGGTACCAACTTTGAATCCATGGTGTTTATAGTTCAAGGGGTCTTAGGGCATAATTCTTGAAGCATTTGAAAGATAAGGTCACCATCTTTGCAATATGCCAATAATGAGATCAAATGGATGCTTGAGCTAAGAGTTGTGATGAGTCAATGTTGAGAAAATGATGCTGACTTTTTGTACTTAGAAAAATTCTAAGTTTTTCTTCAAAAGTGACTTATAATGTTTTGAGTTCAAACAAGGCCTTCTTTAAAAATTGAGCTTTGATCATTGATGCTAGATTTAAGAAGACTTCCAAGAGAGCATTATGAAACTTCAATCACTCAAAATACCAAGTATTTATAAAGTTATGGCCTTGTAAAATTGGTGAAAATCCATGAGGTGACCTATAATCTTTTGAGTTCTTAGGGAATCTTCCACCCATCTTCAAGTCTTTCACATAAAAGAAGAGTTGAAGTTCACATTCTTAATATCATTATGGAAAATTAATGGGCTCAAGGAGATAAAACTTTACCAAGTTATGATCTTTTGAAGTCACATAAGGGAAATTTGATGGCCTATCTAGAGAACTTGTAATCTTTCTTTCTCATTAGGCATGTTCCACATAAAATTTTCTTGAAACTATTGAAGTGATTAGTTGATAACCCTTTAAATTGAAGAATATATTTGGAATCACTCAAAAATCTCAAAAGATTAACAAGATATAACCCTTAGAATTTCAAAACCCTAGCACCTCAAGCACCAAAATGACTTGGAACCCCCTTTCAATTTTGACAAACTTTCTTGCACAATTACTTTTACAATGTGAATAGAATTTGTTGTGGATTACAACAAGAACCCATATCAACAATAACCACTTCCATATATTAAGAATTGAGAGAGTTGTGCACTTGTGATCAAGGAATTAAAAACTTGTCCAATTAGGTCAAACTTCTTCAATCAATCCTTGCAACTTTTGACTTACTTTGACAAATTGAGGCATGATGAATCATAGTATACCTTGTCATGATATTACTTTAAAGCATCTTCAATGATAAAACTTTCATCTCAATGAAGTTTTGTTGAAGAAGGCATGGAAATCAACTCATGAACCTATAGATCAACCTGATGAAATGTGTTGTGCCCTCACCTATAGCACCATCAATTAGAGTAAACATTCGTTGTATTTGTTAGTTAAAATTTAATCAATACAAAACATATATGATCATAATATAAAAATCAAGGTGCTTGGAGGTCCCCCATGAGCAAACCTAAAGATAGGGAGAAGAGTCAAACCCTAGTGTGATCTTGTTGTGATTGAGTTGATATGAGATGATAGAGGAATCTTAGGGGGAAAATTGGGGTACAACAGCTGCCCTTATTTAAGTATCTTTTATCTGGAGATACGAAGATTAAAATCATTGTGTCGACGCGATTGAAGATACTTAAATTTAAAACAAGCCCTATTTTTGGCCCTAAGATACCATGCAATGCTTATGATTATGAATGCAAATGAATGGCTCCAAAGGTGACATAGAACACCACTAGGGAAGCACAAAATAAAAACAAGGATCAAAAGAAAATCCGACCAGGAAAAAAAATCACTAGCGAACAAAATACTCGACTCTATTGGGGTAAGGCGCAAGGAGGAGATAAAGCAACATCAACTCAAATATTGAGGAGAGAAAGTAAGGGATAACAATGATCGACAGATAACTGTAAAATATCCTCTCACTGAGAAGATTGTGAAAAAAGGTAACGTCGACCCACAGGAGGAAAGACATAGTAGGATAATACCAACAAATACCAATATTAAGGTAGGTCACAAATGGCTAGCATCAGTACTTATAACTGGAAACATACGAATTTCTTTAGAGCAAAGAGAATCTCAACGATGAACTATCTCCCGTAATGAGGAGACTACCGTTCACTATAGTAACAAATCTCAACAACGAACTATCTCCCATAATGACGAGACTACCATCCATTGGAGTAAATAAATCTCAACAACAAACTATCTCCCATAATGACGAGACTACCATTCATCAGAGTAAATAAATCTCTACAACAAACTATCTCCCATAATGACGAGACTACCATCCAATGGAGTAAACATCTCAACAACTAACTACCTCCCATAATGACGAGACTACCATACATAGGATTAAACATCTCAAAAATGAAATATCTTCCATAATGACGAGACTACGATTCACCAGAGTAAACAAATCTCAACAACAAACTATCTCCCATAATGACGAGACTACCATCCATTGGAGTACAAAATGAATCTTCTATGGGAATTAACAGACTTACTGGGGAAGAACATTTTGCTCAAATAAAGAGACCTTCCACTGGCTGCTATGAGAAGGAAGTGCAACAATGCTGCTGGGAAATGAATCTTGGCTTCTTTGGGGAAGGGCCAGCACCGTCCTGCTGAGGAGATAAAGTCTTCTCGTGCAAAATAAATGCACATTCTCAAACTAGGGCTCAAATCCTGCAGAAATCATAATAATAATGTTGTTGGGGACCACAAATCCAAACCAGAAATAAACCAGAGTGAAATAGTCAACCAAGACAGCACCTAATGAAAAATAAACTCAGAAGGAGACTATATTCCAATCAGATAATAGGCTGAAGAGGAATGCTAAAGCATAATTCTTCCACGAGGGATAACTCAGTGGTGAAATTGAAAGAATATACACTTTCTGCTTAAGGTCAACACTCTATTGGAGAGAGGGTAACATAACTCTGCAAAATAGGGCAATATTCCAACAAAAACATCAATGAATGCAAATTAGCAATGAATATTAAATTCAGCTATGCATGATGTATGTATGAACGTATGAATGTTATCATGTATATGCTGATAACACAGACATACAACACTGGCAATAACCAGACAAAATCAGCTTGGATAAAGTCAACACTCGGCTAATTCACATCTAGGATGAAAATTTCATAAGAAAGTAAGCACCAACTGAGGAAACAAATTCCTATTTCACAGTTTAACTCCTCTACGAAGAAATATAATCCGAAAGTAATCAAGTCAAAACAGTGAATCAAAATAGATACATGGATATAACATCCTCCTTCAAGCTTCACCGGGGAACGTCACACAGACTTCAATGGGGAACACAAAGTTTCAATGTCTAGATTTCCACTGGAGATAATAATACTGACTTCATTAGAGAAGATGAAAACCACATCGTTGAGATATCAACTGGGGATCCCATGTTGACTTCATTGGGGAGGTCAATACCATATCATCGAGATATCAACTGGGGATCCTGTGTTGACTTCATTGGGGAGGAAAATACCACATTATCGAGATATCAACAGGGAATCCCGTGTTGACTTCATTGGGGAGGACAATACCATATCATCGAGATATCAACTGGAGATCCCGTGTTGACTTCATTTGGAAGGACAGTACCACATCGTCGAGGGGAGCCCAAAATACATTCTTCAGTGTCAAGAGTGATAATTACATAAACTTCTCTGGGGAGAAATTATGAAACCACATGGGGATAATAACTTTCAGAGAGAAACATTATCTCAACTTTACTTGGGGATTTAAGAAGTCAGATAATACAGCAAGAATTCAAAATTATGAGGATTTTAAATCAAACCCAACACTTGGCAGGACAAACCCCAAAAAAGTTGACAATTTTTTCGACACTTTTTAGAAAAGATAGTCTAGTTGCCTGGGAAACAAACAATAGCAATAAATGCCATTACTATAAAGGGCGACAATTTGCAAATAATTCCACCTCATCACACAAAGGGCCTTTCTTCATATGCGCGAAGACCTTACTAGGGAATCTGGGATAGAGGCTTCAGACCATGCAAAACCCGAAATCAAAATAATCATCCTGGGGGAAAACAAATGAACCAAGACTTGACTGGGGAAAATGGGATCAGAAACCCAACACCGCACTATACATAAATTGGTATCATCTCCAACTATCTGAGAAACACAGGAAGATCATACGCATATCAGTGAAAGCAACCTGAAAGTACTTACCTGGGGAATATATACTTCCAAAATTTCAGAGTTCGTCCATCCTCAGAGTCACTACTTTTGTTTTTCTTGAATCACAAAATCTAAAGTAAAAAGTAATTTGTAAATTATTTTCAAAATATTTTTAATTATTAAATCGCTTTGTTTTGAAAATTACTACCAATAATAAATGGAGTCTTTGTAAGAAGAATAAAATAAGAATTGCAAATAATTAGATAAAAGCTCAAACTTTATTAATAGAATGGTAGTCTGCGAATGGCGAGACCCCATAGATGATTACATAGTTTTGAAAATGGTAATATATTAGAAAAGATACATTGAAATACAATAACCATTATTCTCTCTAGCAACTTTGAATTCCTGAGCAGCGACATCTATTGAAGTGTGGTGAGGATCTGAGAAGATTGTTGCTTGAATGATCAAGTCTTGTCTGACGTAATTACTTGCCAAGAAATCCCTAACTTTTGCCAAGGTTGCTCTTGTGGGTTTTCAACCTAGAGGGAAGAATTTATTCTATTTATGTCTCTTATTTTTTCCCATACCGCCCTTTCGGGTTTTTAGCCTACCGAGACGCTCTTTTTGCCTAAGCCGCACTTTCGGGTTTTCGACTTAGCGAGTTGTTTTTATATTTCTTTAGGCGAAGTATTTCTTGACTGCATCAGTATTTCTTTTGGAGACATTTTGCACTCTCTTCATACTTGCACCATGAGAAAGTGATGGACTCTTATGTGTTGCTTTCCTTTGTTGTCTAGGTGGTTTATTTCGCATCTTCCCCAATCAGCTTTGAAGAATGAATAAGGTTTGAGGTGGTCACAAAGGATAATGTCACTTTCTCATACAAATATCCATTGGTGCTCTCGATATCAAGAGGACATTACTATCATTGACCATTGTGGGGAGTTCCCTAATGTTCCACTCTTAGGCCTTATGGGAGGTATTACTTATAACCCTTCTCTAGCTCAACGATAATTTGGTTATGCGAGAAGAGATAGTCCTCATGATGCATTTATCCATGGTATTATATTCTACTACGAGAACAATGTCCAGTGTTATCATCGAAGGTTTGTACATGTTTGGGGCATGGTAAGAAAGGTTGGTAGCAAGACTTTGGGGCATAAGAATTTCATCCCTCTTGAGCCTTATCTCAAATGGGTACGAGCTCGTGATCAAAGTCTCATGATGCCATATCCATCTATTCTACCAATATTAGTGGAGCTTGTTGTCGAAGGAGATATTCCTTTTACTATTCTCCACCCTGACATGCCTACAAACCTCTAGGAATTGCGGAGATTGTGGATTCAACTCAAGGGAGAACGAGACACCTTTGAAGCTCGATTCTATACAAGAAAGAAGAAAGTGTTGGAGCTCACAAGACAACTTCACGAGGAGCAAAGCCTGAATGCATACATTGCACCAAAGAGGAAACGCCCATGGGAGACTTGAGTTTTTGTTTTAGGAGGCTATTATGTTGTCTCCTTGAGACCTTTTTCTTTTTCATTGTAAGCCCAGGGGGAAATTGTACTCTTTGAACTTATTAATACAATTGTTGTTTTTGTTTCCTTTTTGGCTAGTAAATTTAAATCTCTTGAGGTCCTTGAAAACATTGCATCTACATAGCATGCATCATATCATAAACAGGTTTTCCGATACAGGTTTCCTCATCTTTTTACTATTTATTTTAGATAAGATGGCTCTAGAGAAAACCATCAAAGATATGCAAACTCAACATGCACAGTTCCAAGAGACTCTCCTAAATTTATCTAAAGGACAACAAGAAATGATGGCACTCCTTGCCACCAAAAAGAAGACCAAGAAATGGGTTGTTATTCTCAACATGGGAAGAAGGTTCAAGGGGCCCACCCGACTGGCTCAAATAGAAGAGGCTTCTTTTGAGGAAGAAGACAATCAAGAAGAGGAAGTTAGAAGCACCAAAGCTAGCGGTGGAAATAACCAGATTACTGAGGATGAAGATTATTCCAAAGAGCAGTATCCACCGCCAGAGAAGGATTTCTTGACAACATACGGGCCTTCAAAATTGGGAGTCCACTTGCCCCTAGAACCAGCGTCGAAAGACATGATCTTTCTGAGCACGAGGTCGCCTTCTCTGAATTCATGAGGCTTGACCTTATTATCAAAAGCTTTCTTCATTCTCTTCTGGTATAACGGGTTGTGACACAAGGCTTTCATTCTCTTTTCTTTAATCAAATTTAATTGGTCAAACCTGTTCTAGACCCATTCAGCCTCTGACAACTAGGTTTCCATTATCACACATGTTGTACCCCAAAATTTGCCCTCTCATATTTTCCAAGAAAATGAAATTTTTTAATGATGTTTAAGTATACTTCGATTGGCATGTCAGCAATATCCTTTGACTAGCAAGTGAAAAAAAGGGTCTTCGATTGGCATGTCAGCAATATCCTTTGATTGACATATGGACAAGGAGTTTTGACTGGGCTTCTAAAACCATTCAACCAAGCATTGGCCCATTAGCTTCGATTATGCATTGGTTCCTCTTCGAGAAAGCCTTAGTCCAAGTTTCATTCATGCGAGAACCCCCTACATGTTCCCTTCGATCCATCAGCAGTGGCTTCTACATGCAACCTTCGTTTCACAAGGTCGAAAGCTTCTTCTATGATTTCCTTCAATGCATAAGGCAAGGATTTCCTCTATGGTTTCTTACAATGTTCAAAGGCCAAGACCCCTTAACACAATTTCTGCACTATGACACACAATATGACCCCTTCAAAAGATCACTCTAAAGGTCCATTTGAAGGACCCATATTGATGGCCATTCGAAGGGGACACGTATTTACTGAATGTAAGTTTGTCTTATGATGAGTTTAGTCCTACATGTGGCCAGGCCTGGGCCTCTTGTGCGATGACATTCGAAGGAAGTGACAAAGGAGGCTTCAATTGGCCAGAATGAAGTCCTCACTTAGGCTATTGGAATCAAGCAGCTAAGGCAAATAGATGGTTCCAACGAAGGAGCCATTCGAAGGACATGTAAATGATCCATTCGAAGAAGCATTCAAAGGCCCATTCGAAGGATACATAATGTTGTCTAAAAAAAGGGGTTTGGTCAAAAGTTGGATCTAGTTGGTCAAAATGAAAGAGAAATATTCAAGGAATCTTCGAATGGCCAGGATGAAGTCTTTCATTTGGTTTAGTTAGGTAGTGTCAGCGCCAATTCGAAGAACAGGGAAAATAGGGACTCAATCGAAAGCCACGATGATGAGGCCTGGGGCAATTCGAAAGAAAGTGAGGAGGCTTCTACAAAGCCTTCGATTGATAAAGAACTGAAGCAACCTTCGACCAGTCAGGGAGAGTTGATGTTTCGATTGGTTTGAGTTGAAAGAAATCCATTCGAAGGAAGTAACACTAGGCCAATCGAAGAACAACGCTGAAGGGCATTCGAAGGAGCCAAATGTGTCCAGGTTCATCCAAGTTTGAAAAAGGCATGAATATTTCAAAAATGGAAGTCTTTTAATGGGTCTGATATTTGTCTCATGGCCTTTAAGGCTTGGTTAATGGTTGTTTCTTGCCATTTCCACGCACCCCCCATCTCCTATAAATACAAGATACTCACACCACTGGTCAGGGACTAGAGACGAACAGGAGATACATACACTAGAGAACATACACACTATACGCACATGCTACCTCATAAGCCACACCAAAATTATCAAAAACCTCCTGAATAATCCAAATCGAAGCAAATCTTCAACAATGCTCCATTCACTCCCTGAAGTTTGCAGGAAGCATGCCCAAGTACTAGGCAGGTCCAACATATACTGAGCATCACTCACATACTCTGTCCATTTGTAACTTGCTTTCAATCTCAATCTAGCTAAATGTGCAATTTTTAAATTCATTTCAATCATACATACATGTTATTGCTAATGTTTGTGCTACATGCAAGATTAAGCGCAGGGGTAGAGATTGTGCCATGGCTTGAGCACAATCCATATTTTCTTTCGAATTTCAGGGTTCATGAGGTTGTAATATGAAGTAGTTTTCGATTCAGACCCAGAGGATTCGATTTAGGATTGTGCATCCACAAGTTGTCGAATCTAAGACCGGATTCGACCCAAGTCTAGATTTTATCTTTTTTTCTCTAATAAATTTCCTGCAGGAGTACAGCATACACCTCCAACAATATTCTCTACTAGATCGAAGGCCACGTCCTTCCCTGGATCGAAGGTCACCCTTCATTTGGTTCAAAAGCCATTTTTTCTTTGGATCGAAAGGCTTTTGCTTCTTGTATTTTTATTTCTACTACTCATTTCTTTTTTTTAGTTTCCCTTTATTATTTAAATTAACTTTAACTCAAAAAAAAAATCACAAAAACATTAGGTTAGTTTTCTTTTTAATTAAGTTAAATTTGTAAATAAATAAATTAATTTTTTTAACCTTTTCTTTAAATTAAAATTAAATAGACTTAAGTTTTATTTTCTTTTATAATTAAAAAGAAACAAAAATATTTTTACACCTTAGGATTTTCAGACGTCTTTTCTACTTCGCGCGCATTTATTTATTTTCACATTTTTCATATTATTGTATCTGCCTAGTGGATGTAATCGATTAAAATTATGATATTTACTGTTTTATCCCACTCATTCTTGGACATGTAATTAATCCCCAAAGCCATGTAATAGCGTAGAATTTATGTTTCCGCACTTTACATTTCCGCATTTTTAATTACTGTATATATATTAACTGCTAAACTAATAGGATTGTATGACAAGACTGAAAATCAACGCTAGAAAACTTAACACAAGATAAATAAACTGAATTGAATCACATGCACATATACACCTCTAGGGTACCCCTACTTTGGTTGCCTTCGGAAATAAAACAGTCATGTCCCTCGAAACGGGGATGCTTTAGCAAAGACCCGTATATCAAAATATCATAGTCCCTCGATGACCCTATAGTTTCCTTTAGATAAATGATCTAGTCCCTAAACCGAAATTACTAAAACGTCTCTACATGTTACCTTTATGACTGTACGTCCCTTCGAACATCCCTCAAACATCCATCAATAGGGCTACCTACTCACTAATATTAGGATAGAACTGTCTAAAGGAAATGAGGAAAAGAATGATCCTTTTCGAGTACAAAGTAGATAGCTGTTAGAAGTTTACTCAAAACATTTTTCACTTACACAAGTACTACTTTTCAAAAAAACAGTTTCAAAATACTTTGTATACTTTCTCCACTATCCCGAGAAACATTACAAAGTTCGCAATAATAAAGCATTTTCAAAACATTTTCAAACACACAAAGCATAAAGGTATTTCAAAATGAGCAAACCTCTAAGAGCCCGTAGATAAATACGGATGGAAAGGGTGCTAACACCTTCCCTTTCCATAATCTACCCCCCTTACTCAGAAAACTCTCGAAAAGGTCTTTTTTCTGTTCTTTTCACACTTTCCTTAATTTGGATAAAAGAAAAGTTGGTGGTGACTCTTGCTTACCGCAACATTTCTGAATACAAATGCAAAACCAGTATAACAGCCAGTTCTACCACCGTATCACAGAATTAGAGACTCTGCTGGGGATAATGTAAAAAATGGGGTTGCCTTAGAGTTAGTTCATTATTTAACTGTTTTTTTGTGCTTTTTTTGCTTTACTTTTGAGGGCTTTGTTTGGGTTACTATAGATCCTACACCCGGATCTAGGGCACCTTTTAGGTAAGTAGAAATAGATCGTGGAAACTGTGTGGGGTATACCGATATGGTTGAAGCGATAGCTATATTGATGTGACGCTTTGGTTGGTACCGGTAGCCCTTGAGTAGTTAAAGAGAATACGGGGCCGTTGCATGGTTTCATGAAGCATCAACTGACCTTAGAATCTTTAATTGAATAACTTGGCCAATAGGAAGTAGTGAGATAGCCGCCTTTGGTGTAGCCCGAAGTCGGTTGATACTCGATACTACACTCATTGAGATTTGATTCCCGAGTTTTATTTGGTGGCAAGTCAATTATCAATCAGAACGAAACTTGTGGGAGAGATCAGTGGTATTGAGATCCCTTAGAACCCGATTACATTATAGGAGAGGTTGAACCAACTAAACTTCAATAGGGTACTTACCTTAAAACCCGTAACCTAAAGTCTTTGTGTGATTTGCTTGTGCTTGCTATATTTTTGTTTTCTTAGCATAATCATGATATCATAACATCATAACATAGCATATCATACTAACCATTTCAAGGATTTTTAGGAATTATCTTTGTGTTGTTTTGTAGGACATGACACTCACTCGCAGGAATACTATCCAAGTCAATCTCATAAGGGTACCCTCTTAACTCAAGGAATTAACATCAAGGGTTCCTGAGAGCTCTCCATTCACTGAAAGACATGGTCGACTTCTCAATCTGGTCACCTCAAGCCCTAATGAAGAAATGTTGAAGGTTCTCTTTCAATTCTTCGACCCTTTAGATCACTGCTTCACCTTTCCTGATTACCAATTGGTGCCTACTATGGAGGAGTTTTCTCAGTTATTGGGGGTTCCCATTCTCGATCAATTACCCTGCAATGGTATGGAAAAGACCCAAAACCTGAAGATATTGCTCACGCTCTATCTTTATAACGGTTCGATGTAGTGGCAAATTGGGAAACAAGAAGAGGCGTCAAAGGTTTTCTAGCTAAGTTTCTATTTGAGAAGGCCCACCATTTTTGGGATACCTTGGATTTACAAGCTTTTGAAGAAGTGTTGGACCTTCTCATCTATGGGATGGTACTATTTCCTAATCTAGACCAACTCGTAGATGTGAATGCGGTCAAGGTTTTTCTGTCTCATAATCTAGTGCCTACTTTACTTGGAGACATCCTACACTCTCTACATACCTGCACTATAAAGAAAAGAGGGACCCTGTTGTGTTGCGTTCCTCTGTTGGCTAGGTGGTTTATTTCGCACCTGCCTCGATCTGTTTTAAAGAATGAGCAGGTCATGAGATGGTCTAATAGGTTGATGTCCCTCATGCATTCGAATATTCATTGGTGTCCTTAATCCTTAGAGAATGTTACTATAAGTGATCTTTGTGGGGAGTTCCCTAATGTCCCTCTCCTAGGAATTATGGGAGGAATCACTTATAATCCTTGTTTGGCATTGCGACAATTTGGGTATGCTAGGAGGGATGGTCCTCATGATGTATTGGTCAAGGCATTGTGTTCAACTACGAGGATGATGTTCAAGGTTACGTCATAGGTTCATACGATCTTGGAGCATGGTAAACAATGTGGATAGCAAGACATTTTGGCATAAGAACTCCATCCCTTTGGAGTCTTATCTTAAGTGGGTACGAGCACGCGCTCAACAATCTTATGATGCCTTATCCTGCCATCCTAGCTATCATAATGAAACATGTTGCTGATGAAGAGGTACCTTATACTATCCTCTATCCTGACATGCCGACTACTCTCGAGGAGTTTCAAAGATCTTGGATCCAGCTCAAAGAGGAGTGAGATACCTTTTAAGCCCAGTTCTATGCAAGCGAGAAAAAGGCTTTGGAGCTTACAAGACGGCTGCATGCAGAACAGAGTCTGAACGCCTATATTGCACCAAAGAGGATACGCTCATGGGAAGCCTGAGTCCTGTCTGATTTAGGAGTTTTGTTTTATCTTTGTTTCTTCTATTGTAAAGCCCAAAAGGAATCTTTGTAACGATTCAAACTATTGAAGACAATTAATGTTTGTTCTTTTTTGGATAAGCAAGTTGAAGATCTTAAAATTCCTTGAAAACATTGCATAAACATTATCATGCATTTCATCGCATAAACAGGTTTTTCAAGATGGGTTTCTTATTTTTGCTATTTATTTCAGCAAAAGAAATGGCTCTCGAACAAACAGTAAAGGATCTTCAAGCTCAGAACGCTCAGTTTCAGCAAATTTTCTTGGCTCTGGCCCAGGGGCAAGAAGACCTGAAAGCTTTAATCCTCAAAGAGAAGACTAAGAAGCCAAAGAAACCAGTTGGTGTAGTGAATTTGGGAAGAAGGTTTAGAGGACCGGTTAAGCGGGTTATAGATTTCGCGACCCCGTCAAATGAGAGGGACAATCAAGAAGAGAAGCCTGTGGGAGAAAACAACAATCCAGGGTCTGAGGAAGAGGAACCTGACTATTCTGAGGAGTAGTATCCTCCTGCTGATGATAAATACAAACTGCTGGAGGATCGACTCAATGCTATGGAGCTCTAGAGGATACATGTGCTGGATTTTGAGGAGCTATGACTTATTTCAGGGGTGGTCATCCTGCACAAATTCAAGGTCCCCGCCTTTGCCAAGTACGATGGTGTCTCCTGTCCTAAGCTTCATTTAAGGTCGTATGCCAAAAAGATTCAACCCCATACTACTGACAGGAATTTGTGGGTACATTTCTTCAAGGAGAGTCTGACAGGGACTCAACTGGAATGGTTCTATCAATTGGAGAGAACCAGTGTCCGCAATTGGGAAGATCTGGCTTCTTCTTTTTATAAGCAGTACCAATATAATTCTGACCTCACCCCGACTCGTACGCAGTGGCAAAGTATGTCTATGGGTTCCGGCGAAGGTTTTAAAGAATATGCCTAAAAATGGAGAGACCTTGCGGGAAGAGTCCAACCTCCATTGTCTGATAGGGAGTTGGTGGACATGTTCTTTGGCAAGTTATTTGGGTCGTTCTTTAACCATCTGATTGGAAGTTCGTATGCTGGGTTCACTGAACTGATACTGACTAGTGAACGAGTAGAGGCTGGTATTAAAAGTGGAAAAATCCAGAGATATGCATCCTCCAGTTCTGCAAGGAGGCCTTTCACGGGAAAGAAGGAGGTCAGTGCTTCTTATGGCCAGAGAAATCACAACAAAACAGAGCATCGTCCGACGGTAGGGGCTGTTATGATTTCCAATCCTGCTACAAACCAACAACAAAATAATCAGCGCAGACCAGATACGCCTAGAAGACAATTTACTCGAATCAACATGACTATATCCCAGGTTTTACCACATCTACTGAAGTCCAACCTGGGGACTCTTAAAGAGGCCTCGGAGAATCCTAATACTGCCTCTCCCTGCTACAATCTGAATGCTCGATGTGCCTACCATTCCGAAACTCCGGGGAATGATACAAATGACTGTTGGGCTTTAAAGAACAAGGTGCAGGATTTGATTGAGGCAAAGGAGATTGAATCTGATGCTCCCGAGACACCTAATGTAATAACTGCGCCAATGCCCAAACATGGCCAAGGTATCAATGCTATTGATGATAACCATTTTGTTTCTTCCGTAGATGAATTACCTACTCCTCTTCTAACTGTCAAAGAAAATCTTTTGAGCACCGGTTTATTTCCGAGTTATGGTGAAGGTTGCCACTTATGCATGTCTCTACTAGATGGATATTTATTGTTGAAGATGGGCGTCCAGCGCCTGATGGTTAACAAAGAAATCATGTTCGAGAAAGTTACTCTTGATATAAATACATATGAAGATGTGTCAATAATCACCATTTCCGATAACCCTCCCAGGGTCTCCACCAAAAGACCCGTCAGGATTACATCTGTTCTAAAGTTTGCTCCCCTGATCATCACCATGCCAGGGCCAATACCATATTCCTCGGATAAAGTTATTCCCAGGAATTATGGGGCTGACTCTATTACCATGGCGTCAAGCAAGACCTATTGGCTATCAAAGACAAAGTTGCTGAAGGTACTGATCTTGACGTCGCCAATATCAATAGGACCAGTAAGATAACAAGAAGCGGAAGAGTTTTCTCTCTCGAGATCTCTCCTAAAATTGTTTCTACTCTCGTGATCATCCCTGTTGTTGCTTCTGCTCCTGCTAGTACTCCTATTACTACTCCGGTGATTATGCCTGTTGCAGCTCTTGTCAGTATTCCCATGGTTACTCCTATTGTTAGTCCTATTGTTATCCCTGTTACTGAGTCAGCCGAGACTCGAGGCAAAGAGGTATTGGTTGAGGCTGTCCAGACGAAGGCGCATCCAGAAGCCATCCCTGAGGCTTCTAAAAAGGAGATGGAAGAGATATTGAAAATAATCAAGAAGAGTGAACATAATATGGTTGAACAATTGGGGCAGACCCCTTCCAAAATCTCAATGTTGGCCCTATTGTTGTGCTCTGAAGCCCATGCCAAGGCTTTAGTAAAATTCCTGAAGTCTGCCCACGTACCTCAGGAGACCTCTACTGATCAATTCGAGAATGGCGTGGCCAGCCTGACTACTGATAATGGCTTGGGATTCTCTGATGCAGATTTAACTCCCAAGGGAATGAAACACAATGATGCCCTGCATGTTTCCATTAAGTGCAGGGGAACTACATTAGCCCATGTTCTGGTGGATACAGGTTCATCACTGAATGTCTTACCTAAGAATGCTCTGGACAAGTTGGATTGCGAATGGCTCACCCTAAAGCCCAGTAACATTGTGGTAAGGGCCTTCGATGGTTCTAAAAGAAGGGTGCATGGGGAGGTGGACATCCCTATCAAAGTGGGTACTCAGAATATTAATTCCACTTTCTATGTGATGGACATCCGCCCATCTTACTCTTGTTTATTGGTTTGACCCTGGATCCATGGGGCAGGTGTTGTGACTTCCATCCTACATCAGATGCTGAAGTACCCAGTCAATGGAAAATGATCACATTCCATGGGGAGGAGGAGTACATAGTGAGCCACCTGAACTCTTTCAGGTACATTGAAATGGAAGGCGAGTTCATTGAGACTCCCTGTCAGAACTTTGAAGAGGTTCCACATACCATTGCTGCAACCAAGACCATTGTTAGTGTTCCTAAGACTACTAGGCCTCCCCTGAAGATGGCTTCTCTGAAAGATTCCAAGGCAGTAATCGAAGAAGGTGGGTGTACAATTTGGGGCCAACTTTCGGATATTCCCTACAAATTTGACAAATTTGGTTTTGGGTTTTACTTTAGGAGCCCAGAGAGCTGTTCGTCGTGCTCGCATTGGGGGACCACCTTTGCGGATCAGCAACCATGGAGTTAATGCTCTGGAAGACAGTGATAGCGAGTGTGACCTGGACAGGTGGATCTTCCCAACCATTAGTGGGGGACTCAGCAATTGGGAGGCTAAAGATTTTGTGCCCATTACTTTTATTCAAGAGTATTTGTCTTTTTTGTTTTGAGGATTTGTAATATTTGAACAATTGAAACGTTAAAGCCTTGTGTCTTACCCGAGGCACAATGGTCTATTTGTGAGGGTCATTGTTTCATTTTCATATGTCATCAATAAAACATTAGACGTTTCGCATTCAAATTTCACGCTCTTTGTTATTCTTTTCTGCTTCTATACTTTATCAAAAAATATACAGCTATGTTCTTACACACACCCACGTATCAAACTGCAGATCCACGTCCACTCTGGATCCCATGGATAACGGTTCTGCTATTTCTCGTTATGACTTTGAAAATCCTATCTACCAAGTCGAGGACAAAGGTGAGGAAGATTATGAAGTACCAGGAGAACTTTCCAGACTGTTACAACAGGAAGAAAGGCTGATACAGCCTCATGAAGAGTCGGTTGAGACAGTTAACCTGGGTACTAAAGAGGACAAGAAAGAAGTCAAGATAGGTGTTAATCTGGAGCATAGTGTCAAAAATAGGTTAATATAGATGCTACATGACTATGTTGATTTTTTTGCCTGGTCGTACGAAGACATGTCGGGACTTGACACCGATATTGTGGTTCATCACCTACCTTCAAAAGAGGATTTCCCTCCAGTGAAGGTTCGTCGTATACGATCGGATATATCAGAAAATATTAAGGCTGAAGTCATGAAATAGTTCAATGCCGATTTCTTAGTTGTCACCTCTTATCCGTGATGGGTTGTTAATGTCTTTCCAGTACCTAAGAAGGATGGTAAGGTACGTATGTGTGTGGATTACAGAGACCTGAATATGGCAAGCCCCGAGGATAACTTTCCGCTTCCCCATATTGATGTTCTAGTTGACAACACCGCACAACATAAAGTATTCTCCTTCATGGATGGTTTCTCCGGTTATAATCAGATCAAGATGGCACCTGAAGACATGGAGAAGACGACTTTTGTTACACAGTGGGGCACCTTCTGTTACAAAGTTATGCCATTTGGACTAAAGAACGTCGAGGAAACCTATCAACATGCCATGGTAGCTTTGTTTCATGATATGATCCATCACAAGATAGAGGTCTACATTGATAATATGATAGCCAAGTATCAGACTGAAGAGGAGCACCTTGATCACCTACAAAAGCTATTTGATAGGCTGAAGAAATATAAATGGAGGCTAAACCCGAATAAGTGCACCTTTGGAGTAAGATCTGGTAAGCTTTTAGGTTTCGTTTTCGGCGGAAAATGCATTGAAGTAGACCATGCAAAGGTTAAAGCTATACAAGAAATGCCAACTCCTCACACTGAGAAGGAGGTTAGGGGATTCTTGGGACGTCTGAACTACATTGTCATATTCATTTCACATTTGACTGCTACTTGTGAGCCAATCTTCAAATTATTGAAGAAAGATCAAGCAGTGAAATGGAATGACGACTGCCATAACGCCTTTGACAAAATCAAGTAATATCTTCAACAACCTCCAATTTTGATGTCGCCAATTGAAGGAAGACCTCTAGTCATGTACTTAACAGTATTAGAGAACTCAATGGGGTGTGTGCTGGGGAAGCATGATGAGTCTGGTCGAAAAGAGCATGCAATATACTACCTTAGAAAAAAGTTTATCGACTGTGAAACAAGATACTCACTGCTCGAGAAAACTTGCTACGCTTTGGCATGGGCTGCTCGCCGACTAAGACAATATATGTTGACTCACACTACCTTGTTGATATATAAAATGGATCATATCAAGTACATCTTTGAGAAGCCCTCTCTCTCTCTGGAAGAATAACAAGATGGCAGATGATCCTGACTGAATACGACATTCAGTATACAACCCAGGAAGCAATTAAGGGAAGTGTACTAGCTAATCATTTGTCTCATCAGGCTGTGGACGACTATCAATCCATGAATTTTGAGTTCCCGGATGAGAACATCATGTTAGTAAGTGATTGTGAGGAACTTGGACCGAATGAAGGACCGGACAAAGGATCCCGATGGACTATGGTTTTTGACGGAGCTTTCAACGCTCTTGGAAATGGCATCGGTGTTGTGATCATATCTCCTGAAGGTTGTCATACTCCGTTCACTGTCAGATTATGTTTCAATTGTACCAACAATATGGTTGAGTATGAAGCATGTATCATGGGTCTCAAAGCTGCTATCGACTTAAGGATCAAATTCTTGAGTGTATTTGGAGACTCAGCTCTAGTAATCAGTCAGATCAAAGGAGAATGGGACACGAAGCATCCTAATCTCATCCCTTATAAATAGCATGTGTTGACATTGATTCCGCATTTTGAAGAAATTACCTTTGAGCATTTTCAACGAGAGGAAAATAAATTAGCGGACGTGCTAGATACGATGTCGTCCATGTTCAAAGTTAGGTAGGACAATGAAGCTCCTCAAATCACCATTGAGAGAATGGAAGAGTCAGCATACTGTCACGAGATTAGTATTGAAGAAGTAGTGGACAAGCCTTGGTTCCATGAAGTCAAAATATATCTCGAAGCCCAAGAGTATCCTGAGGGCGCTTCAGTCAATGATAAGAAGTTCCTAAGAAGGTTCTCTTCCAAATTCTTTCTCAGTAACGGGATCCTTTACAAGCGCAATCATGATTCTACCTTGCTTCGGTGTGTAGAAAAGAGTGAGGCGGAAAAGATTATGGTTGATTTACACGAAGATACCTTCGACACCCACTCTAGTGGGAACTCAATAGCTAAAAAGATCATACGGGAAGGATACTACTGGTCCACCATGGAGGCAGACTGTTATCAACATTTGTGAACTTGCCATAAATGCCAGATCTATGCTGATGAGATGCATGTACCCCCGGTTCCTTTAAATGTCTTGCCTGCTCCTTGGCGATTTGCAATGTGGGGCATCGATATGATTGGGGAAATCAAACCTACAGCTTCTAATGGACACCACTTCATCCTGGTTGCCATTGATTACTTCACAAAATGGGTCGAGGCAGCTTCATTTGCTTCTGTTACCAAGAACGTTGTGGCCCGATTAATCAAACACAACCTTATCTGTCGGTACGGTATTCTAGAAAGAATCATTACAGATAATGGTACCAATCTCAACAACATTATATTCATCAAGCTCTGCACGCAATTCAAAATCCGGCATCATAACTCTTTTCCTTATCGACTGAAGATGAATGGCACTGTAGAAGCTGCTAACAAAAACATCAAGAAAATCATACAAAAGATGACGGTGACATATAAAGATTGGCATGAGATGTTACCATTTTCTCTTCATGGTTACCGCACCATAATACGCATATCAACAGGGGAAACTCCTTTCTCTTTGGTATACGGTATGGAAGCTTTCCTACCCATAGAAGTCCAGATCCCTTCTTTGAGAATCATGAAGGATGTAGGGCTGAGCGAAGACGAATGGGTTCAAACTCGACTTGACCAATTAAACATGATTGACGAAAAGAGGCTCGCGACTGTCTGTTGTGGTCAGAAGTACCAAAAACGTATGATTAAAGCTTTTAACAAGAAGGTCAGGCGTCAGGTATATCGGTCCGGTGATCTGGTAATCAAGCACATTATACTTCCGCAAAGTGATCCCAGAGGAAAATGGACTCCCATATACGAAGGACCATTTATGATCAAGAACATATTTTCTGGTGGAGCCATGATCTTAACCACTATGGACGGTGACTACCTTCCGCACCCTGTAAACGCGGATATAGTTAAAAGATACTACGCATAAACCAAGACCCGGTAGGTCGACTGGACTAGGCAAAAATTAGGGCATCCCGACGAACAAAAAGGGTTCGGGCAAAAATTAGGGATATACATAAAAAAATTTGTACACCTGGCAAGTCGACCTAAAAAGGAGGCTTGGGAAAAAAAGGGTATCCTGGTGGACTGAAAACCCGAAAGGGCGGTCCAGGCAAAAGTTAGGGATTTTAAGCATATAACTATGTCCCGTTGGATCACCTTAAAGCCAATCTTCAGTATCAACTATCGAGCTCAAGTGGTACTAATCAATCCAGTCAGCTTCGGACAAGCAGCGAAAGAGATGAGACGCTCAAAGACATAAGGGCAATAGCGGAATGGGAACCCAATGGGATTATTTCACATAGCTGTTTTTTCTTTGTATACTATCTTTGTATGGTTTCTATTCTTACGATGACATTCTCTTACTAGGATATCCATCTTCTTGTACAAAAACGCTTATTCAAGTTAATACAAAACTATTCCTTTGAAAGTGAAAAACTTCTATTTTTTATTTTGTGTGCGAAAATGTCCAGTGATTATTTTTGAACATATGCATTTGAATATGATTATTGCTCACAAATATACACCTAAAATTAGAAAGACAATTGCTAATGACTTTAAGAGACGGGACAATGTCTAAGGGCCATCCACAAAATCCATGCAGATGTTTTCCCCAGTAGATACCTTCTCCAACAGGTATAGAGGTAGAGACATCCTACTACAAGGTCACCGCCATATTCTCAGCATGCAACCTAATGGTGTCGGGTGCTCTCATATCTCCAGCGGAGAAAGAATCTCCAATTTACTACTCCAACAAAAGATCCTCCAGTGAAGTCGCCAAGGTTCTCAAGATTCCCCAATAGGATTTCAACAAAATCCCTAAACAGTTCACAGAGTTTATCTTCCCCAACAGAGTTTATTTCTCTAACAACGGAAGTTCATCTCCCAACGTTTCAACTTCAACAAATTGGAAGACCTACATTCTTCCCCCCAACTATAGTCAGGGATTTATATTCCCTAATTCAACAATACAGCAATGGAACGACAAACACGTTCATACATTGCATTCATACATCATTTCTACAAACATCATATCATATGCAACACAAATGCATATATCACAATTTCATTTATTCTTAATAGCATCATGCAATTCATACATCATGACATCGCATGAAACCGACTTTACCTTTTCAAGTTAAATTAGCAGACAGAAAAATATTGTCAAACTATATAGTAGGTCAAAGATTAATGGCCAAAACCAGACGAGGAAACTATCTACACGACCAAGTGGTATGAACTCCTGAAGCAAGACGGGTTTACCAACAAAGACAAGTTCCAGATTAATACCTGTAACAAGCTAGGAGAACTATCTGTGGATGAGAGATTGAAGATTAATACCTGTAACCAGACAGGAAAACTATCTTTCTTTCTCAGGTCAGAGATTAATACTTGTAACAAGCCAGGATAACTATCTCAACGACCAACAAAGACAAGTTCCAGATTAATACCTGCAACAAGCCAGGAGAACTATCTATGGACGGCTGATTATGGATTAATACATGTAACAAGCCAGGAAAACTATCTACATGAGCAGATTGAAGATTAATACCTGTAACAAGCCAAGAAAACCATCTTTCTTTCTCAGGTTAGAGATTAATACTTGTAACAAGCCAGGACAACTATCTCAAACGATCGAAAATTTTCAAGTTCCAGATTAATACTTGTAACAAGCCAAGAAAACTATCTTTCTTTCTCAGGTCAGAGATTAATACCTGTAACAAGCCAAGACAACTATCTCAAATGACCAACAATTTTCAAGTTCCAGATTAATACCTGTAACAAGCCAGGACAACTATCTGTGAATAGCTGATTATAGATCAATACCTGAAACCAGACAGGAAACTATCTACACGACCAGATGAAGCAGCCCTACCAAAGTTCATTCTCATACACTTCCATATGAAGTCTTACACGGACTCAAACTGAAACAGCCCTACACAAGTTTCTTCTAATACATTTCCATATAGTAGTTAATTCCATTTTCCCCAACAAATTACTATGAAGCCTGGATTTCAACCAGAAAACAACAAACTTTCATAACTCCTCAATAGAGCCTGGGACAACTGAAGTTCTTGGACTCAACTCCCCATAGAGTTTTCCTCAAGCAGGAGAACAACAGAAACAAATATTCCCCAGTGGAGTCCTCCTCAGACAGCAAGAATAGGAATCCCCACAAAGAGACCTCTTATGAAATCAGCATCTACTTTGGATGGCATCTTTAAACCCATCTCCGAAGACTCTATGTCACCTTTTCCAAATGGAACTTGTAAGCCCATTCCCAACATCATCAATCATCAGTGTTACTTCATTCGAGTGCAAATTTCTGGGCACTTTAATGTTCAATCATTTTCCACCTTCAGATCACAAAAGGCAGACAAGCCAATCTAAATCCTCAGGTTTAAGAAGATTTAACAGGGGCAGCTGTTGTACCCCAAAATTTTCACTCTCATGTTTTCCAAGGTTTTCTCTTACATGGGTGGTCACATACACTTTCCTAAAGAAAATGAAATTTGTTTGAATGATATTTAAGTATCCTTCGATTGGCATGTTAGTAATATCCTTCGACTGGCAGGTGAATAAAAGGGTCTTTGATTGGCATGTCAGTAATATCCTTCAATTGACATCTGGACAAGGAGTTTCGATTGGGCTTCTAAAACCCTTCGACCAAGCATTGGCCCATCAGCTTCGATTGCATGTTGGTTCCTCTTCGAGCAAGCCTTAGTCCAAGTTTCATTTAGGCAAGAACCCCCTGCAAGTTCCCTTCGATCCACCAGCAGTGGCTTCTACATGTAACCTTCAATTCACAAGGTCGAAAGCTTCTTATATGATTTCCTTCAATGCATAAGGAAAGGAGTTCTCCTGTGGTTGCTTACAATGCCCACGGCCAAGACCCCTGAACACACTTTTTGCACTATGACACACAATATGACCCCTTCGAAAGAGCACTCCAAAGGTCCGTTTGAAGGACCCATATTGATGTCCATTTCAAGGAGACATGTATTTACTGAATGTAAGTTTGTCTTATGAGGAGTTTTGTCCTACATGTGGCCAGGCCTGGGCCTCTTGTGTAATGGCATTCGAAGGAAGTGACAAAGGAGGCTTCGATTGGCCAGAATGAAGTCCTCACTTGAGCTATTGGAATCAAGATGTTAAGGCAAATAGATGGGTCCAACCAAGGAGCCATTCAAAGGACATGTAAATGATCCATTCGAAGAAGCATTCAAAGGCCCATTTGAAGGACACATAGTGTTGTCTAAAAAAAAGGGTTTGGTCAAAAGTTGGATCTAGTTGGTCAAAACGAAAGAGAAATATTCAAGGAAGCTTCGACTGTCCAGGATGAAGTCTTTCGTTTGGTTTAGTTAGGTGGCATCAGTGCCAGTCGAAGAACAAGGCAAATAGGGACTCAATCGAAATCCACGATGATGAGGCCTGGGGCAATTTGAAAGAAAGTGAGGAGGCTTCTACAAAGCCTTCGATTGATAAATAACTTAAGAAACCTTCGACCAGTCAGGGAGAGTTGATGTTTTGATTGGTTTGAGTTGAAAGAAAGCCATTCGATTGAAGTAACACTAGGCCAATCGAAGAACAACGCTGGAGGGCATTCGAAGGATCCAAATGTGTCCAGGTTCATCCAAGTTTGAAAAAGGCATGAATATTCCAAAAATGGAAGTTTTTTAATGGGTCTAATTTTTGTCTCAAGACCTTCAAGGCTTGGTTAATGGTTGTCCCTTTCCATTTCCACGCACCCCCCATCTCCTATAAATACAAGACACTCACACCATCGATCAGGGACTAGAGACGAACATGAGATACATACACTAGAGAACATACACGCAATACACACACGCTACCTCATAAGCCACACAAAAATTGTCAAGAACCTCCTGAATAATCCAAATAGAAGAAACTCTTCAACAACGCTCCATTCACTCCCTGAAGTTTATAGGAAGCGTGCTCAAGTACTAGGCAGGTCCAACATATACTAGAGCATTACTCACATACTATGTCCGTTGGTAACTTGATTTTAATCTCAATCTAGATAAATGTGCAATTCTTAAATTCATGTCAATCATACATTCATGTTATTGCTAATGTTTGTTCTACATGCAAGATTAAGCGCAAGGGTTGAGATTGTGCCATGGCTTGGGCACGATCCACATTTTATTTCGAATCTCAGGGTTCATGAGGTTGTAAGATGAAGTAGTTTTCAATTCAGACCCAGAGGATTCGATTTAGGATTGTGCATCCAGAGGCTGTCGAATCTAAGACTGAATGCGACCCAAGTCTGGATTTTATCTTGTTTTCTCTAATAAATTTCCTGCAGGAGTACAACATACACCTCAAACAATATTCTCTGCTGGATCGAAGGCCACGTCCTTCCATGGATCGAAGGTCACCCTTCATTTGGATCGAAAGACATTTTTTCTTTGGATTGAAAGGCTTTTGCTTCTTGTATTTTTATTTCTACTACTTATTTCTATTTTTAGTTTCCCTTTATTAATTAAATTAACTTTTACTCAAAACAAAAATCACAAAAACATTAGGTTAATTTTCTTTTTAATTAAGTTAATTTTGTAAATTAATTAATTAATTATTTTAACCTTTTCTTTAAATTAAAATTAAATAGACTTAAGTTTTATTTTCTTTTATAATTAAAAAAAACAAAAAGATTTTTACACCTTAGGATTTTCAGACGTCTTTTCTATATCGCGCGCATTTATTTATTTTCGCATTTTTCATATTATTGTATCTGCCTACTGGATGTAATAGATTAAAATTATGATATTTATTGTTTTATTCCCCTTATTCTTGGACATGTAATTAATCCCCAAAGCCCTGTAATAGTGTAGGATTTATGTTTCCTCACTTTACATTTCCGCATTTTTAATTACTGTATATATATTAACTGCTAAACTAATAGGATTGTATGACAAGACTGAAAATCAACGCTAGCAAACTTAACACAAGATAAATAAAATGAATTGAATCACATACACATATACACCTCTAGGGTACCTCTACTTTGGTTTCCTTCAGAAATAAAGCAGTCATGTCCCTCGAAACGAGGACGCTTTAGCAAAGACCCGTAAATTAAAATATCATAGTCCCTCTATGACCCTAGAGTTTCCTTTCGATAAATGATCGCATCCCTAAACAAAAATTGCTAAAACATCTCTACATGTTGCCTTTATGACTGTACGTCCCTTCGAACGTCCCTCAAACATCCAACGATAGGGATACCTACTCAGTAATAGTAGGATAGCACTATCTAAAGGAAAATAGGAAAAGAATGATCCTATTCGAGTACAAAGTAGATAGCTGTTAGAAGTTTGCTCAAAACATTTTGCACTTACACAAGTACTACTTTTCAAAAAAACAGTTTCAAAACACTTTGTATACTTTCTCCACTATCCCAAGAAACATTACAAAGTTTGCCATACTAAGGCATTTTCAAAACATTTTCAAACACACAAAGCACAGTTATTTCCAAATGAGAAAACCTCTAAGAGCTCGTAGATAACTACGGATGGAAAGGGTGTTAACACCTTCCCTTTCCATAATCTACCCCTCTTACTCAGAAAACTCTCGAAAAGGTCTTTTCTGTTCTTTTCACCCATTCCTTAATTTGGATAAAAGAAAAGTCTGTGGTGACTCTTGCTTACCGCAATATTTACAAATACAAACGTAAAACCAATATAACAGTCGGTTCTGCCATCATATCACAACACGTAAAGAGGGAATCTCAACCTTAACGCGGAGCACTGCTTCCATACCATACACAAGCGGGAATGGAGTTTCCCTTGTCTAAGTGAGGACAGATGTACGATACCCGTGCAAAGCAAAAGGGAGCATCTCATGCCATCTTTATGGTATTTTTATTAGCAGCTTCAACAGTCTCATTCATCTTTGGCCTGTAAGGAGATGAATTGTGATGGACAATCTTGAATTATTCACAAAGTTCTATCTTCATCTTGTTATTCAGATTTGAGCCGTTTTCGATGATAATCCTGCTTGGCACACCATACCGACATATAATAATATTCTTAATAAAGCGTACTACCACCTGCTTAGTAAGATTAGCATATGAAGTTGCTTCCACCCATTTGGTGAAGTAGTCTATTGCTACCAAGATAAAACAATGTCCATTCGACACCTTAGGTTCAATCATTTCGATCATGTCAATAACCCACATAGAGAAAGGCCACACGGAAGAAATAACATTGTGAAGTGTCGAAGGAACATGAATTTTGTCAGCATAAATCTGGAACTTATGGCACTTCTTTGCAAATTTGTAACAGTTAGATTCCATTGTCAGCCAATAGTAACCTGCCCTAAGCATATTTTTTGCCATTGAATGTCCATTAGGATGAGTTCCAAAGGAGCCTTCATGAATTTTATGCATCAACATGTCTGCTTCGTGTCTATCCACGCATCTGAGCAAGACCATGTCATAATTTCTTTTGTATAGCACATCTTCATTGAGGAAAAAGCTACCTACCAACCTTCTCAATGTCTTTCTATCTTTGTTTGATGGACCAGTCGGGTATTCCTGAGTTTGGAGAAACTGCTTGATATCATAATACGGAGGTTTTTCGTCTAACATTCCCTCTGTTGCAAACACATGAGCTGGTTTATCCAAGCGTCGCATTGTGATATGAGGCACATCATTCTAAGTATTTACTTGATACATAAAATCTGGAGTGGCTAAAGCATCTGCCATCTGATTTTCATCTCTGGAAATATGATGGAATTCAACTTTATTGAAGAAGGGTAATAATCGTCTAGCATAGTATTTGTAGGGAATCAAGACAACGTGACGAGTATCCCATTCCCCTTTAATCTGATTTATTACCAAAGTTGAATCGTCATACACATCTAGAGTTTTGATTCTAAGATCAATAGCCTCCTCGAGACCCATGATACAAGCTTCATACTCTGCCATGTTATTGGTGGAATCAAATGCCAACCTTGCAGTAAATGGGATATGTGATCCATGGGGAGTGATAATCACGAAACCAATTCATTTTCCATAAGCATTCACATCTCCATCAAATACCATACCCCACTGGGATTCAGGATCAGGACCTTCCCCAAGCAAAGGTTCATCACAATCTTTTATCTTCCAAAACATCACACCCTCATCAGGAAAATCATATTTAACAGACTGATAATTATCCACCGGTTGGTGAGCAAGATAATTCGCCAACACACTACTTTTTATAACCTTCTGAGTACGGTATTCAATATCATATTCAGACAATAGCATCTGCCAACGGGCAATTCTTCCAATAAGAGAAGGCTTTTCAAAAATATACTTAATTGGATCCATTTTGGAAATCAACCAAGTAGTATGATTCAACATATATTACCGCAACCGTTTTACCGCCCAAGCCAGAGCACAATAAGTTTTTTCCAGCATAGAATACCATGACTCACAGTTAGTAAACTTCTTGCCGAGATAATAAATGGCATATTCCTTTCTCCATGTTTCATCTTGTTGTCCCAAAATACAACACATAGAATTATCTAACATTGTCAGAAACATAATCAATGGTCTTCCTTCAACAGGAAGGAGCAAGATAGGAGGTTCAAGCAGATACTCTTTAATACTTTCAAATTCCCTTTGGCAGTCATATATCCACACACAACCTTAATCTTTCTTTAACAACTTAAAGATTGGTTCACACGTTGCAGTCATATGGGAAATAAATCTGGAAATGTAATTCAAACGCCCAAGGAAGCCTCTAACTTGCTTTTCAGTTCTTGGCGCTGGCATTTCTTGAATTTCCTTAACTTTATCCGGATCAACTTCAATTCCTTTTTGGCTGATAATGAAACCTAACAATTTTCCTGATCGAACACCAAAGGTGCATTTATTTGGATTCAAGCGAAGATTATACTTCCTTAAACGCTAAAACAATTTCGATAAATCTTCTATATGCCCTTCTTCAGTATGGGATTTGGCAATAATATCATCAACATATACCTCAATTTTCTAGTGCATCAGATCATGGAATAGGGTTATCACAGCCCTCTGGTACGTTGCACCAGTGTTCTTCAACCCGAAGGGCATCACTCTGTAACAGAATATTCCCTAGGGTGTGATAAACATTGTTTTTTCCATGTCCTCAAGAGTCATTCTGATTTGATTATATCCGGAAAATCCATCCATGAATGAGAATACTTTGAATTTTTCTGTACAATCAACCAACATATCAATATGTGGCAATGGAAAGTCATCTTTAGGACTAGCTTTGTTTAAATCTCTATAATCAACGCACGTGTGAACTTTTCTGTCTTTCTTTGGTACTGGGACAATATTGGAAATCCACTGAGGATACACTGATGTCACAATAAAACCGGCATTAATCTACTTTAAAACTTCTTCTTAAATTTTCACTGACATATCAGGGTGAGTTCTTCGCAATTTCTGCATGATTGGCGGGCATTCTGGCTTTAGCGGCAAATGATGTTCCACAATATCAGTATCCAAACCAGGCATGTCTTGGTATGACCAAGAAAATATGTCAACATACTCTTTCAACAATTCAATTAAACTGCTCTTTACATCGGAATGAAGCAATGCTCCAATCTTGACTTCTTTTGGATCTTCCTCTGAACCCAAATTTATCATCTCTAACGACTCTTTATATGGTTGAATGGCACTTTCCTCGCGCTCAAGCAACCGTGAAACCTCTGTTGGTATTTCATCATATTCCTCTTCTTCAGCCACATACGCAGGATATTCAAAGTTGGGAGAGGGTGCAAGGTCATTGTAGTGAATTTTTTTTATTAATAACCAAGTATTAAAATAATATTTCGCAAATAACCGGGTTTCGGAAAAAAATACGCAAATAACCATGTTTCAGATGACTCCCCAAAGGAGGAGCCATCTGAAATGGTGCATGCACCTCTTTTTTTAAGGGAGGCGCCATCTCACTTGACGCCTATGTGCTTAGGGCATGCCCTAAGCCAAGTGAGATGGCGCCTAAGTGTATTTTTAGGGCAAAAAAAAATTTTTTTTCCCTGTGCATTGCATGTTGGACAGAGATCAACAAAATGGACTTTTTATTAAAAAAAAAATAATTACATCCAACTGTATTACATTAAAATAACAGTAAAAAAAATGGATACAAAAAAACTAGGAAAAAAAAGATACATCAGTGATCCCCTGGAACCCGGTAATGACCCCCGGTTCCGCATCCCCGTCCTCGCCTTTCTCTTGCTGGGTGCCATCGTGTTTCCTGCTGCGGCAAGGTCGATGGCCCAGCGAAGTCAATGCGGTCTAAATCCATAAAATCAGTCAGATCTCCATATCTAGAAGATCCGCTCTGGTACAGTCGGTTACCCATACCCTTAAAGTTTGGTCGTGTTGGCGGTGGGTGGGGTTCCATGGTTGGTCTGTAGCATTGGTCGTATGAGTACGGGGGGTAGAAAGGAAATGGATCTTGGGGTGTTTGGTATTGAGGATGTTGGGTGGTTTGGTGATATGGTGGGTGATGGTAGGTTTGGTCGGCTTGTTCATAATCTTCCGACATTCCCATATCAGGGCTAAGGCTGGATGTTGAGGGCGCCATATTGGGATATATGGAAGACTGAAATTGTGTGTGGGGTAAGTGGGTGTGCTGGTATTGGGGTTGGTATTGTGGTTGGGTTTGAGGCATATCGGGGTATTGGTAGTTTGGTGGTGATTGTGCTTGGTTGTACGGCATTTGATTATAGTTATGTTGTGGTGGGGAATGTGGTTGGGTGTTTGTGGGTCTGTTTCTTCTTGGGGGTTGGTGGGAGGTTAGTGGGTTTTGGGTTTGTTGATCCGGAATCGAGGGTTGTGCCCATTGTGTGCGTGGGTCAACCAAGTACCTCGGATGAGACACGTGCATTTCTGGGTTACTAACTGACCTGTACCACGACAAATATTAATCTGTGTGTCGCATGTTACCTTGAGTAAGGAAAATCGGGAATTGCAAGACGTAGCGGTGACGCCTCTGCCACATCTTACACCATTCCGGAGCGAAGTCTTTCCAGTTGGTAAGACCCCACTGGGCGTCGACCCTTTTAAGATGCCATGGGGACAAATCTGTTGGATCACTTGGTATCTCTTGATGCATTCCGAACTGCATCTTCACACGGTCGCTGTGGTGCATCTCCACAATGTTGAACCGAATGATTGCAGTCTTTGCAGTCCAAGTTGCTGCATCCTCTGGGTTTGGATCATGGCCCAAACCCAAATATGGTCTCCAGACGAACTGCGATAAAATTTAAATCAGGTTAGTGCAAAATTAATGTATAAATAATTTAAATGAACAAAAGTTAAAAGCTACGACGTACGTCATCTGGGCCTAAGTGATCCAACAGATTACGGTAGAGTGCGACATTGAATCTTGGATTCTTGCCGTAATCCATACCCCTCACGCAGTACCTAAAGGAAATGAGAAACATGTTATTCTTAGCATATATTTTGGGAAGAGCAGAATAGTTATAAATTCTATAACTTGATGACTTACTTTGTTGCATACGGGAAACCGAAAGTGTTGTTGTTGACGGGGTTTAAGGACTCCATCCTCCACCAACCCCAGGCTTGTAGTAAAAATGCGCACCCATAAAATGTACATTTTTCCTTGACTGGGTTTTCGCACAAGGAACTGTATAGGTGGGCTAATACTGCAGAACCCCAACTATATTTTCTTGTTTTTTCAAAATTTGTTAGTAAATGTAAGTACATAAAATTTACATTATTTCCCGTACTTTCGGGAAATAAAAATGTACCAAAAAGTATCATAAGATACGTTCTGGCTTTTACTACTCTGTCATTCTCTGAGGAATTTTCATTTAATTCCAAACTTGCATAATGACGTTTCAGGTCAGTGAGTAGTATTCCCCGCCCTCTTGCTCCACCACCTTCTACCATATCCCTACCCAACAGTTCTTCACACTGTGAGTTGGGTTGTTGAACCGACCCGTTCACGTCTTTACCGTCGATAGGGAGACCCAGTAGCATGTACACATCCTCTAGCGTGATGGTACATTCACCTATTGGTAGGTGAAATGTATGGGTCTCCGGTCTCCACCTTTCCAACATTGCAAGAATGAACTTCGAGTCAATGGTGCAGTTGGAGATCTTTATCACATGTCCAAAACCTGTGTATTCCAGATAAGGGACGATAAATGGGTCGGGAGCCAGGTAGTTATGCGAATGGATTCTGAATCTTTTTGTGTCCTGAGTTCATAATTCAACAGGTGTAAGATTAATTAAGATGAACAACGCGTTATTTGAAGTATGAAAAATGTATAACCAAAGAAGAGACTTACAAATGCAGCAATGTTTTCCCTTGTGCCTCTGTGAGTATCGCCCATTGTTAGAAGAGCCATTGTTTAGAATGCTTGAGAGTATGAAAGACTTAGGAATAGATAGAGAGTATGATAGAGTTATGAAATATTTCGTAGCAGAGAGTGAGACTTGTGTGGGTGTGAGAGATGTATGATATGGTATGTATTTATAGGCAAATAAGTTTGATGTAGTGGTTGCTTGTGCTTGCATGCCTGCGAAGTGTCACATTTGCATGCTTAGGGGGTTACACATATGCATGCATGCATGTACAAAAAATGAAAGGTGTCACTCTTGCAGGCTAGGTGGCAGCCCATGCATGTATCACGATTGGACAGTAAGGAGGCGCCATTGGACTTGGCGAAAGAGTACAAAAATGAATGGTGTCGCCACCCCAATTGGCGAATAAGAGGTGTCATTTGTTACAGCATAGGCTTAGGCTACGTGACAGCCTTTGGGATTCCTTTCATTATTGCATGCAAGTCCATTGGAGTTGATGGGTGGAGTCTTACAACAAACATGTATATGTGCAGAATAGGGCCAGGCTAGGTGGCAGCCTATGGGGTTTCATAAGCCCATGCATGTATCACGATTGAACAGTAAGGGGGGCGCCATTGGACTTGGCGAAAGAGTACAAAAATGAATGGTGTCGCCACCCCAATTGGCGAATAAGAGGTGTCATTTGTTACAGCATAGGCTTAGGCTACGTGACAGCCTTTGGGATTCATTTCATTATTGCATGCAAGTCCATTGGAGTTGATGGGTGGAGTCTTACAGCAAACATGTATATGTGCATAATAGGGCCAGGCTAGGTGGCAGCCTATGGGGTTTCATAAGCCCATGCATGTATCACGATTGGACAGTAAGGGAGGCGCCATTGGACTTGGCGAAAGAGTACAAAAATGAATGGTGTCGCCACCCCAATTGGCGAATAAGAGGTGTCATTTGTTACAGCATAGGCTCAGGCTACGTGACAGCCTTTGGGATTCCTTTCATTATTGCATGCAAGTCCATTGGAGTTGATGGGTGGAGTCTTACAACAAACATGTATATGTGCAGAATAGGGCCAGGCTAGGTGGAAGCCTATGGGGTTTCATAAGCCCATGCATGTATCACGATTGGACAGTAAGGGAGGCTCCATTGGACTTGGCCAAAGAGTACAAAAATGAATGGTGTCGCCACCCCAATTGGCGAATAAGAGGTGTCATTTGTTACAACATAGGCTCAGGTTACGTGACAGCCTTTGGGATTCCTTTCATTATTGCATGCAAGCCCATTGGAGTTGATGGGTGGAGTCTTACAACAAACATGTATATGTGCAGAATAGGGCCAGGCTAGGTGGCAGCCTATGGGGTTTCATAAGCCCATGCATGTATCATGATTGGACAGTAAGGGAGGCGCCATTGGACTTGGCGAAAGAGTACAAAAATGAATGGTGTCGCCACCCAAATTGGCGAATAAGAGGTGTCATTTGTTACAGCATAGGCTCAGGCTACGTGACAGCCTTTGGGATTCCTTTCATTATTGCATGCAAGTCCATTGGAGTTGATGGGTGGAGTCTTACAACAAACATGTATATGTGCAGAATAGGGCCAGGCTAGGTGGCAGCCTATGGGGTTTCATAAGCCCATGCATGTATCACGATTGGACAGTAAGGGAGGCGCCATTGGACTTTGCGAAAGAGTAAAAAAATGAATGGTGTCGCCACCCCAATTGGCGAATAAGAGGTGTCATTTGTTACAGCATAGGCTCAGGCTACGTGACAGCCTTTGGGATTCCTTTCATTATTGCATGCAAGCCCATTGGAGTTGATGGGTGGAGTCTTACAACAAAATGTATATGTGCAGAATAGAGCCAGGCTAGGTGGAAGCCTATGGGGTTTCATAAGCCCATGCATGTATCACGATTGGACAGTAAGGGAGGCGCCATTGGACTTGGCGAAAGAGTACAAAAATGAATGGTGCCGCCACCCCAATTGGCGAATAAGAGGTGTCATTTGTTACAGCATAGGCTCAGGCTACGTGACAGCCTTTGGGATTCCTTTCATTATTGCATGCAAGCCCATTGGAGTTGATGGGTGGAGTCTTACAACAAACATGTATATGTGCAGAATAGGGCCAGGCTAGGTGGAAGCCTATGGGGTTTTATTATTGCATGTAATATTATTGGCAGCCTTGGGGGGTTGCATCCTTACTTAATTGAAATTTTTAGCCTTACGTTTAACATAACATTGATTCACATAATCTGTCAAATATTCCAACCTTCGAATCAGTCATCAAATTCATACATTCCAACCTTCAAACATTACAGCATTCATACCTTCATACAACCAATAAACCTCAAACATTCCAACCTTCAAACCTTAAAACAATTCTACGCAATGGCCTCTTCACCATAATTTGTCGTCAAAGAACATTTCAACGGTGAGACATACATTTGTCCCACAGTTGGGTTTTTGTTTAGAAACACAGACAACATTCGATTTCTCTTAAACGGGAAAGCCAACTTCTCGTACTTCAAGAAAAGATTGGAGGCCAAACTTGAACGAGGCCCGGTGTCCCAGATATTTTATCAGAATCCTTTTTTTTTTGGAAACAACCAAGTAATTTTTTATAAGGTTGAAGTTCAAGATGACGAGGATCTCCAGAATATGATTTCCATCCATGTCTATTCTGGATACGACTCTATTGAGTTGTACGTTTTTCTTCAAGAGCCTCTGGTGACACATGAGGTAGAGCCTCCGGTGACACAGGAGGTTGATCCTTTGGAGAATGAACAAGATGAGGTAGATGCAGTTGATGATGAAGAAGAAGATAACGAGTTAGAGTTTGATGAAATGGTGAACGATGATTCTGACGATGATGGCATCCCTAGTATTCCTATAGGCAAAATCTACACACCACCTCCGCACATGACAAACTTCAACATGGGCGGAGATGAACCTTCTACTGACTTATTTTTCAAACCGTATATGCAGTCGGATGAAAATTTAAAAGAGAAAGACAAGTTTCGTAACAGAGAGGAATGCATCAGGGCCATTAAAAAATTTCACATGCTCAACTCGGTTGATTTTAAGGTGGATCGTGTCAACCCGGAAAGGTACAAGATCAAGTGTGTCCACCCTGACTGTATGTTTAAGCTGACCGCATCATACAGATTAAGGGGTAACTGTTGGGTCATAGGTTCCATGACTACCCACACTTGTGTAAGTTCCACTCAATCACAGGACCACCGAAAACTCAACTATGATCTAATTTGTCAAGAAATCCTACCCCTGGTCAGCAACGACCCATCTTTGAAGGTGAAAACAATCATCTCCCACATCACCACGGTTTTTAACTACACTCCGTCTTACCGTAAGGCGTGGTTAGCAAAGACTAAGGCGATTTAAAGGGTGTACAGAAACTGGGAGGAGTCATACCGAGAACTTCCCCGCTACCTGAATGCACTCAAGACGTATTCTCCAGTTAGTGTTTACGTTCTGGAAACATTGCCAGCGTACGCCCAAGATGGTAGTCTACTGCATGGCAACAGAATATTCAGTCGCGTGTTTTGGGCATTTCAACCATGCATCACAGGGTTTGCATCATGCAAACCAATTCTACAAATTGACGGGACTTGGTTGTATGGGAAGTACAAAGGCACGATATTGATGGCAGTTGCACAAAATGGCAACAACAACATTTTCCCCATTGTGTTTGCCCTTGTCGAGGGGGAGACCGGTGGTGCTTGGAGCTTTTTCCTGAAAAATCTTTGGACACACGTGGCTCCTCAACCAGATCTCTATTTGATCTCGGACAGACATGCCTCCATTGAAAGTGCCTACAATAATCCAACAAATGGTTGGCATGACCCTCCTTCTACGCATGTCTATTGCGTCAGGCATATCGTCCAGAATTTCTCGAGGGAGGTCAAGGACAAAACATTGAGGAAAGCAGTTATGAATGCGGGATATGCATTGACACAACCCACATTCAAATATTACTGCAACGAGATCCGTTTGTCTAATCCAGAAGCCGGTAGGTGGATCGACAATATTCTGGTGGAAAAGTGGACTAGGTCATACGACAATGGCCAAAGATGGGGGCATATGACAACGAATCTTATTGAATCAATGAATGGGGTATTCAAGGGCATACGAAACCTCCCAATCACTGCCTTGGTAAAATCTACGTATTTTATGATGGCTGCGTTATTTGCCAAAAGAGGTGAAATGTGGAATGCGGTGTTGCAATCTGGACAACTATGGAGTGAAAGCTGCATGAAATACATTAAGGCTGAAAGTGCTAAAGCCAATACTCACATGGTTATACGGTTTGACCGACACAGCCACAACTTCATTGTGAAAGAGACAATCGACCACAATGAAGGCCTGCCAAGACAAGAATACAGGGTCATTTTACCTTCTCAATGGTGCGATTGTGGCAGCTTTCAAGCATTTCGTATGCCTTGCTCTCATGTCATTGCCACTTGTGCTCATACCCATCAAGACGCGCTTCAACTGCTGTTAAACGTTTACAAATCTGAAATGTTGCTCACTGTTTACAACAACAACTTTCCTTTGGTGGCAAAACCGGATTATTGTCCTGAATACAACGGCGATATAGTTTGGCACAATGACCAAATGCGAAGGAACAAGAAGGGTCGTCCCAAAAGTAGGCGCATCACAACAGAAATGGACGATCTTGACAGGTTGGGAAGAAAGTGTGGTTTATGCCGTCAGGTCGGACACAATCGCAAAAACTGTCCGAATCGGGCGTCTGGCTCGACCACATAAATATTGTAATACATAAAATCTTTTCAATATTTGTGTTGTAAACATTTGGGTTTTCCGTTAACAGATTTTGCTACAGTTAATAAAACGCGTACAACAATAATTAACAATATTCAATCTAGGAAATTATAACTGTTAACACAATTTCATCTGACCCATGCATCATCAGCATTACATCACTGTCTGTTTTGACTTCCTCCAACCACACATTAGGTCTTCTGTCGCATGTGAGGTTGTTGTTCGTTTTCGCTGGATCCTTCGAATTTTTTCCCCCTCCGCGATGTCTCCATCTAGCCACCGCATCAACTCCCGCTTCAGACGCTCCATGGAGTGAATGTGCCAGAATTTCATTTTCATCGCAGGTTTCGTGGCGGAGAATATAACGTAACCATCTCTGCTAAAAATCATAGGCGACGTCATGACGCAAATAACGGAGTACAAAATTAAAATACAGTGCGAGAAAGTGTGAGAAATTTCGGAGAAACGGACGAATTATTTATAAAACAGCATTTTGCCCTAGTTTTGCCCTAGGAGCCAAGTGAGATGACGCCTCCTCTCATTTTTAAGGAGCATGCGCCATCTCACTTGGCTAAAAGCCAAGGGAGGCGCCAAGTGAGATGGCGCCTAGGGCAAAACCCTAGGTGGAGGCGCCAAGTGAGATGGCTCCTCCTTTGTGGAGTCATCTGAAACATGGTTATTTGCGGAATTTTTTCCGAAACCTGGTTATTTGTGAAATATTATTTTAATACATGGTTATTAATATAAAAAACTCCATTGTAGTTAACAGGTTTTTTAATTAATCTACACATATGATTTATGATTGCTTTTAGAAACTGACACATATAGCAAGTGATTATGTATATTTATTACAATTATCATTTATTTTGAAAGGATTTTTTTTATGATAACCATTTTCTAAGAAGAAGTAGAAAATAAAGACACAATTTAGGAATCAAAGACAACTTTTATTATTGATTTTAAAGATCAAAACAACAGATATGCCCATACAATAGCAATACTTTCACCTTGGGAAGAGTGAAAGGTTTTTGAAAATATTAACAAAAAACAAATTACTTTGAAATATGAATGCAAGAGGGAACATCAATAGTGATCCAATTTCAGACTCCGACTCCATGCGTCACATAGTTCGGCATCTCTTGCTCTGCTTCGTCTTCCAGAATAGCATTGATCCTAGGAACAGTTGGATGAAGGTAACCTCCGCTGTAAAATATGTCTTGATATTTTCCCAAAGAAGACTTATGCTTCATAACCTCGCCTTTATTACTCTTCATAGAGAATCCCAAACCAGCTCTATTTTTATTCATAGGTGGATCAACAATCTTCCCCCACGCCTTGTTAGGGCCATTACACACTACCTATTGAGCATCCTCAAACAAAGCTATAGAATTCTCATTTTCCCTTACATTATCAATGGATAAAGCTTGGAACTAAGTTCCAACAGCAGCTCCATCCGCTTCCATAACACTGAAAAAGGATAAATAAGATATTAACAAAGCATGTTCTCCATTTATGATGACCATCTTTCCTTCACGAACAAACTTCAGCTTCTGGTGCAAAGTTGAAGTAACATCCCCTGCCTCATGGATCCACTATCGTCCTAGTAAATATCTGTAAGCGGGAACAATATCCATAACCGGGAAAGTAATCTGAAATAGGTGTGGGCCTATGTGAATAGAAAAATTTAATTCCCCAATGATAGACTTCCTCGATCCATCAAAAGCTTTCACAATTATGCCACTCTAGCGCATGGGAGTTCCTTGGTACTTCAGCTTCATGAGCGTGCTCCTCGGTATGACATTTAAAGTGGACCCATTATCAATTAGCACGTTGGACAATGAGTCATTCTTACAATTCATGGAGATATGGAGAGCTAGGTTGTGATACATTCCTTCATCGGGAAATTTGTCATCACAAAAACTCAGGTTATTACAGGATGTAATATTCCCTACAACATATTGTTGAATTGGTCCAGAGACATATTGCTTTCCACAAAAGCTTGATCCAACACTCTCATCAAAGATTCCCTGTGGGTAGAAGAGTTCATTATCAAGGCTAGAATAAATATCTTTGATGGAGTCTGCAACAATTGATCTACGATCCTGTAGTCACTCATCTTGTTAATCTTCAATATATCGTCCACATCTTTTTCCAAAGTAGCACCGCTAGGTTCCCCCACTGCTTTCTTAGGTTCAGTACTTTCAACAACCTTTTTATCAGCATTAACATTCCCCCAAATGATAGGTGCGAAAACATGGCCATTGTGGGTTACTCAGCTGGCTTCAGCAATATTCTTGACATTAGATAAAGGTTAGATTGGAATTTCCACACCATCCTCCAAGACTGTTGCATTGTATTTGTACGGTACAACCTTGTCTGATTTGTAAGGAACATGACCTACAAGAAAATAACAACTGGAGTAACAACTGGCTTGCTATGGTACTCAATTTCTATAGATGCAGGAACACCAAAACAAGGCACAATAACATTCACCCATTCTTAAGAATATTTAGACATTATAGAATCATTTTTGGAGAACATATCTTCATCAAAAGAAAATAATTCATCTGCAGATACATACTCATCATCTGACAGTCTCGACAGAGCAATCTTCAATCATATTAATTCCATAGTAATTATCTGTATCGCCTGAAACTTTGATAGTACCATTTTCTAACAACAACTGAACACCCCTTCTCACAATGGAACAACCACGAGAATCTCTGCAGCAAATCTGGAAAGACCTATAATGGTGCTCTTCTTGACCATTCATGTGACAGAATATAGTGTGTAACTGCATCAAATCATCATTCATATGATTCACGTCCAAAACCCGGAATTCACCGGGACATCCAAAGACCATATTCACATCTTCTTCGTACTCTACCCGAGACCTAATTATATGAATGAGGCCTTCGTCCATCATTTCCGGAAGATCAACTTTTATCTTATCACATCCCTGGATATGTGTACTGCAAATACCACAACTAGCATGATCGTGCGTATAGTAGCTGAATTCGCATAGGTCAGTGTGCACCTTCACCATATCCCCTATAACCAAGTTGATATCAAAAATTCGAAAGTCCCCCGGACAACCAACAACCATGTTTACAGCATTTTCCCCTTCATGCTTAGGTAAAGGATTATCTTTCACATTAGGGCCAACATCTTTAAAGGATAAGAGGTCAGATCTCACCATCTTTTGTACTTCAAATTTCAAAGGATAACAATTCTCAATGTCGTGCCCTGGGGCTCCTTGATGAAAAGCGCATGTCTGGTCTGCCTTATACTACCAAGGTAGAAGTGAAGGTATATCAGGGGGAGACCTGGTTTGAACCAACTTCTTCTGAATCAAAGCCGGGAATAACTCTGCATAACTCATTGGAATAGAGTCAACAGCCTTTCTCCTTTGACTTTGCCCTTGATTCCCCTAAGGAGATGGTCTCTGATAGGCAACAGTGGTTGAAGCTACATTTACGACTAGAGTCACAGAAGCAACCTGTTGTCGGTATCGTTGAGGCCTTCTAGGTGGTCTAATCTTTCTTTCCCAAATAACATGATTCATTTAATTTTCTTTCTTTCGAGAGAACCCGTATGATAACTTCTTTGTCCCTTTATCTTTTGTCAAGCGCCCTTCTCTGACAGCTTCTTCTAAACGAACACCCATGCTCATCATTTCGTTGAAATCACTCAGCGCACTGGCGACCATCCTTTCATAATAAAATGATCCAAGGATTTTCAGGAAGACCTTGGTCATTTCTTGTTCTCCCATAGGTGGTACCACCTGGGAAGCTATCTCACACCAACACTATGCATATTCTTTTAACGACTCCTTGTCTCTCTGAGCCATTGCCCTTAAATGGTCATGGTCAGGTGCCATGAACATATTATACTTATACTGCTTGATAAAGGCCTTCCCTAGATCATTAAAGGTGTGAATATTGTTGTTGTACAAACTCATGTACCACTTCAGAGTAGAACCAGTTAAACTATCTTGGAAGAAATGAATGAGAAAATGTTGGCCATCACTATGGGTAGGCATTTTCTTGATATACATCATGAGGTGGTCATGAGGACAAGATTTTCCCTTGTACCTCTCAAATTCCGACACTTTAAACTTCGTCGGCACCTTCACATTGGAAGCTAGGCAGAGTTCACTGACGTTATGTCCAAATAATTATTTTCCTCGAAGGGCCTTCATTTCCTTTTACATCTCATTGAACTGGTCTTGAAAATCATCCAAGCGGTTATAGAAACCCATACTTTCACTCGGTGGAGGAACAGGATGATAAACTTCATCATTAACAACTGGCATAACATTCACCGAAGGAGGTGTAGTATAACGGATATCATTTCTAGCCATAGGAGTAACATGCACCACAAGACGTGCGAGAGTAGCAACATCTTGAACAATTGGAGTAACTTAAGCATCAATATTACACCCTTATTGTATGAAATTTTCAGGCATCCCCCACGGGTAACCCTGAGGCATATAATTTTGTGCAGCAGCAATTGGAGTAACAGAAACGGGAACTGATGAACCTTCAGAAGCAATCGTTATTTGTTGTGGTTGAGTAGAAGGAGGAACAAGTGGTGGCTGGTCCTGAGAAGCCACCAATGATTCCATCAAAGCAGTCAAATTAGCCATACCGGCCTTCAAAGTAGTAACCTCTTCACGCAGCTCACGATTCTCTTATTCAAGATTCTCCATTTTATTCCTGGAATTAGCCCGAGTATTATACTGGTGAGACAGATTGCTTAACAAAGTAGAGAAACACAGTAAGACACCTGGTATGAACAGAAATGCAATAAATATGTGCAAGATGATGCATGATATGCAATGCACGTGATTTAATTATCGTTAATAACATTTCAATGGACTCAAAGATTTATAGACACTTTGTGAATACTAAAGTACTAACACATTTTGAAATACTGAAAATCTCATTATAATAACTTTAAAATGGATTACAACTTCTTAGTACAAGTTTCAACAATCCCAAGTACAAGAGAAGATAGAATCTAAAATCCTAAGGCAAAGCTGATGAAGATCACTCCACACACTAACAATTTCCCGTGAGTCTTACAATCTGAGACTTCAACTGCTTGTTCTCTTCTGCATACCTGTCGGTGACCTCTTTCCAATCACCAGAGTCAGGAAGTGAGTAACTAAGTCCTGATTGAGCTTTAGAGGAAAATAAATCCTCTTTCCTCTCCATCATCTCTACAGCTCGACTCTCAAGAATCTCGATCATGTCATCCTTCTCTTTCAGGTGTGCTCGGTAGGACATCTCTAAAGTCTGACACTTGTACTTCCAAGCCTCCTTCTCCTGATGCATCCTAACTAGGGCAAGCTGAAGTCTTCCACATCATCTAAAAGAGGAGGAGTTGTCTTCACGAATATATCATGCATAGGTTCTTCATGGAAATATGGCATATTCAACTGGATTGCCCTTGCTTGTACCCACCAGAGATAAAGCTCCAAAGAAATAACTCCTCTAGGTCCCAAGTCCTTTCTACGCTTCCTATGAATATGGCGCCAGGCCTTTTCAATCTCCTCCTTAACTTCCTTATGACCCTCTCATTCTTTAAGAAAGAAACCACTCGGGTGAATACTATTTGGATTATCTCTCATCGGATACCCAAGCCGACATCGTGCAAGAACGAGATTGTAGTTAATTCCTCCCTTTGTACCAAGAAGAGGTACATTGGGGAAACTACCACAACTTTCGATAATATCCACATCATAGTAAGCCTGATGATACCAAACAATGTCGGAATGAGTGAGGGCCATAATCTTTGAAGCCCAACAAGGTTCCTTCTTGATATCCCAGAAAGCGTCGGTCCAAGGTAAGTGAGAAATAAACCACGGATACAACAAAGGCGTGCAAAAAATGATCATTCCTCCATGATAAGAATCCTAAAGATGAATAGAGTAATAAGCATCTCCTAATAATGTAGGCACTAGATTCCCAATCAAAAAGATCTTCATTGATATCCACAAATTTATCGACGTTAGGAAATAAGAATAACCCATAGGAAAGTAGAGCAAAGATGGCCTCAAAAGCAACCATACTTTTCATCCTAGAAAAGTAGCGAGCTTTCTCCAATAAAAACTGAGCGGGCAATCCTCTTATTCCTCCTTTGGTATTCATGCGGGTCTCAATCTCAGACTTCCCCAAATGAACCATAGCAGAAATCTCATGAGACTTGGGCTCTCCCTCTAAATCGGTGAAAGGAACACAATCAGTAACAGGTAAATCCAGTAGGTAAGAATACTCCTCTAATGTAGGCATCAGCTGATAATCAGGGAAAGTAAAACATTTATACATCGGATCATAGAATTGGACCAAAGTCGAGAGAATACCCTCCTTCATCATGAGCTTCATAAGAGACACGATGGATCCATACTTCTTCCGAAAATCTATAGGACTCTCGATCTCGGGAATCAGACTCATCAAATCATCTATCTTAGGATCCTTGAAACTGTACTTCAGAGTTTTTCTTTTTCCAGAATCCATGGTTAAAAGCACCTGAGATATTCTCAAAAAGTTAAGTTTAAGTCCTTTGAGTCAAAATGTTTTAAAGGATGCTCATGGGTGCATGAATGCATGATGCAACAATAACACACAAGATCAAAAACATTGGGGGGGGGGGGGGTCCTAGGTTCGACGTCATGAGCATGAAGTCAAAGGTACTACCCATAAGGTATGGTCTAAAATTTCATCACCTGCCGAACAAGGTTCAAAGAGGTTCCCAGAGTCCACATCCTTCATTCGGATATTACCAATGTCCCGATTGACTCGGTAATTAGTAATATTTTTAGGAAAAACTCATTTGAGTGTAGTATCACGTGACAACCACTTCCGGATCACTCCGTCATAGTTTCCGCACTACACCTAAAGGGCCAAGATTGGTTAAGGGTTCTATGATCCTCAGTTTCAGAAGACACCCAGGTTGAAAGCAGCACGTCTTCCCGATTACTCGGTAAATGACACTACAGTCAATGGGGCTTCCACTGAGTGGGGGATCTCATGCCTTCTTTTTTTGGATTACTCCCTCAAAGTTAACATGACTATACTGCACGTCCTATCTTAAGTTTTCCCAAGTCCGAGTAGAGGACTTATGACAAATCACCAAGCATCCTGAAAACAAGGAAAATCTAGACAAACATATATACAACACATAATATACAACAAATAATAGCATATACACAAATAAACAAAGATAGGCTCAACCCACTTAGAGATGGACCAGCATTTGGTCGATCTTTCCACAGTGAAGTTTCCATTTTTTTGTAGTGGTAGAAATGTTGAGACTAAGCCATTGGATTGACTTGACTCACACAAATTAAATAAAAATCACCACTGTGCTTTATTGTTTCCAAAGGAATGGGAAAAGAGCGAATAACCTAAAAAGAGAGGGGGAGAAAATCTAAGTTCAGGGGTTGGTTATGCAAAGGGAATGTATTAGAACCCTAAACATCTACGATACTCCGGAGAAACCTCTTTGAAAATTTTTGTATTTTGGATATAAACATTGTATACAGAAATAGATTGTGGGGATGAGAAAAGAAGTATTTTTTACAACTTTTGCACCTGCCGCAGTTGCGGACCTTTAGTTCCTATGTACCACCTTTCGTGCAATAGGAGATCAGGGTACTCATAGTTCACCTTTAAAAATTTTAAAACACAAGTGTGTTGGTTAATTTTAAGAGATGAGACATCATCATCTTATCCGAGTGGAAGAACATACTTACTACCCATGATTATGAGAAAGAATAATTTGTGTCATCTCAAAGTGGAGGATATGACTTGGATCTTAAAATCAACAAAGCCTCGCTCAACACCCAAGTGGAAAATATCTCACTTCACTACATATCGTAGAAGTATGGTAGCTTGCATCACTATAAAGATTAAAAAGAGTCTAATCTTTTGAGAAAGTTTTAAGGATAACACCCAAAATGGAAAAAATGGTTTGAATGATATTGATTGACTTTTAGTCTTCTCACAAAAAATGTCAAAATATGATTAAGTTGTTTAAAATTTGATTAAGAAAATATTTTTGAAAATGCATGGACCTAAGTCCAAGTTTATTATGAAAGCGGTTTAAGTTAGAAAACAAGAATAGTTTAGAAAAAGGAGGGAGAATATTTTTTGAAATTAAAGAAGATGGGAGGATATGAAGGGACTATCCTAAGGAAATAAGGTAAAAGCTAGGGAAAAGAACCGCCTAACCAACAAGAAGCCAACACTTGACATAATGAGTCAATATATAATTCCTATCCTTTGGAATGAAACCAAGCAAGCAAAGATATAAACCTCTTGAGAATACCAAACTTCAAATGCATTAAGTCTTCACAAAAATTAGGCAGAGTAATGACAGTATACAGATGAATTCCCAATCACAGATAAGGCATATAATCAGAATATCCTGCACATAAAGAAAACAAACAACACAATATATCGGGGTAAACCCCGAGAATTCCAGAAAAAATAACAATAGAAGTCCCAAGGTCCCAAGGTAGGTCAAGGTCTATACTCCTAAGTCCAAGAAGTCCACAACTCCAAAATTCCAAGTGTTGTACCCCAAAATTTGCCCTCCCATATTCTTCAAGATTTATCAAGAATCATCTTCAACTGGCTCAAGACTACTCAAGGGTTATACAGTCAAACCACCTCTTAAGCCAGTCAAAATTAGGGTTTTGTTTCTTTAAGGAATTTGAAGTTTTTAATGGTTCAAGCAAGTCTCATAGGACTATACATATTCTCAAGCATCTAGATGCCAAGTTTCAAGACTCACAATGCCAATTTGCACAGTCGAAAGCCTCATTGGACCTACAGTCAACTGCAAGGGCAAAATGGTCATTTTGCAGTCAAAAGTCAGAATTTTTGGTCAACATCTTATTTTGAGTCCACAATTATCATTTGATCAAGTCTTGGTCATGATTCCACAAGAATGGCTCAAAAATCATCAAGATGCAAAAGTTATTATTTTTGGACAGCAGAAAAGTCAATTGTATCTTGACCAGGGCATAACTTTTTCATGGTTCATCAGAAAAATCCCATCCAATGCTCATTTTGAAGGGGATAACATTTCCTACAACCCACATTCACATTCCAAGTCCAAGAAATGCTCTCACAAAAAGTTATCAATTTCTACATTATAGGTCAATTTCAAAAGTCAACAAAAATGCACTTTAAGTCAAAGACCATAACTTGAGATTGGTAAATACAAATGACATGGGACCAAAGGCATTGGTTAGAGGACTTCAAGACCTTTCAAAAATGTCCAAGAACATATTCATATGATCAAAATTGAGCAATATATGCATTGGAGAAGTTGGGAAATTTTCATGAATTTGCAAAAGTTAACTTTGCTCAAAACACCTTATTTTTGCTAATGGACCTCAAATTTCTTCTTGAAACTTTATCCATGGCCTATGCACGACCCATCAAGCTTAATTGAATTATTTTCTTATTTTTTATTAATTAATTGGATTTTTAATCAATATTAATTCATTTAATTAATTTAAATTGTAGGAAAATATAAAGATATGGTTTTTCAATCTTTTTGTGAAGCAAGAATGACCTAAAAAGGCTGGCAATTTCGTGCACCAAGTCAAAGATGCAATATCTCCAAATTTGGCAACTTTTTCCAATCATGAAGATTCAAAAAAATATGATTTCCAATCAAATATTCAAATCATCATTCCATGGATTTTTGCTCAAGATTCTGACCTAATCTCATTCTCCTATAAATATACAAGCTAACCATGATCATGCACACGTGAGAGAGCTGCAGAAAAAGCCATAACCATATTGAAAAAATTCAAGAAAATTGCAAAACTGATTTCCATATTCCAGGGCGATTTAAAGACTTTTGTTGATTCTAATCTATTGCAGGAGTTCTCAGGGACGTTTTGCAATCAAAACCAAGCATTGAAGCTCAAAGAATCATCAAGAACAGAGTCACGGTTTGCATTTTATTTTGAGAATCGTACAGCTTAATTCATGCATCATTAACACGATTTCTTGATCGTTTTGTGTTGCTAGGGACTGTACAAAGCTGATGGTATAGTTTAATTGCATTGAAACGCCATAAATCCAAAGATGCCATGGTTGAATTTTAGGGTTCATAAGCTTTCAAATTAGGGCTTTGCAATACAAGAAAAATTAAGCCTTGTGAGACCCATGATTGAACTCGTTGAGACCAGACGAAAACAAAGGGACCATCGCGAAATATTTATATAAAACACAGCCTTAATCGCTATTTTTCGTCACACTATTTAGTGGGGGTTAAAAACCCCCGCTATCTAACATTGTTTCTGCAGGTTCAGCGAGAAAGATGACTAGGTGTTGATACATCATTGGTCAGTTCAAAAAAGGCGCGCATGTTTCTGTTTTATTGCATATTATTTGTTTTATCAATATATTAATTGTTTGTTATTTTATTAACGAATGAAACGCGTTGGTGGAGTGGTTAAGGCAAGCATCCAATAAGCATTGGGACCTGGGTTCGAATCCCAGGTCCCCCAAAATACTTGTTATTATTTTCTTTCACATAATCCCATGCAGGTTTCAAAAGAGGTCCTACCATGCGCTTCAAATATCCAGGCGCCATGTGTCTTCACATTCAAATCCAATGGCCATGAGGTGATGATCACTATACTCCCAGTCAACACCCACCATGGACAATCAAAAAAAGTCAAACGAACTAGAAACAAATGGGCCTGAGAATTGCCAAAGAAACCTCCTTAATGGGCCAGCACCCCCCTGGTTCATTCATTCTTTTTTTTCTTTTCTTTTACATTTTTCATTTAATCTTTTTATTAATTATTATTATTATTATTTAATTAACTCATAAATTAATTATTTTCATAATAAAATCAGAAAACTAAATTATTTTTATTATTATTAATTTCACCTTTAATTTATTATTTTTGTAAATAAATACTAACAAATTAATTTAGTTAATTAGGGTTAATTTTAACTTTTTCTCAATAATTTAAAATCAACATAGAATTAGGGTTTTCTTGACAATTTTAATTTCTTTTTATTTATTTCATTAAAACATAAAAAACTCAAAAAAAGCATTTCTTTTAATTAATTAATTAATTAGTTTTAGGTTTAATTTTAATTAAATGCAAAATAACCAAAAATTCATTCTTTTCTCAAAAAGGGTCAAAACCCTAAGGACTTCTCCGATGCAATTTTATTTCGCGCATATTATTTTTGATCATATTTATGTATTTGCTCCGAGGATGTAATGGTGTTAATTAGGACTTTTTATCGCTTTCTTTATTTTCTCGCATTTATTTTCCAAGGGTTTGTTTTTGGCGATGTAAATACCCGACGCCTTGTAATAGCGTAGGTTTACTTTCTGCAATTTACTTTCCGCAATTTACTTTCCGCAACTATTAAATGCTAGATGTATGTTAATTAGGCTATGCATGACAAGAATTGTTCTCAAAATAAAATCAAAACGTAGCTCACCATAACATGTGCAAAGATAATTTAACTGAATCCTGACACACTCGCACATGCCACTCCTAGGGTACGGCTCACTTGGTTGGCTCGAGGTGGTCATTGAGTATAGGGTGTTTTAGAGGTCGCCCTCATGTCTAAAGATCCAAGTTGCCTCGAAACGGTTTCCTCGGATAAAAAGGATCTAGGACATTAGGGTTACCGCTAAGGTGTCCTACTATTGCTTTGGTGACCACACATGTCCCTATAATCGAATTGACCCGAAAACTCCAACGACGGTGCTACCTATTTCTCAATAGTGGGATAGTACTGTCTAAAGGACATTTACACAGCTTAATTTCTTTTGAGTAGGTAGAGGTTCTCAGGTACTTGCTCTTTCAAAACAAAAAAAAATACTTTTCGCACCTACACTTTTCTGACAAAAGTTTTCAAACAAACACTTCATGACACTCTTGAGGACTGATACAAGAGTTAAAACGAAGTTTTCAAACAAACTTTTTTCAAAACCCACAAACACAAGAAAAGCAAACATTTTTGAAAACATAGTGAGCAAGTACCTAAGAGCCCGTGGATAACCACGGATAGAAAGGGTGCTAACACCTTCCCTTTCTATAATCTACCTCCCGAACCGAGAAGCATCTCGAAAAGGAATTTTGATGTGCTTTTGTCCTTTCCTTTGTTGGAGAAAATAAAAGACGGTGGCGACTCTTGCTTACTGCGACATTTCGCGAACCAGCATTTCAAAACAGTCAGTTCTATTTCCACCGATCACAGAACTGGCGACTCTGCTGGGGATAATTTATAAGTGAGGTGTACCTTAGGATTAGATCATCCTATGTTTTCAATTGTATGCCTTGTTTGCTTTTATATTTGTGGGCTTGTATTGGAGTTTCATAGATCCTAACCCGGATCTGGGGAATACCCTTTAGGTAGCAATAAACTGTGAGGGACCTGTCCGGCGTAGACCGACATGGGTGAAGCAGTAGCTACGTTGGTGTGACACCTTGGTCTATACTGATATCCCTTGTGTTGGAACGAGGAGAATATGGGTCTTCTGAGGAGTCATTAAGCACCAACTGACCTTAGAACCTTAAATTGACCAACTTGGCCATAGAACAGTAGCAGTATGCTACACTCATTGAGACTAAATTCTCGCGATGGTTCCGGCTGCAAGAAAAGGTTGTGAAGCTGGAGTTATGACCGATTGAGGGTAGTCAGTGATATTGAGATCCTCTAGAACCTGGTTACTATTTTCTAGGACAGGTCTTAACCAACTGAAACTAAAAGAGGGTAGTACCTAAACTTCATGCCAGCCTGAAATCTAAGGGCTCTTTTGTGTGACTTGTGTGCCTTACCATGTTTGCCTTTTGTGAATACTTGTGGTGTGCCTTTATCATAACATCATCACATCATAACATTGCATACATCTTGCATAAGGACTAACCCATTTCAAGGATCTCAAGGGTTTGTGATGCAGGTCATGATGAACCAAATGTATAGCAAGGGGAAAAGGGGATTTATTTTCCTCTAGCCAAGGTTATTCGGAGATCAAAACATGATAACTTGAGTCAGGGGCTATGACCCACTCGATATGGTGAGCCTGACTCTTGAAGAAGGACTCTTAATAACAGGAAGCTCCTTCAATCAAGCTGCAAAATTCAAATTCTAACAGTTTCCTGTTTACCCCGCGAGATCCTTGAAAACATTGCATACATATATCATACATATCATTGCATCACAGGTCACCCTTTACAGGTCTCTCACGTTCTCGCTGTTTATTTCAGCAATGGCTCTCCAAAAGATCTTCATACTCAAGAGACTCAGTTCAGGGAAATCTTCCTAAATCTATCCAAGGGGCAGGAAGAGTTGAGAACACTCCTCATGGGGAATCTGGTCAAGAAAAGTCCTGAAGACAATAAGGACGAACGGCTAAAACGTCTGCAAGCTGAGGTAGATATAATGAGAACCCAGATGCTGGGGAAGATGGCTCTTATCCAAGGCTTAGCTCGGGAACAAGAAGAGTTGCGAGCCATGATCAACCAACTTCATCAAGACAAATACAATAGTATGAAGCAAACGGTCAAGGTTGGGGATCAAACCAGTAATCAGCCTCCAAGAAGACAAGAGTTTGGTATGGTGAAGAATGGACCTCTCCAAGTTGCTACTACATCAAGGGTCCAACAACAACCTCACCAAAAACAACCGGTTGATCAGAGTAAGCCAAACATGCCCAGGAGGCAATTTGCCAAGATCAACATGTCACCGACTCAAGCGCTACAACACATGTTGAAGACAGGGCTGATTACATTAAAGGCTCCTCCCCGGAACCCAAATACTTTCGCTCCTACCTATCATCCCAATGAAAGGTGTGTATACCACTCTGACAGTCTGGGACATGACACAAACAATTGGTGGGCTCTGAAGAACAAGGTCTAAGACATGATTGATGCCAAGGAGATCAAGTTTGACCCTCCGGAGACTCCAAACATAACCACTGCTCATATGATGAATCATTGAAAGCTTTTGTTCATTAGAATTTTCAATTTGTAATTTTCTTTTGACTGTTCAAACATTTATTCATGTCAAACTTTATTACTTTATCAATGCATTGCATATGTCTGTTTTGAATCAATCCATTCGTATCCACTATATTCAAATTGCTTCCATTTTTATGATGTTCAACTCTCGATTAAAAATTCTAAGCCTTTTGAGGGAGGATGACAAAAACGATACCACGATCTTTACAGTATGCTTTTGAACAGACCCCGCTGATGAAGTACAGACATTGTTTCAAATCCTAAACAGTGGAGTTATAAGGAAGATAATCCCTAGTCAACCCCTTTGAGCCAAAGAAGTTGGAGTTTTTCTTTTCACAAATTAAAACCCTTAATTATAACCTGGGGCAGGGTAGTTTTCTCAGTTGATCCAGGTGCACAATGAATAGCATCAAAGAAGTCCTTCCGATACAAAAAGACAGTGATGGTTTCCTATGATCATCAAGACAGGCAGTCGTTATCTTTCAAAAATTAAAGCCCAATAAGTCAAAACCTATGAAGGAGACTTACAAAAACTGGGGCATCCCGCTGACTGTAAATACAAAAAGAAATAGTTCAGGCAAAAAGACAGGGATAATAAAATCAAAAAGAAAGAGGTCCTACAAACCCTCAACAAAAAAGAAATGACTGCCTATTCAAAATAAACTATCAGTATCCGAACCATCACTGGTATGTCAGAGGAAAGACTCAAACAAGATCTAATGCACGATTAGCTGAGTTTAGGATCGAAGAACATCACGAAGAGCGGGTGGGTACAAATAAAATTTGAGCCTTTATCCTTTGTTTCTTAAACCGTGAACCAGGCCACGTTATAACCCTTAAAAGTCCTAGCTGAAGCATGGGTTAGTTTGAAAGCATACTGTTGCAAAGGTATCTTGACTCCTGTAGGGCTTGCTGTAAAATCCTGAGTTGACATCACATTTTACAAAAATTCGCTTGAAAACTGCATTTTTAAAAATTTCAAGACAGACATAAGCTTTGCATTCTTAAAATAATATTGTTTGCATATGACTATTTGTTCGAATAGCAGAGAAATTCGCACGATGAATATCTAGTGAACAAAAATCTCAAGTGGAAAAATACTTCCAATCAAGGGGCGGGCATGATCATTGATTCATCATCTGGGGCAGTCAAGTCAAGATTCAAGGAATCTCTCAAGATGCCAAATAGCCAGGGGCAAATCTCCACCTGAGTCACTTGGGGGCATTGAACATAAATTCCAGCAACGAATCTTGCACGATCAAACATCTTCTGGTAATATGGCAACACAACACTACTGACAGTGACAACTCCCTACATCCTGAGAGCATGGACATAGTCAAAAAAATACTACGCATAATCAAAGACCCGCTAGGTCGACTGGCCTAGGCAAAAACAAGGGCTTCCCGGCAAACCAAAAGGGTTCGAGCAAAAATAAGGGATGAAAATGAAAAAATTTGTACACCCGGCAAGTCGAAAACCTGAAAAGGCGGCTTGGGCAAAAATGGGTATCCCGGTGGACTGAAAACCCGAAAGGGCGGTCCAGGAAAAAGTTAGGGATCACAGCGTACGACTATGTCCCGTCATCTCGTCACTTGCCTACCAAAAGAAGATTTTTCAGTCGGCAGTTATCAAGCACCTCATAGACCTTCGTCTCCCGCAGAAACTGGGGCAATAAGAATTGTCCGAACTGTACAAGCTGCTCTGTCCTCCAGGTACCCAGGTAGGTTCAGCTGAAGAATATGACCAAGATACCTTCACTCCCCGCAGAGTAAGACAAGATTCAACAATACTCTCCCCAAGCAGAGTTGGTCTCCCATCAGCCCTAAAAAGGCACAGTATCCCCAGCAAGTCAGCAATACTCTCCCCCAAGCAGAGTTGGCCTACCATCAGTCCTGAAAAAGTTGGGTATCCCCAAAAGATCTTAATATTCCCTAGCAGAGTATACAGATATTCCTCAGCAAGCATCCTCGGCGGCCTCAATATTCCTCGACAGAAATATAAGATTGTTCCCCGGCTGTTTACCGTGGAAATTGGTAAACAACCACTGATCCTCCAAAAGGTTACTTATTTGGTGACTCGCATGATCGATCAGATTGATCCTAAGACATGGTTGATTTTTGGGGTTTGACTAAGTTCTAATGATGGTTAATACTAGTAAAGTAAAGACACTTTATGAAAATTGCATGAAGGAAAACTTGGTAGAATAAAAGAAAGCTTTAAATAAAGGCTTCGACTGGGAAAAGTAAATGAAAGGCAATAAAGTTCTGGAAAATAAATGACTTTGATTAATTTAAATGGTGTTTCACACATACATTCTCAACAATTCTTTCGCTCACACTGGGTACTTGAATCTAAATGAGTGACTTGTATATAATTGTGAACACACGCGAAAACTACGTGAACAACTAGTATTTATACTAAACACATCTCAAGTAACCGTCGGGCAGTTACGCTGCTTCGAGATGACTCCACTTGGCATGCTCACAGCATTCGACGCTCATGATCTTGGCACGTTGCACTTGGTAACTGCTGGGAACCGTTTTCCCTCCAAACATTCGAATCTCAAACCGTTCCACTCTGAGCATTAAATTCCTTTGTCGAGAAGCTCCTTCGACGTCGAAGGCAACAAGATTCCTACTTAGAAGAAATTCTTTAAGTACCTTGCCACCTTCTGATGAGCATTTCGACAGAATCAGCTGGTCGAAACCATCCCTCATGATTAATGGTTTATATTAATAAAAACAAGGGTGTCGAATTTAGGAGCCAACAAATTGCCCCCCAAGAATGCCTTATTTCGACGCTGAAAAGAAAAAGGCATTCTTTGAGATTCCACTCGACACCTGTCCTTCATTCTTAGCCACAGATTAACCTGTGCGCTTTTCGTCTTCTACCAACCAACTGACAATCCCAAGAAAAAGCCATCATTCCACCTGTACCTAAGACGTCACCTCAGTAAGGCGTTTAGCGTGCCCAATGTCTTTTCACAGATTGTCATCATGACAATTTCCCAAAAACGAGGGTGCACGCTGCACCGTTTCCTTTCTGTAGAACGGCTATGTCAGCAAAGGAGCGCCGCGTGCCCCACTATCATCTGCAACATTAAATGGCCTCGAATTTTGTGATTTCCCAACCACTATAAATAGTGCTAAGTACCCCCTTGTGGGACTTTTTCACGCCATTCTGCATCCAAACCTTATTGTTGAACACAAAAATCTCTGCAAACACCTGCAAACACTTTGTTCTTCACTCACCTTCAATCTTAACCCAAAAATGGCTTCAGGTTCCTCTAATGCTCCCAGTTCTAACATTCCTTCTAGAACTGCTAAACCAAAAATCTTCTCAACTGTTCCAACAGTTAACTCTACAGGCATGCGAAGGGTTCCTGAACCCCTGGGAACTGCTGAGCGTGAAGCTTATTCTTCTCAACTACTGATTCTGGTTGGATACTCCAACCAGATTTTTGCCATGTCTGGCCCGTTATCCCCATGCATTGATGAATCCACGAAGATCAAGAACTTATTCCCGGTGCTTGAGGCACTCAAACCTGTTGGGTGCTCCAAAAAGGCTGCAGATGACAACGAAGATCCTGCTAAGGAAAAGATAGATCTTTGTTTCTTCAATAGAGGTGTTAGGGCTTTTAGGTCTAGCCCTAGCCTTACACCAGACTACAACGCTTGGCTAGAGAAGATGGAAAAAAGCCAGGCTTCGATTTGGAAGAACCTGGGGATTTATGACCTAGTCATGCTGTCGAAGACTGGTCTCAACTACTCCCCTGAGATGCTGATAGCCTCTTTGCTTTTCTGGGATTATACTCACTTCACTTTCCACCTGCCTTGTGGAATGCTAACACCCACTCTTTTCGACGTGGCTGCCATCACCGGTCTTCGACCAACTGGGGATTATTTCGACCCAGAGGAAATGTCGGAAGACCAGATTGGGTTTTCAGCTACCAAACCCACCTATACCACCTACATCAACCACTACCATGACAGGTCGACAGCCAATGTGACGGACGTGGAGCACATTGCGTTTCTAGCCCTTTGGCTGTCACGCTTTGTGTTCTGCACGAAGTCTCTACAGGTGACGAAGAAAATGGTCACCCTTGCTACCCAGCTTCACCATGGTCAAAACATTTGTTTGGCCGAATTAATCCTGGCGAACCTGTATGAGTCGATCAGCAGTGGAGCGACTCTGTTAAAGGTCATCGAAAATAGAGCCAGTTTGTTGCTTGCAGGACCCTTCTGGCTACTTCAACTATGGCTAAATTCCACTTTTGAGTCTTTCTTACCTCAGAAAACTCAAATAAACGAACAAGCTCCTGAGATAGCCAAAAGGCGTATCGAATGCACCAGACTGGCTTTACTGACTCCGACTGAGGATGGGCTGGAACTCCAACAGACTTTTGCAAACTTCGTCTTGATGTTTGCAAGAAGAAAAGAATTCACCTCGACCATGGCTCCTTTCGTCCGTCGAAAGTTTGGTCCAGAATGGTTCACCAGGCCCCATCCCAAGTCGTCAGGTGACCCTCATATCGAAGAACACACAATAATGTGGGAAGCATTTCTCACACCCAGAATAATGCCACTGCGCTTTAAGAGTTCCAAGAATAACCTGAGCTTGATCGCTTATCAGCCAAACTTGGTCTCTCGACAGTTTGGTATCATCCAATCACTTCCTTCTCCCATTTTTCCTAGGGAGAAATCAATGTTATATTTTTGCAATGATTATACTGAGGATGCTGCCACCAAGCATATTGGCAGGTACGCTGGTCGAATAGTACTTTCACTGTTCGACTATCAACTTAACTTCCTCTGTTCACCATCTTTCGAAGACTGGTGGAAGAGTTATTATGCTGAAGAGTTCTTCGACGAAAAAGATTTTGTGGACGAACTTCAGAAGTCCTTCGTTCTAGTCCTTGACAAAATAAAGAAATGTACGTTCACTCTCCAAATTATATTTGTCTTTCCATTTCGACTTGTAACTTGTTAATTATAACTTGTGAACGCGTCTTCTTTCAGTTGTTCGAAAGCCTGCAGCAAAGAAAACCACAGAAAGCCATCAGGGAGGAGGTCCCTCGACAAAACCTTCAGCACCGGTAACCAAACTTTTATTATTTCCTTCTGGTTTTAACATCCTGATTTTCGATGTGGCGTTCTAAATCAAACTCCAATTGGTTTTCAGGCACCTTCACCCAAGAAACGACCTGCACTAACGGTCGAATCTGGGAGTGACGACGAGGACGAATCTCCCCCCGCTGCTCTTAAACGGAGAAAACTGAAGAAAGATGCTCCTTCTCCTGAGTCTCGACCCATGATCAGAATAAAGGTTGCAGGGAGAAGACCCAGGCCACCTCCCGTGATCATCGAAGAGCCCACGGAGGAGGAGCTAAACGTTTTGCTCAATAAACCCGTCGAAAGTGACAATTCCAGCCCTGGGGCTAAAATTCCTCTACAGGTAGTTTCTCTGACCATTTTTAACTCAGGTGTCGATGCTCACGTTCGATTGTGTCTCTTTCTAAACCAGAAGATTCTTCCTCTTCTATTTTCAGGAGACCACCGAAAGTTCGGCACTAAAGACTTCAGAGACACAAGACTCTGCTGAACACAGTAGGCAACAAGAGGAGGACTTGGCAAACGATGAAGCCATTGCCGAAGCAGAGGAACAACAACCAAAGGAAACTCAAGTGGTTGATCTATAAGAGGAGCAACATGACGAAGGGGGTCATGTTGATGCTGGCACTACAGAACTACATGTCGAAGAGAGTCATGTCGATGCAAACGCTACTCAACAACTTCAACCCAAAGCCAACGCTGCTGTAAGGGTTACCACCTCGACAAAGCCTAAGTCTAAAGAAGACTTGGCACTCTTGAAGAAAACTGATCCCATTGGCTACCTGAATGCCATCATCGAGAGTAGGGGAAGTTCATCTGACCTTAGTCAAAATGCTTCTACTGCATCGGGGAAGTCCACTTCGACTTCTCCTCTTGATGAGGCTTTGATGAAGGTCAAGGCTCAGTTCTTCAAGAAAGATCTGATGAAGGCTTTGGAGGGGGATCCTACTGCTCCGTCTTGTCTGGGAGCTGTTTTGAATGCAGTCGATTTGCTTGCTGTGACTCCAGAGGTTTCGAGCTTTATATTGGAGTTATACTCCATTATTGACCAAGTCTCTGCGGACTATCGACGTCAGAGGGGCTTCAACAGCCAGCTTGAAGCGCTACATGGCAAGAGTTCTTCTGCCTGGACTGAGGTAGCTGAAACGACTTCTCGAATTGCAGAGTTGTTGAAGCAGAAGGCATCCAAGCAAGAAGAAATTGACGCCATAGATCGAGACAATGCCTCTATAAAGGCACAAATCGAAGAGCTGGAGGCCAAGATAAATGCTAATACCAAGCGCAAGGAGGAGCTTCTCTCGACTGTTTCAGACACAGAGAGCCAAGCTGAAGTTACACGAGGCCTAGAGTTTGCTGAGAAGGCCCAAGCCTTCGATGACCAAATTGCCAAACTTTCCCAGGCGACTGCCTTGTGTAACAAAAGACTGGAGTTGCAGCAGGCCAAGTACCTTCGACTTAGAGATTCTATCCCCTTCTAATTTACTCAGCCATTTATTAACCATGTATTGTAATATTTGTTTGACAATGTAACCATTTTGGCTAATTCTTATAAAATTTTCCATTTTGGCTATTTATGGTTAATTTGGTCATTACTTGCTATTTATTTTGATCTCTTGGATCATAGGTTTATATTTCTTCAAATATTTGCCGTTTACTCTCAAGAGTCTTTTATCTTCACCTAACTCTTCGACTTCATAAGCTCCACCAGAAAAAGTTTGGATAATTCTGAATGGTCCTTCCCATTTGGGTGACCATTTTCCCATGCTTCGATCCCTTCGATCCATGGGGAGAATCACCTTCCAAACTAATTCTCCAGGCGAGAATGCGTTAGGTTTTACTTTTTTATTGTAAGAGTCTTCTACTCTTTTCTTCTGAATCCTTAGTAGGTCGAGAGCGCGTAGTCTTTCTTCGTCTAAATCTACTAGTTCGTCTAACATCATATCCCAATAAACCTCAGAGGGGATATCATGATGTCTCTGAACCCTTGCAGATTGAAGACAAATTTCCGCTGGCAACACTGCGTCATGACCAAAAGTTAGCCGATATGGTGTTGTACCTATGGCTTCTTTTGGGGACGTTCGACAGGCCCACAAGATCTGGTCTAACGTCTTATGCCAATTTTTTGGCTTCTTCCCTACATGCTTCTTTATCAGGCCAATCACTATTTTATTCGCTGCTTCAACTTGACCGTTCGCCTGTGCATAATAAGGCGTTAATGTTAGGAGTCTAAAGCCTATTTCTTGAGCGAATTCCTGCATCTTTCGACCGGTGAAAACTGATCCTTGATCAGTCGTTATAGTTTCGGGGATTCCAAATCTAAAGATAATGTTCTTTTGAATAAATTCAATGACATTTTCTTGGTCTACATTGACTAAAGGAATAGCTTCGATCCACTTAGTGAAATAATCAATGCCTACCAATATATACTTCTGGCTCTTTGATGATGCTGGTCGAATCTCTCCAATAAGGTCCAACGCCCATCCTCTAAAGGGCCATGGTTTCACTATTGAGTGAAGTTCGCTTGCTGGTACATGTTGGACGCCTGTGTGGACTTGACATTCCTGGCAACCCTTCGCGAACTCAACACAATCTTTCAAGATGGTGGGCCAGTATAGTCCTTGTCGAAACAACAACCATTTCATCTTATGGCCTACTTGGTGAGCCCCACATGCTCCAGCGTGCGTAGTCGAAAGGGCTATGTATGCTTCAGTTTCACTTAAGCACTTTAGCAGTACCCCTTCAGGCGTCTTTTTAAATAATTCGTTACCCATGAGTACGTAACTCAACGCCCTATATTTTATTTTCCGTTCTATCGAAGCTGCTGGATTTTGTAGATAATCCACAATGGGTTTCCTCCAATCTTGCTCTGACAAATTGTCTATGAACGATATTTCAAAGTTCCTTTGATCAGCATACCCTAGTCTTGTCGATTTCAAATCTGTTGGTGACAGACTAGTTGCTTTTATTTTTTCCCGGATTTCGATTGCTCTTTGTAATCTCGTTTTTGAAATTTTGTACCCAGATGCAATTTGTGCCAAATCGTTGGCTATTTGATTTTCCAATCTGGGTATGTGTCGAATGTTGACCATTTCGAATTTTTTCAATAAACGATTTGCTATCACAAAGTACATAATAAGATTTTCTCTTATGCACTTATATTCTTTTGTGATTTGCTTAATGACTAACTCTGAGTCTCCCATTATTTCGACCCGAGTTGCCCCCAATTCCAACAATATCTCAAGGCCGGTAATTAGAGCTTCATACTCAGCCTCATTGTTCGAACAAGTACCTGATATCTTATACTTGAATGTTGTTGGAATTTTTTCTGGAGAAATAATCAAGACCCCTACTCCTGTTCCATCTTTATGGATGGAACCATCGAAGTAGAATTTCCAAGGCTCTATCTCCACATAATTTATATTCTCAACCTGAATTGAGTGGTCGACTATAAAGTCTGCCACCACTTGCCCTTTCACTGCCTTAAGAGGCATAAAGGTCAAGGAGTATTCAGTTAACGCTAGCGCCCACTTGCCAATTCGGCTGTGCAGGATGGGTTTCGACAACATGTACTTGAAAACATCAAAATGGGACGAAACATACACATCAACTGGCTTTATATATTGTTTGAGCTTTGTACAAGAGAAATAAAGACATAGACATAATTTTTCAACTTCGTTATATCTAGTTTCTGCATCGTTCAAAACTCTACTAAGATAGTAAATGGGTCTTTCGACTCCATTTTCATCTTCTTGGGCTAACATGTTTCCCAAAGTTTTGTCGGATGCAGCTATGTACAATCTCATACTCATGTTGCTGCAAGGAGGCACCAACACAGGTGGCTTGGTGAGATACCCTTTGATTTTGTCGAAAGCTTCTTGTTGCTCTTGCCCCCATTCGAATCTTTCCTTATTAAATCGAAGTAAGGGTGAGAAGGCTTGAGCTTTTCCACTTAGGTTAGATATGAATCTCCTTAGGAAATTTATCTTGCCCAGCAGAGATTGCAGTTCCTTTTTGTTCGCTGGCGCTTTCGCTTCTAGGATTGCTTTCGTCTTGTTCTGGTTGATTTCGATTCCTTTCTTGTGGACAACGAAGCCCAAGAAATCTCCAGCTTTTACACAGAATGCACACTTCAAAGGGTTCATTTTTAGACCATGTTCTCTCATTCTTTCAAATGATTGTCGAAGGTGGTCTATATGGTTCTTCCTGGAAACAGATTTTACAACAATGTCATCAATATATACTTGCATAAAAGTGTTAATAAAATCATGGAAGATAGAGTTCATCGCTCGCTGATATGTTGCCCCAGCGTTCTTTAGGCCAAAAGGCATCACTACCCACTCGTAAGTGCCTAAAGCCCCGGGGCATCGAAAAGATGTTTTCGACACATCTTCTTCAGCAATGAATATTTGATTATATCCTGAATAACCATCGAGCATACTCAGGTACTCATAGCCAGCGGCAGAATCGACTAGAATTTCCGCCACAGGCATGGGATATTCATCTTTGGGTGTAGCAGCATTCAAATCTCTGAAATCTATGCACACCCTCAATGTACCGTTTTTCTTAATCACTGGCACAATGTTTGCAATCCATTCGACATACCTCGTAGCTCGTATGAATTTGCACCTCAGCAGTCTTTCGACTTCCGTTTTGATCTTCGACAGTATTTCTGGAGCGAAGCGTCTTGGACTTTGCTTGACTGGCTTCTTCCCAGGTTTGATTGGCAACTGAAGTTCTACCAATCCTCTGTCGAGACCAGGCATCTCGTCGTAATCCCATGCAAAGCAGTCCTTGAACTCCTTTAACAAATGGATCACTTCCAACCTGAGTTATGGGTCTATTTTTGCGCTAATGTAAGTTGGCTTTTTCTCTAACCCTTCGCCCAAGTTGATTTCTTCTAAAGGATCATGCGCTAACATTTTGATGTTGTTCGCTAAGGGGTCCTTTTCGAATCCCAAAGGCTCATCGTCGTAGATGGCGTCGAGCCTTTGTTCCTGCATTCCTTCTGGCATGATATCAGGAGGTTCTGGGTCGAAATCCTTTCCAGGACCTGCAGAAGGTAACTCTTGATCATTGGCCTGTGTGGCCATATATTTTACTTCAGCTTCGAGAGCCGTTATCATCCTTGTTTCGGCTACGTAAGCCGAAATTCGCTGCAGTGATTGTGACTCAGTCATTGTCACTGAATTCGCTTCCCCAACCAGTTGGCTGGATGTCAGTTAGCCCACTAAAATCAATGTGGGACAAGTCTTCTCTGTCCCATTGAAAACCATGCTCAGGGTGCAGGTATAAGGAACAAAAAGCATTTGGCGCTGGCGCCAAGTCGAAGTCAGGTGCAGGGCATGGCCCAATGTGAGCCAATTTTTTGTCGAAGTCTGCCATCCCTAGGTGATTTACTTCGCCCAAGTAATAGCTTTGATCCGCTTCTATGTTTTCGACCATTCCATCAGGACGCCATAGTATCAACCTTTGGTGTATTGATGATGGTACAGCTCCAACACCATGTATCCATTCTCGGCCCAACAAAAGATTATAATTTGGTTTGGCCGATATGACCATAAACATAGTTGGTCGAAGGATGGATCCCACCTTGATGTCCAGTTGGATCACACCCATTGTGGTCCCTATTCCGCCTTCATAATTCGACAGGACCATGTTGTGAGGCTTGATGTTTTCATCGCTCTTGCCTATTTTTCTCAGCATAAAGTGAGGGATGATGTTGATGGTTGCCCCACAGTCCACCAAGATCTTATTTACTGTGGTTTCTTCGAGTTTAGCCCTTATAAATAAAGGCTTGAGGTGATTTTTCATCGCCTCTGTAGGAGGTTCGAAGAAACCATTTTGCTCTTCAGTAGCGCCATTATCCATGACGTATTAGCATACTGGCCTATGCTTGGCCATTTCTTGTTCGACTTCCCAATCACTTGCTTCGACCTCCACCTGGCGATTGAACTCTCTTGGCAAAACTGAGACTATGTTCACCATGATATCTAGGGTGTCATCAGACTCAGAGCCATCTTCGTTATCAACTTCACCCTGGTTAGGCCAGACTAGCCTATTGGTCACTGGTTGTCTTTCCAAAGGCTTCCTCTGCTTTCTCTGAGGGACATTTGAACTTGATTCTGGCTTTGGTTCATTAGCATCTTCCCTTTCAGCCTTTCGCCGCCTCTGGTATCTTCTCCATTGGGATCGAGACATGGGATTCTTTCCTTTATAGTTACTTGATACCTGGGTCACTTTAGGGGTAACCACCGGAGGTTCTTTCTTATGTGCCAAAGATGAACCTCTTGGCACTTCGAAGGAGTGCCACCTTTCCTCGCTTGGTCTCTTTTGACCAGATGTTTTATACCACGTATCAACTGGCACATTGGTTGGAGGCCTGAATGTCAGTGGCCTCTTTTCTTGATTTGAACCCTTTTGGTAGGTTCTTCTGGGGTCATGTCGAGTATCAACACTTTCCCTTCTTCTGTTTGCTGCTCTTACACCTTGGATGTGTTCAGCAGCTTTTTTGTCGAAAATCGAGCTGCATCGAGGACACAGCATCACTTCTGACTTCTTCTTCTGGCATCTTTGCAAGAAATCTGCCAGATTTTCATTTTCCCGAGGGAAAGCCGTTTTGTTGGCCTGTTCTTGCCTAGTGGCCTCCTCTGATGCTTTTGGTTCAGAGATTTCGACCATGTTGACATTCATGGTGTCTTTGGTGGCAAGAGTCATTTGCTTCATCTGAGTCTCCAAGTCCTCTGTCTGGCCTTGAACTGCAGCCAAGTAGGAACTGGGTTTTGCTCCAGATTTTTGGGCTCCAACTGTCTCCAGCTTTGGGCTTTCAACCGCTTTTTGGACCGCTTCAATTGTTTTTCTAGATAGACTCCCAGAAAAACTGCCAAAGATTGGCATGTTGACATGATCCTTGGTGACTTCGACCATAGTTATTCCTGGCCTCTTCACCTGGCTTCTGGATGCCTCGATCACATTCACCTCTGAAGTTTCAGCATAATGGGCTTCAGCCTGCAAAGGGTTAGAGTCCACAGTCATGGGGGTCTTGTCAGCAAATTTCAACCTCCCTTCTTCGATAGCGTCTTGCACGAGATTCCTGAAAATAAAACATTGAGATGTTTTATGGCCCAGAAAATTATGATATTTACAAAAGCCTCTTTTCTTTCTTTGATCAAGAGGAGGTACTTTTACCCCTGGGGGTATTATCATTTGGCCATCTTTTACAAGTAAGTCAAAAATTTCATCACATTTTGTAATATCAAAACTGTAAGTCTTTTTGGGGAACCTATCGTTGGCCCTTTCCGGACCAGTGGGATTCTTTCCACTTGAGGGGACTAGCAGTTTGCAAGAGTATGGTGGCCCTTGTTTTAGTTCCGCTAAATCGACCTCGCTTTCTTCGACGGTTATAGTTTCGTCGAAGGTTTCTGGATCTTCATCGTCCATTTCGACATATGCTATCCTTTCTCTTTTATGAGTTTTTGTCGCCTTGGCTTTTTCAGCTTTAAGGCGTTCTACCTGTCGAACTCTATCGGCCAATTGGGTCATGTCTCTCAGGTATTGAGTGTCTAATTTCTTCCTAATGGAATAATCTAAGCCCCCTCCGGCTATTTCGACTAACTCATGTTCTGGCACTTGCGTAAAGCATCTTGCTTTGAGCAATCTAAACCTATTTAAGTATTCGTCTATAGGTTCAGTGAAACGTCTCTTTACACTGGCCAATTCTTTCAGGCTTATCTTGGTTTGTCCCGTGTAGAATTGCTCATGGAACAATCTCTCCAACTGGGTCCAATGGTGGATCGAATTAGGGGGAAGAGTTGTGAACCAAGTAAACGCGTTCTTTGTTAAAGAACTTTGGAAATACTTAATCCTCAGGTTTTCGTTGTTTGAAATATCTCCTGCTTCAATCAAGTATCTCGCCACATGTTCGACAGTAGATTTTGTCGTGTCCCCTAAAATATTAGTGAACTTAGGGACTTTACATCTAGGAGGTAAGTCTGTTTGTAACACATATTCTGACAGTGGGGATGTAAAGTTGGGCCTACGAAAGCCCATGTTCATCCCATTTTGCGTCATGATTCTTTCGATCATGGCTTCCAGGTTATTTTTCAAACCCATGTTCTGGTATTGGATGTGCTGAACTACTTCGTCAGCATTTTGGTTTCTGTTGACTATCCTCACCTCCGGGGCTATGACCCTAGGTTCTTCGACCCCGGGTTGCTCCAATCGTGCCCTAAGGTTTTCTTCGACAGGCTGCTGGACTTGGTTAATAGTGGTTTCTTCCTCTAAAAGTATACCTTGGTTTCCCCTTATTTGCGCCCTTTGGGGTTGTCGAATAGGTTGGGGTACCCCAAAGAAATCAGCCAGACGCGTCATTTGCGATGTCATCTGCTGATTCGACTGGGTGATATTTTGTATTAGAGGGTTCAACACCGTACTTAAAGTTTGTGCCAACATTTGAACCATATCGTGATTGCTTTCGTCCATTTGTTTCCTCAAGACTGCTGTCGAGGCATTCGTAAGGCCATGCGCTACTTGGGACGTTCCTCCTAAGAGTTGGGTCCTATTTCTGTTCGCCATACCAACTCCAGAACCTTGGAGTGGCGAAGAGGCACTCACTAAAGGGTCTGAAAAAGTGGATGCAGCGTTCGTCAGGCTAGCCAATTCAGAAGTTGGCATGCCATAGAGTAGTTCTCGATTTAGACCGCTTGTCGAAAATCCTGGGGGAACATAAGGCCTAGTTCCTGGGTTTCCCCTTGGTGGGGGAGTTCCCAAAGGCATTCTGGGGCCAGTGAACGGAGGTAATGGCCCCGTTTGTATGACCGTTACTGCTGGTGTTGAACCAGCGGTTATCGCTTCACTTACGGTTGGGATAACCGTTGTTCCCACATTTGTTTGTGGGATTTCGCTATTGTTTGGCGGATTCGCCATCGCTTCTCTTCTTCTGGCAATATTGTTATTGTTAGTGTATGTTCTACCACTTCTCAATAACATGCAATACTTCTCGAAAAAGATGATATTCTGTATAAATACGGTTAACCTTCAAAATCAACACAAGGTCCCACTAGGCGTGCCAATTTGTTTACCGTGGAAATTGGTAAACAACTGTTGATCCTCCAAAAGGTTACTTATTTGGTGACTCGCAGGATCGATCAGATTGATCCTAAGACATGGTTGATTTTTGGGGTTTGACTAAGTTCTAATGATGGTTAATACTAGTAAAGTAAAGACACTTTATGAAAATTGCATGAAGGAAAACTTGGTAGAATAAAAGAAAGCTTTAAATAAAGGCTTCGACTGGGAAAAGTAAATGAAAGGCAATAAAGTTCTGGAAAATAAATGACTTTGATTAATTTAAATGGTGTTTCACACATACATTCTCAACAATTCTTTCGCTCACACTGGGTACTTGAATCTAAATGAGTGACTTGTATATAATTGTGAACACACGCGAAAACTAAGTGAACAACTAGTATTTATACTAAACACATCTCAAGTAACCGTCGGGAAGTTACGCTGCTTCGAGATGACTCCACTTGGCATGCTCACAGCATTCGACGCTCTTGATCTTGGCACGTTGCACTTGGTAACTGCTGGGAACCGTTTTCCCTCCAAACATTCGAATCTCAAACCGTTCCACTCTGAGCATTAAATGCCTTTGTCGAGAAGCTCCTTCGACGTCGAAGGTAACAAGATTCCTACTTAGAAGAAATTCTCTAAGTACCTTGCCACCTTCTGATGAGAATTTCGACAGAATCAGCTGGTCGAAACCATCCCTCATGATTAATGGTTTATATTAATAAAAACAAGGGTGTCGAATTTAGGAGCCAACACCGGCGGAGTACAAGATGCCCCCAGTGGAGTCATTTCCCCAAAAGTTTCCCCAGGAGAGTTGAATCATCTCCCTAGTAGATTCTAGAAGCTTATCCCCTGCAGAGTACAAATATCTCTCCCTAGCCATATTCAAAGGTTATTCCCCACCAGAGTCTAACTGGGTTATCCTCATCAAATTGCAACGGAAAGATCGTCCTCGGCAAATTTCTTCCTATCCCCAGCGGAGTTCATCAAAATCCCCAACAGAGCTTATCAACGGAATCCCCAGCGGAACTATCGTTAAAATCTCAGCGAAGCATCTCTTCCCACAGAGTAATTCCCCGCAGAGTAATCTCTTCGCCATGTTTATTCCCCAACAGAGTCATCTTCTCCTACCAGTTTATTCTTGCAATCATCTTCGTTCATCATCCCCAGCGGAAACGAAGAACTCTACTCTTCAACATCAGCCCAGGATTTAACAAGCTCCCGGCATTCGTCAAGGATTTATTTTCCCAGACGAAAATACATTCATAAACATTTCACATTTCATACCTCCTGCTTACATACATGATAAAGTGCATACGACACAATCTCATTTATTTTTGAGAACATCATGACATCATGCATTTCATACATCATGACATTGCATGCAACTAATGTTTTGCCTTTTCAAGGAAAGGTCTATCAAAAGATGATTACCATCAACTTTTGCAGTTCCAGATCAACACCTGTATCTAGCCAGGAAATATCTGTGGACGACTGATTGTAGATCTATACCTGTATCTAGCCAGGAAAGTTATCTACATCAAGGAGATTGAAGATCAACACCTGTAACAGGCCAGGAAATTATCTTTCACTCTCAGGTCAGAGATCTAAACCTGTATCCAGCCAGGAAAGCTATCTCGACCAACCTTTTTTAAGTTCTGGATCAACACTTGTATCTAGCCAGGGAATATTTGTGAACGACTGATTGTAGATCTATACTTGTATCTAGCCAGGAAAGTTATCTACATCAAGGAGATTGAAGATCAACACCTGTAACAGGCCAGGAAATTATCTTTCATTCTCAGGTCAGAGATCTACACTTGTATCCAGCCAGGAAAGCTATCTCGACCAACCTTTTTTTTAAGTTCTGGATCAATACCTGTATCTAGCCAGGAAATATCTGTGAGCGATTAATTGTAGATTCGATACTTGTAACTAGCCAGAAAAGTTATCTACATGAAGAGTTTGAAGATCAACACCTGTAACAGGCCAGGAAATTATCTTTCATTCTCAGGTCATAGATCTACACCTGTATCCAGCCAGGAAAGCTATCTCGACCAATTTTTTAAGTTCCGGATCAACACCTGTATCTAGCCAGGAAATATCTGTGAGCGATGATTGTAGATTCGATACCTGTAACTAGCCAGGAAAGTTATCTACATGAAGAGTTTGAAGATCAACACCTGTAACAGGCCAGGAAAATTATCTTTCATTCTCAGGTCAGAGATCTACACCTGTATCCAGCCAGGAAAGCTATCTCGACCAACTTTTTTTAAGTTCCGGATCAACACTTGTATCTAGCCAGGAAATATCTGTGAGCGATTGATTGTAGATCTACACCTGTAACTAGCCAGGAAAGTTATCTACATTTAAGAGACTGAAGATCAATACCTATAACAAGCCAGGAAGACAATCTTTCTTTCTCAAGTCAGAGATTAATACCTGTATCCAGCCAGGACAACTATCTCCTCGACCACCCTTTCTCAAGTTCCAGATTAATACCTGTAACAAGCCAGGAACAATCTGTGGACGACGGATTGTAGATTAATACCTGAAACCAGACAGGACAACTATCTACTTTACCATCATGAAGCAACCCTACACCGGTTCCTTCTCTTCCAAGATGCAGTTTTACACGGACTCATCATCTGGCAACCCTACACAGGTTCTTTCTTTCAACCTACCAAGTTACAATTCAACAAACATTCCCAGATGGCATCTTTAAGCCCATCTCCACAACTATCCATTACATTCCCAGATGGCATCTGTAAGCCCATCCCCGACAAGATTATGTCACATCTCCAGATGGAATCTATAAGCCCATCCTCCTATCCATCATATCTCCAAATGGCATCTGTAAGCCCATTCCCGACATCACATTACTGATACTAAACTATGCGAGTGCAAATTTCTGGGCACTCTAGTGTTCAATTATCTTCCACCTTCGGATCACGAAAGGCTCGAACGCCAATCTATATCCTCAGGTTAAGAAAATTGAATAGGGGAAACTGTTGTACCCCAAAATTTGCCCTCCCATATTCTTCAAGATTTATCAAGAATCATCTTCAACTGGCTCAAGACTACTCAAGGGTTATACAGTCAAACCACCTCCTAAGCCAGTCAAAATTAGGGTTTTGTTTCTTTCAAGGAATTTGAGTTTTTTAATGGTTCAATCAAGTCTCATAGGCCTATACATATTCTCAAGCATCTACATGCCAAGTTTCAAGACTCACAATGCCAATTTGCACAGTCAAAAGCCTCATTGGACCTACAGTCAACTGCAAGGGCAAAATGGTCATTTTGCAGTCAAAAGTCAGAATTTTTGGTCAACATCTTATTTTGAGTCCACAATCATCATTTGATCAAGTCTTGGTCATGATTCCACAAGAATGGCTCAAAAATCATCAAGATGCAAAAGTTATTATTTTTGGACAGTAGAAAAGTCAACTGTATCTTGACCAGGGCATAACTTTTTCATGGTTCATCAGAAAAATCCCATCCAATGCTCATTTTGAAGGGGATGACATTTCCTATAACCCACCTTCACATTCCAAGTCCAAGAAATGCTCTCACAAAAAGTTATCAATTTCTACATTATAGGTCAATTTCAAAAGTCAACAAAAATGCACTTTAAGTCAAAGACCATAACTTGAGATTGGTAAATCCAAATGACATGGGACCAAAGGCATTGGTTAGAGGACTTCAATACCTTTCCAAAATGTCAAATAACATGTTCATATGATCAAAATTGAGCAAGATATGCATTGGAGAAGTTGGGAAATATTTATGAATTTGCAAAAGTCAACTTTGCTCAAAACACCTTATTTTTGCTAATGGGCCTCAAATTTCTTCTTGAAACTTTATCCATGGACTATGCACGACCCATCAAGCTTAATTGAATTATTTTCTTATTTTTTATTAATTAATTGGATTTTTAATCAATATTAATTCATTTAATTAATTTAAATTGTAGGAAAATATAAAGATATGGTTTTTCAATCTTTTTGTGAAGCAAGAATGACCTAAAAAGGCTGGCAATTTCGTGCACCAAGTCAAAGATGCAATATCTCCAAATTTGGCAACTTTTTCCAATCATGAAGATTAAAAAAATATATGATTTCCAATCAAATATTCAAATCATCATTCCATGGATTTTTGCTCAAGATTCTGACCTAATCTCATTCTCCTATAAATATACAAGCTAACCCTGATCATGCACACGTGAGAGAGCTGCAGAAAAAGCCATAACCATATTGAAAAAATTCAAGAAAATTGCAAAATTGATTTCCATATTCCAGGGCGATTTAAAGACTTTTGTTGATTCTAATCTATTGCAGGAGTTCTCAGGGACGTTTTGCAATCAAAACCAAGCATTGAAGCTCAAAGAATCATCAAGAACAGAGTCACGGTTTGTGTTTTATTTTGAGAATCGTACAGCTTAATTCATGCATCATTAACATGATTTCTTGATCGTTTGGTGTTGCTAGGGACTGTACAAAGTTGATGGTATAGTTTAATTGCATTGAAATGCCATAAATCCAAAGATGCCATGGTTGAATTTTAGGGTTCATAAGCTTTCAAATTAGGGCTTTGCAATACAAGAAAACTTAAGCCTTGTGAGACCCATGATTGAACTCGTTGAGACCAGACGAAAACAAAGGGAGCATCGCGAAATATTTATATAAAACACAGCCCTAATCGCTATTTTTCGTCACACTGTTTAGTGGGGGTTAAAAACCCCCGCTATCTAACATTGTTTCTGCAGGTTCAGCGAGGAAGATGACTAGGTGTTGATACATCATTGGTCAGTTCAAAAAAGGCGCGTGTGTTTCTGTTTTATTGCATATTATTTGTTTTATCAATATATTAATTGTTTGTTATTTTATTAACGAATGAAACGCGTTGGTGGAGTGGTTAAGGCAAGCATCCAATAAGCATTGGGACCTGGGTTCGAATCCCATGTCCCCCAAAATACTTGTTATTATTTTCTTTCACATAATCCCATGCAGGTTTCAAAAGAGGTCCTACCATGCGCTTCAGATATCCAGGTGCCATGTGTCTTCACATTCAAATCCAATGGCCATGAGGTGATGATCACTATACTCCCAGTCAACACGCACCATGGACAATCAAAAAAAGTCAAACGAACTGGAAACAAATGGGCCTGAGAATTGCCAAAGAAACCTCCTTAATGGGCCAGCACCCCCCTGGTTCATTCATTCTTTTTTTTCTTTTCTTTTACATTTTTCATTTAATCTTTTTATTAATTATTATTATTATTATTATTTAATTAACTCATAAATTAATTATTTTCATAAGAAAATCAGAAAACTAAAATATTTTTATTATTATTAATTTCATCTTTAATTTATTATTTTTGTAAATAAATACTAACAAATTAATTTAGTTAATTAGGGTTAATTTTAACTTTTTCTCAATAATTTAAAATCAACATAGAATTAGGGTTTTCTTGACAATTTTAATTTCTTTTTATTTATTTCATTAAAACATAAAAAACTCAAAAAAAACATTTCTTTTAATTAATTAATTAATTAGCTTTAGGTTTAATTTTAATTAAATGCAAAATAACCAAAAATTCATTCTTTTCTCAAAAAGGGTCAAAACCCTAAGGACTTCTCCGATGCAATTTTATTTCGCGCATATTATTTTTGATCATATTTATGTATTTGCTCCGAGGATGTAATAGTGTTAATTAGGAGTTTTTATCGCTTTCTTTATTTTCTCGCATTTATTTTCCAAGGGTTTGTTTTTGGCGAAGTAAATACCCGACGCCTTGTAATAGCGTAGATTTACTTTCCGCAATTTACTTTCCGCAACTATTAAATGCTAGATGTATGTTAATTATGTTATGCATGACAAGAATTGTTCTCAAAATAAAATCAAAACGTAGCTCACCATAACATGTGCAAAGATAATTTAACTGAATCCTGACACACTCGCACATGCCACTCCTAGGGTACGCCTCACTTGGTTGCCTCGAGGTGGTCATTGAGTATAGGGTGTTTTAGAGGTCGCCCTCCTGTCTAAAGATCCAAGTTGCCTCGAAACGGTTGCCTCGGATAAAAAGGATCTAGGACATTAGGGTTACCGCTAAGGCGTCCTACTATTGCTTTGGTGACCACACATGTCCCTATAATCGAATTGACCCGAAAACTCCAACGACGGTGCTACCTATTTCTCAATAGTGGGATAGTAATGTCTAAAGGACATTTACACAGCTTAATTTCTTTTGAGTAGGTAGAGGTTCTCAGGTACTTGCTCTTTCAAAACAAACAAAAAATACTTTTCGCACCTACACTTTTTTGACAAAAGTTTTCAAACAAACACATCATGACACTCTTGAGGACTGATACAAGAGTTAAAACAAAGTTTTCAAACAAACTTTTTTCAAAACCCACAAACACAAGAAAAGCAAACATTTTTGAAAACATAGTGAGCAAGTACCTAAGAGCTCGTGGATAACCACAGATAGAAAGGGTGCTAACACCTTCCCTTTCTATAATCTACCTCCCGAACCGAGAAGCATCTCGAAAAGGAATTTTGTTGTGCTTTTGTCCTTTCCTTTGTTGGAGAAAATAAAAGACGGTGGCGACTCTTGCTTACCGCGACATTTCGCGAACCAGCATTTCAAAACAGTCAGTTCTATTTCCACCGATCACAGAACTGACGACTCTGCTGGGGATAATTTATAAGTGAGGTGTACCTTAGGATTAGATCATTCTATATTTTCAATTGTATGCCTTGTTTGCTTTTATATTTGTGGGCTTGTATTGGAGTTTCATAGATCCTAACCCGGATCTGGGGAATACCCTTTAGGTAGCAATAAACTGTGAGGGACCTGTCTGGCATAGACCGACACGGGTGAAGCAGTAGCTACGTTGGTGTGACACCTTTGTCTGTACCGATATCCCTTGTGTTGGAACGAGGAGAATATGGGTCTTCTGAGGAGACATTAAGCACCAACTGACCTTAGAACCTTAAATTGACCAACTTGGCCATAGAACAGTAGCAGTATGCTACACTCATTGAGACTAAACTCTCGCGATGGTTCCGGCTGCAAGAAAAGGTTGCGAAGCTGGAGTTATGACCGATTGAGGGTAGTAAGTGATATTGAGATCCTCTAGAACTCGGTTACTATTTTCTAGGACAGGTCTTAACCAACTTAAACTGAAAGAGGGTAGTACCTAAACTTCATGCCATCCTGAAATCTAAGGGCTCTTTTGTGTGACTTGTATGCCTTACCATGTTTGCCTTTTGTGAATACTTGTGGTGTGCCTTTATCATAACATCATCACATCATAACATTGCATACATCTTGCTTAAGGACTAACCCATTTCAAGGATCTCAAGGGTTTGTGATGCAGGTCATGATGAACCAAATGTATAGCAAGGGGCAAAGGGGGTTTATTTTCCTCTAGCCAAGGTTGTTCGGAGATCAAAACATGATAACTTGAGTCAGGGGCTATGACCCACTCGATATGGTGAGCCTGACTCTTGAAGAAGGACTCTTAATAACAGGAAGCTCCTTCAATCAAGTTGCAGGTTCTCTGGCTAGAGGTTGAAGATGAAGTTACATTCAGGGCAAAACTTACGTTACATATTTATTGTTTTGTTTAAGTTAACGAATATATCACCACCCCAGTGGTTAAAGCGCGTGCCTATCACCTATGGGACCTAGGTTCGAGCCCCAGTGGTACCCTTTTGGTTCTTTTTCATATTTTTTCCATTTTTTGTTTGAAAACAGGCGTCTGGGCTCCCCCCCCCCCCGCCCTTTGGGCTTTTTATTTTTGCTGACCTTTAACCCCTGTTTCACTTTTGCACCCCTGGCCAATTTTTCTTTATTATTTCATTTTCTTTTTGTTTTCATTATATTTTTATTTTCTTTAAGATTTTTATTATTTTTATTATTATTATCATTATTATTTTTATTATTATTATCATTATTATTTTTATTAATAGAAATCCAAAAAAATATTATTATTATTATTATTATTTTCATGCTTATTATTCTATTTATAAATAAAACAAAAGTCTAAAAAACATTTTCTTAACAAATTAATTTATTTCTTTTATAATAAATTTTTAGACTTAGGTTTAATTATTATATTATTTTATTTTCTTACTTAAAATTAATTTAAAACTTAGGTTTATTTTTTAATTAATTTTCATATTATTTTTAATTTAAAACATTTTCATAAAAAACCCTAAAAAAACCTTTCTAATTAGTTTAAGTTAATTTTATTTGATTTTCATTAATCATGTTCTTAATTAGGTTAAAACCCCTTTCATGAAAAACCAAACAAAAACCTTTTCTTTTTCCATTTGTATTTGTACATTATTATTTATTCAATTATTGTACATTTATTCAATATGATTGTAATAGATAATTAGGTTTAATTTTCTTGCAAAATCCCCATTTGTAAATTTGTACACCCCCTTCCCTATTGATGTAATAGCTTAGTATTTTTATTTTCTGCAATTTATCGCTTTATATAAATGCTAGTAAATTAGGGTTTGTATGGAAAGATTAAAATCAACAAGTTAGCAAACCCTAATTCAAGATAAACAAGCATGTAAATCAACAATCTTGCACACTTGTACCCTTAGGGTAATTCCACTTTGTTGCCTTACAAAAATGGTCATGTTATGCATGTGGGATATCTTAGCAAAAAGCAATCAAAATACAAGATCATAGTCCCTCGATAACGCTATCAATGTTGCCTTTTCAAAATGATCTTAGTCCCTCAAAGAGAATTGCTAAAATATTTCACAACATTGCTATCACGTCTATACGATGACCCACACTCGTCCCTTTACATCCAAAGATAAAGGCTTCTTACCAAATCAATGGTAAGATAGCAATATCAAAGGAAAGGAAGAAATGAACTAAGACTTTTGAGTAGGTAGATTATTCCTAGTTGCTTGCTCAATTTCAAATCAAACACTCTTGCTTATTTTCAAAACAAACACCAACACTTTCAAAACATGAAATATTTTCAAAAGCTCAACACTTTGTATACGTTTTTACGAACGAGAACTATTACAAAGTTTGCCTAAGCGATGGCGCCTTTTCAAAATACTTTCAAAAACCACACAAAACATATTTTCAAATAAAAGCAAGTGATCTAGCAAGCAAATAAGAGCCCATAGATAACTATGGATGAAAAGGGTGCTAACACCTTCCCTTTTTATAATCTACCCCCGAACTCAAGAAACAATCTCAAAGGTTTTTCCTGTTCTTTTCAGCCTTTCCATTTTGGATAAAAGAAAAGTCGGTGACGACTCTTGCTAACCGCAACATTTGTAATAAAACACAAAACACCCAAGTCAGTTCTCCCACCGTATCACAGTCATCTTCTGAAGAATCAGAATCATTCCAGGTAGCCATCATCCCTTTCTTCTTCCCTCGAAAGACTTTCTTCTTGGGCCTGTCCTTTCCGAGTTTGGGACATTCATTCTTGTAGTGACCTGACTCCTTGCATTCAAAGCATGTGATGTCTTAGCTAGCACATGACTTCTTATGTCTAGAAGTATATTTGAAGCGACCATGTAACACCCTATTTTTACCCAACGAATTATATAAAATCAGAGACAAAATTTCCAACAAACAAACGGAATGCTACACTTTCAACTTGGAAACAACAACATTCAATGACCTATAGTTCAGATACGTAACACATAAAATTTGGATGAACCGATAACAACCTGTTTAGTCTTTAAAAATAAAACAACTTTCGTTGATATGCAGCGGATTCAAAAATTCAACTGAAAATGCCATAACATCTTGTCCAACTCAAAGCGGATTTAAGACAACAAGTCTTTAATAAAAACAACTTAAAAATTCAGCAACATAAGAAAAACCAACAATAAAGAAAACATGTGTTAATTCCCCCAAGTGCTACGTATCAGAGCAACATCACTGACTCAAACTAAGGAAGATAACAACTATCCTTTTTTATTAGTTGCACGTTACCAACAGAGGACAACATTCAAACAGAAAGTGTGAGATATCGAACCATATAATTGAGTGTATGATAAAAAATTTATTAGATCAGATTATATAAAATCACCACGTCACAACTTTCAACCAACATCAATCATCACAAGTCAACAACACAATATCTTAAATATGCAACATGAAATGCACTCGTTATAATGCACATGCATGTGGTACCAATGGAACAAAACTGCCAACTTAGAAATCTGTCAATTAATAGAGGCATCAACAAGGCATAAGTCTTCAACTTAATTTGTCAATTCAGGCCAATTTATCGAGTACCAGCTCCAACTTGATATGCTATGTATGCGACACAATATGAATGTCAGAATGACAACAACAAAATTCCATAGAGACGCAACAACAAACCAACATTGGCCATAAGCTTACAACTTAATATTTTGTCCATAAATAGAGACAATTCAACAAGATACATCACCTGCAAATTCATATTTTTCAACAAAGAACATAATACAACGAGTCAACTAAAATTTACTACAACCAAACCGCATAATTATTCAGACTATTACGACTATTTCCGATTAATTAATTATCGACTAAAAGTTTTATTATTTTTACTTTGTTCTAAAGTTCTCGTCATATCTCTGCTAAATTAATACTGCAATGTTATTATTATTATTTTACTATAATGAAATAAGGAAATGATAAAAATTCATGATACATCCACGCCTGATCTTTCTTTTTGGAGAAGAAAATATTCATAACATTCTCTGATAGTCGCTACAGTACTATTCATTCATGACACTTATATTTCCATATCTCATGCTAATATATTATTCATTCATGACACTTATATTTCCATATCTCATGCTAATATACTACGTTGAAAATAATTTATATGTAGACGCTTATATTTCCATATCTCATGCTAATATACTACGTTGAAAATAATTTATATGTAGTACATATGTATAACTTACTTCAAATCAAATGGCTAGTACACATTGATCTACTGACATATAGAAGTAACAAAATATTCTCGTAAATTAAATAAAACTATTATAAAAATATTGCATTAGGAAATCAGTAAATCATTCATGCAGTAATTATTTCCAAAATCATAGTAATGTTAATATACTATTCATTCATGACACTTATATTTCCAAAATCAGTAAAATTATTATTATACTATTAAAAAATTTGAATTGTCTCTACAGGTACTTATAAATATATCCTAACTAAGAAATATATATAATTTTATAGCATACAAAGCAACATGTATATAGTAATGTAGGTATCAATATATATATATATATATATATATATATATATATATATATATATATATATATATATATATATATATATATATATATATATATATATATATATATATATATATATATATATATATATATATATATATATATATATATATATATATATATATATAAATGACACTACAGTAACTAATGTTGACAAATTGGAACATGTTGTTACAATATATTTAACTCAATATATATAGTAACATAACATCAAAATATACACCATAAAAAGTGACGTTACAGTACCAGATGAAAGGAAATGTTAAAATATATTTATATTAAATTAAGTTCTCAATCACCTATCAATTTTAACAATATATCAATTTCAAACACAAACAGAAATAATTTTACAACCTAATCCCACATACCATTCATCACATAGCCTATTATAGAGTCAGAACCTCACTCTTACTTTGGATTGAAAGTTACTCTAATTCTCCGATTGACTCTTAAATTTGCATCTTCTTGCAGTTCTCACGTATCTCTTCTCTAACCCTTATTCCTCTTCTATTGTCAAAAACCTATTTTTCCTTTACTGCTACTTCTCCTCGTTTTTCTCTTATCAACTAAACAATATAATAATAATAATAATACTATTATTCTATTTATCTTATTTAATCTTTGGGCCTCATTTCTACACCCCTACTATTCCTACTTCTAACTATTGAAAGTCCACTTAATTAGTAATAGTATTATTCTAATACTATTTCTACAACTTAATCAAATAAATTAATTCAAATAACAACAACACAACTTAAATCAATATTCCACAACTTTGATAATTAAATCGAAAAAAATATTCGAAAATATTTAATTAAATAATTAATTAAATATTGGGTGTTATAACTCTCCCCCACTTATAATATTTTCGTCGTCAAAATTTTACCTTGATCAAACAACTCGGGATATGAGTCCTTTATCTGGATTTCCAACTCCCATGCCATGTTTTCTCCGACAGCTCCTAACCAGACTACTTTCACCAAAGCAATCTCTTTGCCTCTTAGAGTCTTTATTTCACGATCTGCGATTCGTAGAGGCATCGTCTCCACGGTGAGATTATCCCTTACTTACACATCATCCATACGCATCACATGAGATGGATCTGAAATATATTTCCGGAGTTGTGAAACATAAAACACATCATGCAAATTCGAAAGGTTAGGCGGTAAATTCACTCTATAAGCAACATTTTCAACTCTGTCTGAAATCTGATACGGACCAATAAAACAAGGAGTGAGCTTCTTAGACTTCAATGCTCGCCCAACACCAGTCACAGGTGTAACTCTCAGGAACACATGGTCACCTGCTTGAAATTCTAAATCTTTCCTCCGTCTGTCATGATAACTCTTCTGTCTACTTTGGGAAGATTTCATCTTTTCTCGAATTAACTTCACCTTCTCAGTAGTCTCTCGAACAATTTCAGGTCCAAGCACAACACTTTCTCCAGATTCATTCCAACATAAAGGAGTTCTACATCTTAGACCATACAACGCTTCAAAAGGTGTCATTCCAATATGTGATGCAGTGGGAGAACTGAATTGAGGTTTCGTGTTTGTGTTTGCAAATGTTGCGGTTAGCAAGAGTCGCCACCGACTTTTCTTTTATCCAAAAGGAAAGGTAAAAAAGCACAGGAAAGACCTTTGAGATGTTTTCTTGAGTTCGGGGGGTAGATTATGAAAAGGGAAGGTGCTAGCACCCTTTTCATCCATGGTTTTTCACGGGCTCTTAGTTACTTGTTTAGATCACTTGCTTTGCTTTGAAATTGTTTGAAATGGTGCTTTATGTGGTTTTGAAAGTATTTTTAAAAGAGGCCTTTGTTTAGGCAATCTTTGTAATGATTCTCGTTCGTAAGAATGTATACAAAGATGTTTGTCTTTTGAAAAATGTTTCAATGTTTTGAAAGATGTTTTGAAATGTGTATGTGTTTGTTTTTTTGAAAATAGCAAGGATTGTTTTGAAATTAATCAAGTAACTAGAAGCTATCTACCTACTCAAATGTCTTTCTTGTGCATTTTTATTCCTTTGACATTGTTGATTTACCATTGATTTGGTAAACAAACCTATCTTTGGATGTAAACGGGATGAGCGTGGGTCATCGTATGACCATGATAGCAATGTTGCCAAGTATCTTAGCATGTTTGAGGGACCAAGATCATCTTTGTTTAGGCAACCTTTTAATAGCGTCATCGAGGGACTATGATCTTTTGTTTTATTTTGCCAACATACTTCGCATGCGTAACATGACCATTTTATTTTAGGCAACCAAGTGGGTGAAACCCTAAGGATGTTTATGTGCAATGTGTGTCATTTTTCATGCATTTTGATTTGTCTTGTATTAGGTCTTGTCTATTTGTTTGTTTTTGGTCTTGTCATGCAAACCCTAGTTTACTAAACATGGTATAAATGCGATAAATTGCGTAAATATAAACTAAGCTATTACAACAATTATTATGGGAGGGGGGATACAAGTTTTTGAATAGGGATGTTGCACAAAATAAACCCTAAAAATACTATTACAACCCAATTGAATATTATGCGCATTAAATAAATATACAAATATTTAAATATGCAATGCAATGTATTTATGCAAAAAAATATTGTATATTTGTTTAATGTATGAAAAAATGATTTATTTAAGCCCTAAAAAATAAGAGGAAAAATATTATTATTTTTGAAAGGGGTGAAACCCTAATTTTCAATTAAAATAAAATATGTGTTCCATATTATTATTTTGTCCATTTTTGTACAAGAAAATAACAAATAATATTATGTATAAATATTAAAAATTAAAATATGTATGAAAATAAATATTTTATGTGTATAAATAATATAATAAAAATGTATGGTATTTTTAAATATATTTACAAATTTTATTTAAGAAAATAAAGTATATTATCCTAATAAACTATTTTTTATGCCAAAAAATAATGAAAAAATAAAATAAAAGTGTAAAAAATAAAGAAATTATTTTTCATGATTTTTATGATTCAGAAAAATAAATAAAAGCAATAAATATAAAAAAAAAATGAGAAAATATGAGAAATATAACAAATAAAGTCAGGGGGTGCAAATAGTGGTCAGGGGGTGTGAAAATCAAAAACAGAAGGCCCAAGGCGCCAAAGGCCCAGACTTCATCCCTGTCCTCCAGCTTCTTCTTCTTTGCGCGCGTGCTATGGTTCAAACTGCAACTCTCAGATGCTTGCACAAAAACAAAATCTCATAACATAAAAAATGTAGCATTTAATCTCACGATTCCAACCATATAAAATTTGTAACCTAACTCTAAAAGATCAAGGAGAATTTTAATGGCCCTAATTTGTGACCTAATTTGTTCATGAACTTCAAGCTTCAAATTCTTATGGCACAGTTAATATAAATGACAAGTATGCATATGTACAGCTTCACCATGTTAAGGACTACATTTTTGCTTCATAAATCGTGGCTTGAGGATGCCTAAATACAGAGATAGAGTTTGAGAAAAATATCTCCTTCAGCTGGATTTGGATATGACAATGTGGGGAGTTTGAGGGAGGCCTGAGGATCATGTGAGCTTCCTTGAACTTCCTTCAAGCTATTCCAATACCTAGCTTGCTTTGTGGATGCGCAGAAATCTCTATAAAAGTCAAGTTACAAGCTCCAAGTTTGAAAATGGCAATGGCTGAAACAGGGGTTACAACAACAATGTAAAGGCTTGGATAGCTTTGATATGATGTGGATAAGATGTTTGAAGTGTTGAAATGCAAAACGCACGAGCCAAAAATGAGATGGCTGTGATTTTACAGAAACTGGATGTTTGGGAAGAAAAATGAAGTTTTGGAGTATTTCATATGTCAAGCATTCGTGTTTTTCCTTGTAATGACTTGGTATATTTGTATAGAATGGATACAAAGTCCACTCTTAGCAGCTGTACAAGTTCTGACCTCTTTTGCAACTTTTCTTGCATTTGAAGAAAAGTTAAGTGACCAATGCAACCATGCTTGTACTGGCTGGCTTCTGAGCTGCAGAGAGTTGGTATACATTTCTTGTGGCCTATAGAAATTGTTTTCACCAAAGGGACAGGTCCAAGGCTCAAGATGGACAAAGTTGCAAAAGCTCACTTTATGAAAATGGCAATGTGAGCTTTATGCCTAAAATGGAATTACAACTTGTATAATGCTTCAAAAGTGAAAATAAAGCCTTTAACCTCTGAGTTTGAATTTAATTATGGAGTTTAGAATTAGTTTAGGACCTTTAATGCAAGGTACAAGTATCATGGATCTGATTTGCAACTTGATACTTTGTGAAAATGGCATGAACAAAAGTGATAAAATGCCAATTTCTCTTCTTCAATTCTCCCTAACCACAAATGATCTTGGAGAGTTCTTGGACATTTTAGAAAGCTTGCAATGTTCTCTATAATCCATATTTGAAATGCATTTTGAGATACCTCTTGGAACTAGGTGAAACATTTCCATGAAGTTGGGTCAAAAATCTGCCTAAATTAGGGCAAAATTTCACTAAGTTATTTAGTTCATGGACCTATGTTTACAAATTCATAACTTGAGATCCAAGCATCTTTTTGGAGAAGTTTGTGAAGAAAAGTTGTAGATTTCATGGAGGACTACAACTTTCATGTTGGAAGTTTTCTTTGAATCAAATTTCATCATGGTGAAAAAGTGGTTAAAAGTTCGGGAAAAAATAAGAAAATTTCCATACTTAAAAAAATTCTAAGTTATGAAATTTTTCAAATTCAAAACCCTAATTTTCAAAATTGGTTTTCTTGGTGAAAAAGTTTCATATTTTGACATATATTGATGAATTATGACCCTTGGCACTTGATTTTGACCAAAAAGTCAAAGTTTGACTTTTTAGTGTACAATTGACTTTTGATCAGTTGACTGCAAAATTCATCTGTCAATCCAATGAACTTGAGATATTTTGAACTATGTAATTAGGTCAAGATGATGCCATTGAACCCTTGAAATCATGTTTGAACCCAATTGGACATTTTCTAGGTTAAAAATCAGAAATTGCCCTTTCTCAATCAAAACCCTAATTTTGACCATTTTGCCCTTTTGATGATTTGATCAAATTTCTTGAGGAGTTGTGATCCAAACTTGATCAAATGGTACATAGGAGTCTAGAATGTTGATGTGGATCAAAAATTATAAAGTTTGACTGTAAATTGGCCATGGTTTACTTTTTCCCCAATACAGCTGATTTTTAGGTCAACTGTCCAATTGACTGATCAAAAATGTGGTTCAAGGCTTGAAACTTATCATGAGAAATCTTAGGGGTCCAAGATTATGTATGAAAGTCACATGAAGCATTGGTGGTCCAAAAATCCTTGTGCAAACTCAAACCCTAATTTTAGGTTATTAGTGCAAGGTGATGTATCTTGAGCTGACCAAACCTTAATCTTGTCTTGAGTCTAAGAAGTCTTGTGAGAAAAATCTTGATAAATGAGAGGGGAAATTTTGGGGTACAACAACTGCCCCTGTTCAATCTTCTTGAACCTGAAGAGTTATATTGGCTAGCTTTGTCGTTCGTGACTCGAAGGTAAAAGATGATTGGACACTAGAGTGCCCATAAATTTGCACTCGACATTGCGTAGTTGAGGGAATGGGCTTAAAGATGCATGTCATACGGTGGGAAAGAACTGACTGTTTTTTGGAATGCTGGTTTGCGTTTTGTGTGTTTTCGCAAAATGTCGCGGTAAGCAAGAGTCGCCACCGACTTTTATTTTATCCAACAAGGAAAGGAAAAAAGCACAGAAAAATTCCTTTTTCGAGATATTTCTCGGGTTCGGGGGGTAGATTATAGAAAGGGAAGGTGTTAGCACCCTTTCTATCCGTGGTTATCCACGGGCTCTTAGGTACTTGCTCATATTGTTTTCAAAATTGTTTTCTTCGTGCGTGTGGGTTTGAAAAAGCTTTTGTTTGAAACTTCGATTTAACTCTTGCTTCTGTCCTCAAAAGTGTAATGAAGTGTGTTTTGAAAACATTGTTCGAAAAGTGTAAGTTTGAAAAGTTTTTGTTTTTTGAAAGAGAAAGTATCTAAGAACCATCTACCTACTCGAAAAAGGAATTGTTCTATGCTATCTTCCTTTAGACAGTACTATCCCATTATTGATGAGTAGGTAGCACCGTCATTGCAGTTTAAGAGCCAATTCGAATGAGGGACGTGCGGTCACTAAAGCAATGTTAGGACGCCTTAGCGGTAACCCTAATGTCTTAGATCATTTGTTTTGAGGCAACAATATCCGAGGCAACCGTTTCGAGGCGACTATGATCTTTTAGACAAGAGGGCGACCTCTAAAGTGACCTATACTCAATGACCGCGTACGAAGGCAACCAAGTAGGGTGTACCCTAAGAGTGCGCATGTGCGAGTGTGTCGTTTTCAGTTAATTTTTATCTTTGTACATGTTAATGGTGATCTAATTTGATTTTAGGTTAAAACATTCAATCTTGTCATGCATCCCTATTATCAAACATCTAATAGTTATATTTTGCGGAAAATAAATTGCGAAAATTAAATTACAAGGCGTCGGGTATTTACATCGCCAAAGACAAACCCTTTGAAAAAATAAATAAAGCGATAAAAAATAAATAAAAGTCCTATTAACTATTACAAATCGGGAACAAATACATTATGATATAAAAGAAAATAAATCGCGTGCGAGAAATTAAATCGAGCGCAAATAGGGTTTTGACCCTTTTTGTTAAAGAAAAGATTTTTTGTTGTTTTTTATTTTAAGAAAAATAAATAAATCTAAATTAATTACTAAATTAAATAAATTAATTAATTAATAAAAATAAATATTTTTGAGTTTTTGTTATTTTAAGAAAGAAAAATAAAATAATCAATGTTAGTAAAAACCTAATTAAGTCTAAGTTAATTTTAATTATTTACAAAAATGTGAAAGTTATTCTAATTAAGATTCTAAATTAATTTAATTAGTGTTTATTAATAAAAATTAAAACTAAATTTGATTAAATAAAGAAAATATTTTGTGGTTTTAATTTTAAAGAAAAGAATTTTAATTGGTTAGTATGTGAAAATAAAAATAATAAAACAATTAATTAAAATAAACAAATAAATAATAGAAAGAGAGAAAGGGTATGGGCCTGAAAAGGGTGTTTGAGAAGCAATCCTGAGGCCCAAATGAGTTGGCCCTTTGCTGACTTTGTGAGATCCAGTGGGCATGTGCTGACTTGGACTATGGTGGACGTTCCCCTTGGACCACCAGATCTGGCCAATGGCCATCTGGCTGTTGAATGTAGGAGGGCGCATGGTATGTTGTAGCAAGGAAAATACACCAAATCACCTGAAAAACAAAATTATGAATGAAAGTGGGGGACCTGGGATTCGAACCCAGGTCCTGATGGTGTTTGAAGCGCTTGCTTTTCCATTAGGCCACTTGGTTTTGTTTGTTAATATACTACAAAGAAAATATAATAAAATAAAACAAAGATTTATTGGTCAGAACAAAAATATGCGCGCGTGGTTTTGAATTGGCCATTGATGGTGTGACACGTCTTCGTCTTCTACCTCACGTCCGTGGCTAAAACCCTGTAAAACCTATAGCCACGGACACAGACCGTCACTACAAATCATGCATACTCGAAAATCAACTGTGAGCCATGGAAATGAATTCTAAGGGCATGGTTGTGCTCGTCTCATCATCCTGGCCACAACCATACCCTTCTTGATGACCAATGTGATTGGTGGAAATAGAACTGACTGTTTTTTAAGCTGGTTTCGCGAAATGTCGCGGTAAGCAAGAGTCGCCACCGTCTTTTATGTTCTCCAACATGGAAAGGACAAAAGCACAGCAAAATTCCTTATTCGAGAATGTTTCTCGATTCGGGAGGTAGATTTATAGAAAGGGAAGGTGTTAGCACCCTTTCTATCCGTGGTTATCCACGGGCTCTTAGGTACTTGCTCTTATGTTTTCAAAAATTGTTTGCTTTTCAAGTGTGTGTGGGCTTTGAAAAAGTTTCGTTTGAAAAATTTCTAAGTAACTCTTGTATCAGTCCTCAAGAGTGTATGAAAAATTTGTTTGAAAACTTTTAGAAAGTGTAGGTGCAAAAAGTTGTTTTGTTTGTTTGAAAAGAGCAAGTATTTAAGAGAAGTCTACCTACCCTAAGGAATTAAGTTGTGTAAGATTCCTTTAGATAGTGTTATCCCACCATTGAGAGGTAGGTAGCACCATCGTTGGAGTTGTTCGGGTCAATTCGATTATCGGGACAATGTGGTCACCGAAGCAATGGTAGGACATCTTAGAAGTAACCCTAATGTCCTAGATCCTTCGTATCCGAGGCAACTGTTTTGAGGCAACTGGATCTTTTGGACAAAGGGAGACCTCTAAGACACCCTATACTTGATGACCACGTTCGAGGCAACCAGTGAGGCGTACCCTAGGAGTGGCATGTGCTTTGTGTGTTGTTTTTCAGTTAATGTTTTGTACATGTTATTTGTGAGCTACGGATTGGTTTTATTTACATACATTCTTTCATGCATTGTTAGAAGTTAAATGTCTTGCAGGAAAGTAAATTGCAGAAATGTAAATCTAACTATTACAAGGCGTGGGTCTATACATCGCCAAAAAAACAAAACCCGTTTGGAAATAAAGTAAATGCAGAAAATTAAAGAAAGCAATAACATCCTAATTACTATTACATCCTCTGTACAGATACATAAATATAATCAAAATAAATACGCGCGAATAGAAATTTAATCGGGAACGTCCTAAGGGTTTTGACCCTTTTTTGAACAAGAATTGAATTTTTTGTCCTTTTTTGTAATTAATGAAATTAAAACTAATAATTAATTAATTAATTAATTAAGAAAATGTTTTTTTGTATTTTTGTGTTTTTAATGAAAATTAAGAGAAAATAAATAGAAATTAAAAGTTAGCAAAAACCTAATTCTAAATTGTTTTTATTTATTGTAAAAAGTATTAAAGTTAATTAATTAAGCTAATTTAATTTAATTTACATTTATTTACAAAATAAGTTAATAAATAATAAAATGTTTTTTTTTGTTTTTCTGAATTTTATGGGCAAAATTAGTTTGGGTTAATTAAGCAATTAATAAAACTAATAATTAATAAAAGGGAAATTATAAAAGAAAAGAAAATAAAAAGAGAAAAAAGAAAAGAAAATAAGAACCCAGGGGGTGCTGGACCCTTAGGGAGGTGAATCAGGAATTTAGGCCCATTGTCTCAAGCCTTTTTGACTTTTGAATCGTCCAGAGGCGCGTTGACCAGGGAGCATGGTGTGGAGCACCCTTTGGCCTTTGGATTGATCTTTTGAGACACTTGGCGCGCATCTGTATGAGGCCTATGGTGGAACGCGTCTAGGAAGCTGCATGGGAATTTGTTAGAAAAATAATATTGAGACTTGGGGGGACCTGGGAAAACTTACAGCGCGGTATGATGGACCTTAGGACGTGGCAAGGGTTGCCTTAGCTTCAGAGTATGGCAAAGAAGAGAGTCACGTTCTCCTTTTGGCCTGAAAATGCTTGCAAAACTCCTTTTGATCTCACACTTTTTTTGTTGACACTTTTTGGATTTTACTCTGGCCGTTTGTGCACACTCTAGGTTGTGAATAAGGCTTGCAAGGCTTGTATATATAGTAATGAGTGAGAATAAGTCACATTTAGGAGCCTTAAACCATTGCAATTAAGCTTTGGATTTTGTCTTAACCACCATTAAAGGCCTTTCAAAGCTTGTTCAAAATTTGAATTTTCATGCCTAAATGAGCTTAGCACGAAATTGGTAGGTTGCAAATGCTTCATGAAGGCTATTCAAACCATAAGATACCATTTAATTAATTTTTTTAATTTTATTTGAATTATTATGGATTAAAATGAATTAAATCCATAAAAATTAAATAAAAATGGAAAAATAATTATTTGGTCTTGAAATTGATCATGGGAAACGTGGGTGGCATGACAAGGATGAATCAAGTGAAAAAAAGTGGGCCCTTTTGTCAAAAATTGAAGTTTCAAGGATAGTTGATTTTTGCCATTTCACAAAAATTTCCCAACTTCTCCAATGCATATCTTGCTCAATTTTGATCATATGAACATGTTCTTGGACATTTTGGAAAGGTATTGAAGTACTCTAACCAATGCCTTTGGTCCCATGTCATTTGAATTTACCAATCTCAAGTTATGGTCTTTGACTTAAAATGCCTTTTTGTTGACTTTTGAAAATGACCTATAATGTTGAAATTGGTAACTTTTTGTGAGAGCATTTCTTGGACTTGGAATGTGAATATGAGTTGTAGGAAATGTCCTCCCCTTCAAAATGAGCATTGGATGGGATTTTTCTGATGAACCATGAAAAAGTTATGCTTTGGTCAAGTTACAGTTGACTTTTCAGCTGTCCAAAAATGGAAACTTTTGCATCTTGATGATTTTTGAGCCATTATTGTAGAATCATGATCAAGACTTGATCAAATGATGATTGTGGCTTCAAAATAATATGTTGACCAAAAAATTTGACTTTTGACTTCCAAATGACTATTTTGCCCCTGCAGTTGATTGTGAAGCAATTAGGGTTTTTGACTGTGCAACTTGACCTTGTGAACCTTGAAACTTGACATGTAGATGCTTGACAATGTGTATAGGCATATGTGACTTGATTGAGCCCTTGAAAACCTCAACTTCCTTGCAAGAACCAAAACCCTAATTTGACTGGCTTAGGAGGGTGTTTGAACTGTACAACCCTTGAGGAATCTTGAAGCAAATTGAGATGATGCTTGTCAAAACTTTGAAGAATATGGGAGGGCAAATTTTGGGGTACAACAACCAATTATCCCTGAAACAGAAATGCCCAAAAATATCCACGAAAACCTAGCTATGGCATTCTGCAGTATAGGTCAGATAAATAAAATTAAATTATGCCAAAAGCTTGGAAATGTTATGAGGATTTCAAATATACCAATAATTTACTCAAATGATGCAAGAGTAATTATTTACGAATTCAAGAAAGAAGTGAATTATCATGGTACTTACAGCTCGTTGTGGTGTCTGAGAATGATTGCTTTTGATCCAGGAAGGTTGAGTGTACGTCCAGGAAACGATTGGGACCGGTCTAAGCTTCTGAAATTGCCTCTAGCTATGGATTCGATTCCACACTATTTAGTGAATTTTGCAACTTTTGTATTGCCTATTCTTGCAGCCTCCAACCTCTATTTTCGTGCCTTTGCCTTCCTTATGTAATGTATATTGCATTAGGGTAAGAAACTTAGTACAAATCTCTCTATATCAATGCTCATGAATTGGATTTGATTCCACCATTACAACCTTCCAAATTTGGCCTAAATCATATCTTCTTGTAACCAATGCACTTGATGCGAATTTGATTCACATAATAGCTGTATTCAAAGCCTAAAGCAACCAAAAAATCATTTGTTATAAATACTTTTGATTTTATATGTTTTAATTTGATTTAAAGTGAATAAATTCAATTAAAAATCAAATTAAATAATAAAAATAAGATATGGGCTCATGGATGAAGCTAGGACACGTGGGAAATGATGCAAGCCCAAATAAAATGGAAACGAATGGGTCCATTTGACAAAATTTGAAGTTTTGGGGATAGTTGACTTTTGGCAATTTTACAAAAATGTCCAACTTCAACAATGCATAAATTCTTCAATTTTGAACTTTTGGAAGTGTTCTTGGACTTTTTAGAAAGCTTGGGATGTCCTATAACCAACCCTTTTTGTCTCATCTCATTTTGATGTTCCACGCTCAAGTTATAAGCTTTGGCAAAAAAGGTGTTTTTGTTGACTTTCAAAAATGACCTATAATGTCTAAATTTATAACTTCTTATGAGTGCATTTTATGATCTTGGAGTATGAATATGGATTGTAGGGAATTTCATCCTATCCAAAATGAGCTTTGGATGGGTCATTTCTCATAAAGTATGAGAAAGTTATGCTTGGTCAAAGTTGAGTTGATTTTTCCTACAAAACCCTAATTTAGCAACTTTTGAGTCTTGATGAATTTTGAGCAATCGTTGATGAACCATGATCAACCCTTGATTAAATGATGAGATGTCGTTCAAAATGAGAATGTTGACAAAAAATCTTGAAGTTTGACTATTCATAGGTCACAGTTAACTTTTGCCCTAGCATAGTCGATTTTTGGACCCTCTGAGGAATTGACTGAGAAAACTTCCTCTGCAAGGCTTGAAACTTGACATGGATGACCTTGAGAACATATTAGGACATTAGGGAGAACTTGAGGTCATTTGGATTCAAAGATCTTGATGCAACACAAAACCCTAATTTGGGGTTGACTACCTTAGGAGATAGCTTGACTGTCCAACTCTTGAGCAATCTTGAGCCACTTGGAGATTTTCCTTGCAATGTTTTGAGAAATATGAGAAGGAAAATTTTGGGGTACAACAGCTTCCCCTGTTCAATCTTCTTAAACCTTAGGATGTAGATTGGCTTTCGTGCCTTTCGTGATCCGAAGGTGGAAGATGATTGAACACTAGAGTGCCCAGAAATTTGCACTCGCATGAAGTGGTATCAGCCTTGTGATGTCGGGAATGGGCTTACAGATTCCATTTGGAGATTGTTGGAGGGAGGATGGGCTTAAAGATACCATCTTCAGGAGTGTTGATCGCGTAAGGGATTCCTTAGCGAGAACTTGCATACCTGTTGTTGTGGAAGATTCCGCTGGGGGAAGTCTGATCTTTGTTGAGATTTAGGAACTTGCATGTACTTTAACTGAGAGAACATCTCTGTTGAGTTTTAAGAACTTGTCCATAATTCAACTGGGGGGAAACATCTTCATCAAGATCTAGGACTGTCTGGTCTTCAACGGAGGATAATTTTGTTGAGATTTTAGAACTCGTCCACACTTTGACGGAGGAAAATTGTCGAGATTGAGAACCTTATCTGTAATTCAATCGAGGATAATTCAGTTGAGATTAAGAAACGTTCAGGTCTTCGACTGAGGGAAACATCTTCATCAAGATCTAGGACTGTCTGGTCTTCAACGGAGGATAATTCTGTTGAGATTTTAGAACTCGTCCCCACCACGACGGAGGAAAATTGTCGAGATTGAGAACCTTATCTGTAATTCAACCGAGGATAATTCAGTTGAGGTTAAGAATTGGTCAGGTCTTCAAGTGAGGGAAACATCTTCATCAAGATCTAGGACTGTCTGGTCTTCAACGGAGGATAATTCTGTTGAGATTTTAGAACTCGTCCACACTACGACGGAGGAAAATTGTCGAGATTGAGAACCTTATCTGTGATTCAACCGAGGATAATTCAGTTGAGATTTAAGAACCAGTCAGGTCTTCGACTGAGGGAAACATCTTCATCAAGATCTAGGACTATCTGGTCTTCAACGGAGTATAATTCTGTTGAGATTTTAGAACTCGTCCACTCTATGATGGAGGAAAATTGTCAAGATTGAGAACCTTATCTGTAATTCAACCGAGGATAATTCAGTTGAGATTTAAGAACCGGTCAGGTCTTCGACTGAGGGAAACATCTTCATCAAGATCTAGGACTGTCTGGTCTTCAACGGAGGATAATTCTGTTGAGATTTTAGAACTCGTCCACACTTTGACGGAGGAAAATTGTCAAGATTGAGAACCTTATCTGTGATTCAACCGAGGATAATTCAGTTGAGACTTAAGAACCGGTCAGGTCTTCGACTGAGGGAAACATCTTCATCAAGATCTAGGACTGTCTGGTCTTCAACGGAGGATAATTCTGTTGAGATTTTAGAACTCGTCCCCACCACGACGGAGGAAAATTGTCGAGATTGAGAACCTTATCTGTAATTCAACCGAGGATAATTCAGTTGAGGTTAAGAATTGGTCATGTCTTCAAGTGAGGGAAACATCTTCATCAAGATCTAGGACTGTCTGGTCTTCAACGGAGGATAATTCTGTTGAGATTTTAGAACTCGTCCACACTACGACGGAGGAAAATTGTCGAGAATGAGAACCTTATCTGTGATTCAACCGAGGATAATTCAGTTGAGATTTAAGAACCAGTCAGGTCTTCGACTGAGGGAAACATCTTCATCAAGATCTAGGACTATCTGGTCTTCAACGGAGTATAATTCTGTTGAGATTTTAGAACTCGTCCACTCTATGATGGAGGAAAATTGTCAAGATTGAGAACCTTATCTGTAATTCAATCGAGGATAATTCAGTTGAGATTTTAGAACCGGTCAGGTCTTCGACTGAGGGAAACATCTTCATCAAGATCTAGGACTGTCTGGTCTTCAACGGAGTATAATTCTGTTGAGATTTTAGAACTCGTCCACACTACGACGGAGGAAAATTGTCGAGATTGAGAACCTTATCTGTGATTCAACCGAGGATAATTCAGTTGAGACTTAAGAACCGGTCAGGTCTTCGACTGAGGGAAACATCTTCATCAAGATCTAGGATTGTCTGGTCTTCAACGGAGGATAATTCTGTTGACATTTTAGAACTCGTCCACACCACGACGGAGGAAAATTGTCGAGATTGAGAACCTTATCTGTAATTCAACCGAGGATAATTCAGTTGAGGTTAAGAATCGGTCAGGTCTTCAAGTGAGGGAAACATCTTCATCAAGATCTAGGACTGTCTGGTCTTCAACGGAGGATAATTCTGTTGAGATTTTAGAACTCGTCCACACTACGATGGAGGAAAATTGTCGAGATTGAGAACCTTATCTGTGATTCAACCGAGGATAATTCAGTTGAGATTTAAGAACCAGTCAGGTCTTCGACTGAGGGAAACATATTCATCAAGATCTAGGATTATCTGGTCTTCAACGGAGTATAATTCTGTTGAGATTTTAGAACTCGTCCACTCTATGATGGAGGAAAATTGTCAAGATTGAGAACCTTATCTGTAATTCAACCGAGGATAATTCAGTTGAGATTAAGAACCGGTCAGGTCTTCGACTGAGGGAAACATCTTCATCAAGATCTAGGAATGTCTGGTCTTCAACGGAGTATAATTCTGTTGAGATTTTAGAACTTGTCCACACTACGACGGAGGAAATTGTCGAGATTGAGAACCTTATCTGTAATTCAACCGAGGATAATTCAGTTGAGATTAAGAACCGGTCAGGCCTTCGACTGAGGGAAACATCTTCATCAAGATCTAGGACTGTCTAGTCTTCAACAGAGTATAATTCTGTTGAGATTTTAGAACTTGTCCACACTACGACGGAGGAAATTGTCGAGATTGAGAACCTTATCTGTAATTCAACCGAGGATAATTCAGTTGAGATTAAGAACCGATCAGGTCTTCGACTGAGGGAAACATCTTCATCAAGATCTAGGACTGTCTGGTCTTCAACAGAGTATAATTCTGTTGAGATTTTAGAACTTGTCCATACTACGATGGAGGAAATTGTCGAGATTGAGAACCTTATCTGTAATTCAACCAAGGATAATTCAGTTGAGATTTAAGAACCGGTCAGGTCTTTGACATGGCTAAGAACTTTAAATGTATCTTTCCTAAAAAGTAAAGGTCAGTCGCATGCAATGCATGATATATATCAAAAAATGATGTTCTCAAAATAAATGAGATTGTATTGTATGATGCGTATATGCATGTGTCATGATGTATGGAAATGTAATGTTTTAGCTGGGGAAAATAAATCCCGGAAGCTACTGGAGAAAAGAGTTGAATTCTTCGCTTCCGCTGGGGATGACGAACGAAGATGATTGTGAGAATAGACCTGCAGGAGAGGATAACTCTGTTGGGGAATATACTGATGAGGAGATTACTCTGTGGGGAAGAGATGCTCTGCGAAGGATTCCACTGATAAATTCCGTTGGGAACGAATTACTGTTGCTGGTGATACTGAATCCTGTTGGGGATTGAATTCCTGTTTGTGAAAGGAAAGAACTCCGCTGGGGATGATCTTTCAGTTGCGACTTCACTGGGGATAACCTTTTAGGCTCTAATGGGGATAATCCTTTGAGCTTTGCTGGGGACAATCTTCCTTTGAACTCGGCTGGGGATATTTATTTTTATACTCCGCCGGGGACAAACTTCCGGAGTCTACTGGGGATGATTCTTCAACTCCATTGGGGAAGCTTTTTCAGACTGCGCTGGGAAAATTTTAACTCCACTGGGGATATCTTGTATTCTGTCGGGGAATATTCTTATACTCCGCTGGGGAATATTAAGACTGTCGGGGATATTAAGCCTTTTCAGTGTTGATGGTAGATAAACTCTGCTTGGGGAGAATATTACCGACTCATTCACAGTTGCAAGCCTCAGCTGGGGAGAGCTATCTTTACTATCTTACTCTACGGGGAGTGAATGTTACTGGGACGCGTGCTAAGGATATGACGATGGCTTGCATCGATACTTTTTTGCCCCTACTTCTGCGGGAGAAGGTGCCTGCGGAGGCCCTGTGGATCGAGTATTATCCCCACATATGAGGTGCTTGGTATCTTTCGGTCAAAATGACAAGTCTTCTTCAGGCAGGCCAATGACGAGATGACGAAACATAGTTGTACGCTTTGATCCCTAATTTTTGCCTGGACCGCCCTTTTGGGTTTTCAGTCCACCGGGATACCCTTTTTTTCCCAAGCCGCCTTTTCAAGTTTTTGACTTGCCGGGTGTATAATTTTTCATTCTCATCCCTAATTTTTGCCCGAACCCTTTTGGTTCGTCGGGAAGCCCTTATTTTTGCCTAGGCCAGTCAACCTAGCGGGTCTTTATTCATGCGCGGTATTTTCTGACTATGTCCATGCTCTCAGGATGTAGGGAGGTGTCATTGTCGGTAGTGTTGTGTTGCCATACTACCAGAAGATCTTCGTTTGATCATGCAAGATTCGTTGTTGTAATTCATGTATAATGCCCCAATTGATTCAGATGGAGATTTGCCCCTGGCTATTTGGCATTTTTGAGAGATTCCTTGAATCTTGACTTGACTGTCCCAGATGATGGATAATGATCATGTCGTGCCCCTTGTTTGGAAGTGTTTTTCCACTTGAGGTGATCCTTTTTATTGAGAAGTTTTTTTTGTTCACTAGATATTCATCGTGCGAATTTCTCTGTTGTTTGGACAAATAGTCATATGCAAACAATGTTATTTTAAGAATGCAAAGCTTATTTCTGTCTTGAAATTTTTGAAAATGCATTTTTTAGTAAAACAAGTTTTTGTAAAATGTGATGTCCACTCAAGATTTACAGCAAGTCCTACAGGAGTCAGGATACCTTTTGTAACAGTATGCTTTCGAACTAACCCATGCTTCAGCTAGGACTTTTAAGGGTTATAATGTGGCCTGGTTCATGGTTCAAGAAACAAAGGATAAAGGCTCAAAATTTAATTGTACCCACCCGCTCTTCATGATGTTCTTCGATCCTAAACTCAGCTAATCATGCATTAGATCCCGTTTGAGTCTTTGCTCTGATATTCTAGTGATGGTTCGGATACTGACAATTTATTTTGAACAGACAATCATTTTTGTTGAGAGTTTGTAGGATCTCTTTCTTTTGATTTTTATTATCCCTGTCTTTTGCCTGAACTGTTTCTTTTTGTGATTACAGTCAGCGGGATGCCCCAGTTTTGTAAGTCTCCTTCATAGGTTTTGACTTAATGGGCTTTTATTTTTTAGAGATAATGACTGCCTTTCCTGACGATTATAGGGAACCATCACCGTCTTTTAGTTTGGGAGAACGTCTTTGATGCCATTCATTGTGCACCTGAATTAACTGAGAAAACTACCCTTCCCCAGGTTGTGATTAAGGGTTTTAATTTGTGTGAAAAGAAAAACTCCAACTTCTTTGGCTCAAAGGGGTTGATTAGGGATTATCTTCCTTATAACTCCACTGTTTAGGATTTGAAACAATGTCTGTACCTCGTCAGCGGGGTCTGTTCAAAAGCATACTGTAGAGATTTTGATATCATTTTCGTCATCCTCCCTCTAAAGGCTTAGAATTTTTAATCGAGAGTTGATCATCACAAAAAATGAAAGCAATTTGAATATAGTGAAATACGAATGGATTGATTCAAAACAGACATCTGCAATGCAATGATAAAGTTATAAAGTTTGACATGAATAAATGTTCGAACAATCAAAAGAAAATTATAACTTGAAAATTCTAATGAACAAAAAGTCTTCTCGTCTCAGTACTTGTCACTTCAAATGGTGAACCTTAGGGGGATGGAAAAAGAATTCAATCTGACCGTCTTGTGTGAGTTCTAATGCTCCTTCATCAATTAGGTCTTGAATTTTGTAGTTCAACGCCCAACAGATGTTAGTATCATGCCCTGGGCTGTTGGAGTGATATGCACACCTTGCATCAGGATTGTACCTTGGGGAGGCTATGTTGGGATTCTTAGGAGGGTCCCTTAACGTCACCAGATTCAATCTCAACAGGTGTTGTAAAGCCTGAGACAGCGACATGTTGAGCTTGGTAAATTGCCTCTTGGGCATATTTGGCTTACTCTGATCAACATGTTGTTTATGGCAAGGTTGTTGTTGGACCCGTGAGGTAGTAGCCACTTGGAGAGGTTTATTCTTCATCAAACCAAACCTTTGACTTCTCGGAAGTTGATTAATGACTTGGTCCCCAGCCTTGACTGTTTTCTTCATGTTGTTGTATCTGTCTTGATGAAGCTGGTTGATAATGGTTCTCAGCTCTTCTTGTTCCCGAGCTAAGCCTTGGATAAGAGCCATCTGCCCCAGCATTTGGGTTCTCATTGCATCTACCTCAGCTTGCAATTGTTCCAGCCGTTCGTCCGTCTTGTCTTCAGGACTTTTCTTGACCAAGTTCCCAACTAGGAGTGTTTTCAACTCTTCCTGCCCCTTGGATAGGTTTAGGAAGATTTCCCTAAACTGAGTCTCTTGAGTATGAAGATCTTGGTTGTCTTGTTGGGGAGCCATTGCTGAAATAAACAGCGAGAACATGAGAGACCTGTTATGCAATGATATGTATGATATATGTATGCAATGTTTTCAATGATCTCGCGGGGTAAACAAGAAACTGTTAGAATTTGTTTGAAGAAATTTCGTGTCGTTAAGAGTCCTTCTTCAAGAGTCAAGCTCACCATATTGAGTGGGTCATAGCCCCTGACTCAAGTCATCGTGTTTTGGTTTATAAATGAAATTGGCTAGAGGAAAATAAATCCTCTTTGCCCCTTGCTTGACGTCTGATTTACCATAACCTGCATCACAGACCCTTGAGATCCTTGAAATGGTTAAGGAAATGTTAAGGCATGATGTTATGATGTGTATGTTATACGTTTAAGCAAAAGTGTGAGGTGTTGTAAGTAAACCCTGCAATAAATCCAAATTATTATATAAGGACTGTAAACAAAACCTGCAAGGAACTCATGTTGTCAGATAACAAGAATGTGCAAGTAGTTCAAGTTTTGAAGGCACACAAGTCACACAATAGCCCTTAAATTTCAGGCTGGCATGGAGTTTAGGTATTACCCTCTTTCAGTTTAGTTGGTTCAAACCTGTCCTAAAAATAGTAACCGGGTTCTAGAGGATCTCAATATCACTGACTACCCTCGATCGGTCATAATTCTAGTTTAGCAACCTTTTCTTGCGGCGGAATCATCGCGAGAGTTTAGTCTCAATGAGCGTAGCATACTGCTACTGTTCTATGGCCAAGTTGGTCAATTTAAAGGTTCTAAGGTCAGTTGGTGCTTAATGACCCCTTAGAAGACCCATATTCTCCTCGTTGCGCCACAAGGGATATCAGTACATACTAAAGTGCCACACCAACGTAGCTGCTGCTTCAACCGTATCGGTCTACGCCGTACAGTTCCCTCACAGTTTATTGCTACTTACCTAAAGGGTATCCCCCAGATCCAGGTTAGGATTTATAGTAACTCTGATTCAAACGCACAAAGATAAAGCATGCAAATCAAGCAATTGAAAACATTATGAACTAATCCTAAGGTACACCCCACTTATAAGCGTCCCCAGCAGAGTCGCCAGTTCTGTGATACGGTGGGAAAGAACTGACTGTTTTTTGGAATGCTGGTTTACGTTTTGCGTTTGTTTTCGCAAAATGTCGCGGTAAGCAAGAGTCGCCACCGACTTTTATTTTATCCAACAAGGAAAGGAAAAAAGCACAGAAAAATTCCTTTTTCGTGATATTTCTCGGGTTCGGGGGGTAGATTATAGAAAGGGAAGGTGTTAGCACCCTTTCTATCCGTGGTTATCCACGGGCTCTTAGGCACTTGCTCATATTGTTTTCAAAATTGTTTTCTTTGTGCTTGTGGGTTTGAAAAAGCTTTTGTTTGAAACTTCGATTTAACTCTTGCTTCTGTCCTCAAGAGTGTAATGAAGTGTTTTTTGAAAACTTTGTTCGAAAAGTGTAAGTGTGAAAAGTTTTTGTTTTTTGAAAGAGCAAGTATCTAAGAACCATCTACCTACTCGAAAAAAGGAATCGTTATATGCTATCTACCTTTAGACAATGCCATCCCACTATTGATGAGTAGGTAGCACCGTCGTTGGAGTTTAAGGGTCAATTCGAATGAGGGACGTGTGGTCACTAAAGCAATGTTATGACGCCTTAGCGGTAACCCTAATGTCTTAGATCATTTGTTTTGAGGCAACAATATCTGAGGCAACCGTTTCGAGGCGACTATGATCTTTTAGACAAGAGGGCGACCTCTAAAGTGACCTATACTCAATGACTGCGTACGAAGGCAACCAAGTGGGGAGTACCCTAAGAGTGCGCATGTGCGAGTGTGTCGTTTTCAGTTAATTTTTATCTTTGTACCTGTTAATCGTGATCTAATTTGATTTTAGGTTAAAACATTCAATCTTGTCATGCATCCCTATTATCAAACATCTAACAGTTATATTTTGTGGAAAATAAATTGCGGAAATTAAATTACAAGGCGTCGGGTATTTACATCGCCAAAGACAAACCCTTTGTAAAAATAAATAAAGCGATAAAAAATAAATAAAGGTCCTATTAACTATTACAAACCGGGAACAAATACATTATGATATAAAAGAAAATAAATCGCGTGTGAGAAATTAAATCGAGCGCAAATAGGGTTTTGACCCTTTTTGTTAAAGAAAAGATTTTTTGTTGTTTTTTATTTTAAGAAAAAAATAAATCTAAATTAATTACTAAATTAAATAAATTAATTAATAAAAATAAATATTTTGGGTTTTTGTTATTTTAAGAAAGAAAAATAAAATAATCAATGTTAGTAAAAACCTAATTAAGTCTAAGTTAATTTTAATTATTTACAAAAATGTGAAAGTTATTCTAATTAAGATTCTAAATTAATTTAATTAGTGTTTATTAATAAAAATTAAAATTAAAATTTGATTAAATAAAGAAAATGTTTTGTGGTTTTAATTATAAAGAAAAGAATTTTAATTGGTTAGTATGTGAAAATAAAAATAATAAAACAAATAATTAAAATAAACAAATAAATAATAGAAAGAGAGAAAGGGTATGGGCCTGAAAAAGGGTATTTGAGAAGCAATCCTGAGGCCCAAACGAGCTGGCCCTTTGCTGACTTTGTGAGGTCCAGTGGGCATGTGCTGACTTGGACTATGGTGGACGTTCCCCTTGGACCACCAGATCTGGCCAATGGCCATCTGGCTGTTGGATGTAGGAGGGCACATGGTATGCTGTAGCAAGGCAAATACACCAAATCACTTGAAAAACAAAATTATGAATGAAAATGGGGGACCTGGGATTCGAACCCAGGTCCTAATGGTGTTTGGAGCGTTTGCTTTGCCACTAGGCCACTTGGTTTTGTTTGTTAATATACTACAAAGATAATATAATAAAATAAAACAAAGATTTATTGGTCAGAACAAAAATATGCGCGCGTGGTTTTGAATTGGCCATTGATGGTGTGACACGTCTTCGTCTTCTACCTCACGTTCGTGGCTAAAACCCTGTAAAACCTATAGCCACGGACACAGACCGTCACTACAAATCATGCATACTCCAAAATCTATTGTGAGCCTTGGAAATGAATTCTAAGGGCATGGTTGTGCTCGTCTCATCATCCCGGTCACAACCATACCCTTCTTGATGACCAATTACCCCTGAAACAGAAACGCCCAAAAATATCCACTAAAACCTAGCTATGGCATTTTTGCAGTATATGTCAGATAAATAAAATTAAATTATGCCAAAAGCTTGGAAATGTTATGAGGATTTCAAATATACCAATAATTTACTCAAATGATGCAAGAGTGATGATTTACGAATTCAAGAAAGAATCGGATTATCGTGGTACTTACAGCTCGTTGTGGTGTCTGAGAATGATTGCTTTTGATCTAGGAAGGTTGAGTGTACGTCTAGGAAACGATTGAGACTGGTCTAAGCTTCTGAAATTGCCTCTAGCTATGGATTCGATTCCACACTTTTTAGTGAATTTTTCAACTTTTGTATTGCCTATTCTTGCAGCCTCCAACCTTTATTTTCGTGCCTTTTCCTTCCTTATGTAATGTATATTGCATTAGGGTAAGAAACTTGGTACAAATCTCTCCATATCAATGCTCATGAATTGGATTTGATTCCACCATTACAACCTTCCAAATTTGGCCTAAATCATATCTTCTTGTAACCAATGCACTTGATGCGAATTTGATTCACATAATAGTTGTATTCAAAGCCTAAAGCAACCAAAAAATCATGAGTTATAAATACTTTTGATTTCATATGATTTTATTTGATTTAAAGTGAATAAATTCAATTAAAAATCAAATTAAATAATAAAAATAAGATATGGGCTCATGGATGAAGCTAGGACACGTGGGAAATGATGCAAGCCCAAATCAAGTGTAAAAGAATGGGCCCATTTGACAAAATTTGATGTTTTGAGGATAGTTGACTTTTGGCAATTTTGCAAAAAATGTCCAACTTCAACAATGCATAACTTCTTCAATTTTGAACTTTTGGAAGTGTTCTTGGACTTTTTAGAAAGCTTGAGATGTCCTATAACCAACCCTTTTGGTCTCATCTCATTTTGATGTTCCACGCTCAAGTTATAAGCTTTGGCAAAAAAGGTATTTTTGTTGACTTTCAAAAATGACCTATAATGTCCAAATTTATAACTTCTTATGAGTGCATTTTCTGATCTTGGGGTATGAAGATGGATTGTATGGAATTGCATCCTATTCAAAATTAGATTTGTATGGGTCATTTCTCATAAATTATGAGAAAGTTATGCTTGGTCAAAGTTGAGTTGACTTTTCCTACAAAACCCTAATTTAGCAACTTTTGAGTCTTGATGAATTTTGAGAAATCTTTGATGAACCATGATCAACCCTTGATCAAATGATGATATATCCTTCAAAATTATAATTTTGACAAAACATCTTGAAGTTTGACTGTTCATAGGTCACATTTGACTTTTGCCCTAGCACAGTCGATTTTTGGACCCTTTGAGCAATTGACTGAGCAAACTTCCTCTGCAAGGCTTGAAACTTGACATGGATGACCTTGAGAACATATTAGGACATTGGGGAGCACTTGAGGTCATTTGGATTCAAAGATCTTGATGCAACACAAAACCCTAATTTGGGGTTGACTGCCTTAGGAGATAGCTTGACTGTCCAACTCTTGAGCAATCTTGAGCCACTTGGAGATTTTCCTTGCAATGTTTTGAGAAATATGAGAGGGAAAATTTTGGGGTACAATAATGCCATTTAGAGAGGTGATAGAATCTGGTTGGAGATGGGCTTAAAGATGCCATCAATGAATGTTTGCTGAATTGTAAGTTGTAGGTCAGAAGAATAAGTGTCAGAATGGTATCCGCGTCTGGAACGTATCTAAGCTATATCTGGATACTTGAAATCTGAATGAGAGATAGAATAGCATCTGTGTATGGAGTGTATATGTACTATATCAATAGTGTGAAATCTGAATATGAATAAGTATCAGAATGGCATTTGTATCTGGAGCGTATTTGAACTGGTACTTGAAGTTGAGATCTGAATGAGTAATAGAATAACATCCACGTCTGGAGCGTATCTAAACCGTATCTGAACTTGAAACCTGAATAAGGGCCAGAATGGCATCCGTGTCTGGAGCGTATCTGAACTTGAAATTTGAATTAGTGATAGAATAGCAACCGTGTTTGGAGCGTATCCGTACTGCATCTGAAAGATGAATCTGAATGAGTAACAGAATGACTTCCGTGTCTGGAGTGTATCTGAACTGTATCATGAAAGCTGAATCTGAATGAGTAACATAATGACTTCCGTGTCTAGAGTGTATTTGAACTATATCATGATTGCATATCGTTAAACGGTAGCTGTTAATCTTATCCTGAAAAGGGTAAAATGTTAGTTGAAAACACAAAGTTATGTTGTATGAAATGTATGATGCAATATATGTGCTTTATCAAATGTTTATGATATATGGATGTAGTGTATGCGCATGTAAGAAGATTTGTTGTATTGTTGAGGAAAATAAATCCTTGGTTGCTGCCGGGGAAAATAAATCCTTGACTGCTTAGAATAAGAAATCCTTGGCGACTGATGGGGATATAGGGATCCTTCATGTCTTGAAGTTGGAGTATTGACAAAAAATTATGTTGTGAGCAATGCCATACTGCTTGAGTAATCTGCTCGGGGAATCCAGAGAATTTTGATGACTTCTACTGGGGGTTACACAATGGGAATCCTTGTTCCGCTGGGGAATAAAGAAAACTCTGATGACCTCTGCGGGGAATTAACAAAGAGAATCTTCATTTTGTTGGGGGAGTAATGAAAACTCTGTGGGGAAGGACCCTTACTGTTGGGGAGTAGGTCCAGGAGTTTGGGTTGTCTTCCACTCTACTGGGGAATTATCCTAGGTTGGGGTGGGACAAAAGTTAACTGTTATCTGGTTAAATTTCAGACTTCAAGATAACTTGTTGGGGAGTTTAGAGAAACTGGATGCTTTCCGCTGGGGATTGATAGTTAGAAGTTTTGGCTCCGCTGGGGATTGGGAGTTTGAAGTTTTAACTCTGATGGGGATTAAGGGTTTGAAATTTTATCTCCGCTGAGGATCAAGATGATGTACTATAGGGATTGCTCATGGAATAGCCTAAAGACGTTTTCCTATCCTTCCAGTCTGTCAGTAATTGTTCTCCTCCATCCTGTTTATTTGTAAACAGTAATTATGTTCAAATGCATATGTTCATCAATGAATCATTGGACGTTTTTGCAAATAAAAACACAAATGTAAAGAAAAAGGCAAATAGTTTTCTGTACTTCGAAAGAGGTATCTTTGTATTTACTTTGAATAAGTGTTTTGTACAAAGGAGACAGACATCCTAGTAAGAGGATGGTGTCATAAAAGTAAGAAAATTTATACAAAGAAAGATAGCTATGTGTGAAAAAATCCCATGGGGTTCCCATTCTGCTATAGCCTTCGTATCTCTGAATATCTTGTCCATCCTTTGCTTCGTCTGAAGATGATTGAATTGATCAGAGACTCAGAATATGTTTGTGAAGAGATTGTCCTTAAAGTGATCCGACGAGACATAGTCATACGCTTTAATTAACTAACTTTTGCCTGGACCGCCCTTTCGGGTTTTCAGTCCACCGGGAAACCCTTTTTTGCCCAAGTCGCCCTTTCGGGTTTTCGGCTTGCCGGGTGTACAGATTTTTTTATTTTATCCCTAATTTTTGCCTGAACCTTTTTGGTTCGTCGGGATGCCCTTGTTTTGCCCAGGTGTGTCAACCTAGCGGGTCTCTTATGCGTAGTATCTTTTGACTATGTCTGTGTTCGCAGGGTGCGGAAGGTCGTCACCGTCCATGGTGGTTAAGATCATTTCCCCACCAGAAAATATGTTCTTGATTACAAATGGCCCTTCATAGGTAGGAGTCTATTTGCCCCTGGGATCACTTTGCGGTAAGATGATGCGCTTGATCACTAGATCTCCAACTTGATATATCTGGCGTCTGACTTTCTTGTTAAAAGCCTTGATCATATGTTTTTGATACGTCTGACCGTGGCAAACAACAATAAGTCTTTTTTCATCAATTAAGTTCAATTGATCAACTCGGGTCTGGATCTAATCGTCTTCACTCAAACCTGCACCCTTCATGATTCTCAAAGAGGGAATCTGAACCTCAATAGGTAAAACAGCCTCCATGCCATAAACCAAAGAATAGGGTGTTGCCTCAGTTGATGTGCGAGCCATGGCACGATACCCTTGGAGAGCAAACGGTAGCATCTCATGCAAGTCCTTGTAGGTGACCGTCATATTTTGTATGATCTTTTTGATATTTTTGTTAGCAGCTTCGACTGCACCATTCATCTTTGGCCGATAGGGGGATGAGTTGTGATGTTGAATCTTGAACTGCTCGCACAAGGCAGTGATCATAATATTGTTAAGGTTTTTACTATTGTCAGTGATGATCCTTTCGGGGATACTGTATCGGTAAATAAGGTTCTGCTTGATGAAGCGGGCAACAACATTCTTAGTAACGGATGCGAAGGAAGCTACTTCGACCCACTTGGTGAAATAGTCAATGGCCACCAGAATGAAGCGGTGTCCATTGGATGTTGTAGGCTTGATCTCCCCACATGTCGATTCCCCACATAGCGAAGGGCCAAGGAGCTGTTAAGACATTTAGAGGAACTGGAGGCACGTGCACCTTGTCTGCATAGATTTGACATTTGTGACAGGTGCGGGAGTGTTGATAGCAGTCAGCTTCCATGGTAGACCAGTAATAGCCTTCCCGTAGAATCTTCTTTGCCATCGTATTCCCGCTAGAGTGAGTTCCAAAGGTACCTTCATGAAATTTAGCCATAATCCTTTCAGCCTCAATCTTGTCCACACAACAGAGCAAAATAGAATCATGATTACGCTTGTATAGGATGCCATTACTTAGGAAGAACTTAGCTGAGAATCTCCTTAAGAACTTTTTGTCATTGACTGAAGCTCCTTCTGGATATCCTTGAGCCTCGAGATACCTTTTGACTTCATGAAACCACGGCTGGTCCACTACTTCTTCGGTATTAATCTCATGACAATGTGCTGGTTCATCCATCTGTTCAATGGTGATTTGAGGAGCCTCATTATCCCAATCAAGTTTAAACATAGATGACATTGTAGCTAGAGCATCTGCTAGCTGATTTTCTTCTCGCGGAAAGTGCTCGAAGGTAATCTGCTCGAAATGTGGTAACAATGGCAAAACATGTTCTTTGTAAGGGATGAGGTTTGGATGTTTAGTGTCCCACTATCCTTTGATCTGACTGACGACCAAAGCTGAGTCCCTAAACACATCTAAGGATTTGATTCCCAAGTCTATGGCAGCCTTGAGTCCAAAGATGCATGCTTCATACTCTGCCATGTTGTTCGTACAGTTGAAGCAAAGTCTGGCCGTGAAAGGAGTATGGCATCCTACCGGAGATATGAGCACAGCGCCAATACCGTTACCAAGTTCATTGGATGCCCCATCAAAGTACAGGGTCTATCGGGATCCTTGTTCAGGTCCGTTATATGGTCTGATCTCTTTGCAGTTATGCAATGTCATGATGTCTTCGTCAGGGAAGTCGAACTTCATGGATTGGTAATCTTCTACAGCTTGATGAGCCAGATGATCAGCCAACACACTTCCCTTTATAGCTTTTTGGGTCGTGTATTATATGTCGTATTCTGTTAGGATCATCTGCCATCTAGCTATCCTCCCAGACAGAGCAGGCATTTCAAATATGTACTTTATTGGATCCATCTTAGATATCAGCAAAGTGGTATGAGTCAACATGTACTGTCTTAGCCAGCGAGCAACCCATACCAACGCGCAGCAAGTTTTTTCGAGCAGTGAAAATCTGGTTTCACAGTCGGTAAACTTTTTGCTTAGGTAATAAATGGCGTGCTCTTTTCGGCCATACTCGTCATGCTGCCCCAGTACGCACCCCATTGAATTTTCTAAGACGGTCAGATACATGACTAGCGGTCTTCCCTCGACTGGTGGCATCAAGACAGGAGGCTCTAGCAAATACTCCTTGATTTTATCGAAAGCAACTTGACATTCATCGTTCCATTTGACTGCTTGATCTTTCTTCAACAACTTGAAGATTGGTTCACAAGTAGACGTTAGGTGAGAAATGAACCTAGAAATATAGTTTAGGCGTCCCAAAAAACCTCTGACTTCCTTCTCAGTGCGAGGAGCAGGCATTTCTTGTATAGCTTTGACTTTGGCAAGATCAACCTCGATACCTTTGTTGCTGACAATGAAACCTAAGAGTTTACTGGACCAGACTCTGAATGTGCAGTTGTTTGGATTCAACCGGAGCTTGTACTCCTTCAGCCTGTCAAACAGCTTTTGCAAGTGATCAAGGTGTTCTTCTTCAGTTTGTGATCGGGCTATCATGTCATCTACGTAGACCTCTATCTCATGATGTATCATATCATGAAACAAAGCTACCATGGCGCGTTGATAGGTTGCCCCGGAATTCTTCAGTCCGAATGGCATCACTTTGTAGCAGAACGTACCCCACTGTGTGACAAATGTAGTTTTCTCCATGTCCTCGGGTGCCATTTAGATCTGGTTATAGCCTGAGAATCCGTCCATGAAAGAAAATACTTTGTGCTGGGTTGTATTGTCGACCAGGATGTCGATGTGTGGAAGTGGAAAATCATCGTTAGGGATGGCCCTGTTTAAATCTCTATAATCCACGCACATTCTCACTTTGCCGTCCTTTTTAGGCACGGGAACAATGTTGGCCACCCATTGAGGATAGGAAGCAACAGCCAGAAATCCAGCATTGAACTGCTTCATAACTTTTACTTTGATCTTCTCTGACATGTGAGGTCTCATACGGCGGATTTTCTGTTTCACTGGTGGACAATCTTCTCTCGTGGGTAGACGGTGTACCACGATGTCTGTATCGAGTTCCGGCATGTCTTCGTATGACCAGGCAAAGATCTTAACATAATCATGCAATAGCTGAATTAGGCGCTCCTTGACACTCGGCTCTAGATTGGCACCTATTTTGATTTCCTTTTTATCATCCTCAGTTCCCAAGTTGATTGTATCCAACTGTTCTTCATGAGGCTGAATTGCTCTTTCCTCTTGTTGTAATAGTCTGGCCAATTCCCTTGGCACCTCACAGTCTTTCTCACCTTCGTATTCAGCTTGGTAGATCAGATCTTCAGAGTCACTGAAGGTTATAGCAGGATCGTTACCCATGGGATCCAGAATGGAAGGGTACCTGCATTTGTGAGTGTGGGTGTGTGTAAGGGTATAGCCATCTTAAAACAATAAAATGTAAAAGAAAGACAATGAGCAAAAAAGTTTTATATATGAAAAAGCGTCCATGATTCATTGAATGACATATGAAAATGAAATAAAAACCCTTACAAATGGACCGATTTGCCTCGGGTAAGACACATGATTTTTAAAGTACGAATTGTTTGTGAATTATTACATTCCAACAGAAATGTAAAAGATAAATTATTGCGGTATGAAAGTTATCGGGATGAAGTCTTTGGCTTCCCAGTTGCAAAGTCCTCCGATGACAGTAGGAAATATCCAATCTTCAAGGCTGCCCTCCTCTTCATTATCTTCTATTGCATTGACGCTTCGGTTGCTAATCTTTATCGGTGGCCCCCCAGCACGGGCACGGCGCACAGCCTTCTGACCAGTCGAAGTAAACCTCAAGCCAAACTTGTCTGATTTGTAAGGAATGTCTGGAAGCTGACCCCAGATTGTGCATCCCCTTTCTTCCACTACTGCTCTTGCATCCTTGAGAGATGACATCCGAGGTGGAGGTCTTGTGATCTTTGGAATCGAAGATACCGCCTTGGTTGCCGCTACTTCTGGAGAGACTTCTTCAAAATGTTGGAAAGGGGTCTCTATGAATTCGCCGTCCAATTCTACATACCGGAAGGAATTCAGATGACTAATCATATACTCCTCCTCCCCATGGACAGTTATGATCTTCCCTTGGACAGGGTACTTTAGCATCTTATGCAAGGTGGAGGTGACAACTCCGGCATTGTGGATCCAGGGGCGTCCCAACAGACAGGAATAAGAAGGACGGATGTCCATCACATAGAAGGTCAAGTTGAACACCTGAGTTCCCACCTTGATTGGGATGTCCACCTCTCCATGTACCATCCTATTCGACCCATCAAAAGCTCTGACCACTATATTATTGGGTTTTAGAGTCAGCCCCTTGCAATCCAACCTATCAAGGGCTTTCTTCGGCAAGACATTTAAAGATGACCCAGTATCAACCAAGACATGAGCTAGGGTTTTTCCTCTGCACTCCACTGAGACATGTAATGCATCGTTGTTTTTCCTCCCTCGGGGTGTTAAGTCAGCATCGGAGAAACCCATACCATTGTCAACTGTCAAGCTGGCCACACAGTCCTCGAACTGGTCAGCAGACGTATCTTGCGGCACATGAGCTGTCTTCAGAAATTTTACCAGAGCCTTGGCATGTGCTTCAGAGCAAAGCAGCAGGGCTAGCATAGATATCTTGGAAGGGGTCTGCCTTAATTGTTCAACCACATCATAATCACTTTTCTTAATGATCCTCAGGATTTCTTCCATCTCCTTCTTGGATGTTTCAGGAATAACTAGTGATTGAGCCTTCGTCAGGACAGGCTCCTCTTGAACATTCTTTCCTTTATTCTCAGCAGTGGAAACAGGGATAGGAATTGTATTGTCTTTGTCGGCAGGTACACTTGTAGGTACAATCACTGGTACAGAGGTAATCTTCGGAGCGGCCGCGGGTCCAAAGACTATTGCTGGAGGAGAAATCTCTGGAGAAAAGATTCTTCTACTACGGGTAACCTTGCTTGTTTCGGAAATGTTACTGATGTCGGAATTATCCTCTTCGGAGCTTTCTTCTTCAGCAGTCAGTGCATCCTGTTTAATACCATGGTAGTAGATTTCTCCACCATAATTCCATGGTACTGATTTATCTGATTTGTATGGGGCAGGCCCGGGCATTGTAATATTAAGCGGAGCAGTCTTCGGAACAGGTGTAATCCTAACGAGTATTTTAAGGGCCCTGGAAGGATTGGCGTAGATGGTTATTATTGAAACTTCTTTCACTGGAACAGGTGAAACAGGAGCTTTCTCAAACAAAATTTCTTGGTTATCAATCAATTATTGGATTCCTTTCTTCAACAGAGGGAAGTCAAATGATGAGGACAGGCAAACATGGCAGTCTTTGTCACAACTTGGGAAGATGCCAGCCTTTAACAGATTCAACTTGATGGTTAGGAGCGGAGTTAACAGTTCATCCACGGTAGCAACAAACAAATCTTCTTCAATAGCGTTGGCATTGTGACCATGCCTCGGCATTGGAGCGGAAATAACATTTGGTTTCTCAGGTGCTTCAAACTCAACTTCCTTCGCGTCGATCAGATCTTGAATCTTATTCTTCAGAGCCCAACAATTGTTGGTGTCGTGCCCTGGACTTTCAGAATGGTACGCGCATCTGGCGTTGGGATGGTAGTATAGAGAAGCAGTATTAGGATTTTTTGGGGCCTCTTTTAGAGTGGCCAGATTCAACTTTAAGAGATGTGGTAGGACTTGAGCTGGAGTCATGTTAATCTTGGTAAACTACCGTACTGGCCTTTCTACTCTTTGTTGATTATTTCTCGGTTGATCTGATGCAGGCTTCGGAATCATAACGGCCCCCACTATTGGTCGGCGCTTGGTTCTTCCCTAATTTCTCTGTGAGTAGACAGCAGATACTTCCTTTCTTCCCGTGAATGGCTTTTTTTACAGCTGTTGAGGCAGACGCGTCCTTCTGAATTTTCCCATTTCTTATACCAGCCTCCACTCTTTCGCCAGTTAGAATTAATTTGGTGAACCCTGCAGAGGAGCTTCCAATCAGATGATTAAAGAAAGGACCTGGCAAAGTTCCCAAGAACATGTCCACTAGCTCCCTCTCAGATAAAGGTGGTTGCACCCTTCCGGCTAGATCCCTCCACTTTTGGGTGTAGTCTTTAAAGCCCTCATTGGAAGCCATGGCCATACTCTGTAGCTGAGTACGGGTTGGCGCCAAGTCGGCGTTGTATTGATACTGTTTATAGAAGGCTGTTGCCAAGTCTTCCCAATTATGAACATCAGCCCTCTCCAACTGGTAGAACCAATCAAGTTGCGTTCTTGATAAACTGTCCTGGAAAAAATGGACCCATAGGTCTTTGTCAGCAGAGTGTGGTTGAATCTTCCTGACATAGGATCTGAGGTGCATTTTGGGACAAGACACCCCATCATACTTGGAAAACAGTGGCACTTTAAATTTTGGAGGGATTACAATTCCTGATACCAGCCCTAATTCCTCAAAATCCAGCCCCGACACTCTCTGTATCTCCATAGCAGTTAGGCGCTCTTGCAGGTGTTTGTATTTGTCATTGACCGGAGGGTATTGTTGTTCATAGTAGTCCTCTTCTTCCTCTTCTTCTGCTTCAGAATCTGATGGCACTGCCATTCCTTTTCCTTTTCCTTCCCCTTCTTCAGATGTTGTTGGGAATTCTAAGGTCCGTCTGGCTTGTCCCTGAAACCTTCTGCCCATGATAACCACACCAGTTGGCTTCTTCTTCTTTTTCTCTTTTTCTTTTTCTAGCAAAGTTTTCAGCTCCTCCTGCCCCTTGGCTAAGGTCATGAGCAACTGTTGATATTGTGAATTCTTAGCTTGTAAGTCTTTGACCGTTTGTTCAATATCCATCTTGGTGAAATAAACAGCAGAGAGATGAGGAAACTTGGTGTGAAGACCTGTTTATGCTTATGATGAATGATATGTATTCATGCAATGCTTTCAAGGATTCAGAAATTCAAATTTGGTTTAAACAAAAAAGAAACACACATCATATTAATAAGACAGAATTGTGAGTACATAAATGCCCCTTAGGCAAAATAATACAAAACTCTAAGGTAAAAAGACGTTACGCGTCCTCTTTGGTGCAATGTAGGTGTTGAGAGTCTGCTCTTCATGAAGTAGCCGAGTGAGTTCCAAAACCTTCTTCTCGCTTGCATAGAATTGGGCTTAGAAAGTATTGCGCTCTCCCTTGAGCTGTATCCAACTCCTTTGTAGGTCTTCGAGTGATGTCGACATATCAAGATGTAGGATGGTGTATGGAACCTCTCCTTCCTTAACAGGCTCTATAATCACCGGGAGAATGGAGGGATAAGGCATCATAAGACTTTGGGCGCGGGTTCGTACCCACTTGAGGTAAGGCTCAAGAGGGATGGAATTCTTGTGTCCCAAGGTCTTGCTATCCACCTTGTTGGGCATTCTCCAATCTCGGATGAATCTCTGACGGAGTCCTTGGTCGTCGTTATCGTAGTCGAAAACCAAACCTTGAATCAGCATGTCATGTGGGACATCCCTTTGGGCATAACTAAATTGTCTTAGAGCCAAGCAAGGGTTGTAGGTGATGCCTCCCTTAATTCCAAGTAGAGGGACATTAGGAAATTCCCCACAGCGGTCAATGATGATAACATTATCTTTGGATCGAGAACACCAATGAATATCTAAATGGTTAAGTGTCATTAACCATTGTGACCACCTCAAAGCTTGCTCATTCTTCAAGACTGACTAGGGAAGATGACAAATAAACCATCTTGCCAGGAGAGGAGTGCAACACGTGAGAACACCTCTTTTCCTCATTGTACGAGTGTCAAAAGAGTGGAGGATATCCCCAAGCAATGTAGGTATCGGGTTACGAGACATGAAGATTTTGACAACGCTCACATCTATGAGTTGGTCAGGATTAGGGAACAAGATCATCCCATAGATGAGAAGAGCTACAATCTCCTCAAAAGCTTGCAAGTTTAGGGAATTCCAACAGCTTTGGGCCTTCTCAAACAGAAACTTTGCCAAGAAGCCTTTGACACCAATTCTAGTTTCCCAATGAGTTGTGACATCAGATGAGTGCAAGTGCAAGGCTTGAGCAATCTCTTCTGGCTTTGGATCTCTTTCCGTACCGTTGAATGGTAGTTGATTAAGAATAGGAATCCTCATAAGTTGATAGAATTCTTCCAAAGTGGGCACAAGTTGATAGTCAGGAAATGTGAAGCAATGATGCAAAGGGTCAAAGAATTGGAAGAGAACTTTCATCATATCCTCCTCTATGTTGGAAGTGACCAAGTTGAGTAGACGACCATGTCTCCCGGTGAATGGATAATTCTCAGGGATCCTTTAAGCTAGCTCCTTGAGTTGTGGAGGAATTCTTACAAGGTTGATCTGGATAGTTTTCCTGCGAAGTGAATCCATAACCTACAAAACAAGAACAAAGATGAATCTCCAAAATCCTTGAAATGGTTAGTGAATGCATATGATGTTCATGATGTCCATGATGTTATGCACAAGTATATATGTACAAGCAAATCACACAAGCTCCTAGTTTAGGCTTGCATGGAGTTTCATAGGTAAGTACCCTCTTGAAGTTTAGTTGGCTCAACCTGTCCTAAAAATAGTAACCGGGTTCTAAGGAGCTCAATATCACTGAATTGTTTCCTTGTTCATTATTTCAATTCAAGCCTCTTTACTGGAGACCGAAATATTCCAAGGAACCAAACCTCAATGAGTGTAGTATCGAGTATCTACCAACTTCTGACTGCACCAAAGCCGGTCATCTCACTACATCCTAAAAGGCCAAGTTGGTCAAGTAAAGGTTCTAGAAGTTCATTAGTGCTTCATGACATCACTCAGCGGCCCCGTATTCTCTTTGATTGACTCAAAGGCTACCGGTACCCACAAATATGTCAAACTAATATAGCTATTTCTTAGACCATGTCGATATATCTTGCACAGTTTCCACAACATATTGCTATTTACCTATAATGTTTCCCAAATCCGGGTAGAGGATTCGAACCCAAACAAAGAACCATAATTATAAAGCAAACAAGTCAAACAATTGTAAGCAAATAAAGGTGATCTAAACCCTAAGGTAACCCCAATTTTAGAATAGTCCCCATCAGAGTCTCCAGATCTGTGATGCGGTAGGAGAACTGACTTGAGGTTTTGTGTTTGTGTTTGCAAATGTTGCGGTTAGCAAGAGTCGCCACCGACTTTTCTTTTATCTAAAAGGAAAGGTAAAAAAGCACAGGAAAGACCTTTGAGATATTTTCTTGAGTTCGGGGGTAGATTATGAAAAGGGAAGGTGCTAGCACCCTTTTCATCCCTGGTTTTCCATGGGCTCTTAGTTACTTGTTTAGATCACTTGCTTTGCTTTGAAATTGTTGAAATGGTGCTTTGTGTGGTTTTGAAAGTATTTTGAAAAGAGGCCTTTGTTTAGGCAATCTTTGTAATGATTCTCGTCGTAAGAATATATACAAAGATGTTTGTCTTTTGAAAAATGTTTCAATATTTTGAAAGATGTTTTGAAATGTGTATGTTTTGTTTTTTGAAAATAGCAAGGATTATTTTGAAATTTATCAAGTAACTAGAAGCTATCTACCTACTCAAATGTCTTTCTTGTGCATTTTTATTCCTTTGACATTGTTGATTTACCATTGATTTGGTAAACAACCCTATCTTTGGATGTAAACGGGACGAGCGTGGGTCATCGTATGACCATGATAGCAATGTTTCCAAATATCTTAGCATGTTTGAGGGACCAAGATCATCTTTGTTTAGGTAAGCTTTTGATAGCGTCATCGAGGGACTATGATCTTTTGTTTTGTTCTGCCAAGATACTTCGCATGCGTAACATGGCCATTTTATTTTAGGAAACCAAGTGGGTGATACCCTAAGGGTGCTTGTGTGCAATGTGTATCATTTTTCATGCATTTTGATTTGTCTTGTATTAGGTCTTGTCTATTTGTTTGTTTTTGGTCTTGTCATGCAAACTCTAGTTTACTAAACATGGTATAAATGCGATAAATTGCGTAAATGTAAACTAAGCTATTACAACAATTATTATGGGAGGGGGATACAAGTTTTTGAGTGGGGATATTACACAAAATAAACCCTAAAAATACTATTACAACCCAATTAAATATTGTGCGTATTAAATAAATATACAAATATTTAAATATGTAATGCAATGTATTTATGCAAAAAATGTTTTTTATTTGTTTAATGTATGAAAAAAAACGATTTATTTAAGCCCTAAAAATAAGAGGAAAAATATTATTATTTTTGAAAGGGGTGAAACCCTAATTTTCAATTAAAATAAAATATGTGTTCTATATTATTATTTTGTCCATTTTTGTACAAGAATATAATAAATAATATTATGTATAAACATTAAAAATTAAAATATGTATAAATATTTTATGTGTATAAATAATATAATAAAAATGTATGGTATTTTTAAATATATTTACAAATTTTATTTAAGAAAATAAAGTATGTTATCCTAATAAACTATTTTTTATGCCAAAAAATAATGAAAAAATAAAATAAAAGTGTAAAAAATAAAGAAATTATTTTTCATGATTTTTATGATTCAGAAAAATAAATAAAAGCAATAAATATAAAAAATATGAGAAAATATGAGAAATATAACAAATAAAGTCAGGGGGTGCAAATAGTGGTCAGGGGGGTGTGAAAATCAAAAATAGAAGGCCAAAGGCCCAGACTTCATCCCTGTCCTCCAGCTTCTTCTTCTTTGCGCGCGTGTTATGGTTCAAACTACAACTCTCAGATGCTTGCATAAAAACAAAATCTCATAACATAAAAAATGTAGCATTTAATCTCACGATTCCAACCATATAAAATTTGTAACCTAACTCTAAAAGATCAAGGAGAATTTTAATGGCCCTAATTCGTGACCTAATTTTTTCATGAACTTCAAGCTTCAAATTCTCATGGCACAGTTAATATAAATGACAAGTATTCATATGTACAGGTTCACCATGTTAAGGACTACATTTTTGCTTCATAAATTGTGGCTTTAGGATACCTAAATACAGAGATAGAGTTTGAGAAAAATACCTCCTTCAGCTGGATTTGGATATGACAATGTGGAGACTTTGAGGGAGGCTTGAGGATCGTGTGAGCTTCCTTGAACTTCCTTCAAGCTGCAAGCTCCAAGTTTGAAAATGGCAATGGCTGAAACAGGGGTTACAGCAACAATGTAAAGGCTTGGATAGCTTTGATATGATGTGGATAAGATGTTTGAAGTGTTGAAATGCAAAACGCACGAGCCAAAAATGAGATGGCTATGATTTTGCAGAAACTGGATGTTTGGGCAGAAAAATGAAGTTTTGGAGTTTTGGAGTGTTTCAGATGTCAAGCATTCATGTTTTGCCTTGTAATGACTCGGTATATTTGTATAGAATGGATACAAAGTCCACTCTTAGTAGTTGTACAAGTTCTGACCTCTTTTGCAACTTTTCTTGCATTTGAAGAAAAGTGAAGTGACCAATGCAACCATGCTTGTACTGGCTGGCTTCCGAGCTTCAGAGAGTTGGTATACATTGCTTGTGGCCTGTAGAAATTGTTTGCACCAAAGGGACAGGTCCAAGGCTCAAGATGAACAAATTTGCAAAAGCTCACTTTATGAAAATGGCAATGTGAGCTTTATGCCTAAAATGGAATTACAACTTGTACAATGCTTCAAAAGTGAAAATAAAGCCTTTAACCTGAGTTTGAATTTAATTATGGAGTGTAGAATGAGTTTAGGACTTGTAATGCAAGGTACAAGCATCATGGATCTGATTTGCAACTTGATACTTTGTGAAAATGGCATGAACAAAAGTGATAAAATGCCAATTTCTCTTCTTCGATTCTTCCTAACCACAAATGATCTTAGAGAGTTCTTGAACATTTTAGGAAGCTTGCAATGTGCTCTATAATATATCTTTGAAATGCATTTTTAGATACCTCTTTGAACTAGGTGAAAAATGTCCATGAAGTTGTGTCAAAAATTTGCCTAAATTAGGGCAAAATTTCACTAAGTTATTTAGTTCATGGACTTATGTTTACAAATTCATAACTTGAGACCCAAGCATCTTTTGGGAGAAGTTTGTGAAAAAAAGTTGTAGATTTCATGGAGGAATACAACTTTCATGTTGGAAGTTTTCTTTGAATCAAATTGCATCATGGTGAAAAAGTGGTAAAAAGTTGGGAAAAATAAGAAAATTTCCATACTTAGAAAAATTCTAAGTTATGAAAATTTTCAAATTCAAAACCCTATTTTTCAAAATTGGTTTTCTTGGTGAAAAAGTTTCATATTTTGACATATCTTGATGAATTATGACCCTTGGCACTTGATTTTGACCAAAAAGTCAAAGTTTGACTTTTTAGTGTAAAGTTAACTTTTGATCAGTTGATTGCAAAATTCATCTGTCAATCCAATGAACTTTAGATCTTTTGAACTATGTAATTAGGTCAAGATGATGCCATTGAACCCTTGAAATCATGTTTGAACCCAATTGGTCATTGGCTAGGTTAAAAATCAGAAATTGCCCTTTCTCAATCAAAACCCTAATTTTGACCATTTTGCCCTTTTGATGATTTGATCAAATTTCTTGAGGAGTTGTGATCCAAACTTGATCAAATGGTACGTAGGAGTCTAGAATGTTGATGTGGATAAAAAATTATGAAGTTTGACTGTAAATTGGCCATGGTTGACTTTTCCCCCAATACAGTTGATTTTTAGGTCAACTGTCTAATTGATTGATCAAAAATGTGGTTCAAGGCTTGAAACTTATCATGAGCAATCTTAGGGGTCCAAGATGATGTATGAAAGTCACATGAAGCATTGGTGGTTCAAAAATCCTTGTGCAAACTCAAACCCTAATTTTAGGTTATAAGTGCAAGGTGATGTATCTTGAGCTAACCAAACCCTAATCTTGTCTTGAGTCCAAGAAGTCTTGTGAGAAAAATCTTGATAAATGAGAGGGAAAATTTTGGGATACAACACAATACTATAATGGTAACTGTTATTATAAGTTAACTCTATTAATGGAAGGTAAGTATCCCACGAACCTCCCTGCTCAAGAACACATGCTCTCAATGAATCTTCCAACGACTGAATAGTCCTCTCCGTCTAACCATCTGTTTGAGGGTGATACGCAGAACTCAACCTCAACTTAGAACCCAATGCCTCTTGAAAACTCTTCCAAAAATCTAAAGTAAACCTCGGATCTCTATCTGAAATAATACACAAAGGAATACCATGCAGTTTCACAATTACACTAGTGTAAATGTATGCCAACTTTTATACTGGAAAACTGATGTTAATAGGAATAAAATGAGCCGATTTCGTAAGCCTATCAACAATCACCCAAATTGAATCATGCCCTCTTGAAGTATTAGGTAACCCCGTCACAATGTCCATCAAAATGCTATCCCATTTCCATTCTGAAACTTCTAACGGTTGCATCAACCCTGCAGGCTTCTGATGTTCAACTTTTGACTTCTGACAAGTTAAACATGCATACACGAACCAAGCCACATCACTCTTCATTCAAGGCCACCAAAACAAATTATTCAAATCTTGATACATTTTTGTAGCTCCTGAATGAATACTCAACTTGCTTCTATGACTTTCCTCGATAATCACTTTCTTTATTTCCGCATCATTAGGAATACAAATTCGATTACAGAATATCAACACACCTTACGCATCTAACTTAAAATCTTTATTCTCGGACTGGTCGATCCCAACCATCGAGTCTACCAATTTCACATCTAACTTCTGAGCTTCTTTGATACTGTCCAGAAATTCATTGTAATTTTCAACATTCCCAACATAACACTTTGCGGTGTCACTTTGCAAACTAAGCTCATATCTCTGAACCTTTCAAATAATTCTAACTCTTTAACCATCATTTCCGACATATGTAAAGTGTTTTGACTTAACGCATCAATTATCATATTCGCCTTTCCTGAATGATAATTCAAACCGAAATCGTAATCCTTTAACAACTCCAACCATCTTCGTTGTATCATATTCAATTCTTTTTTATCAAATAAATACTTTAAACTTTTATGGTCGTTAAATACTTCAAATCTAGAACCATAAAGATAATGCCTCCAAATCTTCAACACAAAAACAACTACAACAAGCTCTAAATCATGCGTAGGATAGTTCTTTTCATGAGTCCTCAACCGCCTTGACGCATAAGAAAATACCTTTTCATTCTGCATAAGCATACCTCCTAAACTCGTCTTAGAAGCATCACAATATACCACAAAAGGTTCTCCTGAATTAGGTAATGTTAAAATCAGAGTTGACGTCAATCTCTTCTTTAATTCTGTAAAACTTTATTCACACTGAACATCCCACACATAAGCTCTACCTTTACAAGTCAACTTAGTCAACGGAAGTGCCAACTTAGAAAAACCTTCGATAAACCTTCTATAATAACCAGTTAATCCCAAAAATCTTCTAATCTCGGTAGCCGACTTTGTAGTTTCCCAATGCAACACAACATCTACTTTAGATGAATCTACAACAATGTCACTACCTAAGATAACATGACCAAGAAAACTAATCTGCTTCAACCAAAATTCACACTTAGACAGCTTTGCATACAACTTCTTCTCTTTCAAAACTTGCAATACTATTCTTAAGTGTTCTGCATGCTCTTCTTCCAATTTATAGTAAATCAAAATGTCATCAATTAACACCACTACAAATAGATCCAAATAAGTATGAAAGATACGGTTCATGTACTCCATGAATACTCCCAGCGCATTAGTAACACCGAAAGGCATCACTGAATACTCGTAATGTCCATAACGCATTCTAAAAGCCGTCTTCTGGATATCTTCGTCCTTCACTTTAATCTGTTGACAACCCGGCCTCAAATCAATCTTACTAAACACTCAAGCACCCACCAATTGATCCATCAAGTCACGTATTCTTGGAATCCGATACTTTTTCTTAATTGTCACTTTATTCAATTGTCTATAACCATCTTTCTTATTTACTAGCAACACTGGAGTTCCCCACAATGATACACTTGGTCTTACAATTTTTTTTCAAGTAGCTCTTCCAATTGCTTCTTTAATTCGAACAATTCAGATGCAAACATCCTGTATGGTGAATAGAAACAGGTCTGGTACCAGGTACAAGATCAATAGCAAATTTAGCTTCTCTTTTTGGCGGTACATCAGGAATTTCATCAGGGAAAACTTCAGGAAATTCACGCACCACTTCCAATTCCTTAATTATAGCTTGATTCTCGACAGATTACGATGCCATCAACGAGAACATCTGAACCTCTTCTTGCATCAACTGCCGCAACTGTTTAGAAAATAAAAAACCATCTTCCTCTTCTTCCAAAGTAGAAAACCTCACCGACTTGTTATAATAGTTAATATGAACATAGTTATGCTCTAATCGGTTCATACCTAAGATCACATCTAACCCACTTAAAAGCAAACTAACTAAATCTATGGAAAAGTCTCTGTCGAAGATTGACAACGAGAACTTTAAACATACAAAAGAAGTAGTCACTGATCCCTTAGCTGGAGTATTGACGACCATCTCACCATTCATAGAAGACAACATAAGATCCAATCTTTCAACACAATCAGAAGCAATAAAGCAATGAGTAACACCGATTATCAATAATAGTAATTAAAGGAGTACTATTAATGAAACATGTACCTCTGATGAGTGTCCTCATTAGCTGTATGATTCTCATCCAAAGCGAACACTTTTCCACTGTTTTGCGCCTTCTATGGTTTCTGACACTGACTACCAATGTGTCCTTCTTCACCATAGTTGAAACAAATCATCTCTTTATGCTTGCACTAAGATATAGCATGTCTCGTCTTACCATAACATAAACATATCTTCACCTCAGCAGTACACACGTCGCTCTTATGACCATATTTTCCATATTTGAAACAAACCACACCAGCATGAGCATCTCCCTCACTAGTTCTCTGACCCTGAGCAACTTTCTGTTTACCTTTACCAGCTGGGGCATCGTAAGGCTTACCACGGTTTTGTTGGTTCTTACCCTTCTTCTCATTGATAATCTTATAGTGAGCATTATTATCTTCTTCATAGATCCTACAACTATCAATCAAATCGGCAAAGACATGAATCTTCTGGTATCCAACTGCCTTCTTGATCTCTGGGCGCAACCCATTCTCAAACTTGATGCACTTTGAAAACTCAGCATTTGCCTCGCTGTAGTGCAGGTAAAACTTAGCCAACTCAACAAACTTTGCATCATACTCAGTAACTGACATACCCCCTTGCTTCAGCTCCAGAAACTCTATTTCCTTCTTACCACGAACGTCTTCAGGGAAATACTTCCTTAGAAATTCCCTACGAAACACAGTCCAAGTGATATTTTCACCCGCAACCTCTAATTTTGACAAGTCTCTAGCTACCAGTCATCAGCCTCAACTGCTAGCATATGAGTACCATATCAAACATTTTGCGCTAGAGTGTAGTCCATCACACAGAAGATTCTCTCAATCTCTTTCAACCAATCCAACGCTCCGTCAGGATCATACTTACCCATGAAGGTAGGAGGATTCTCTCTTTGGAAAGTCGCCAAGCTACGAGATCCAGCATTCATGTCAGCATTCGGTTGATTCTCCATAGCATGCGCCATTTCTTCCAAAGCAGTAGCAACTGCAACGTCATTCCTTCCATCCATCTCAACTTATCACTATAACATAAACAACGGTTAGAACTCAAGTTAACAATACTCGACTGTTAGACAAAACTATAACTCGATAACTTGGTCGGATGAATCGACCTGCTCTGATACCACTAATGTAACATGCCATTTCTACCCAACAAATTATATAAAATCAGAGTTACAAAATTTCCAACAAACAAATGGAATGCTACACTTTCAACTTGGAAACAACAACATTCAATCACCTATAGTTCAGATACATAACACATATAATTCGGATGAAACCGATAACGAACCTGTTTAGTCTTTAAAAATAAAACAACTTTTGTTGCTACGCAGCAAATTCACAAATTCAACTGAAAACACCATAACATCTTTTCCAACTCAAAACAGCTTTAAGACAACAAGTCCTTTAATGAAAAAAACTTAAAAATTCAGAAACATAAGGAAAACCAACAATAAAGAAAACATGCGTTCATCCCCCGAGTGCTACGTATCAGAGTGGTAACACCGAATCGAACTAACGAAGATAACAACTATCCTTCTTGATTACCTGCACGTTACCAACAGAGGGAAACATTCAAACAGAATGGGTGAGATATTGAACCATATAGTTGAGTGTATGATAAATAATTTATTAGATCAGATTATATAAAATCACCACTTCACAACTTTCAACCAACTTCAATCATAACAAGCCAACACCATAACATCTTAAATATGCAACATCGAATATGACTCGTTACAATGCACATGCATGTGGTACCAATGGAGAAAAAGTCCCAACTTAATAATCTGCCAATTAATAGAGGCATCAACAAGGCATAAGCCTTCAACTTAATTTTTTCAATTCAGGCCAACTTATCGAGCATCAACTCCAACTTGATATGCTATGTATGCGACACAATATGAATGTCAGAATGACAACAACAAAACTCCATACAGATGCAACAATAAACCAACCTTGACCATAAGCCTACAACTTAATATTTTGCCCATAAATAGATGCAATTCAATAAGATACAACATCACCTGCAAATTCGCATTTTTCTACAAAGAACACAATACAACGAGTCAACCAAAATTTACTACAATCAAACCGCGTAATTATTCGGACTATTACGACTATTTCCAATTAATTAATTATCGGCTAAAAGTTCTATGTTTCTACTTTATTCTAAAATTCTCATCATATCTCAGTTAAATTAATCTTACACTGTTATTATTATTTTACTATAATGAAATAAGAAAATGATAAATTCCACAAAATAAAATTTCATGATACATCCACGCATGATCTTTCTTTTTAGAGCAGAAAATATTTCTGATATTCTCTCATAGCCGCTACAATACTATTCAACCATGACACTTATATTTCTATATCTCACGCTAGTATACTACGTAAAAATGAAAATAATTTATATGTAATACCTATGCTAGTATATTATATGAAAATAACTTATATGTAATACCTATATATAACTTACTTCAAATCAAATGGCTAGTACACATTGATCTGCTGACATATAGAAGTAACAAAATATTATCGTATTAAATAAGACTATTATAAAAATATTGCGTTAGCAATTCAATAAATCATTCCTGCATT